>OV656873.1:50454408-51113449 GCA_927399465.1 Sarcophaga caerulescens | reverse complement strand
ACAACATTCTTTTCATTGAAAAATATTAAAAAAAAAACAAACAAAAACACTGAAAAAATATTAAAAATTCTTTACAAACAAAACTACTCTAATAAAATTATTTTATAATTCTCTGTTTAATACCCAAGAAAAATCAGAAATATACACACTACAACAGATATCCATGCATGTACATATGTAAGTCGTGCATTTGCAAATGTATATGTATAAATATTTACTTGCGTATGTATCCACAAATATGCATACACACAGACGTTAAAGCAAACGAATACAAACATAAATGTAAACATGCATATACATAAACAACAGATATGACTGCGTGGTAAGCAGAATGCGTTGCGAACATTTTGTAAAAGAATGAAATCTTTAAGGTGAGTTAGCACGAATAATCGATTTACAGTATCATAGGAAGAACTAAAAAAATTTAAGGCTTTCTGATCACCAACATGCCACAGGAAATAAGAACAGCAGAAATTTTAAGATATTTAGCGAACAAAATTAAAAAACACCAGCAACCAGAAAAAGAAGGTTGCATAGTAGACAAGACCGGATGTACTCTTCGCATTAATAATTGTGACAGAACATAAATGAGTAACGTATCATATCATAAAAATAAGGACGATCAAAAAGTAGTGGTGAAATGTATTTCAGTACCTCAAAGTATCCAACAATTGTTCGATTATAATCCTGTGTTATGAAGCCAGTTATGCTGATTAACCAAAGTCTAGTAGAACATAAAAATCAAGCTCTTTTAATAAGTAGTAGAAGTAGAAGAAGGAAACTTCTCAACAAATGATTCTGTGTTACAATCTCTGGACGGAAACATTGAATCTTAATTTAGCGGAACAGGAAAATAATCTTTTCTCATCAGCAAGCAGAAAACACTTATAGTAGAGCCGTTAGGGATCATCAAATCATGATTGCGAGGAAGAGATATCCTACACAGCCTAATAGATTATCACTATTGTGAATAACTAACTTAGTGTTATTACATCTGTGTGAAGTTGCCGTAGTCTAGTAGGTAGTGTGTTGACTTATTAGACGTGAGGCTACTGTTCAAACTCCCAGGTCAAACATCAACAGCAAAACAAAATATGAAAAAATATTTCTTTAGCGACTGCCTCTGAGGTTAATAAAATTGACATGAGAAGTTGCCCAAAAAAATCTGTTGTTCGGAATCGACTTTAAACTGTAGGTCCTGCCAATCATGGATAAAATTAACACACACAACATAAGTTTTTTGCGAAGCTAGGTCGCAATCCTGACTGAAGGGCAAGACCAATTATGTAAACATGGGTGTGTGGGAAGGCATCCTGGTAGCACTGCGACTAGCAAAAAATAGACTCGCTGTTTATGTCTGACATTCCAAACTTCCCATCCTTGGCGACATAAACAGGATTGTTTAAATAATGGCGATTGTTTAATGATGATGATGGTCAACAGAGGACGCTGTGATCTTAGAATAAGAGCTTTTGTATATAAACATTTTAATGTGAATAAATGTTTAGTTTTTATAATTTTTTTTGATTATTCGTTTCGTTGGTTGGATCCATATATAGATCATTAACTTTTAACTAAATTAATTGAATTTGAAATGAAATATTATTTTGAGGCATTCGGCCATTACTTTTTTTGTACAATTAATAAATAATAATAAAATAGTGCTGTGAATTTTAAAATCATTGTGTAAAGAAAAACGAAATAAATAAAGAAAATACGCTGTAAAACAAAAAAAGTGTACAAATAAAAAGGAAAGTGCTTTTGGTTTGATTTTTTTTGGGCATTGAAATCCTTCTAATTTTGCCTTCTTTGTAGTGGCCTATAATTCCAATCGGAGGAACGGACGACTCATTTTTTCGTGTATATTCACCCTTAATACAGTCCACAATCGAACATTTGGTCCTTCGAGCCGGATTTTGGAACTTTTTGATTGTTTTTTATGCCACCAATTTAAACAAGGTAGAGTTGTTTTTGTTTTCCTTTTTTTAATTTTCTATTTGGTGGTGATTTATATATTTATGTAAAGTTTTGTTGTCTATTCTAACAGAACTTTACTTGTATATAGTATAACAGTGTTTAGATTCATAAAGTATTGGTGTTCAAATTTCCATAGCACGGACATACTTTAGGAATTTATCAGATATTAAAACCTAAGTGGTTTTATTATACACTGGTAATATCATTTGTCTTGGATTAAAGGAAATTAATTTTTAAATCGAAGGGTCAGTTGAAAATCGAGTTCAACAACCCAGATTGATAATTGCCTATAATTGTCCGATGTAATGGTGATAATTGGCAATAGTGCGCTGGCGGAATAGCAAAGTCTATTACCATTAATGACGATCGTTGAAATCCACCTTTTACACGACAGCGATACCCATAAATTAATGTTATTTATTTTTATTATTGTTAAATCTGAATTTTAATAGATTTTGATCGAATGAAAGTTTTAATTTTTTTATTTAATTTCTGAATTGAAGAACCAAGAGGAAATTTATTTATGGGACTTGTTTCTTGTTCTTTAATATTTTGATTTATTTGCTTTACATTTTTGTGTGGGAATTAGATCTAACATAAATTTGTTTATTCAATTTGATGAATTGGAAAGTTGTTGGATTGTTATACTGGAAATTTTGAAACTGAATGTAATAATTTCGAATAGTGCATAACACTGGAGATATACGTCCGTCTATTAGTGGACCTTTCTATATTGGTTTTGTTGTTAAACTTTTAGTTTCCTCATATTATTTTTTCCGTTTAAGTGTGAATTTAGTCGATTTTGGAATTTGAATTCAATATGCCCAAGTCAAGAAAATTATTGACTTTTGAAACATTTGCCCAAATGTTTTTAGATTTTGAAAGGGAATTTAACGCGACTCATGAAGGTAATACGGCCTTCTCTATAGAAATTCAGAGGGAGGAATTTAAGACGTTATGGACAAAAGTAAAGGACGCTTATGAAGCTTTTGCCACAGGAGATGAGAAGGACTTGGAAGATGATCGAGAGGCAGCACGGGAACTTTTCAGCCATTGTCGTTTGGGATATATTTCAGTAGCTGCCCTGATGAGTGAGCTCTCTCAGACTTTGGTCAATCGATCTGAGATAGCCTCGACCCAGTGCCAAAATGGTCAAGGTAACAAGAATCGCTTTCGGAGCCACATACAGTTACCACCATGTACCATGGAGGTTTTTCATGGTGACTACAAATCCTGGCCATCTTTCCGGGATATGTTCACAGCGGTGTATGTGAATGGTGCCAATATTTCACCTGTCGAGCAATTATTTTATTTGCGGCAGTTTACGCGAAGTGAGGCATTGGAAATTGTCAAAAAATCACCCCTGACTGTTAATGGATTTCAGGAGGCATGGAATAACCTGAAGGACAGGTATGAGAATAAGAGGATTTTGGTGAATTCGCAGTTGAAAGTTTTGCTCTCACTCGCTCCGGTCAAATCCGAGGCAGCCCAGGATATCAAAAGGTTGCAGCGAGATATAAATAATTCGATATCGGCACTTCGGATGCACGATATTGATATTTCAAATTGGGACCCAATTTTTGTTTACTTATGTTCCACCAAGCTGCCAGTGCTGACTTTGTCTCTCTGGGAACAAACAATCCAGAACAAGGTGGAGATTCCCAAATGGAAAGATTTGGACAATTTTTTGACTTCACGGTTTCAGTCTCTAGAAACTGTGTCCGAAATTCGCAATTTTAAACCAGTTGGTAGTGGTTCTAGGCCTGCCGCAGAAACTTTTTCTAATCCGAAAAAAAAAGTTCGATCCTTTTCCATCACGTTGAATAGGAGAGCTTGTAAAACTTGTTCGGGGGACCATTTGATGAATATTTGTCCGAAATTTTTGGATTTGTCTCCCGAGAGACGGTTTTTGGTTGTGAAGAAGAACCGTCTTTGTATCAACTGTCTCACAAGTGGTCATAGACTCAATGAGTGCAAGAGTATTTTTAGTTGTTCGGTATGTAAGTTGAGACACCACACACTACTGCATCGAGAGGTATCTGTATCTTCTTCGCAAATGGACGTTTTAGATGCGTCTAGTTCCAGCGGTGCAGTCAAGTCAAATGGTGAGGTTCAGAATTGTTTTGCTGCTACACCGAGGCAGATTCTTTTGGGAACGGCCATAGTTGGTATTCGCCATCGAGGGCAAATATTTAGAGCTAGGGCCCTGATAGATTCTGGATCTCAGGCAACTTTTATTTCGGAAAAGTTGCGGAAAAAGTTAGGATTGCCAACGGTGAATATACATGCTAGAGTCTCCGGTTTGAATGGAGCATGTGCTGGTGCTGTCCAAAGACAATGTTCGTTTGTCTTAACTTCACTGTTGGATAATCAATCTCGTGTAAAGGCAACGGGTTTAGTACTACGCAAATTGACTGGGATGTTGCCCAATTCGAAGGTTGATATTTCGAGATCAGCAGCCTTTGCGGGGATTTCGTTGGCTGATCCGAAATTCGATAAAAGCGGTCACATTGATATTCTTATTGGTGGTGACGTATACCCTGACATCTTGTTGGAAGGTGTCAAAAAGAATATTTTCGGAAACCTAATGGCACAAGAAAGCATCTTTGGCTGGATTGTAACCGGACATTTACCGGAGCTGAAGCCGACGGAGCGCTCAACTTTTAAATCACCTTACGCGAAAATGGAAGTTAGAGGAAAATCCGAACAAATTTTTAAGCCGAGTGATCGAGGGCCTCAGGTGTTACCAAATAGGCCTAAGTCCCACTCCAATGGAATGGATAAGTCTTTTCGTAGAAAGACTTACTGTCAAAATTTAAAGAAGGATGTTAAAGTTGGTGACACAGTGGCAATAAAAGAAGGTATAGGGCCTACCACTAAATGGCGTTTAGGTCGCATTAGAAACTTACTTTTGGGTAATAACGGTTGTGTGAAAGCTGTGGATTTAGCAACTGACTGTGGAACAATTACAAGGCCGATTGGGAGTCTTGTAATATTTTAATAAACAACTTTAGCCTATAGTATCATGGTACAACGAGGAAATCCCACAGAGGGCAAGATGTCGAGGACGAAGAATTTTAAGGTGGCCATGACCAGATCTGATGGACGTGTAAGAGTACGGGCCATAGACCTAGTCCGTCTGTCCCTAGGAAGGTTAGAGAACAGAAGCATCGACGGGACGTAAATCGTCCACTAGCCCTGAAAAAACGGACCTCGTTCGTCCTAATACTCCATCAGGGGACCTAGTTCGTCCCATGGTCGTGAGAGCGGAAGACCTAGTTCGTCGGAAGCTCTAGTTCCGATTTAGTGGAGGAACATAAAGCCTCAGGAACTCGCTGCACAATCTTAGACCATGATACTCATACCTGAATGATATTTGGTGCATTTTAACCTTTTCTGGCTGGCGGATTAGAATTGGAAAACTGCAAGCTGGAAAAATTTTTGGTGAAATTCGACAACGTGATAACTAATACAAAAGTTTGTTTTTTTATTTTTATTTTCCTAGTAATAGATCTGGAGGAGAATGTTTTCTGATTGCAGTACTGCAAGGGCGCCGGCATGTTTATGTCTGACATTCCAAACTTCCCATCCTTGGCGACATAAACAGGATTGTTTAAATAATGGCGATTGTTTAATGATGATGATGGTCAACAGAGGACGCTGTGATCTTAGAATAAGAGCTTTTGTATATAAACATTTTAATGTGAATAAATGTTTAGTTTTTATAATTTTTTTTGATTATTCGTTTCGTTGGCTGGATCCATATATAGATCATTAACTTTTAACTAAATTAATTGAATTTGAAATGAAATATTATTTTGAGGCATTCGGCCATTACTTTTTTTGTACAATTAATAAATAATAATAAAATAGTGCTGTGAATTTTAAAATCATTGTGTAAAGAAAAACGAAATAAATAAAGAAAATACGCTGTAAAACAAAAAAAGTGTACAAATAAAAAGGAAAGTGCTTTTGGTTTGATTTTTTTATACACCTCGAAGAGAACGAAAAGCCTCAAATTATTCTCTCAGAGTGTTATTAAGAACGAGATTACGAAGTAATATTTCATCAGATTACGAAAACAACGAATTACGGCACACAATTAAGGGATGTGAAGACCAACCTTTTCATTGATCATAGACGTTTGGACGTTTTGGTGAAATTCGACAACGTGATAACTAATACAAAAGTTTGTTTTTTTATTTTTATTTTCCTAGTAATAGATCTGGAGGAGAATGTTTTCTGATTGCAGTACTGCAAGGGCGCCGGCATGTTTATGTCTGACATTCCAAACTTCCCATCCTTGGCGACATAAACAGGATTGTTTAAATAATGGCGATTGTTTAATGATGATGATGGTCAACAGAGGACGCTGTGATCTTAGAATAAGAGCTTTTGTATATAAACATTTTAATGTGAATAAATGTTTAGTTTTTATTGTTTTTTTATTTTTATTTTCCTAGTAATAGATCTGGAGGAGAATGTTTTCTGATTGCAGTACTGCAAGGGCGCCGGCATGTTTATGTCTGACATTCCAAACTTCCCATCCTTGGCGACATAAACAGGATTGTTTAAATAATGGCGATTGTTTAATGATGATGATGGTCAACAGAGGACGCTGTGATCTTAGAATAAGAGCTTTTGTATATAAACATTTTAATGTGAATAAATGTTTAGTTTTTATAATTTTTTTTTGATTATTCGTTTCGTTGGTTGGATCCATATATAGATCATTAACTTTTAACTAAATTAATTGAATTTGAAATGAAATATTATTTTGAGGCATTCGGCCATTACTTTTTTTGTACAATTAATAAATAATAATAAAATAGTGCTGTGAATTTTAAAATCATTGTGTAAAGAAAAACGAAATAAATAAAGAAAATACGCTGTAAAAAAAAAAAAAATGTACAAATAAAAAGGAAAGTGCTTTTGGTTTGATTTTTTTTGGGCATTGAAATCCTTCTAATTTTGCCTTCTTTGTAGTGGCCTATAATTCCAATCGGAGGAACGGACGACTCATTTTTTCGTGTATATTCACCCTTAATACAGTCCACAATCGAACACTCGCTGTACATCAATATTCACATTAAACTGAACCACTTACTTCCATTTTCTACACAAAATTTAATGAAAATTATAAATAAATTTGTGTTCAGAGTTGCTAAAGTAAAACAAAAAATATTATTCTTTGTAAATATTCAAAAACTCTTTAATATATCGTATACAAGATTGTTGTCATTTACTTTTTTTTCTAAGCTGTTTGAAGATCGTTTACTCATACAAATGGTAGTGTCCGAATTTCTCTCAATACCTATGAATAAATATTTTAAAACAAAAACATCACATTATTTTAAACACTGTCAACCAGTTGCAGTAAAAATACAAAAGAATGAATCCACTGAAATCGTATACAAAAGTGTAATAACAGCAGAATAGCATTTTAAAAGCACATACTCGAACTCATCGTACTCTGGCACTATAATCACGTGAAACATGGTATATTTATGTTTTTCGACTTTATATTACAAACACATGGACACACGAGCACATACACGCATACACAAACACATGCATATCTCTAGACAAACTAACACAGACATAAAAAAACATGAAGTTACATTTAAACAAAGAGAAAAACATAAACCATCTCTCGCATAATGGAAGAGTTGAAAACTTTAAATCCTTTTATTTATAAAAAAAAAAAACACAATAAAAACGAAACTACTCTGTTGCAGGTAGTTTGCAATAGATAGAGAGTAAAGCGAGAGAAGAAGAGAAAGAGAGAGAAATTTTATGTGTGTATGTAGGAAATGCTGACGCATACTAACAAATATTTCATACAAACAATTACAAAACCTTGTTGCTTCTGTTCTGATCCTGTTTGCAAGACCTTATACGCTTGTGTTTATGTGCATGTAGTGTACACGTTTAACTCTTATAAGCGTGTGTATAAAGGTTAAAAAATGTTGCTTCTACCACTTCCAGCTTTTATTTTCTGTAGAAAGAAGAAACAAAAATTGTCAGAAGCATTGCAATTCGTTTTTGTAAGTATTTTTCGCATTTTACGTTTTAAACCCTACACCGCCTAGCTCAGCTTATACGAAAAGAATGTACTATAATCTTATCATCTGGTTAAAGTTTTACTCCACCATTTTTTTTATTAACAAATGCAATGTAAATTTCGACATCGATTTTAATCAGTATAAATTTTACTCGCGTTCCCCAAAAAAAAAATTTAACTGATTTGTTTTGCTATTTAAATAAAATGCTGTTGTGATTATTTAACACAAATTGGTGACAATTTAAGAAGTCACCATAGTCTAGTAAATATTGTGCTAGCTTATTAGACGTGAGGATACGGTTCAAATCTCAGTTCAATCAACTTCAACAAAACCGAAATATAAAAATTAATATTTCTTCGACGCCGTCCTCTCAACAGAATTCAGCCATGTAAAGTTTCTCAAAAATTTGTTGTTCGGAGTCGACTTTAAACTGTAGAACCCGCCTCTCATGTACAAAATTAACACAAACAACAAAAGTGGTGTGAGAACCTAGGACGTAATCCTCACTAAGTTAGTTATTCACAACAATGATAGTCTATTATGGTATCTCCTCTCCGCAATCATGATTTGATGATTCCCAACGGCTCCTATTATAAGCGTTTTCTGCTTGCTGATGAGAAAAGATTATTTTTCTGTTCTGCTAAATTTAGATTCAATTTTTCCGTCCAGAATTTGTAATACAGAATCATTTAATGAGAAGTTTCCGATCAAATATCAAAGTTTCCTTAATCTACTTCTACTATTTATTACAAGAGCTTGATTGAAGTTAGGTCGTAATCCCGACTGAAGGATTGTAATGACTAAATAAGGGGTCCGCCATGCAGTAGCCTACACGATCGATCCAATTTTTAAGCACATTATCGATTGTGTGTAGCTGTATTTCACCAATGGCTTCACGAATATTGTCCTTTAAAGCGTCAATTGTCTCTGGCTTGTCGGCGTAACACTTATCTATGACGGCATCCCACAAATAACAGTCCAACGGTGTCATATCGCAGCTCCGAGGTGGCCAAACGACATCAGCTCGGCGACTGATAATGCGATCTTCAAAAACAGGGCGCAAAACATCGAGTGTAGCTTCGGCTGTGTGGCACGTAGCGCCGTCCTGTTGAAACCAAATGTTGCCAATATCCTCTTCTTCAATTTTTGTGAACAAAAATTCGTTCAACATGGCCCGATAACGATCGCCATTGACTGTAACGGCCACACCTTGCTCATTTTCGAAGAAAAATGGCCCAATTATGGCCTCTGGACCAAAATCCGCACCAAACAGTGACTCGTTTTGGGTGCGTCGGCTTTTCAATTTATGCGTGCGGGTTTTCTGTGCCCCAAATGCGACAATTTTGCTTGTTTACATACACGCCAAGATCAAAATGAGCTTCATCTGAAAAGATGATTTTTTTCCAAAATCGGCATCTTCTGTGAGGCGATCGCAGGCCCACTTAGCGTTGTTGTTCAAGCGTATACACAACCATATTCGTTCAGCGGAAGGATAAAACTAATTATCTGTCAAATCAGACATGGGCTAAGTGTTACCATTCACGAAATAAGCACTAGTTGAAAAAAAAACGTTAGATGGCGGACCCGATGTATACATATGTATGTATCAAAACTTCAATGTTTAACTTTTCTATTTCCGCCTTATGAGGACAATTTTCGAAAAATTCCATTTCAAAGGAAATTGATTATACTGTCGGGTATAATGGAATCGGTTTAAACCGACTGCTACTTTCCAAACCCTACTATTAAAAGTAATTTTATGGTAAAAAGATATTTCTTTTCCCCCATATTTGTTGCATTTTTGTGGTAAAAATTTACTGTGTAATAAAATATTAAGAAGACACATTAAATAAAATATTTGGTAAACACACACGAGCGTACAGTATGGAATATTTAAATAAATGCACAAAAAATTCAAAACTAAATCTTTGGCCATAATCTGGAAGCCTTTTGTTTTGAGAAATTTTATATTAAAGGTGTGACAAAATTATGTTTAGAAAAGCGTTACTCAGTTTCAAATTTTGTTTATACAGAGGGAAACTTATACAAATTATAGTCGATGTTGTGCGTGTTTTAAGAATATTTCATAACCTTTTGTTTGTTATATTTTTTTCTTCTTCTTTTTTTCTGCATTTAAAGTTCCTTTCTCTGACAAAATTGAAAAAGTACATGAAGTTGCTTCAATTACGTTACCCACACATTTATTACACATCTATATTTATATGTAGTTGCAAGTTGCATATGTAGCTGCAAGCTGTAACTACATTTTACACACTTACACACTTCTTTTTTTATCTTAATTTTTAATTACATGTTAACTTAATGGCTAAAATATGTAAAGAAATGCTTAAACTATGTCACATTACCATATACATGTGGCATTACATACGTATATAGACACTAAACCAATACAAAAAAAGCAAATATGGTTAAGATAGTTAAAAACTAAAGTGTCTGTATGAAATTTATTTATGGGATTCCGTCTCAAAGTGATAGTTTTTAACTAAGGGACACATCGTACTTCATATTTCGAAGCTTCGATAATCAATGGTTTGTTGACGTTAAGCTATTATGTAACTTAACTCCATATGGAGTAATCTTGTTACGGAGCCAATTAACAGTACCACTTCTGGAAAGAAAGTATGCAACAAATTAATTTTGCAATAAGTCGATAGTTAAGTGCGTTATATGATAAGTTGCGTCGTCTTGTTAGAATCAATGTCATTGATTTTAGATGATTAATGTTTGAAAACCATTATTCAGTCAGCATTCTCCGCTATGGCACCTTCTTGTGCATTTCGATCGAAATAAGGACTAATGATGCCTCAAAATATAAACCGCACTAAATACTCAATTTTAATGGATGTTTCGATTTAAGAATTGCCTGTGCTCCAAATACTGCAGTTTTGTTTATTGACTTAGCCTGTTAACTAGGAATGAGCTTCATTACTAAACGCAGTTCATTGATAAAAAAAACGATCTTTTTCGACCAATTTCAAATGAATCCAATCAGTAAAAATGTGACACAAACGATGGTTGCTTAGCTTCAATTCCTGTAAGAGCTGAATTTTGTAGGCGCTGAAGCCAAGATCTTTAGGTAAAATTTTCTATGTAGTCGAAGGACAAAGATCAATAAGTCGAAAATGATGATGTCTGGATATTTTGGTGTCTTCTTACAAGAAGAATCCTCTTCAGTACACATATTTTTTTTTTGTGGTTTTGAAATGAAAGAGGTAAACTTAGTGCACACTTGGAAGATTACTTATTTACCCAACGTTTCATTACAACCATTCAGCTAAGATTACAACCTAGCTATTCACACCATTTATGTTGTGTGTGTTAATTTAATTCACAAATGGCGGAACCTATAGTTCAATTTCGACTCTGAATTTTTGACAAGCATTCCAATGCAATTGTATTTCCTCTCTGAGTATTTGCCAGAAATCTACTGAGAGGAAGTCACTGAAGAAATAATTTTTTATACCTCGTTTTGTTTGAGATGTCTAACCATGGGTTGGAACCATGGCTTCACGTCTAATAAGCCGAAACGCTACTTACTAGGCTACGACAACTGCTCACTAGGAAAATTAAGTCGACATATTTTTATTTGCTTTTCAAAGCAAATTTCTGATGATATGTGTTATGCGATTAATGATGATTTTCCAAACCTTAGTATTATCCAAGCAATTTGATTTTCTTTGACATAATTATCGATATCGCTAATTGCGTTTTATTACGCAGACAATGGACTTCCTAATAACACACATAATACCACAGCTAATTGCATCTCTTTCTTGTAAACGTGAAAAACAAATTTAAAGAATAAAACAAAACACAACAGTTACAATATATTTTTGCTTAATTTAACTTTAAACTTTACATCATTAAATTCTATTAAAATAAATTTATTTCACAATTTTTTTTTTATTATTTTTTCAAAACTATTTATCTTTAGGATTTTAAAAGAATGTTGATGGTAAATATTTTCACAGTTTTAAGCGTCTTTTCATGTCTCCCTTCAACCTCCCGATGTGGCACGTTGTTTATAGAGTGTATTTAAAATAAAATGTTTTCCTTAGATTTAAATAGCAACAGTAGCAGCGTTGACTGTATTTACAGGTTTTTGTTTAATTTTCAGCTGCCAGGAAGGGATGTTGTAGACTTTCCAAAACCTATTTCTATGGATAGTTTCAGTCGAAAGCATGGCTGGCTACACAGTTTGTTGCTTATTTGTGTGATGTTTGCATAGTGTGATGCACTTATAACAACCATTTCCAAGCTTCCATCATGCCATGAATACGTACACCTTATGTCTGCTGCTGTGATATTCAAAATATAGTCGCTGACAATCCCAGGCAAACAAAAGCTGCAACAATAGTGTTGTTAAGCATACTTTCAACTGTTCTGGCAACATCTCCGACATTCTGGTGGTTTTATTTAACGTTACCGCAACAACTGGCTGCATGGCTGCTGTTACGTGTCCTTGTTGTTGGTCTTATTTTCCTGGTTATAGAAATAGAACAACAATAAGCAGAAACACGAAAATAGTTCCTCTTTTTTTTCTGTTGGTAAATGTCACAATACAGTATCACGTGTATTATTTCCAAGAACATCTGTCTTTCCCTTTCCGTCGCCGTTACCGTCACCGTCTTCGTTCCTGGTTGTATTGTATGAATTAAAACAATATTGTTTGGCTGTTTGGATTTTGTCAAAAGTTACGAGAGCGGTTAAAAGTGTCTACTGCTCATTTTCTTTGAAATTAAACTAATTAGTTAAGGCAGGTAGTTTATACGGAAAATTTTATGTAAAAATAATTTCAAGAGTTTTAGATATTAAACTTTAATGAACATGAACATGAACATAATGACAGGAACAATATTATACCTAAACCTGAACCTATCTTGCGTCAATGGAGTTTTTTGTAGATCAAGATGTTTAGATGTCACCAAACTCAAATTCTACTAACCTTGCTCTGATGGAGGTACATCTTCGTCACCTTTTCTTACTTGAGTGCTTTAATGCTGTTGCTTAAATGCTCCTTAACCGTTCTAAAGTAAGCCCAGTGTTGTTAGGCATTAGTGTTTCGCAAGTTCTGTTCCAGAGGTTTCGTTCAAGAGCTCTACTTTACGGTCTATTCTACGGAAATAGCAATTAGTTAACAGTGGCAATGAATGTATGTAACTTACAGTGAAATTTGAAATTTCAGCACCATATTGGATGTTACTTTAGAGGATAAAAACTGAAGGTTAGTATTAATCTCTTAAGCTCTGGGAAAATGTCTGCACTATATATAGTTATAATGATTCTTATTCTAGTGGGCCTATTGTAATCTTGAATAGCATGCCTATTACGTAATTAACAACCTAGCTTCTCAAACCACTCATATTGTGTGTGTTAATTTTATCCAGGAGTGGCGGGACCTACAGTTTAAAATCGACTTCGAATGATACATTTTAAAAAAAAAATTTGTGGCAATTTTATTTACTCTCAGAGTTTTTGCCAGGAGACTGCTGAAGCTGAAGGAACCCCGCCAAATAAATATTGTTTCATATTCGTCCGTTTTTTTCGACAGGTCTTGGGCTGAGATTTAAACTGCAGCCTCACCATTCATGGTATTCCTATAGTAAAGGTAACATGCAGTTGTCTTTATTCACGCCAAATGAATTCGAAGAGTTTAGATTCTCGTTTCATAATGAAAATACCGAAATGATTGTATGTATATGTGGATTAGAATCGCACGACAAAGTCATTTATGGAATCTTTTCATATCAGCTGAGATTGTTTAATCAACTACCCTACCTACTCTATTGTAATATCATTCAGGCTGAAATAAAGGCATTAACGAAAGCAATGAAGTAATAAGACGATGGCAAAACGAATATTAGAATCGGTCAGTTCCTGAAAACCCTCTGTAAAATTTAATTTTTAACGTGTTGCCCATTATCCTAATCATAGACTACAATGCTCTGCCCTACCGCCATATGTACCGTACGACGAATTTTCTATACAACTCCACCTGGAGGTTTTCAAATTCCTGCTGCCTGTCCAAGCAATGATCAAGAGCCATAAAATAGCTCATAAATAACCTGGTTTAGTTTCAATGCAGCATTTTTGTATTGCACTCACAAGATATCCCTGCAATTCTTCTGTATATGTATCAATATGATATGCTTGGCCTTCCCTAAAATGCTTTCCATATGAGTTCACAATGTCCTTGTATTATACAACACTATTCATGATGCTTTATCTTCGCTTTCTCTGTGATCACCTTACCCATGATTCGAATATTATTCCATTTGAGAAGCTTTATCTTCGTATTCTCCCGATCTTGCTCGAGTAAATTTTCAAAGCCGTTAACCTATCCTCTTTGCATGATATTACAATGAATCTCCTCAAGCTTCTCCAAAAATTCTTAGGCACTTAATGTCCAAATCAAACAATTTCATTAGGAGTTTATCAGCAACCAGCTTTAAAATTGGTAGTGAAGGAACCCCTCTCTGTGCGCAAGATATTATGGTTTTATCAATCCTTATCGTTTCGTACCAATCGATGGTTTCTGTAGATCAGTTGTACAAATCTTCTGTTGTACGAAACATTGTCGTAAAGTCAATACCTTTTCTATTTAATGTCATATTTATCACCTCGAGAAATGTGTGTAATCGATTGTGCTCTTTATACTCAGAAGCGTTCAAATTTTCATCTCTATAATGTCTACTGACTTCTGAATGCCTCCCACTATATCCGCGTGAGCTAGGATGTCAAACGTCATGAAAGGTAACAGCACAACTGTCGAAACTGCATACTAATGCGAACTAAGTCCATAGCAATCATAATGGAACACTGACCTATAAACATGCATGGCCAAACGATGAAAATAATTTACAATAACATATCTGAATACCATGTTATGCTGAAGGATAGGATAAGACCACTGTGAATCTTTTGTTTAAAATGCTGCATAAGGATATGAATATAACCCTAAATTAAAAAAATTATTAGAATTCCTTAGAAGTTTTAGAAAGGTACTACAAATAGAATGGAAATAAAATAGACACAACGTAATTATGTAGGAACATTTAAGTGGACCGAAGTAAGCTGCACCTCCCCCCCTCTCCCCTCGTTTTAAAACAATTTAAACGAAAATTAAAAAAAAGTATTTTTATTTTAAATAGGATAAGTTCAGCCATAATTACAGTTCAATTAATCCAATATCAATGCTTTATACATGCTTGAGTTTTCTGGCATGCTTCTGAAGTTTATTTTTCCATATCTTTTACCCCCCGTTATAACGGGAAAGTAAAGTTAAACTGTTTATTTAGTTCTCGTAATATTGCAAAAAAATTTAGTCACGTCTTTTTATTGGTTTTTAAAATTTTATTTACTAATACCAGTGTCGTTTTTGTTGTTTTTGGAAAAATGAAGCAGCAGCAGCGTTATTGAAAATTGCGGTTAAATTGTTTCAAAATGACTGTTAAAGTTGAACTTAAATTGCATTTAACTTTCGAACTATTTTCCATCCACTTGCGGCTACAAATAGTAACAGAGTTTAAGAATTTTAAAAACTTTCGTAAATTTTATGCACTTGTGTAAGACTGAAAAATGAAAAATAATTTTAAAGAATATTTAAGAAGAAAGTGTAATTCTATGTTGTAATATACTCGTAAAAGAAACTCTTAAGAGTATCAGTAAGCTTAATAGAAAGCTTAACAACCCAACAGGAACACATACACTTAGGCCCAGTGTGAGCTATTATGATACCGCAATTACTCTTCTCTCCTAGTTCTGGAATCATCCAAAGCTTCTGATGACGTCACTTAGTCTTAGTAGGATAATTTGCATAGTAGTAGCCGAAGTGTTGCCTTCTCTTACGATATAATATCTACCCAATCGGCAATGAACAGTGTCCTGCATTTCCTTGCCCTGCTCATCCCCTAAAGACGTCATGAGCCCTAAGATCTATCGGTAATGAAATGTGCTGCTTTTCTTTGTTCTCTTCATCTCCTAAGGAAGTCATCAGCCGTAAGACGAATTGCAATACGTCTGGCAAGAGTTTCCAGAAAGCAGTGATCAGTAATGGCTATAACAATGAGGTAAGTGTACCGTTTTGACATTTGAGCAGACTCACGTCGCGTTCTCTATTTAATCTGGGCCAGATTAGAGCAGCTATCTTGGCCGTTTTGCTTGCAAGCATCAAATAGGATTCCCAATCTATTGAATTCGTCCAAAAGTTCGCTGATTGTACAATATCTGGTAAATTTTTTCGTTCCTCGTTTTCTTGAATAACAGTCCATTTCAGTACTCATATAATTAAAATGTGTTACAGATATGTCATTTTTCTGGCTGACTAGCGGCAGTCAAAAACAGTCCTAAGGGTTATTAAATGAGTTTCCAGGGTCCTGATTGGCGACGGCATCCTAAAAATTATGCTAAAACCTGCTTTTATCTGTAATCATTAGTACCACATCCCTTATGGTCGACATCTTTGTCTAGAAGACACCGTATCTACTGAGCTTTAACTAATTTCTGTGAATAGATGCTTTCACCTCGAACTCGGCTTTAGTTTCGAATTGTCCCTGAAGATCTCTCGATTATGAAATCCGTTCCCCTCTGTTTGTCTTGAGCTTCCCCGAGAAGTCACAGTATTGTGTCACGAAATCAATTTTCCTGGCCGCATCCCATTGACCCATTGAAATGTGAATTTGAGTCAGTCAATGATGAAGTGAAATTCAGACTGCGACCATGGACTGAATACCACAAAACTATCTTCTATCGTTAATGAAATCCTTTTACGCATCATCGAAATGTTTAATCGTTTTAAAGACTTACTGATGTCATTATGTGCCGAATAAAACATCATTTAAATGCTTGCCTAGGTTTCTCTAGATGGAACGCATTCGAAATATCCAATTTTCCACGTCTCTGCCGCATAAATCAGGTCGAATTTAACTGATGGCATGGGTTATGTTGGCTTTTAAAAACCCCTATGGTTTGTGGATTATTGCATGCACCTGTGATTTAAGATAATTTTACATGAAAAGTTGTAAAGAAGCCAAATCGCTAGAACAGAATATATACTGTGGCATGAGCTATGTGGCACATAGCACTGTTTCTGTTGTAACCATATGTCGTTGGAGTCCAGATCATCTAATAATGGATGAAAGAAGTTGGTAAAACTAACATATAGTACACACCACTGACAGTGATGGCCTGACGAACGTCGTTCTCAAAGAAATATGGACCGATGATGTAACTTACTTAAATCAGGAGTTTAAAAAATTAATGAAATTAAAGAAAAAAGATAAGTATTTAGTATAATTTGTTTATTTATTATTTATTTATTATTTGTTCGTTTTTTTTTTTTCTTTTTTTCATTCAAATTCTTTGTACGGTTTTCATTGACAATTTTCCTTCCCGTTGTAATATTGTTACGCGGACAAAATCAAACTAAGCAAAAATTACAAAACCTTACAATGTATTGAATAAGAATTTACTATTACATGCAAACATTTTCACAATATTCTTATTATATTAGTTAAACACACAATATGCAATTTACATCGTACGATTTTCGCTGTACAAAATAGGCTTAATATGCAATCTATATGTGAACATGTAAAGATAGAAACATTCGAGTATTGAATAAATATTTGAGCAAACATTTCTCAGAGCATTTGAAATATTCATTGTGAAATATTTGATTGACCAACTCCCAAAACAAACCAAAAAACAACATACCTATACATGCACATGCAAAGGCAAATTTCTATCACTAATCAATGTATACATTGCGAATTGGACACATGTTAATATTTAAAGCATAAATATCAGCGATTGTGCATTTTATAGACTATTTTGATGCAGCCACCATTTGTGATTGTAGACGTAATAATCGAATTCATTGAAAACATGCATAAATTCATAGGAATTGTTGAAATTTACTGGAATAACAACAAAATTTGTAAGGTTAGGAACTCATATGAGCACTGCCAGCGTTGTTTATGAAAAACATTCGGATGTCGAAATTGAAGGTCCATTAATCCTAAAAAAAAGAAAAGAAAGCGATTTGTAAGATAACATATAGGGTGGGTGATTTAAAGGTTAAAATTTAAAAATGGAAAACAACTTAAACTGTTTGAGAATTTATCAAATTTATTTTTTGTTGTGAAGTACCCACTAGAATATTGGCTAGAATTGTGGTTTTTATATTTTTAGGTTAGAATATTTCGAAAATTTTTAAATTTTATAAAATTTAGATTGTCATATCATTGCTTGTAAATGTTTAACACGTTCAAGCCGGCGTTTTAATTCATGGTTGTCGTCTGCGGGCGGCTGTTATATTTATAAGACGTTATTAATTATAATTGTTATTAAAAATAAATGCTTTTAAGAGAACGTGGCTCTCGGGTATTTTTTTCGACAGCCGAAGTGTTAAAGATCTAAAGGTATTACGTATCGTCTAATAACTTGATCAATTGCAGTTAAGTGCGGGCCACCGGTGGTACGCGCCGGCGTGAACGTGTTAAATCCAAATTAATCGTATACTTACTATTTAATTGAATATGAAATTTCTTACGTATACGCATCATATTACATGTACTAGAATAGTTACTCTGAAAAGTATGCAATAAAAAATTTTGATTTTGTCATATATGAAACTAATGGAATTCAATATTACTCATACATCACATATGCACTTGTCATGGATGAATTTTACATACATATGTCCATACATAATAAATATGAGCATAATGTGTGTAAATAATATGGGTGGGTCATTTAAAAATTTAAATTTGAAAATGCAATACAGCAAAAATGGTTTGAAATTTTCCAAATTTATTTTTCTATTGTGAAGTACGATTGTTCCGGTTAGAAACGAAATATTATTTCATTCATATGGTTTCCGCGTCTGACCTTACAGTACCTTATTCGATCGGAACAATCTTCGTGCACGTTTTCGAGTATATGGAGTAGTATCTCGGCAATGGCATCACGAATGTTGGCCTTCAAACCCTTAATCATCTCTGGTGTATCGGCATAAAACTTTTCTCTAACGGCGCCCCACAGAAAATAGTCCAACGATGTCAAACTTCTTGGCAGGCAATTGATGTCACCATTTTGGCTAATTAAACGACCAACAAACGTTTGACGCAATAAATCGATTGTGGTATGATATGTGTGCAAGTTTCACCATTCTGTTGGAACCAAACATCGTTCACACCAATACCATGAAGAGCAGGAACAAAAAAAAATCCATTACTGACTGTAACAGAAGACCAATTAAGAGATGCCGATCGAATAATGTTCATTGTGTACCCAGGAAATATCGTTAGAACTTTTGAAGAGGTATTGGGCATTAGTAAAGAAAAACCATTAAAAAGACACACAAATCTTAATTCATAACGAAGCAGAATTTTGCAAGAAGTGAAAAATTGATATGACAAATTTTTTAGTAAAAATAAAATAATAAATAAAATAATATAATAATAATATTAAAAAAAAATAACGGAATTAATGCGTCTACCCAAATTTTTTCGCGAGCGCTCTTTACTTTAGAATATTCGAAATCAACATTCAAATTATCCAGTGTCTGTGCGAATGTGTGAACACATGCAGATATAATCATTTAAAATAGAACTCATTCCAGCATACTTATACGATTACATAAATACATATCGTATCGTATGTCTAAATCAAAATACTTAATTGCTAAAATGCTCTCACCCACAATATTTCAATTAGAAATATGCATTCGCGTACGTACATATTTGAGTATTTTTATATTTTCATTTTGTAGTACTCGTAACTGTGATTTGAAAGTGCTCTTACTTTTGGTTAATCTGTGTCATTTTAGCGTTTATTTCATTCACAATTAGTGACTACAAAAAGTGCAATTTTAATACAATGAGCATATGCTTTTATATATTCATAAGCTATGTATGCATTTGCTATTCATATGTGCGCATATACAACAATATGCGTGAACTTCCAATAATTTTTGCATGAATAAATGATGGAATTGTTATGCGTTCGTTTTGTATATTTGTCGACCTGTCTATGTGATTTTCGTTAAAGCATTTTATTCACGCATTTTCTACATTTTTCCATACTGAAATGATGTTTTTAAATGTTTATGACAGCGAATAAATGTATGTTTTGCTTGTTATTGTAATAATCAGTGGCGTCATTAATATACGATATATATCGAAGTCGCCGTAGTCTAGTAGGTAGTGTGTTGGCTTATTAGACACAACGCCCGGGTTCGTATTCCATGTCAGGTATCAAAACGAAATATGAATAAAAATATAACTTCGGCGATTTCCTCTCAGCAGATTTCTGGCAAAAACTCTGAGAGTAAATAAACCTGCCATTAAAATGTTTCTCAAAAACTTTTTAGTCGTTCGAAGTCGATGTTAAACTGTAGGTCCCACCACTCACGTATAAAATTAACGCACACAACATGAGTGGTGTGAGAAGCTAGGCCGTAATCCTGACTGAAGGGTTGTAATGGCCAATTATGTATGTATGTCATTAATATACAGTATATGATTCTAAACACTTCTAGCTTACATGGAGTACTGCCTATGTAAACACACACGAAAGTTGGAAATAATCTATAAATCTTATTTCAAAATTAAATCGATAAAACTATGATAAAACAAGGTAATTGCGTCGAAATACCGGAGTCTAATTAGCGTTTTTCACAATTAGATTTAATTTTCAGTCGGATGTACGAAGGTAATATAAAATGTAAACCATTCTACAAAACTATGGCAACTAAATATTCTAAAGCCCTGGAAAATAGATTGTAGATCAATGCTTATGGGTCTTTCGAGCATTAAAATCAATTCTATTTATGCAACATAACATCCACTCAGAAATTGTCAACATCAGATCTGTTTGAATCAATCATGTTTATTTTATTTGTTTCTATTCATAGCAAGATCAGGCAACGACATCTCTTGAGATAAAGTTGAACAGAATTCCTCACTACTGCACCTTATAGAAGAACCCAATTCAGTTTTACTGAAAATGGTGTTTGATATAGACCATTCAACCGCTTAGCTCGGAAAACTTAATGAGACTTTCGTGTTGAATAAGAGTGCAAACTAATTCAATCCAACACACTTATATCTACAGGCCATTGTCACACCATAAAACGTCAATTAAACAGATACTCCACTTTAGAATCTACCTTTGCTCCGTAGAGAAAACAAAATACCAACACTTATGAAGTACAAAATGCTTTCCTGTTACATTTTTGCCTGACGTCTACTCGGAGTTGTTCTACACTCTCTTATTTATTCTCACCTCCTTAGCTGCAACAATAGCCGTAATACCCTACTTTTAAACGCTGTACGTATCCCTTTATGAGACCATGTCTAGTAAATGTCAGTAAGCTGACGCATCTAATGACACATCCATGGCTTCCAACACCTAAGGACCCATAAGTCGGTGCCAGAGCAGACATTCGCATTCACATTTTAATTTTGTGTCCCGGATAATTTAACTGCTCAGTTATCTCGTTAATGTAAAAGCGACAATCGAGATCAGTTCTCATTCGTAGCAACAAATACTGGTTGCCAGAAATAAATTCATAGAAACTACAGAATTTTCGATTGTAGTGTTAGTTGTTGATGTTATTGTCTTGAACAATGATGAAATCTAAGTTGCTCGGGCCGATAGAAGAGCACTTTAACAAACTTCGAAAAGGCAAAAGACTATTCAACCACTGCTACTCTTTAGAATGCAAAAGCATACCATAACGTTGATAAGGCTTATACATACATAGGATCGCCACATGACGGATCATACATAAAAATTTAAACCAGGTTGTGAAGAATTAGACAATTACTGAGGTAACTAGTATTACTTGGAGGCTCCACAGCACTTTGAAGGACTTTGATTACACGGACGGCATTTGCTTACTTTCACATACTTTCATGGAGTTGTAGATCAATATGATATGGGTCCAGGAAAATCCATGGCTGATTGGCTTAAAGTTAAATATCGGCTAAACCAAAACAATGCATGATAAACACAGACAACGCATAAGTGTTGTCCATAAAATTGACTATCTAGGAAGCTCATTAGACATAAATGGTGGATTCAGGGTATACACCTTCAGTCGTTTGAATAAGTCCCATTAGAACTCGATAGATTGATGGTAGTAAGGACGTCAAGGTTCAAACACACTCTACGTTTGTGCATACATGCAAGGCGTAGAACTCATCACCAAACGACATACAGCATCTCTAGATTTCGCAAACAAATGTCTTGGGAAGATCTTTAGTATTTCAAATTTTAAGTTTTGATCACAGACTAATCAGCAGACAATGCAAATTTGAATCATCGATTATTTCGAATCTGTCAATACTTATGTCACAAACTGATATTATCTCTACTGAACGTAATGAATCGATTTACGCTTGAACAACGTCGGGATTTATTGGAAATTTATTTCCAAAACAAAGACCGTTAATTAGTCGGAAATTACACGAAAATGTCTTACATAATTTGGCCACAGACAAGGACCAACAGTGCCTGGTATACAAAAGTTTATTCCTAAAATTCGTTAAACTAGTTTCTTTGTTGATGCGCCACGACGTGAGCGTGCTCGTACAGTGCGTACCTCTGAAAATATTGAAAAGCCAATATTGAAAAGCTGAAAGCCATCAACATCAACTCTACATCGTTCTCGAGAATTGAACATTTCACGCATAATTTCACGTCGAAATTTGTGAAAAGATGTCTTTATGACGCATTGGAAAGTTTAATTTTTTCAAGAGTTCAAGCCGCATGACCATACGCTTCGTTTTCGCTTCGCTAAATAGGCTAACGAGTAACTACACGATGATGTCGATTTTGACAAAAAAAAAACATAGTTTCGGATGAAGCTCATTTTCATCTTGGTGAGTACGTTAGTAAGCAAAATTTCTGTTTTTGGGGCTCAGAAAACCCACAGAAGCCAATGCATCAATGACTGTTTGGTGCTGCTTGTGGAGCAAAGACGACATTCGCCCACATTTCTTTGAAAATGAGGATGGCGCAACCATTACGGTCAATGGCCACACATCTCATGCCACAATCAATTTATTGCGTTAAACGTTTGAAGGCCGTTTAATTAGTCGAAATGGTGATGTCAATTGGCCGCCAAGAAGATGAAATTTGAAACCGTTGAACTATTTTCTGTGGGGCACCGTTAAAAGTAAGTGTTATACCAACAAACCAGAGACAGTTCAGACAAAAAAACCAACATTATAAAAATTAAGAATCATTAAAATACGATAAAAATAAAGGAAAGAGCGCAGTTTTGTTTACACTAGTAAGTAAGGGAAATGTATTGTCTAGGTGACCCCAGTGATCCACGCTGGAACCCATGTACTATATACACATACAAACATAATTTTTCTAGGAATTTGTAAAGTTTTAGTTAAAAAATATTTTGTTCTCCTTTATCCTTCTGCCATGCACATCTCTGTTGGATGGTCTTAAATGCTGTGAAATTTTGTACACATTTAATGAATATTGACAATATTGAAATTTTAGATGTGCCATGTCGATGGTTGAGGTTCATTATGATAATGCCAGAATAAAGAGAATTGTTGAATAATTAACAGTCGACAACAAAAGCTAAAATAAGGACAAAAATATAAAAAAAAACTGTATTCAATTATGAGTGATAAAAATAACTCTCCTCATATCATATAAAAGTAACTATGCACACGATTCTTCTTTCTTCTTTTCTTTTTTTTTTTTTTTTTTTTTTTTTGAAATGTAAACAAAACCTTATTTTAATTTTAAAACACACTGTAGGCCAAACCGTAAGCGAAATTACCCGTCAAAACCAAACCAGTAGTCGTTGGTTAAAAACATGAATGTCGGCCTGGCTGCTTGCTCATTATGTGCAATGGCTAATTAGCTGTTATATGGTCAAAATGATTTGCATATTTCGCAACAAACACTAACAGTAACAAAACACGATAGGAAATACAAAAAAATATGATGTGCAATGTAATGTAATTAAATTGTAATCATCACAGTTTTAAGGCATGTAAAATGAAAATGGAAAATTATAGAAAATATTTCCTAAAAATTTAAAAAAACTATTTTCATTAAAAGTATACGACTTGACATGAGTGCTTGCAAGTAATTTACATCCACTTGCCAAAGGTAAAGATTAGAAATTTGTTTCTTATTGCTTAAGAAAAACAGAAAAAAACGTATGGAAAATTACTTCGCATACAAGTATGTTTGTATAAATGTCTGTGACCTAACATTGTTGAGAAGTTTTTGACTTTTTCCTTTAAGGCTTTTGGAGTTTATGATTTTTACCTTTACTTACAGACAGGACTTTCATTTATGCTCATCGTCTTGGTCATTAGTTTTTGCAACCCACATGTATTTTCTTATATTAGTTCTTCTCTTTTGGCCCATAATCTGTGTCCAAATTGACCGGTGCTTAACGTACAGTTTTCATACACATGATTATTAACATGTTCGTGCAGACATAAGTCAGTTTATCTAGTTGTTTTAAGTGATTTCTCCGTCCACTGCGAAAAATTGTTATTAAAATCATTTGAAAATTGAAGAACAAGTACAAGGGGAATATCAATGTAAATCGTACAGCAAAGAGTCTTATAAAGTTTAGTGTTTATTAAAACAACTGTAAGTTATTGTAATTCGTACATTACAGTCACTTAATACATACATAATTGGTCATTACAACACTTCCGTCAGGATTACGACCTAGCTTCTCAAACCACTTATGTTGTGTATGTTAAATGTATGTTATTTATATATAAGTGCCGGGACATACAGTTTAAGGTCGACTCCAAACGACAGATTTTCGTGAAAAACTTTTTCATGGCAATTTAATTTACTCTTAGAGTTTTTGACAGAAATATGCTGAGAGGAAGTCGCCGAATAATATTTTTCTTATTTCGTTTTATTGAAAATGTCAGACCCGGAGTTTGAACTGTGGCCTCACGTACGTAGTAGGCCAACACACTACCTATTAGACTACGGCGACTACCAAAAAGAAAGAATAAAAATACGTTTAATTAGACAAACTGAAACGCACCAATACATACATAATTGGTCATTACAACCCTTCAGTCGGGATTACGATTTAACTTCTTACACTACTCATGTTGTGTGCGTTAATTTTATACATGAGTGGCGGGACCTACAGTTTGAAGTCGACTCCGAACGACAGATTTTTGAGAAGATTTTCGTGGCAATTTTATTTACTCTCAGAGTTTTTGCTAGAAATCTGCTGAGAGGAAGTCGCCGAAGAAATATTTTTCTTATTTTCGTTTTGATGTCTGACCTGGGATTCGAACTCGGGCCTTACGTCCAATAAGCCAACACACTACCTATTAGACTACGGCGACTACACGCACCTCTAGAAATATTTGGGGTACTTGAGCATGTACTAAACATAGTAAATAGTTATTTCAGTCAAAGCAAACTACAGTATGGGACAGACATGAGTGTCGTAGAACATAGGATTGCAAACGATATAGCGTTGGCAGCCGTAGACAAACGGGTTGACAAAGTGCAAGGATGCTGCAATGAGAGTAAGGAGATGGCTGGATAATATTGGCCGGGAGTTTACGGCACAAAAAACGAAGAGAGTACATAACAAAACTTTCAGACGAAAACAACAAATAAGTGTATTGCTGGCCGCAAGGTAAGTTCACAAGAAACAATGGTGTATAGCTTGAAGCAAGACAATAGTGCTTACCCGATTTAGCACTTACATTAGTGATACTCGTATAGAAAAAGGCGCCACCTGTCAACGATTGTAGACCTATCATTCTCAACGCAGCACTAATGTGGGCTGATGCTCAATTTTATTGTATGTAGAGGACTGTGGACATTGTATGTATGGACTGTGGTCTATACTTTAAGAGGTAATTACAGTAATATCCGGGAAGATGTTATAATATACAAGATGCAGCAGCAGAACGCAAACCAGAGAATCTTTAGCAACTAAAGTCGGAGGCTCACAACAAAATGTGAACTACTTCATATAGCTAATGTCCGAGCATTTGTGCTTCAGACAATACCTACATAAATTTACGCTTTAGATATACTGGAATTAAAAATGCACATGTGCACTTGAAACTGCAAAATACGTAACTTCAAAGTGCAACAGATTAACCTCTAGTGGTTTTTGATGTATATTTAGTTACTGGGATGCGTCTGTCGTGTAACAATCGGAATTAACTTTTACATAGTTTCAGAACAGAGAGAATACTGGATACTGCAGCATTTAAAGCAAAATTTATAACTGACTGGTAAAAAAACGTTACATTTAAGCATAATGCTGTGGACGGCCTTCTGAGCTAATGCATACTAAAGGGTTCTAGGAATATCTCTCCACCAACCAACTGGGTATCAGAATACCAGCTGAGGAAAGCAAATGATCTGCTATAGTAGATCAATCATTTTTTTATTATTGATCATCAGAAATGATGTTAATTTTTGTTTGCAATTTCATTTGCATTTCTTTCACTGTAATTGCATTGTGCACAATAGTCTGTATGAAATGTTGTTGAAAATTGCACAGAAATAGGTTTTTGAACCATTTAAAGAGTATGTGTTTTAGGAGTTTTTATTATTGCATGCCACATGGCCATTCAGTTGCGTTTGACTGATTTTCTATTAGTATTTTGGGCAAATTATCGGTTTCATGTGGTTATAAACATGTAAGAAATCAATTTAAAAGCGTTTATACGAATAATATTGACTTTAATATGAGTATAAATTCTGTTTGAGGTGAAATTTAAAATAAAATAAGAAATATTTGACAGACAGACAGGCTTATTAATTGTAATTTTATTATCAATAAAATATTAATGATGATATAAAATTTAAATCATTTATTAGAATATATTTAAGAATTAAACATTAAGGCGTGGAGTTATTTAAATGTTATGCACTTGGTATTGGAAGTTAGCTCTGCCGGAAACATGAATCAAAGAATTTTGTTATAAAGTCTTAAAGCGGACGTGATTTTAGACTCAAGTCTCAGATGTCAGAGAAAGGCTTTGTATTTAATGAAACAATTTAAACGTGTTTCTCCGATCATAAGAATGTGTATCTCATTGTACAAAGAGGTGACGATAGTCGCTATAACATGTCAAGAAACTATGAAAGATTGGTGAGTTTAAGATGTTTATGTATGAAACGGTGATCTTTTGGCATGTATGATGGAAAACCTGAAATATAAAAAAACTACGACAGTGGGTATGATTGTCCCACCCAGTTTGGGGTAGCAAGCCACACATGAAGCAAAGTCCAGTTTGTCAACAACACATTTACAAAATGAACAAATTTATCATGTTACTCTAGACGTTGACAACACATTTTAATAAATTTTTTGACGGACTGTATCGAGAGAAACTGTAGTCTAGTGTATTGCCTTACTAGATAAGAACTCGTTAGTTTAAACTTTAGTTCTGAAAATATTTCTTTCGGCGGCATCCCATCAGCAGTGTTCTAGGAAAAGCAAAAATTGACAATATAAAATTCTTAAATCCGCAGTTAAATCATGGGTAATGTTAAGATACATAACATGGACGTAATTCTGAACCCCTAAAACGATTAATAAGTAGGCAAGTATATTTAAGTTCAAATCTAGGGCCCTAAGTGGGTGACCCAAAACTTCTTAGCGACTTTGTTTTAATTCTTTCAACATGTGTCCAAAAGTTATTCTGATAAAAGATAACAGCTTCATGTCAAGTCGCACATAATTAGTGTTTTCATCCCATGATTGCTTTAAACGAATCTATGGTATCGTCTGGCTGATATTATTAGTTCATGACACACACAAAGCCCTCGTGTCCCATCAGATACAAAGTAAAACCTGGTCAGATTTATATTTTTTATACCTTACATACATACATACATACATAATTGGTCATTACAGTCCATTAGTCAGTATGACAACGTAACTTTTAACACCACCTATGTTGTGTGTTTTAATTTTATACATGAGTGCCAGGACTTACAATTTAAAGTCCATTCTGGACGACAGATTTTTAAGAACTTTTTCATGGCAGCTTTATTTACTCTCAGAGTTTTTGCCAGAAATCTGCTGAGTGGCCTAGGGTTTGATCTGTGGCCCCATGTCTGATAAGCTAACATACTACCAACTAGACTGCAGCGATTACTAATTACATTTTAGTTTACCGTAATGGATCCACTGGGCATTCTTTGCAATTAATCAGTACTTTTGGCCTGCAAAATCGTATTTCATCGTCTCTATGTGTTTACTTCAAAATTTTCTTAAGTTTGACAACGACTTTAACCTTTTCGACATTTTCAGGTCATTTGACCAGTTCAAATGATTCCCCTATATCAAAAAATTCATTGGTTAACCGTAAAAACCAACTTTCGCATGTTGATATTGATGGAATATGGCCACTATCATAGACGTGTCTTCATGCATTGGCTTAAATACTTGACTACAAACCCAAGCAATCTAGGTTCGAGTCAATGTAAAAGCGAAAAGAAATATGTTTTACAACATTCGAAAGAGGTTTCTATTTGCGCGTAAATAATCCATATTGGACATTTATTGACCTGCCAGGATTTCAGGATATCATCAACCGCAATATTTATAGGAAAAAATATGACAACACTGTTTTAGAGCGAATGAGATTCATTAAGCAAAGTTCCTCACCACTATACAAAACACTACATTGTTTCTAGCAATCCTATTATCCCAAGTTCTTGCTACAACATAGTAACTTGATTCATGAAGCAAGGAAGTTAGAGCAACTAGGCGAACTCTTTAAAGGAATGAAAAAATATCAATGAAGGGTTTTTCCAATGTCTCGGCTTCGAATAGTTTTTGGTGGAAACCTTTTCTTTTCATCACCTCATCTTTAAACATTTTTAAGTATTTTTGTCCTCTTTCCACAAAAAAAAACAAAATGTGACGACTTTCGTATTTGTTTTCTCACAAAAAAACTGAGTATTTGCTGGTGGTGGTGGAATATTTTAACAGGAAGAGAAAAACTATTCCACTTTTCAATTGAAATTCTAATTACACCCCTTTGGCTTATCTGTGAAAGTAAAGAAAACGTGATAGCAGATCGTGGTGTTTGCAAATCAATTTTTGTTCAATTAAGCAAATACAGCAGCAGCTACCATCGTTAAGTTGATTGCATTGGTAACGAGGTTCTTTGATATTTTTTTTTCAACCACTTTCAAGTAACGCTACTGACTTTAATAATTTATGCAGCAAAGAACTACCCTAGAAAAGATTAAAGGAGGTGAACTGGGAGGTTTAAATCTAAGAAATCTTTTAATACAAGTGTTGTTGGTTTTTAGGGATAGTATATGTTCTTAATGTTCTTAATAACAGTCATTTAAATTAGAAAAGATTATCTTGACTTGTTGTTTTCATTATTAGTTCTGGTTGGATTATTTTACTTCAAGGAAATTATTATTATATTAAAAGAAATAAAATTAATTCATTTTCAAAATTTCATAAAGTATGACAGGCTTCTGGTGTTAATAAACGTGAAATACTAACAACAAAAATCAGTTTTGGTTGAAAAGTACAACTAACAGGAACTAAACCGATCACAATTGCTTTAAAGTGGTATCTTAAGCACGTTTCCGCTGTAAGACATGGTAAGTTGTAAACCTAATTAAATGATAAAATATCTCTAGAACCCATGGGACCATCTAACGTCGTAGTTCGTCTTAATAACTTTTTCCAAAGCCTGGCAAATGAAAGACAAAGTGTGGGCAACACTTTATTTTCATCTTACATGAGGTCAGAGGCACATTGCTAAATTGATTTTATGGTCATAATGTGACCAATTAAAATTGTGACCACAATGATAATTTCTTTGAATTTAGTGAAAAGAGTAAAAGTATCAGATAGCCAGCCCTTTGTTTGCAAATTAGGCTGCGATCCATTTCTAATACCTGACCTCTGCTGTTTGAAGAACAGGAGACCAACTAAGAGACGCATGGCAATTGACATTCACCTAAGACGCCATGTAGGCTTATTATGAGCTCAATATTAGGAATACCACCATACTTTCTATAGGAAACCTGTATCTTGTACAGACTTTCTTAACTTTTCCAATCTATTCCTATGAGGTAAGTTATCTCTGGTATAGAGTCATTCTCAAAATATTGGAAGCTCGATCTTACGAAAGCTGGACAATGGCACAAAAAGTGATCCATCATTTCTCTGTGTTCACCGCATGCCATGCGTTCATCATTTTCCATCATCTCAATACGGTTCAGGTGTATACGATTACGCTCATAAGCGCGTTCGGGTCGCCCTTATTTAGTTTTAAATACCCATGGTTTTCTCATCTCTCCTAGTGTGTTATTATACCACAATAGTCGATGAGACGTTTCCCCCACTTTCTCAGCTTGGTATTTAGTGCACTGAAAGGTAATGGATTATCAATGCATGCAATACACTGGCTGTATTAGCCATAATATTCGGGTTCTTATTTCCAATCACTACATTCTGACTAAGGACCAAAATAATACATACCTTTTCATGCCTGGATTAATTTTTAATTGCCTTCTTACACTCCATGACTGTCTTTGATGTTGAATAAAATGTCACAAGAAAATCCTCTTAAAGCTCACTGTAGCCATGAATTATTGAAACTTAAAATTAATTTCTTCAACACTTTTATTATTACCAATTTGAACTAACAAACCATAAATAGACTTAAAAAACAAGATAAATTAAAATGTTTTTGTACTCCTCTACGATTATTTGTAAATGAAACACCATCTGCAACAAAAATATTCATACGCATTAGGACAATTGTATTCAAAGGGAAAGCAAGACTATCAAAATTATTTTGCTCAATTTATTTTTTTATTGTGTAGTACCCCCTAGAATATAGCCAAGAATTCTGGTTTTCATAGTTAGGATTTTTAATTAGGATATCTTGAAATTTTTTAAATTTTATAAAATTCCACTAGAATTGTCATATCATAGCTTGTAAATATTTAAATCCAAATTAATCGTATACCTACTATTTAATTGAATTTTATATGAAATTTATTACGTATACGCACCATATTACATGTACTTCAATAGTTACTCTAAAAAGTATGCATTAAAAAATCTTTGATTTTGTCATGTACTTATTTAACTAATGGAATTCGATATCACTCATACGTCACATATGTCAGTTAATTCTACACCATCGTTTACCATTTCATAGCACAATTGTGCGGAGAGAACTCACACGCATTCTTGTGTTTTATGATTTAGTTGTCGATCAGACTGCGACAAGAACACATGTGTGGCGGATGCTTTACCATTTTTGTCAGAATGACACTCAAAAAATATTGTATGTTAAAAGATGCTTTTGAGCGTATGGTCGTATTTCAATTTTTTTTTTTTATTTTGTCGCATAGTATAATTTTTTTTTAAAGCTTTGGAATGCTTGCTTTTTCTCTATTAATAAAAAATGTTTTTTTTTTATTTTTATTTATCTAAAAACATGGTCTAATTTTTAAGCCAAAGATGGATACCTTTACGATCTTTTAATAAAAAAATGGATTTTTTTATTTTATTGTTATTTATCTAAAATTATTAAGCCAAAGCTAGATAGCTTTACATATGTATGTTGATAAAATGAAAATGAAAATAACGTATATTACTAACACTTTTCTATGACTGTAAATAAATCAATTCTCTCAATTTATTTTCTCTCTCTTACTCACTAATACATAACCAAAAAATTTTTGGTAAACTCTGTTCTACACACATATTAAATATGAGCATAATGTGAGTAAATAAAATGGGTGGGCCATTTAAGAGTTTATTTTTAAAAATGCAAAAAAACAAAAATGGTTTCTAATTTCGCCAAATTTATTTTTAGTTGTAACGTACAATTGTTCCTGTTAATAACGGAATATTATGTCATTCATATGACTCCCGCGGCAGACCTCACAGTAGCTCATTCGAACGGACCAATTTTCGTGCATTTGTTCGAGTGTATGACCTGGAAATGCTCAGTTGTCTCTGGTTTGTCGGCATAACACTTTTCTTTAACGGCGCCCCACAGAAAATAGTCCAACGGTGTCAAATCGCAACTTCTTGGCAGCCAATTGATATCGCTATTTCGGCTAATTAAACCAAACATCGTTCACATCAATACAATGAAGAACGGATACAAAAAATTCGGTTATCATGGTGCGATATGTGTCTCCATTTACCCAATACGGTGCGCCGTCCTCATTTTCAAAGAAATATAGGACAATGATGCCTGACGTTCTGGCCGTGTGGACTTCCAAATTCATATTTAAATTCATGCAAATGTGATACTTATCTGCTAGCCTATAACTTTTCCCACATATGTATTTATATGAAATACGTACATAGCGTTAAATGTCGAACTGCTTATTAACATTAGTAGAACGAAGGTTCTGTGCATTAACTAACTTCCTTTTTTTCTTTTTTTTTTAAATAAAACAGAATTTCAATTAAAATGCCTTCCTTACCATACCGATCCCATTCGGTCTCATACTAAATAATTCTCAAAACTCTTCGCTTCCTATATTTTCTTTATGCATATTGCAAACAGAAATTTCAGCTACAGAAGGAAACATTTTTATTTGAATATGGAAAAATATTTTTCTTTGTTTTTCCTTGTGCATTAGAGAGTGTAGAAATTATATTCAATCCTTTAACAGCACCACTGGCCATCCTCATCATCGACATCATATCCGAGAAACAGTAGTTTCACTGCAGACATGTAAGTATGTTCGTTTATTTTTAAGGTCAATTAGTGTTACTAATGAACGTAGATTAAACACGAGTTTAGAATGCAAAAGAAAAAATGAGAATTAAAATTGGAGAAAAGAGAAATTAAAAATTCAAATTTCTTTAATTGGCAGATTAGCACCAAAGGTGATGATGGATTTAAAAATGCATATATGTAAAGAATAAGAAAAAGATTAGAGCCAGTAGAAGACTAAAGTGAGGTATGCCATACTGGTACTTGAAAGGGTTTATAGGTGATTACAAAACCGCAATTAGACAAAAAATTATTCAATTGGGGAAGCCATGTAAAGGGTACTTATTCTACTCCTATTTACTTTACGGCGCTGTTTTTATTATATTGTGGGTAAATGCGGCACCTCGCTCTTAACTGCGGTGATACTTCTTTGTCACTGCATTGTATGTACACCAACGGTTAATTAATTGATAAGAACGCATGCGGAGAGACTCCATCTGCAAAGGTTGTTGATCTATGAGAGAGTAAAAGAGAGTATTTCCCACTTCATGTGTCTGGATCTTGTTTGATGTAGACTGCTCTTATATGACTCACCTTTTTCTATGATCACTTATGAGGTTTCTTTCTTTAACTTCAAATTGTTCGTTAGAATTATTAAACTCTTAGGCTGGTATTCGGCTTGACTCTCCATACGTATGCAAATTAGCTGTGATGTCAACAAAATTACTGCCTCTTTCATGCCATATATACCATTTTTATTATAAAGCTCGGTCTGCCCCACCAGGATTACTGCAGAAGTTACCATAATGTGCTGGGAATGGAATCAGTGCAACACCTTTTGTACGAGTATCCTGCACTTTAGGACAGACGTCAAGGGATTTTAGGTGATAGAACGTTTGCAGATCTGAGAACTGAGAACTAAGAGAACTGGCCGGTTTCATCCGGAGCCGGAGTGGTTTAAACCCACTACTAACGGATTATGACAAGAAAGCTTGCCTCACACTGGGTAATACAATGACTGATATGGATAGCGAGTGAACTTGCCTGTGAACGATAACGTAGTCTATACCAGTTTTTGAAATTCCTATCATTTATGGACTTTAAAATTTCTCACCCACTATGAAGTTCATTTCAAAAGCTCGTTCGGCTTTGTTTACACTCTGAAACTAAATATTTTATATCCGTAAACTAACGCCATAGTCTAGTAGGTAGTGTGTTCACTTATTAGACGTGAGGCATTGTTTCAAACCCCAGGTCAAACGAAATGTACAACTAATATTTCTTCGACGACTGCGTCTCAGTAGATTGCTGGCTAAAACTCTGAGAGTAAATAAAATTGCCATGAAAAAGTTTATCAAAGAATCTGTTGTTCGGAGTCGACTGTAGGTTCCGCCATTCATGTATAAAATTAACGTACACAGCATAAGTGATGTGAGGAGCTAGGTCATAATCCTCACTAAAGGGTTGTAATGACCAATTCTGTATATATGTATGTATGTACAATTTTTTCCATAATTTATAATTAATTCACTATATTTGATGAAAGAATACAAATCTTGCTTTATATGGTTGCACTTTCTTTTTGTCAAACTACTGCCATTTAAAAAATTGGATTTTAAAATTATTGTGCAATTTAAAATCATTTATTGGACATTATTATTGTTTTTGTTGTTGTTGTTATTACCATATTAATATCAATCGTTACTGTGTTCTTTTTTTATACTGCCTGCCTTAACGCCACATTTATTGTATTATTAATACAACTATTTTGCTTTTTAATTTTTTGTCACATTCACGTATCGTTTTTTTAATCAAACTTTTCAGAAGAGATACAAAAAAAATTACAAAAAAAATAAAATTAATCAACTAAACCACACAGTTTGTGCCTTTGCTGTGGAACAAAGTTTACATGTGTAAAACATGAACATTTGAAGTGTCATTAGCATTAAATTTATATCCATGCACTCTTTTTCACTCTTCAATACTCAGACCGATAAATACGCTGTTCATGGTCTCATTGAATTCATTCATTTAATTCATTAATCGATAAACAAATACAAATGCAGTTACGAAAAAAGGAAAGAAGAAATAAATTGAATAAAAATTCCGGCCACAAATAGTTGATATTTTTTTTTTTGTTTTAATTTAATATTTTATTGTTGAAATAATTGACACAAAAGTGCAATTTAATTGGAATGATTAATATGCGTGACAAAAGTAATAAAATTTTCTCACAACATTTTTAATGGCAATCAGGGCAACAAAAAACATGCAAATAAAGTTTACAACCACCGTAATAGGCATTGTTTTAATCGTCTAAGAAGCTCGATTATTTTGGAAAATATGCGTTTTATTCGGATTATTATTACACATTTTCATATTTTGTGAATATACTCCAAAACGGATTTCAAAAATTTTGAACATGAATTCATATTATTTCGACTATTATTTCGACCGGTCGCGACAATGATTCTCAAATGACTTCTTTAAGTTGTCTTCCAGACTGAAATTTTAATGAATCTTGTACTAGCAAATACCGATAGACAATTTAGACCATCGAGAAAGGGCATGTTAAGTGACAGAAGGCTATATCAAAACAGAGACATACACTTTCAAATAAAGGGGAAACAATACTGTGTTCCTGCTTAATTCTAGCAGAAGTCATTTGCAGGTAAACGAATCCTCACCCTTTAAAATAAATACAGTAAGAGATCCTACGTTCCAGTTTGAATATACTACTTGATTAGTATGCTTTCTATCCAATTTAATCAAAAAAAAACAGAATTCTTCATCTAGTCAGGGATTGTCAGCGGTTAATAAATACCTTTATCTAATGCACAATTAATGGAGGATTGGTATGGGATAGAAGAAGTTCTACTCTTGCAAGTGCATCATCTAGGATGTTCCCTCGATCAGTAACCTATATGGTAGTAATTGTCGATAGAAGCATTCAAGTACCTCCGTTTCTTACGATAGTTTTAGAAATACTTTACCTCATCTGCTCTCCTTATTATTAATTGAATTCGATGGAAAATGAAACACAACTCTTATGTACAGTCTATTTTGTCTATGTCTGTTTTGAGGCTGCTCGATTGCTTACAGGAAAAGGCGAAGGTGCCCCTTAATAACGGTAGGATATCCAACTCTATTCATTCATTGAGGCAATGTCGCAATATGGCATATTTTTCAGTATTCTATCGCTACTACAACGGGTTCTGCTCTAAAGAAATAAAGCGATTTATTCCCGAAAATCATATATGTATGTATGCAGAATACACAACACAATTCAATAAAAAGAACCCCCTACACTTTTCCACGCTGGAAAATAAATACCCAAAAAAAAACAGTCATTTTGATATAAGTACATACACATCAGTTAAGTTTCAAAGAAATTGGTATTGGGCAAGCAAAACCATGATCCAATAGCAAATGGACAGTGTAATCAGAATATATACAAAACTTTTATAAGCAGAATTTCATCCTTTTTCAAACCAAACTATTGTGCCTATTTAAGAATTCTCTTAAAAATTTTGAATTTGCCTTTTTTCACTCTTGCACAGCAAATGCCAATTTTTGCAAAGTCTCGGTCAGAACCTCATCGCCTTATGTAAGCTGAGTTAAAATTTGGAAAATTTGACTAGTTTTAAATATACAACCCGACTGTTAGAGCAACTTCCCCATATATGAGCGAGTTCAGTTGCAGCGAGTTGAGTACGACAATGTCGTACAAAATTTGGCCGCAGAGACAGAGCAACAGTGCCCTGTATGCGCAAGTTTATTGCTAAAATTTGTGAAACTTGTTTCATTGTTGATCCGCCACGACGTGAGCATGTTCGTGCAGTACGTACTCCCGAAAATATCGAAGCTGTGGCTGAGAACCATCAACATCAACTCGTCATCGTTTTCAAGAATTGAACATTTCATGCACCAGTTTACGTCGAATTGTACAAAAATATCTCGGTATGACGCCTTACAAATTTTAATTGGTTCAAGACCATTTGTAGATTGCCAAAAAAAATCATCTGTTCAGATGAAGCACATTTTCATCTTAGTGGGTAGGTTAATAAGCAAAATTGCTGTATTTGGAGCTCAGAAATCCCACACGTGGTCTTCCATAAGAAAATGTAAACAGTACGGCTGACTGTTTGGTGCGGCTTGTGGAGCGGAGGCATCATTTGCTCATATTTCTTTGAAAATAAGGATGGCGCAACCATGATTACCGATTTTTTTGTACCCATTCTTTATGGTATTAATGTGAACGATGTTTGGTTTGAACACGTCGTCACAATCGATTTATTGCGTCAAACATATTAATGGCCGTTAAATTAGTCGAAATGGTGATGTCAATTGCCAGCCAAGAAGCTGCGTTCTGACAACGTTGGACTGTTTTCTGTGAGGCACCGTTGAAGAAAAGTGTTATGCCGACATACCAGAGACAATTGAGCATTTGAAGGCCAACATTTGTGATGCCATTGCCGATATAAAAAAATGCAAGAAAATTGGTCCAATCGAATGAGATCAGCCGCGACAGGCTTATGAATGAAATAATATTGCATTTCTAACTGGAAAAATTGTACTTCATAACAAAAAAAAAAAAATTTAGAAAAATTTCAAGACGTTTTTGTTTTATTGTATTTTTAAATTTACACTTTTAAATTTACACTTTTAAAAGGCTCACCTTTTATAATATGGATAATAAACAAACCGTAATTGTAACTAAAGAGTTGTAAAAAATAAATTTTAGAAAAATGTTAAAAATTCCAAAAAGATCACAAAATAAAAATAATCCACCTTAGCTTTCCCATTGACTTTTATTGTCGTCAGAGTCTATCTGAAATCCATCATCATCAGAGACTATAAAAGCAATGTTCGCACTGGGTAGTTTAAAAAAGCCCCATATAAACATGTGTTTTGTGCCTCTATAAATATAATGACGTTGACATCATATGCAGATGCTTTTAATGATGTTTAACGTTTTAATAATAAAAAAAAAGAAAAGGAAAGTGAAGAAAAAAAAATTAACAAACTGAGAGACATTTAAACCTGTTAGTTGTTGTTGTATTGAAAGTAGTAAAAGTGGCAAGAGTAGCAAAAAATGAATTTACCTATAGAAACCGAAAAGTATGTTGTTTATATTGCATCACTATGTCTTTATAAGCGTATAGGTTTGTATATACTATCAAGACAACCACCTGAGTATATGTACATATGTATGTATGAATATACAATCAGGAAGGGCGGTGTCTTTGAATGTGACCTACTAATAGCAGACAGTATCAATAGACTGAGTGTGTATTTGGCATGCTTTACGCAAAGTTTATTCCTACAGTTATCAACGGAATTGAACGACAATAGCAGCAACACCAGATGCTGAAGCATTAGCAACAGTAGCATTTATTTAAGGGAAATACGAAATAACGACAAAAAAAAAATACAAAATAAACTACAGCAACAAATATTGCGACAGCAAAAAGAGCAAAAAAAGAACATTGTTAAAGATTAACAGCGACATCTGATGTGATACAAAAAAAGAAAATTTATAACACAGTGGTCACAAAACTTAAACGTAAAATCAGTTTAAGCATTGCAGAGTAAGCAATGTCGTTCCCAAATGTGGACCAATGACATTCACTTTAAACAGTGACTTTTTGCGATACATTGGGCGGTATCTCATGTAAATTGGTATCGTACCTAATTCGACAATTCGATTGTTCACGTACTTATTTATCCAGAAATGGGTATCATCGCTGAAGATGACTTTTCAATGAAAATTATCCTCAGTTTCCAACTGCTGCAAAACCCATTCAGCGTACACACGTCGTTGTCGATCATTCACGGGGATTTGCTAAAACAGACTGAATAAATCGCAACTAATTTGACTAATGTAGCTTTAGCAAGATGACCGCTATCAACCGTTAAAGTTACTAAATCCGAAGTGCTAACGGTTGAATTCTTCTTGAATTAAATGGACAAATGGAGATTATGATCTCTTCATACTCTCGCCTTGTCACAAATAACTTCAAAACAATAATGAATATACAAAGGGTGGGTGATTTAAAAAGATGTTCGAAATTTTTGTGAAGTACAATTGTTCCGGTTAGAAATGAAATATTATTTCATTCATATGACTGCCGCGGCTAGCCTCACAGTACCTTATTCGATCGGAACAATTTTCGACTTTTGTTTTCAATTTTATGAGGTAGTATCTCGGCAATAGCATCAAGAATATTGGACTTCAAATGCTCAATTATCTCTGGTTTGTCGGCATAACATAATAGTCTAACGGTGGCAGCTTGTTGACATTACCATTTCCTCTAATTAAACATCCATCAAACGTTTGACCCAATAAATCGATTGTGGCATGAGATGTGGGACACGTTGCACCATCCTGTTGAAATCAAACATCGTTCACATCAATACCACGAAGAGCGGACACAAAAAATCGGCTATCATGGTGCGATAGGTAATGGCCGTAATGGTTGCATAGCCCTTATTTTCCACAAACCACACCAAACAATTACTCGTAATGAGTGCATTGTCTTCTGTAAAACGACGTGTGGGTTTTCGGAGCCCCAAATACGGCAATTTTGCTTACTAACGTACCCACCAAAATGAAAATGAATTTCATCCAAAAAGATGAATCATCGTACAGTTTCTCGTTAGCCCAATAAAATTCAATGTTGCTCAAGCGTGACAAGTACTGCCTTTGATCATGTTTGCAATACGGAATGAACTACTCCTGGCTGAATGGCGCTGCATCAGACTTGTAAAAACCGGTCATAGCCGAATACAGTAAAATTATATGGACAGAGTTCCGTAGAACTTTAGATGATTTATAAATTCTTTAGTTGCATGAATTATTGAAAAAGATATCGATTGACACTATAAGCAACTGTTGCAATCTCATGCAGAAAAATCTGAAAATCTTTAACAGTAAATAAAGCGGCGGCGTGGTGTAGTAATCAAAGAACTTGTCTACAAGCCGAGAAGCCAAAGTTCTATTCCCACTAGAGAAAAAAATCGTTGTTCAAGGTTTCCGACTTTTAAATTAAGTTGCTTCACTCACTCCCATGCAATCCTTCTAAGAAGCCCCCTCACGCCTTGGAAAAATGTTTACATCATAGGAAGGAATCAACGATTTGCAAGGTTCGCCACAACTGCACCATATACTCGGAGGGCATTGTTTCTAGGCAACAACAAATGTGAGTCCCATTATCCTTAGATCTGTTGCAGCAGACCAATCAGCTACTTAACTAAAACAAAAAAAAATTAACGAAATGGAAAAAAGCAGAAAATGCTTTGTGGATGGCATATGCTTCCAAGAAAAAGTGATTGAAAAATGGTTGTGTAAAGATTCTTTTTGGAAGTCGCCGTAATCTAGTAGGCAGTGTGTTTAAAACCCCAGCAAAATGAAATGTGCAAAAGAAAATTTTCTTTTCAGCAGTTTTCTAGCAAAAACTCTGAGTTACTCATGAATCTGTCGTTTAGAGTCTACTTTAAACTGTAAGTTCCGCCACTCATAGATACAATTAATACACACCACATGGGTGAAGATCCTAACTAAATAGGTTGTAATTGACAATTAAGTACGAAAGTTTCCTTCTATGTAGTCGCCGTAGTCTAGTAGGTAGTGTGTTGGCTTATGAGACGTAAGGCCTCAGTTCAAATCCCAGATCAGACATCAAAACGAAAATATGAAAAAAAAAATTTTCTGGCGACTTCCTCTCAGCAGATTTCTGACAAAAAGCTCTGAAAGTAAATAAAACTGCAAAGGAAAGTTTCTCAAAATATCTGTCGTTCGGAATTGACTTTAAACTGTAGGTCCCGCCACTCATGTACAAAATTAATACACACAATATTAGGGGTGTGAGAAGATATGTCGTAATCCTGACTAAATGATTGTAATGACCAATTATGTATGTATGTGTTTCTGTTCATTCATTAAAAGGGATGAAATCATTCATTAATTCATTAGCAACATTTCAAAATGTGTTTTCCACTGTGCAAAAACTGCCAATTTTAGCTGCAGGTCGAACAAAATATAGTTGTAGTATTATAAATAAATATACGTATCTCCGGCGCAAAACGTTAAAAGGTACAATATTTCTTTCCATTGCAATGCAAAAATAAACATTTTTTTTCCATTTTCTTTTTGCAATACAAACTGATAGAAAGTCAAAAAGGAATGAATCGTTAAATCTGCAGGCTGTGGTAATGCCTTCAAATACTAAGCGTAAGCTTATTTCTAGTATTTACGTCACGTAAATTATCCATGGAGATCATTGGAAGAAATATAAAAAGAGACTAAATAAACTTTTGCTAAAATAGCAACAACAACAACAAAGATAAGAACAACACATTCGTTTAAAGAGAAAGCTATAGCAACACACTGACATCAGTCACAGATATGAGAATAGCAAATGGTTTTACCTTAATTTACAACATTGTTGCAAAGTCATCATCATTATAAGCTCATGCAACAATACATTGAAGCGTAAACATTTCAAATATGAAAACATTGTCATCGTCATCACGATATACGTCATCATCATCATTGGTTATGACCACCAGCATCATCTACATCATCATCATTATCAACATCAGCGCCATGATTGTCACAGTGATTTATTTCTGTCATGGTTAAAAACATGCTGCATATTTCTTGTTATACTATTTCATTTCCCTGTACACTCCGTAAAATGTTCACTTCGTCAGTTCCTTTTCTTGCGCCTTCAGTCTCTAATGCTCTAACATTTTACCGTTTCAATACAATTGCATCATTGCGTTGCGTTTAAATTGTTTTAAAGCAACAACAACAACAACATAAATGTTATTGTATTGCATAAAAACGCAAAATATGCAGAATATACGAAATCACAACATAATCTAAGGAGCGACAAAAAAATAGTTTTCTCTACTTACTCTTCCCCTCCCTCCCCCACCTCCTCTTAATATATTTTCACTTATTGCATGTTGCAACCGTTTCAATGCTGAAAGAAAATCGAATGAAATTTAACAGTAAATAGAACGTTTATGGGCATAAAGTTTTCCTCCATCAACGATAGTACAGGGAAAGGTTTTTAGGGCATTAAATCTGCCTTCGAGAAGAAAAAGAGAAAAAAAGAATTAAAAAAAGAAAATCTGTCGCACTCAGCTAGACAGAATCGAAATGCATTTTGCTGTGCTATAAAAAGAAAAACAAAAACAAAAAAAAGAATAAAAAATGCGACGAACATGAAAAATTTACATGAATTTTTGCATTTATTTTTTATCATTTGGAATCAATTTCATAAGGAGAACGAACGTCTTACTAAAATATGAAATATTTTACTGCAAATGTGTATTTAAATACACTTAAAAAAATTATTTCCATATAAGACACGAATAGTTAGCTTTTGTTTAAAGGATTAGGTGCTTTAATGGAATACAATAGACCTTAAATGCTCATTAGATACATAGAAAGTTTTTAAAATCCATACTTTATATTATCTTGCACAGTAATTCTATAAAAAATGTAGCAAAATCAACACACTTTTCCTTATTAAAACTAAACTTATGAAAAATTATTTCAAATTTAAATACGTTTTTCTTTTTGAGTTCAAATGTGTATTAGTACTACGACCATACGATCTGTGTATTCCCCTCAAACTTTAAAGGATATTCCTATAATGTCCCTTCCTCTTATCAAAAATGTTAATTTCCTACATAGCACATCATATGCACCCAAGACATGAGGCCACTCTTTAAACCACGGTTCTGACATTTCCAACAAAACGAATTATAAAAAAATATTTCTTCGGTAACTGCCTCTCAGCAAATTTTATATTCTTCCATGAACCTAACGATAGTCTCCAAAGTTTTTGTCTTCACTAACATATGCAGCGGAGTTAAAGTTAAGAGCTTCCTGAGCCGTAGTACAGGTTCTCATTGCCACTGATATGCCAACACACGCTAATCTATGAATCTTGTTGAACTTCATTTGAACAAATTTGTTCTATATGTTCAAACATTGATCACTATTGGTCTGACCATCATGGTATACATACATACATAATTGGTCATTACAAACCTTTAGACAGGATTACGACAAAGCTTGTTACACCACTTCTGTTGTGTGTGTTAATTTTATACATGAGTGGCGGGACCTACAGTTTAAAGTCGATTCCGAACGACAGATTTTTAAGAAACTTATTCATGGCAATTGTATTTACTCCCAGGGTTTTTGCCAAAAATCAGGAAGTAGCCGGAGAAATATTTTTTTATAATAACCCAACTTACATACATAATACATAATTGGTCATTACTACCCATGAGTTAGGATTATGACCTAGCTTCTCACACCGCTTATGTTATATGTATTAATTTTGTACATGAGTGGCGGAATTTACAATTTAAAGTCGACTCCGCAGGATTTCTCTGTAAGCCTTCTGCAGACCATAATGGCATGTCCGCACTTTACTGAAACGATATCTGTAATTTACCTTCCAGATTTATTCGTAGATATTTGACTTCCGTTCTCTGTGATATTTTCTCATACAGAAGTCGAATTTACATCCTCCTAGGTATACCTCATACAGCTGCCGTGCATATGAGGCGTATGAGTAATATATAAATGCATTTTTTAATTAAATATTGCTCATACGAACTATTTGTAGACAAAAATTTTCTGTTCCCAAAACAAAAATGAAATTTATGAAATTAGTTTACGAGTATAAGAGCATTTTTCACAGTCTATTAATGATTTGTTTTAAACGTGCCTCACCATAACCTACCCATCGTATACATACATGTGGGTTGCAAATGTATTTTAAGTGTTTTCTAAGAATAATAAATACGATGAAAACTAAAACTGTTTATAAAATTTAAAAGAAAAAAACGTAAGAAACATAAACGTAATGTCAAGTGTTGAAAGATAACTCATGAGTGTGTTAAATATTGAATTACAAAATCGTTATTCTTCCTCACACACTTTGACTTTCATTGATTCATGTTCATGCAAGAACTTGCATTCACTTAAAAAAATTCTCATTTAGTTTGTGTCAATTTCTGCATAAATCATATTTAAAAAACCCATACTTTTCTTTTACATTTGACTCACTTCCATTTGGCTTTAGTTTTCCACTTTTTTCATTTTTTTCTACATAAGTTACAGGCAACAAAACATAAATCAAAAGATTTATAATTAAATGATTATAAAATATATGACGAGTGTGGTATGGAAATGATGACCTTATGGTCATAATTATAATAAAAAATCAATGGGGATAAATCAAATTGCTTTTGAAGAGACACAAAAATATCATTTGAACTGTAATAAATGAATTTAAATTGCATGGACACTTACATATATTGTTAACCTTTGCACTCTTTTAGTCAGAGTTACGGCATAGCTTCTCACATCACCTGTGTTGTGTGAGTAGTTTAGATTTATCACATTTACATAGCTTTTATATAACATCATCAGCGCTTTTTCTCTTTAGCCAAAAAGGACAGATATTTTGGACTCATCAGCCTGTTCAGACAATTCAAGAATATTTTTTGCGATTTTTCTTATGTACATGTGGTATGTATGTGGTAGCTACATCGCTACGAATTCTAAATTAAATTATTAATGCCAAGTGAAATAAAGCTGCTGTAGTCTAGTAGGTAGCGTGTTGGTAAATTAAACGCGAGCTTATGGTTTAAAACCCAGCTCAGATATTTCGAACAAAACGAAATATGAAAAAATATTTCTTCGGCATCTTCATCTCAATAGTCTTCTGGCAAAAGCTCTGAAAATAAACAAAATTTCCATGAAAAGTTTCACAAAAATCTGTCGTTCGAAATCGTCTTTAAACTGCCGATCCCACCTCCAATGGATAAACTTAACACACACCACGTGGCTAGTGTGACAAACGATTTCGCAATTCTGTCTAAAGTCGTTATGAGCAGTTATGTAAATAAATAAGTAATGCCAAGTTCAATTATAAGAAAATCATCTACAGAATGCTTTTTAAGGAGTTGTCCTATCTGTCTTGTCAACATTCTGGCGCTAATGATGTCACAAAGCATTTCCCCCTCTTCTTTTCTTTCAATGATTGGTCTGCTATAGCAGTTTCAAGGATAATAGAGTTGTCAATAGTCGTTGCCTAAAAACTACTTATAAAATGTATTCGATTGTTGCATTATGTATAATTTCCCCAAGTGCTGCCAAGAAGTGCGGCAACCTTTTCCAATTTTGTCTTTTCCAATCTGTAATTTCCAATTTTGTAATTGTCTCCTCTCTTTGGGTCAGGGGTCAATGCGCTCTCTGGGATAATTTTTTTTTGTTTTGCAGGATTGAAGAATCTTATCTTTTAAAATTCCATGACTATCATTTCTTCATCTTCTTTGGTTCTTTCGGTTCGGGATTGCATGGCTATAAGCAGCCACGTTATGTCCTTTGCAAACAGGTTCCATTTGTTACTCTTTTTTTACCATAATATAGTACATAACCCCAGAGGAAAAGACTCCTCATGGTTTTCTTTTGTGGGAATTAAATTTTTTAATTTTTCTTCTTTTTTAAATTAAAGGAATTGGGTCTACAAATTATGGCTTTATATTGACCTGGACCATCGACGAATTGCTCTAAGCTAAAGCCACAGAAACAACAGATGAAATGTTGTAATGTACATTTCAGGTTACTGACTAATAAGGTGAAAGACAGTCTCTTTCTTCTTCTCATACCCACAGCTTCTGCAGAGGTCATTAGCTGGAATGCCGGGTCTTTCGGCAAAATCTACAATCTTTTCTAGTAATTCTGTCTGTTAGTAAATCTATTTGTTAGTAATTCATTTCGTTGTTCCATATTTCTTTAATGCAACATAAAAATAATTTTTAAAAACATTCTCTTTAAGTTATAGAAATTGCCATATTCACATAGAATGTGGTAACCAATCCTCGAATATAGGATTGTCTGAAAAAAAAAGAAAATAACACTCACAATTTCATTTATAATTTCATTTCAAACAATTATTTTTAAATGTTAATGGCAGCATTTGCATTCATTTAATCATCAACATCAAACACAGTTACAAAATCCACACTCACATGCAATACATAAACGCACAATAAACACGCTCCTACAAAAAATAAAAACAAAACGAAAAGAAAAGAAAAGAAAAGAAAAGAAAAGAAAAGAAAAGAAAAGAAAAGAAAAGAAAAGAAAGAAAAAAATCAGCAAAACAGCAAACTTTTTCGTGAAAACCACGATTTGTGACCGCTGTTGCAGCTCACGTGACTAGTAAACAAATTATACACACTCATATCGTATTTACGGTAATAATAAAACATCGTAAAAATGGCACTATAACATAAATAAAACAACAACAATAACAAAAATATAAACAAATATATGTGTAAAAATTTATAATTATAAACATTTACACCGACGACATGACATTTAGAGAGAGCGTGGCAAAACCAAAAAAAAAAATGTCAAGTCAAGGTTCAAGTCAAAAGCAACAGCAACACCCACAGCAACAAAAGAGCGTGTCAACGAAAAAAAAAACAAACAAAATAACAGCAAGAGAAAAACAAACCAACCAGCCATAGAGAACATAGAGAGTGTAAGCAGGAGAGAGAGGCAGAGAGAGTGAAACATATGGCCAAAGTACTTATAAGGGCCATTGAAAAAAACACGCACATATACTCAACACAACACCAATACACAACATGGCTGTAATTGAGATGTGTTTGTAATTTGAGATTTACTTTATATTTTTTGCGCTCTCTTTCGTTTTATTTTTTTAGAAATTTAATGCTGTTGTTAAATGTAAGTGAACAAGAGTGTGGGTACACAAAATAAACTACGCACCCAAATGCACACAAACTTATATTTAATAATACCATGTAAACCTCTTGCCATGATTCAATGCATGTGTGTAAGTTTGTTTTGATGTATGGATGCCCTTTTTAAAAGTGAGTGTTAAAAATACAAGTGAGCACGTGACATGCCATTTAAACACACACATGCAAATTCTTATACTTGCACAAATACAACTATCATTAATAAAACACACACCTAGATATGTTTGTATATGTAAATGCATATACAAGAAATATAATTTTTATTTAAGAAACTAATACGGATTTAAGGATCTATGAAAACTCACTTGGTTCTCTCTCACCCACACTCCGTTTTGTTTTCGCATTTGGTGCAATTTCTATGCAAAAGAAATATTAACAATAAAATAAAATATTATTTTTAAAGTAAAAAAACAAAAGCACTTGACTCAAGAAGCTTTTCTCTAACAGGAGACGAATATTAAAACAAAAATGGAATTGCGCAGCCAGTATAGATTAAATTAAGAATACAAATTTGCAACTGTTTTTCAATTTATACCTAAGTATCGTTTAGCATTTTTTACAAGTCTGGAAATCTTTTATTAATTTACATACTTCAAAAGTCAATTGAAACAAAAGAATTCTAATAAGTATTTATGTTTGTGAAGAAATTGTTTTGCATACAAATTCAGTAGATAGCTAAACAGACTAATGGAACGACGTAGACGTGATCATTTTTGATCATTTTCCGACTGATTAGTTGATTGGTGTAAATGGTTATCTCACTTCACACTACAATACTTTATACTTATATAGCCTTAGCCTCCATCTAACTAACGCTGGACACTCATATAATGTATGCTCCGCCGATTCCTTATTAATGTGCCTACCACAGTTTTTACGGGGCTATTAATGTTGCTTATGCCCACAAAATACGCTTTTAGTGCCCAATTCAAACTGCAGTTGCTTTGGAGATACATTTCCTTGATGGACTCATAAGATTTTGGGTAAGTTTAGAGTTTTTATGTCGCTTAGTTTGCTGGCAGTTTTTTTTAACACGTCGAATATTACATCTTGGCGATTTCTAGCATTTCATTAAATGTTTGCAAATTTTTATTTCGGAATAAGTTCTAACTTACTCAGCACTGGGTTTTGACTGTTCTTTTCAAGCATCTAGTCCCCATTTGAGAAAATTTCTTTTTAAAATTATCGATTGTTTTTGAACCACGTTTATTCGTTTGTGTAGGGTGATCCATCCATTGGTTTACATTTGAACCATCGGTTATTTCAAATCTGGAAATATTTATGTCATTCTATTCTGTCACAAAATTCAGTATATTATCTCTACTGAACGTAATAAATCGATTTATGCTTGAGCAACGTTGAGATTTATTGGGCCAATGAGAAACTGAACGCTGATGTTGATTTTGTAAAAAATAAATCATCTTTTCGGATGAAGCTCATTTTTGGTGAGTCCGGTAATAAGCAAAGAACCAACACGTAGACTTACAGAAGCTAATGCACCCATTACGAGTGACTGTTTGGTGCGGCTTGTGGAGCGGAGGCATCATTGGCCCACATTCCTTTGAAAATGAGGATGGCGCAACCATTACGATTAATGGAAACACCTATCGCAACATAATAACAGATTTTTTGTACACTCTCTTCATGGTATTGACCTGAACGATGTTTGATTTCAACAGTATGGTGCAACCTGCCAAACATCTCATGCCACAATCGATTTGTTGCGTCAAACGTTTCAGGAGCGTTTAATTAGACGAAATGGTGATGTCCATTGGTCGCCAAGAAGCTGCTATTCGACAACGTTGGACTATTTTCTGTAGGGCGCCGTTAATGAAAAGTGTTATGCCGACAAACCAGAGACAATTAAGCATTTGAAGACCAATATTTGTGATACCATTATCGAGATACAACCCATACAATTCGAATAGTGCTCGAAAATTGGTTCGATCGAATGAGGTACTGTGAGGCAAGGCGCGGCAGCCATATGAATGAAATAATATTCTATTTCTAACCGGAGCAATTGTACTTCATAACAAAATAATTAATTTGGAAAAATTTCAAATCGTTTTTGTTTAATTGCATTTTTAAATTTAAACATTTAAAGGGCCCACCCTTTATATTTTATAAAAAATTCAAAAACTTTGCTACGTACTATATATTTAATACAAATTTTTTCCCTATAATACTTCTTTTTTTTCACAACAAATTTACATGAATATTACATTTAATAAACATTTTCTAATGGTTTCAATTGATGCATGATTTCCTTCATATGCTTTAGAATATTTTCATATTAACACATGCGTAAACATTTTATATTTTAAATAATAAATATATTATATAAAAAAACTTAAATTTTCACTAAATTCATTGGTAAAGCAAAAGAGAAAAACATGAGTTTAAATTTTTCTCTACCAAAAGCGTCCAGTGATTGCAATGCCTAATCCATACACATTTTCACGCTTACACTCTCTCTCTCTCATTTTGCCCTACCACAGAATGCTTTTGATTGAAGAAATTCAGTTTCAAATTTTTTGATTTGATAAGAAGGTGTTGGCACAGGAATAGTGTTGGAAATAATCGTAAAAAAATGGAGAGATTGACAAAGAAAAGTGTCAGTTTCAGAGTCGAATAGAAAATGAAAAGAAAGAAAAGCAAAGTGTTTTTAAAAGTTTGTTAAAAGAAAAATATGGGTGAGTGAGCACACTTAGACTTAAAAGTTATTTGTAAAAATTAAACAACGAACACCTAGCGACTTCAAATGGCAAATTTTCTAACAAATAGATCCACTATGTAGTTGCTACAGGAAATGTGAAATTAATTAACAGATCTAGCAACCGTTCTTGCTCATAATATATGTACATAATTGATCATTACAACCCTTTAATCGGGATTACGACCTAGCTTCTCACACCACTTATGTTGTATGCATTAATTTTATACATGAGTTTCAGAACCGAGAGTTCAAAGTCGACTCTGAACGACAAATTTTTGAGAAACTTTTTCATGACAATTTTTAATTACTCTCAGAGTTATCGCTAGAAATCTACTGAGATGAAGTGACCGAAGAAATATTTTTTCCTAATTTCGTTTTGATGTCTGATCTGGGGTTTGACCCGAGGCCCTACATCTAATAAGCCAACACACTACCTACTAGACTCCGGCTTAGCCAGAGTCATCACATTTAATTAATAAGAAAACTAAACATGACCGATTTGAATTAAATAAAATTGCCATCAACATCGTTTCAATCAATAATCACGTGAATTTTAGGGGCGCTAAGGTCCCAATACCTTTCAGACTTTTTAACAAAATACCTCCCACAATCGGTATATTTTCATAGTTCTTATCAACATAAGCTGAGGGGCAAGTTTTCAGGACTGCAAAAGTATACCAATGACCTGTTTCTCTATAAACTTGATTAACAAAATTGCAACCAAATAAGAACATAGAAAAGGGGGAAATTAATAAAATGTACAATGCTTCTTTTTTAAGATATTGAAAGATGGCAGTTTTAGGAATTTCTTCTTGTTATGGAAACCCCTATATGTGCAATTATTTATAGCATGAATGTAAATATGACACTCGTATGTTGTGTCAGTACAATTATGTTGTCTTAACAAAAGATTCATACATTCGTACGTTTTATTATTTTTTTTTCTCTCTATTTTTCCTTCTTCTGTTCTGCTGCTCAGTATTCTAGAGTCCATTTTTCTTTATCCCTTCCCCTCTCTTGTGAAATGTGATAAACACATAATAAAAAAAAATGGACAAAATGGAACCAATAACAGCATTAGGAAAAAAAAATAATGAAAGACTATCAAATAATACGTACTATGTGCAGATGGATGCATAGAGCCAAAGCAATATTCTTTAGTGGATATACCATCATCTCATGTTAACGTTATAAAAACCAGAAATATGTGGTCAAAGATTTTCGTTACGTTTTTATAGAAATTTTATTGAACATGTTTATTTCTATTCCTTATAATAAATATTTTCCGTTTTTATCTCTTTGGCCAAAGTGAAAATTTTTCTTGAAAACCCATATAATCACACAAACACATACACATGCACATGCACCCACAACAACTGTGTATATGTATAGATATACCGGTTTAGTTTACATGAACACCATCACGTACAGTTATGCTGCAAGTATTGGTTTTTAGTTTCCATTTCAGTTTCATAGTTTCTTCCTTGCACATCTCTGTGTATAACTTATTGAAATATGTATGTACAGTTTTGTTATTGAGTGCGTGTGTATGAGTAGTATGTTGCATTAACTCAAACTTAACCTCACTTTAATAGCGAAAACAAATTGCGAAAATAACAAATTCGTTGTTTAGCTTTCCGTTTTTTTACGATTTAATTGAATTTCTTATCCGCAAGTATTTTATATTTCTTTTGAAAGAAAAAATTCTTTAAAAGCTTAAAGGAACATCGTGGCAGCTTAGGAAAATTGATTTTCTTTTATTTTCTTTATTTCTCTGTTTTTCTCTGTCTTTCGTATTGATTATAAAGAACAATAAAGGGTTTACAATATATCGTAAAACAAATTTGATAATACCCCACACATTGTTTCGTTTACGTTACCTTAAAACTTATTTGAAAATTTGATAAAAAAAAAAATCAACTTAATTAGATAGAGTCTTCGTTATGGTCATTTAAAGTTGATTTCTTAATTTTAAAATAAACTGATTGTGCAAAATTAATAAAACAAATAATTTTGGTGATTTGTATTGTCATATGTCTTATGATTTGTCTTGTGTTCTTAGGTCTAATTGATTATTATCTCTCTATTAACATATGGTACATATAAATTGGTATTCTATACTGGCTTTATTATAAGCACTGAATAATTCATAATATGATGAACTTTCCAGAGAATATTATCCATGTGTTCAGATCCAGGTCACATGACGAAGAACGTGGAATATCTTCCAATCAATTACATCTTAGACTGTCTCTTAAACTTTCCATTAAATCCATGTTTGGTAAAAACTTTCAATGTTACGACTAAATCGCTTTAGTCTAATAGGTAGTGCGTTGGCTTATGAGACGTGAGGCCACGCCAGACATCTCCAACAAACTGAAATATGAAAACTATTTCTTCAGTGACTTCCTTTCAACAGATTTCGGGCAAAATTCTGAGAGTAAATAAAATTGCCATGAAAAGTTTCCCTAAAATTTGTCGTTTGGAGTCGTCTTTAAACTGTAGGTCCCGTCACTCACGTATGAAATTAACACACAACATTAGTAACGTGAGAAGCTAGGTCGTAATCCTGCCGGAAGGGTTGTAATGACCAATTGTATATGTATGTATGTATGAGAGAAAACTGTTATTCCTATCTCTTCTGCACACTTTTTTCCAAATTCGGAACGAAAACTAAAATCTAAACTAATTTTGAGGTTCCAGGATATGTATGTATATCCCTGATTTTTATAAATTCAAACTAAATTACAAATATTTTCTTACGCGATCGCTATCTAGTGCGAACGGCAGTATAACTTTAAAACTCTTACATAAATTATGTAAAACAAAGCAGACAAATAAACTCTGTGCCCAGTAAATGAGAATTTTTGAATGGAATATTACGAATTGCATACAATTAAGTACCATTACCAACTCTCACTAGGCAATAGAAACTTTCATATGGAAGTAGCATGTACTTTGAGCCATATTCAATTTGGCGCTGGAAAATTGTTCGCATAGAAAATAATAGAGTGAGCCAATTAGGAATTTTAATTTTCATACAGTATATTATATCTCATGATGTCAAATGACAGTAATATACGGAGAGTAAAAAGTTCTTGAATAGTGTTTCCTGCTTTGTTAAAAACGACTGATATTGCAGTAGATAGCTTAAGACGTTAAAAATAAAACGCAAATAAATTTTCATGCGAAATCAACAAATCTCAAGTAGAGCACATCTTGCTGATATTCGTTTGCCAGTAGGATCGTCTGATCTTTCGTTTAAATTGAAAAGTTAGAGAGTTTCAAATAGCGAAGGCACTGCGACTAAAAGGATCTCGTTTACCAAAATCTATGAGTTCGATATGAAATATTCCAAACATAATTATGCATAAGTAAGAATGATTAACAGTCACTCAGATATAACCACATGCAGCTTTTAATAGAGTTCATCTTAAGGGATGGGCGACTGTTCCTCGAATCTAGAATTACTTTTTGCTTTATTTTCTGCCACCTATTTCTGCGTCCTCTTCAGACCAAAGCTCGAATGTTTGACAATGCAACGAATTTACAGAGTATATGTTCTGTTTCGAACTATAAAATCACCGTGTAATATGTAAACTATGAAACTTGCAACGTTACAGTCAATGGAGCATGGTATCACACGATAATCATTAACTGTATTTGTTCAAAATGGATGAATTTAGCTTCTATTTTATTTTTTGTTGAGATAAGGCACAAGGTAACTACATTTCGGGCGAAATGCTGGGAAAAAATATGCCGAAATTGGAGCACCCACATTAATCATTTACAGGGACTATACTTACGTGGTTCATCGTGATTCATTCGTGATTCATCTTTGAAAAGTGAATATACATATTAATTTTCAAAACATAAACTGTAGAACTGATTCAAACAATGGCGCTTCCGTGGCATAATAATAGTGACAAAATGATAACGATATACATACACATACATACGTAATTGATCATAGCTTCTCGCACCACTTATGTTGTGTTGACGAGTGTCGGGACCTACAGTTTAAAGTCGATTCTGAACGATTTTTGAGAAAATTTTCATGACAATTTTATTTACTCTCAAAGTTTTTGCAAGAAATCTGCTGACAGGAAGTCGCCGAGGAAATATTTTGCATATTTTCGTTTTGATATCTGACCTGGTGTTTGAACCGTGCCCTCACGTCTAGTAAGCCAACCCACTACTCTGATATACTCTATTCAAAGAGGAGCTTGAAACCTTTTTTAATTTTGGTTCAAACGCCTCCCAATTAATAGTTAATAAAACCTTGAGAAAACTCAACAATCTATGCTGAGATGAGGGAGCAGATGCCAAAATATTCATGACTGTTTAAGAATTTTAAATATTAACTGCCTTCATTTTCATTTTCTCCTGATTCCTAAACCCTCATATAGAATTACATCAATATCGCTTAGCTGGGTCTGTTAAAGTTCCTCACCATTTAATTTAATACCTTTTCCCAATGTATTTTCACAGAGAGCATTGATCTTAGACAACGACAAAAATTTACCTTATTATCCTAGGGTTCTCTGGAATAAACTTGGGTAATGGCTTTGAAACAAAGCAACGAAACACTAAGAATTTGGGGAAACTGCTTTGTGACAGCCCAGTGAACAATAAGCAATAAAAAACCCCTTTCACAGATTACCCGTTTAGCAAAATATTTCTCTGCAATGCAATATTAAAATGGAAATTGTTTTTTGCATTTTAGTTTTTACTTTCAGCTCTCATGCAAAATTTCCAAAAATAATTTAATAATAATAATATCGTAGAAACGAACAACAACAACAATTTAGTTTAGCCAGAAAAAAGAAAAAGAGTCCTATATCCTGGAAAATTTTGCCGCTCCTCTTTTATTGTGTCCCAAAAAAAAGTTGAGACTACAATAACAAATTTTTTGTAGGTCTTGTACAATTATTTTCATTCTTTTTTTTTTTTTTTTGCTGAGGTTGGGTTTGGGTTAAAAGTTAGTCAGTCGTTAAGTTTGTTTAAATCGTCAATAGCATTTGCTGTTTAACTAACATAATGTAGAGAAAGAGGGAGAGAGTATGAGAGAGAGAGAGAGCAAGTGGTAGTGAAACCAGAAAAAACTGTCAGCATAATAAAAATGATAACGGAATTGATGATAGCGATGATGGCGGCGCTAGTAGCGGCAAATGGATATAACGATGATATGGTTGATGAAGACTCCTTCCCATGTAATGGTGGCGAACGCAATAATGCAGGGAATAAAATTTGCAAGTGTATTAAACCTCAAACGCAATAGTCAAATAAAAGAAATTATACGGATCTAAAATTGCCATGAATGCAGGCAGGCAAAACCCCATAAAAACGCACATAAAAATATTAGAAAATAAAACGACCGAAAAAATATTACAGTAACAACAACAAACAACTAAAAATAAAGACTAAATGGAGTTGCAGACAATTTCTGAGCAATTTTAAGCTGAATAGAATAGAAGAGAACTGAAGTGAAGTGAGGTGTAGTAAAGTGAACTGGTGAATGGTAGTTGTGTACATTTATGGTGAATAAATGAAGTAGTGAATTAAAGAATAAGCGAATAAATGAATGAGTGGATGGGTAAGTGAATGAGTGAGTTAGTAAGTGTATGAGTTTTGCGAACAAGTGCACGTTTTCACACTAATTTAACTTTTTAATTAGAAACAGTTTTTCCATGAATTTAATTAGTTTATGCATTTATTTTTTCCATACAATTTCTATTTCATTCGTTCTTTGTTTTTGTTTTTTTTAATTTGCTTTTCTCTGTGTATTTTGAGCATTTTTTGGTTTTTAGTTGAAAAAGCGGAAAACAGAAGAAAATTATATGCAACAAAGTTGTAAAATAAACAATTTTGAAAACCAAAACACAAACAAGTTTGATGGCCATTTTCAGTTGGCAAATGCCATTTACAAAGGTGCCCTACAAGCAAAGAGTGGATCTTAGTCACACATTCACATTTGTTTGGGAAACGAAATAAGCCCCTACTGGTGAAGTTATACTATTTAAATACGTTTTGTTGACTCTTGCTCTTGTTTTTTATCTGCCTTAACATCTCAATAATTGTTGTAAATATTGAAAAACAAAAGAAGAATATAACAAGAAATCATCGGTAGACTATTCATACATACACACATTCATAATTTGTCATTACAAACCTGCAGTCAGGATTACGACCTAGCTTCTCACACCACTTATGTTGTGTGTATTAATGTTATACGTGAGTAACGGGTCCTACAATCTGAACGACAGATTTTTGAGAAACTTTTCATGAAATTTTATTTACTCTCACCGAAGCATTATTTTTTCGTATTTCGTTTAATTGGAGTTATCTGACCTGGGATTTGAACGTGACCTCACGCCTAATAAGCCAACACACGGCCTACCAGAATACGGCTACTTTAGACACGTTATTTAACCAAACTTGTTGTGTTTAAATGATCAATATTCGTTCAGAACTGATGATATAAAACACAAACGAAATTCGAAGTAATTTTTGATGGAAGAATTTGCATGCAGTATATCACTCTACATCGTATTAAAGTGACACTGGGCTCAAATATGAATTAGATAGCAACAATACCCTTTTTAAAGAATTCATTTAGAACTCTCTAAGCCCTCTAAAGCCCCAGCGACATTAACATCACCAGATAAAATGCAAAGAAGGTTAGGCAGCTGCAACTCTTCGCGAAGAGTAGCACTTAATCAACAGAATTTCTTGCCAACAGAGGTCATTGTCTCCATGCAACGATCTGCCACTGTAACCAACCACATGTTTATTTAGAAAACTTTATAAATTAAGCTAAAACGAATAAAAACAGAAACCAATTTAAGAGTAAAATGGTTAGTGCCAGTTGTAAGCTCGCCTGGAAGCGTCCAAAGGTAGAACAATAATCGCACTAAAGCCCAAAGTATGTTATTCCGTTCTAAACTATGTTTACTTATTTATATTTCCTCTGCCATTCCAGCACACATGCCAAAAAGGTATTCCTATATTCGACTTAAATGCATAGTTTTTGAATATACATGCCATACATAGAGTTTTAGTTGCTCTTTTTGTGGTGCACCTTTTCTTAATTATACCTTTTACTATCAATAATGCTTTTTTGGCTTTATTGCCTTAACGCGGTTATTTTGTTTAATTTACTAAATAAAATAAGCAAGAAAGAAATGCAAAAAAAAAATTGGAAAAAAACTGAAATATTTCACGAACTTGTAATTAAAGATGAAAATGCATGTTTTGTCTTTAGAAACTCAATACCCTGGTTAGTTTGTGCTTCGAAACTGTGTAGTTTTTGCATTTGATAGGTACTATAAAGATACGAATAATATATATCCGTTTCATCATTCTATCGCATACATAGTAGTTGCCAAAGTTGTTTGTTTAAATGATTTTTCTTTTTTACATACATATGTACATATGTATGTCTGTATGTACATGGTATGAATGTTCAATTGTTTGTTCGTTCGTTATGCTAATTAATTACTTGTTTTTTTTTTTTTTTGTATTTTATTTTAATATTTGTTTTAACATGTTTTAACATTGTTAATTATGTGCTTTACAACCACTCAGCTGTTCTTTATCACGAATCAAACGTGAACGTTTTTAATAATAGACGGTAATATTCGCACAAGTAATGAAAAATATTTTGCGGCAGCATTAAGAAAAATTCAAATTATGCTTTTCAGTATAAGGTTTTTACAAGTTACGCTACAACCGGTATTGACTAAACGTCAGAATCAGAATTTAAATTAAATTAAAATTATCTTTTATTTCCTACATAAAAATGTTTTCATTATTCTGTATTGCTTTCCAAACACCACCAATAGTTATTTACAGAAATAGTTTTTGATACGAATCTATACCCCATGAAGTATTAAAACTTATTTAATATAGGGTTATTCAATTAGTTGTCTCCATAGGAAGAGTTATTTATTTACTAACAGATTTGAAACTTACGAATATCCATCGTTTAACAACCACATAACGCGTAAAAATAGTTAAAACTTACAAGAAAAATGATATTATCATAACCGACCTACTGTGCCAGTATTTTACAAGGTTACAAAGACATTTGAAAAATGTACGCACTTCCGAATGTATATGTAACTTCTGTAATAAACGTGTGGCGGATAATCCGTATTTATCAATTTCATGGCATTAGCAGCAATTGAGGACATCTTATGGCTCAGCATGGCGTATTTTTGATTTCCTCCATCTGCCTAAAATCCAACTCATGCAACAATTAAAGCCGGTTAACCATTAAAATCGCTTTAAATATATTAATTGGGTTCTAGAACTGTAATGCTTCCAATTTTAATTGTTCGAACACAATTTTCTTCACCAAGGAAGCTTATTTCTTACTTGCACGGTACGTCAAAAACCAAAATGTTACATATGGGGTGCGAATAGCCTAGAAGTTATTGTGGAAAATCCATCGTGACAAGTAGTGATATAGTAGAAAAATCATTACGGTTAATACAGAACGACTTTGGTTGCACAATGGTCGACACAACACAATCGAAAGAGCCAATTGTACAATTTGATGCGATTAGATTTCTATTTGATTATCTTCATGAAAAACCGTGTCTACGCGGATAATTAGTTAATGTTGGAACATTTAAAATCAAACGTTCGCCGGAAATGTGCGAAAAATTTCTAAAAAAAAAAACTATCTCAAAAAGATTGCTTTTTAGGACTTCGGCATGATTAGTAAGCTTCTGTTAGATGAAAAAACTTGCCATCATGTTCAATCCTGAGCCATTGAGCATATTATTTACAGCCACCATTTAGGGGTGGCTCCACTCTATGTGGTACATTGTTTTGCAACTAAGAAAATAGTATGTAGGATGGAGAAATGAGGGAGTAAAAAAAACTGACACAAATGAAGCCATTTTTTATTTTTTGTTATGAACCAACAGGATGTAGCCAACTCAAACAATAGTAAATAAAAAACACACTCTCTGCTATTATTCCAAGTTGGATTCGGATTAATTCATATTTAGTCGTACAAATACAACACACAACAGTTGAAACAACTTGTTTACTAAAACTAAAAGATTCTAATTGACAACCGACTCTTGTACAAATAAATGTGCTTATATGCATGTGATGTATTCTTAATTTTTATGGGGTTAGGGTTTAAAAAATTAAAAAAAAGACACACGTTGAAAAAAATTAATAAAAATAAATGAAATATTTGTTTGAGACGATAAATAAATGTTTGCTATTTACTTTTCATAGATTATGTCATGTAATGACAGCTGTGATGTTGTCTTCCAGGACTGGTAATTATGCGGGCTTATCTTTCAGGTAGGAGACTTCACATGAGCCTATATGATCTTAACGGCTATTGGAATACTCCAAAATATTAGCTTAATTATTCACATTAATATGTTATTGAAATAGCGCGTCTTGTGACATATGTCACCATCTCGTTTAGACCTCATGTGCACCAAGTTCAAATCTTTCATTTTGGGCAAGGAAAATTCAGCAGTGATTGCATGGGAAATTGATACATTGACTGTAAGGTAGTGTGCTGATTTCCTGATACTTTGATAGCTCTTAAACTATTTCTGCTTCTATTACTACATATTTCTATTTCTATATTTTCTATTTCTATAATCGAGAGAAACACCTTTCACACGCAGCACAAGTTTTGATAATAAAATTATATGTTTTGCAAACGTTGATCGTTTCTTAGTCTATTCATAGTGAAATTCAAAACTTTAGTTAGCATTTTCGGAATTAAAATTTTCACTGCCAAACCAAATAGCAAAACAATCAACCGTTATTATGAAAGATTTGATTTCTAAGTCCACTATTGATGAGTTATTAAAAACAACAACAAAAAATTCTAAAATTAAAATACCCGACCATAATCGACCATAATATGTATTCTGTTTGATTGTTTGTTTTCATCTTAATAGAATAGAAATAACAATTAAACTGACAGTTTGATTGGCCAATTAATTTGACAAGCATGAAACTATTGCTTTAAATTGTTTTATTTGTTTTTTTTTTAGGGGTTTGCTTTTTTATATTTATTTATTGATTGTATTGAAATGAAAAACATTTTGTACATAACCATCACAATCTTATTGATGTTATTGTATAATTGTTGTTGTTGTTGTTGTATTGGAGGAAGTGGCATCATTAATAATTGCAACAAATTAACTGATTATGTTAGTTATGGTATGTTAATTAACTTGGCTTTTAAAATTATACAACAACAATGAAAAGTAAGACTGAACGACACACCCTTACACAAAAACAAAACACAACAGAACAAAAAACAAGAGAAACCATCATCAATAACTTTAATTTTAACAAAAGCAAAAGCGATATAATAAGAATAAAAAAAAAGTATTCTCGATTATTAAAAATAAAAAAGCAGAACAAAAAAAAAACATATTTTTATCGTCATTATAAAGATTTCACGTCTGGCTGATGGTTATTCTGCTTTTAATGGTAATAATGATGACAATAATCAATAAAAATAATAATAATAATAGAGATTATAATTATTAAAATACTGAACTGATGATGCTTGAAAAAAACTGTATTAATTACTCACTCATATTATCTTTCTGTTGCCACTAAAATCATTGAAAAAAATTCCTTCATGCTGATCAGTCACTTATTTCATGTGAGCAATAGCATATTAAATTCTAATAATATGTTTAGGTTGAATATATTGAAATTCGGTGGCTAAAAGTTTTTTTTACAAAAGAAGAAATTTCGTAAGTTTTATTTTTAGGTTATAGGGTCAGATATTTCAAAGCAATATTTCATTTAAACACATCATCTGCTCATATTTAGTTCTTTACATTAATCATGTATTTTCTAAAAACAAAACAAAACAACAACACACTACCTATTAGACAGCATGAAGCTAGTTTTTTTTTAAACTATGTAGATTGATATACAAAAATGGGGTCAACAAAGTGTTGTCTCAATCAGCTGCCTGCAAATATTTGGAATATTAATCTGCGAAATCAAAACTGTACAGTACCCTCAGATTATGCTATACGTCCCCACAAATTTGTTGATGATATCGATTCCCAAAGCATCAAATACAATTCATTAAGTGTCAGAAGAGCCGATAGACCTGACAACTCCTGGAGACCACTATTAATGACATTTAGCAAAATATTGCTAGTCACCGTAGACTACTCGTAGTAGGTAGTGTGTAAGCTTATGAGACGTGAGACCACGGCTTCTGATAAGAGATATCCAACAAAACGAAATATAAAAAATATCTCTGCGGTGACTTCCTCTCAGCAGATTTCTAGAAAAAACTCTGAGAGTAAATAAAATTGCCATGAAAAAGTTTCTCAAGAATCTGTCGTCCGGAGTCGACTCTAAACTGTAATTCCTGCCACTCATGTACAAAATTAACACACACAACATAATTGGTGCGGGAAGATAGGTCGTAATCCTGACTGAAGGGTTATAATGACCAATTATGTAGGTCTGTATCTATGTTGTACTTTTTAAAAACTCTCGTTCTCTGTATAAGTGTACTCTGAGTCTAAAATGACTCAGATCTCTTCTTATAGCAATTTCCCAACAAAATTTTTGTTTGCCTCAAACCCACTAGATTTGAGTAGAGACTTTTCTTCTCTTTATCTTCCCTTTAGTTGTCCTGTCTTTTATACCTCATATCAAATTGAATTGATCACACTTTTCACTGTAATCAACTTTAGCTTGGAAAAAACCCGAAAGTTTTCCAGTGGGCTTGAAATATTTCATTATGGAACCAGAAACTTCTGCTCTTGTTCCATGATCTTGACCCATCCATATATCAAAAAATAATCTCTTTTCGATGTCTGCAAATACAACATTTACGCTTTCAGTTGAATAAGTAATATAAAGCATTCAATATCTTACGATGCCCATCTTGGATCAAATAGATACGAAATTCTCAATAAAACCGTTAATTTTTTGAGCACGCTATTGAACTAAATAAATATATAACTACATACATACATAATTGATCATTACAACCCTTCAGTCAGGATAACGACCTAGCTTCTCACAGCACTTATGTTGTGTGTGTTAAATTTATATATGAGTGGCGAGACTTTTAAAGTCGACGCCGAACGACAGATTCATAAGAAACTTTTTCATGGCAATTGTATTTGCTCTCAGAAATTTTGGCTGAAGTCTACTGAGAGGAAGGCGTCGAAGAAATGTTTTTCAAATTTCGTTTTGTTGAATATGTCTGACCTGTGGATTGAAATTCGGCTTTACGTCTAAAAAGCCAATACACTACCTGCTAGACTATGGCGACTACGATTAAATAACTAGTAATAGTAAATGGTGTTATGGTACTAATTTGAATTGCAAAATAATTTACACGTGTGTATTATGACAACACTTTTGCTCTAGCCAGTGTAGTTATGTGATTTAAATTTTTTTTAAAGGTTTTTTTTTAAAATTTAATCGTTAACTTTTAATTAACTTATTAACACGTAGAGAACAAAACAATGACGACTCATTTTATTTATACGATTTCTAGTAAATATTATTAATTAAATATTATGTATATAAAGAAAGAAATTACTAAAACAATTAATTAAATTTATAATAGTTCGTTTCTTTCTTTCTTTTCGTCTTTTAAATAATTCGCTTACTAATGCTGGCATCACTTACAAAATATGAAAAAAAAGAAATTTTTTAATCATCTTGTCAGAGGTATTTTTAATTTTAAATTAAATTTTTAAATTTTACCAAAAGTATGATTGTAAATAATTTCACTAAGAAATGGGGGGGGTTTTTACTTAAAATTTCTTATGCTGCAGCTTGTAATGTCTTGAAGAAAGTTCTAAATTTTAAAACTAAAACTAAACTGTTAAAATTTTTAATATGTCTCTATTATTTCTTCAACAACTGTATATATAGATTCATTACTACCTAGTAAATATTCCGTTATAAATTTTCATTTAAATCTAAAGGGCAAAGAGTAATTGCCTCGTGTATGGGAAGTAAAATCATAATATTTTAAAACTGAATGAAAAAAATTCAAACAATTGTTGTAAACACTACCTGTAAACACTACCTAGTTAGCAATAGCAAAAAGTATAAATTAATAGAAATTCAATTTGAATTCATAAAAGTAACAAATCATTTGTGTTTTATCATCACATTATATTTATCATGTTATTAATCATAATTTTTATGCAAATTAATTTCCATTCATTTATTCCATTCGTTTATACGTTTAACTACGTTTCATTCCGACTCATCTCCCTTCTCACTCTATCTCTCTCTCTACTACTACTTCTGATTAGAAAGAAAAAATAATAATGTTAAACTATAAATAAAACAATACCTTAGACCAACATCGGTATTTTACCAAGATATTGTATTTAACTTCAACGGTTCAAATGGAAATTAAAACAGATTCATCATTCAAAACGCTTTTTATTTTTGTTTCTCAAAAATAAAAATATTTATCGATGAGTTATACACTCAAAGAAAAATCACGGAAGACTAAGAGCATATACATATATTAACGCTAAGACGTCTCTTAAGGCCTCTGCTCATGCAGTACTTTTTCTTTAAATTAGGAAAACAGACTATGGGTGTTAGAAAAAGCAGTAGTTTATAGATTGCTGGAAAAAAGTCCCACAACAAACATAATTTTTTTATAGTGCCTTTTTCGCTCACTGTTCAATCGGCTATTAACGGATATGTTCTTAGAGAATGACAAGTATTACGTAAAAATATTGCCAGGAATAAATTCCGTAATTTACAATACATTGCATTGGTAGATTAGGTTAGGTTAGCAGGTAGCTTGCCGTTCACAGTCAAGTTCACTCAATGGCTCATATGGACCATTGTGTTACCCAGTGCGAAGTAAGGCCCCTTGTCATGATCCGTTAGTGATGGATTTGTACCACCTCGAACTCAGGTTAAAACCGACCAGTTCCCTCAGTGGTACGTTCGCCACCATGCCCAGATCCTCAAACGTCCTGTCACCTCAAAAACCGATGACGTATGTCCTGAAGTGCAGGGCACTCGCTTGAAAAGTGTTGTACCGATTCCATTTCGCCCACATCATGTAAATTTCTGTAGTAATACTGAGTGGGTCTGCTCCCACAGTACATGAACAATATTACAATTGAACTGCAAAAATTTTATGATATTTGAATTAAACTCAAATAAATTTTTATGAGTGTATACTTTACTATCGTAGAAATTTTCTTTACAAATTTATGTTTTTTGTTTAAAAAACCAAAAATAATTTATAGTTGATATGCAACAATAATTTTTATATTTAATTTATATTCATAATTATTTGTTTAAAATTTTCTAATTGTTTGTATGTTTATAGAAATTCATGAGAACAATATGAATAATAATGAAGTTATAGAGTGCTCGTCAGTAATCTTTGGAACTAGACAAAATGAATATACGATGTGAAACACCGCTGACACCTAAGTTTTAAAGTGTTATGATTACTTACTTAAAATTAAAACCAAAAAAATGCGGACTGATTTAAATATTTCGAGTATTATACCCGGTTTTAGGTAAATTCGATGTAATGCATACAGTCCTCTGTGTAGAGATGCATGCGATCAAGACTTTGTGCGAAACCAAACAATGTCCTTAAGACCCCACTAAGTTTTTAATCCTATTTAATAACCCCGACAAACTCATACACCTTCTGACAATTTCGCGTCACTAACAGGAACTTGGCCTTTACAGAGCAATATGTTTGGAGTTACCTGCGGAAGTTATATTATTTCTTTTACAGTGAATATTATGTTAACAGAGACAGTTAAGTTTTATATTGCGTCGTAACTTGGGCCTGCACCGGTAAAGGTAACTGACCCTAATTTTCATCAAAAAATCATCTTCAGCGATTAGGCCCATTACTTGACTAATGGGTACGAGAACAAACAAAATTCTCAAATTTAAGACGATGCCATTTTCACTTCAGATCCAAAAGCGCTTAAGGCATTGAGAAAATTTTGGTGTGGATTTTCGGTCCATATTTCCTTGAGGACGATGTCGCTTAGGCCAGCCCTGCTATCAGCAAGCTCTATAGGTCGACGATTTCCAATTTCTTTTGGCCTGAGTTGGATGATCTGGACACCAACAACTTGTGGTTTTAACTGGACGCTATGTACCACACAGCTCAAGACACATTCGGTATTCTGCACAAGTGATTTGAGGGCATGGTGAACTGGCCACCGAGATCGTGAGAGTCAACCTCGTTTCTTGTGGGTATTTCTAAATCGCAGTTCTATGCGACTAAGCCATAAACCTAGGCTTGTTAAAAGCGATTATAACACGTGTCATCAAGCAAATTCATGTTTATGCATCAGAGTTTTGGAAAATTAGACACTTGGGATGCGCTCTACCTAGATAAGCCATGGCAGACATTTGTGTGAACACATAATGACATCAACAGGTTCTTAAAACGTACAAAATATATCGATGATATATTTAAATTCAAAAACCCGATAGTATTATTAATCAATGCTAATATGGGTAGAACATGTAGAGATTTTAAATCAATTTGCAAATAAAAATCCCAACAGTGATATTTAAATTTTTTTCGTTTTGTTTATCTAGCCTTACTGAAGGGAGTTATCAGAGAATTTTTATGTAATTTTTAGTTCCTATATAATAATTAACATCATATGTACTTGGAGTGGTATCGCGACAGAATGACTGCATATGTTTTAAAAAACATAATTTTTTCCATTATGCAGCTTACAAAAACAAAATATTACGCATCACAGAGAATAGATTCAGTGTAACTGTATAAATAAATCATATATTAAGAAGTCCCTTTAGTGAAATCAAGATACTTTAAAAGTCTAGACGAGAAAAAAAAATAAAAATCGATTTATTTTTGTATTTCGAGATCAGATTACCTCTTAATAAGTTGTAAATATACCTGATGAATAATGTTTTTGTTTCAGTTTTATTTACAAAATTCATAATTTAACATTTAAATAACAAAAATACAAAAAAAATAAATTAATTCTCTTGCTAACCTATAAACTAAGATGTATACGGGTGGCACCTTTAGTTGTACAGTTCATTGACATTTTGCTCCAATTTTGTTGAATAATTTAATTTGCATATTTGAATTACTTATCTAACCTGTAGGATTTACAATAAAGTTGTCGACAAAACGATTAATTTAAATAACAATACTTATAAAAAATCATAAACATTAAATTTAATTTATTAAAGATAACGATAAACAATGAAAGAAAATAAATTCATGCAAATATTTTTGCGAAAACAATGATTTTGTTTTCGATAGAGCAGAAGCGCCTAGAAATAAAATGAAAGTGTAAAACGACTTCTAAATAAAGATCTCTTGGTTAGAAGACCCAGTAAACTATTTGCAAATTAATAAATTCAAATATAAACGCTATTAATAATATGCAATAAAAGTTTAGAAATTTCTCAAGTAAGGTGTCAAATGAGTAATAAAATTAAAATTTTTATATTCAGTGTTAATTTAGAACAACAACTTTCTGAAAGCTTAAACACTAAAGACGGCTTCAGATCACGAGACATATAAATTGTTCAGAGGACTTCGTAAACAATCTGATTGCTCCATTCATTAGTATGTACACTTACATACATAATTGGCCATTACAACCTTTGAGTTAAGATTACGACCTAGCTTCTCACACCACTTATGCTGTGTTTGTTAATTTTATACACGAATGTCGGGACCTACAGTTTAAAGTTGACTTCGAATGACTTTTTTTTTTTTTTTGAGAAACTATTCATGGCAATTTTTTATTTTCTCTCAAGAGATTTTGCCAGAAATCAGCTCAGAGGAAGTCGCCGAATAAATATATATTCGTATTTCCTTGTGTTGGAGATGTCTGACCTGTAATTGGTTTAAAGTAGCAGATTCTAGAATAACAGGGTTGCCATCTGACGGTGTTGTATGAAAATTGTTGCAATGGTAATACGATGCAATTTGTACGTTGAGTACTAGTCTTTCTCTGTCCCTGTCAACAAATGCCGAGGATTTCTCAGGGAAATTTCGGATCATTCAAAGGTTACTATTACTTGAGTTACAGAACATAAGTTTCTAAGAAGAAGGAAAAGACGCTTTCACTTCATCCGTTAAAAGTTGCCATAAAAGCATGTATCATTTTCGATCATTCTTGTCTGAACTCTAGCATACAAAAATTGCTAAAAGTTTGCCTTCACAGTGCCTGCAGAAGTTAACGGTTAGAAGGATTCTGGTGAATTATTTAAAGAAGATTGAAGTTTCTATAATCTGAAAGTTCAAAATCAAAGATCAGAATTGTTTGGAGTAATTTGGTGCATAATAAATAACAACAGGGAATATAGCTTTGAACGCCATTAATAAATTTTTCCATTCTTATCCTAAGTTGAAACGACTATTTTGCGTTTAGAAAAGTTGCGCACTCTTGCCTTGGTAAAAAAAATAAAAATTCCTTACTACCATATGATCGAGAGGTCAATATATTGGGTGGGCCATCTATTGGTTTAAATATAAACCATCGATTATTTCGAATCTGGCAATATTTATGTCATTCTATTTTGTCACAAAATGCAATATATCATCTCCACTGAATGTACTGAATCGATTTACGCTTGAGCAACATTGGGGTTTATTGGAAATTTGGGCCAACGAGAAACTGCACATTGATGTCGATTTTGTCAAAAAAAAACATTTTTCGGATGAAGCTCATTTTGATCTTGGTGGGTACGTTAATAATCAAAATTACCGTAATTGGCGCTCAGAAAACTCGGACGTGGTCTTACAGAAGTCAATGCAACCATTATAAGTGACTGTTTGGTGCGACTTGGGCATCATTGCCCCATATATCTTTGAAAATGAAGACGGCGCAACCTTTACGGTCAATAAAGATACCTATCGCACCATGACAACTGATTTTTTTGTATCCGCTCTTTATGATATTGATGTGGTTTCAACAGGGTGGTGCGACTTGCCAGACATCCCATGCCACAATCGATTTATTGCATGAAACGTTTGATAGCCATTTAATTAGAAGAGATGGTGATGTCAACCAACCCCAATTTTATGGCTGTTAACTCTTTTAATTCAAAATATTTTTAATCGTTTCTACTACTTATTATTTAAAATCCAATTGACTTGTAAATATGTTGCTAGCAACATGTTGCTAAACATATTTTTATTAATCAACGCTATACATTATCAAAAAATAGTTAATTTATTAGAAAGAAGATTGCAGGTATGCAAAATCAGTTGGTATTTGGCTAAAGCCATAGAATGAACGTTAGTTTCAACGGCTTATTAATTCGATAAAGCTTAGCTTTAAGCAAAAATACACAACGAAAACAAAATACAAAAACGGAAAAAAATTGTTAACAAAAGAATTTTTAAATAAAAATAATTGTGAGAAATTTTCAAGATTTAAAAAATCATTAACAAAATAAAGATGAGAATATTGAGAAGAATAATTTTTGTAATTGGCATGATGGCGTTACAAGTGAAAGCAATGGAAACACACGATTTAAATTTCAATGTAACAGAGGCAAAGTTAACAAATGCGACGACAACAGCTAATAGGGAAATGGAGGATACAATTACACAAAAAACAATTACTAGTGTCATGGACGAAATCAATAGTGAAATCATTAGTCAAACAACAACAACAACAAGTAAACCTTTTACAACAGCAACTACCGTGAATCCTACAAATGCAGCAATAACTAAAGGAATTAATTACACACTTACTAATACAACGAGTACAGCAGCTTCAATGTTTCCTTCAACAACAATATTCTCAATAACAACACCATTATCATCTCCTCAGCCTGAACTCATTACCATCAACGCCACTCCTGCTGTAACACCTACAAATATTTCATCTTCATCGAATCAATATTGTGCGCCTTCATTATGTGAATTTTTTAACGGTACCCATACAACCGTAAGGCCTCATATTGCTTGCAAAAATAGTGGCAATTTCAGTCCGGCTTGCGGTTCACAACCGCATCTCTTGAAAATGAGCGAACGACGTCGTAATCTCATTTTAGATTTGCATAATTTGGCACGTTCACGCATTGCCTTAGGCCAAGTGGAAGGCTATAAGCCGGCCTCTCATATGCCACAACTTAAATGGGACAATGAATTAGAGTATTTAGCAACATTGCATGTAAAGCGTTGCGAGTTTGAACATGATTTATGCCACAATACACCGCGCTATCCCTACAGTGGTCAGAATATTGGTTACTTTTGGAAGGGCGCTAACATTACGTCCCATTCGAAACGCATGAAAAATTTCATTGTCAATTGGTTCAAAGAGTACAAGGATGCCAATCAAACATTCGTCGACTCATTTCATCTGCATCCAGAAGAGTAAGTTCATGTCTGTCTGTCTATTTGTTTTCACTTTTTTTGCAGTACCGTAGGTCATGGTAAGTAACTAATTTAGGTCAAGATGAAAGTAATGCTAAATCGAAGTGGATAAAAATTGAATGCTTAATTCCAACATATTGCGTAACTTGCAGTTTGTAACTTTGGATTTAAATTGTCATGGGAAAATATTTTTTATTGAAAAGAAATTCATTTGAAACATGAAATGTTTCTCATTTTATTAACTACTTGATCAAAACGGTCAAATCCAAGTAAAACAGTGCCTATTTTGAACGATATGCAATTACAACGTATACATAAGTATTATATATGATTATAATATGATTGAATAACACTGAGTCGCATTAGGAAATGCGAGACGGATTATATGCAACAATTAAGGTTTTCCGGAGTAAGTGCTTACCAAGCCTGGAGGGACTGTCAGGCATATTTTACTACGTGCTGTTTTTGGAATTGAGAAAGCATCATTCGAACTTATGTAAACAACTAAATTAAACCTTTACCCACAAGAAGCTTTAAAATACCTCAATAGCAACTATTATACATACATACCTACCTCTTGGTCATTACAACCCTTCAGTCAGGATTACGACCTAACTTCCCACACCACTTATGTTGTGTGTACTAATTTTATACATGAGTGGCAAGACCTAAAGTTTAAATTTGACTCAGAATGACAGATTTTTGAAAAACCTTTTCATGGCGGTTTTATTGACTCTGAGTTTTTTCTTAAGAAATATTTTCTTTTATTCCGTTTTTTGGAGAAGTCTGACCTGAGGTTTGAACAGTGGCTCACATTTAATAAGCCAACACATTACCTAATATACTAATGTAATACTATTGTAATACTGCGAAAACTTGGTTGGATCTTAAAACTATTGAAGACATATATGTAGCTTCCACAAGGCCTCTTCCTCTTATTCGGTTGACTGCTATTGTTTTTTGTCGTTTCCACTTAAGGTTACGCTGTCTTAGTTTTGTAATATCGAGTATTTTTTAGTTGTATTCAACTTCTTGAGCTTCACTCCAGTACCATCCCTAAGATACTTTCGATCCACAGTGTATGGCCAACAACTTATTTGTTTCAGAATAGGTTCCTCATTGGCTAAATTCCATACACCTACCTAAGGGTGTAAAGCAAAAACATCCTGAGTAGAAACTAAGGCTGTTATTGATGACTCGGAACTGCATAACAACCACTAAAATCGATCAATGTTTTTTATATTGAAATTGAATTTTCGCCACGTTTGGCAATAAGAATATATTCTAGAAATTCCAAACATATTGCTGAATTCATTTTATCGCTAATAAGGCAAACAGAAAGCTTTCTACACCAAAATTTCTTTTGAGTTGTACAACGCTAGCTTAGTCATATCAATCATATTAAAAATAACAGTGAATTCAACATTTTAATTGGAAAAAATAACTTTTTTTGCATTCATTGGTCCACAACAAGTGAGTTTCGGCAAATTCAAGACGTCTCTCGCTGTGTATCTTAGCTAATTAGGGCTTAGACTTCATTTTTTACCATTTCATGGAAGGGGTGCCACTTCAAACATGGCGACACATCTCGTAGTAACTGAAAGATTATTTTTTTTCTCATTTTACGACATGATAAACGATTCTGAGTGACCTTATGTCCAATTTAGGCTTTTTGCCAAATTTTTCTTTTGGAAATTTCTGTCATTAGAGTTTTATGTCCGTAGTTTTTGTCAAGTTTTTGGTGATTTCTTATCACTCTTTTAGAAAGCATTATTATTCCAATAATTTTTCTACTAGAATATCAGTTTTGCTTTCATTATTTAACCGATTAGCTGAGCCCTTTAATATTTCATTAATTTGTATTTTTTTTATAAAACTAGCTGACCCGGCAAACTTCGTCCCGTTCAAAATTGATTTTTTTATTGCCCAAAAGAGGTCACATTATATATTTATTGTAATACGTTGCATAAAACAGTTATATACAAATAACTAACTTACTATAAGTGTGGGGATGTACTTATCGAAAGCGTTGTAGTTATAAACCATCGAATTAGCCGACTTATAGGTATCTCTTAAAGGGGGAGGTTGCCACGCCCATTTTTTGTGAGTTTGTCGATATCGACTCTACGAACTTACTCACCAAATTGCATTCGTCTACGATTACTATGTACTTAAATATTCAATTATTTACGATTTGCCACGCCCTCTTAACATTCAGGGAAATGAAAAATAGATGTTGTTCGATTCTCAGACCTACCCGAAGTGCACACAAAATTTCATGAAAATCAGTCGATCCATTTCGGAGGAGTTTAACCACTAACACCGTGACACGAGAATTTTATATACATATTAGATTTTCATTTTAAACTAAAAATTTAAAAAAACACATGTTTGACCATCAAATAGCATAAATTATTGCATTTTTTACTACTGTGGTCAAACGAAAGTCTACTAAGGACAGCAATAAGTTCACAAATCTGTGAATATTTAGTATTATAGTAAAATATCGTTGAATTTATTATTTTAATAATTAACATTGAAATGCGTTTTTTCTTATTTTCAGGAAAATGATTGGACATTTCACGGCAATGATCGGTGATCGCGTGCATCATGTCGGTTGCGCTGTAATCCATTACTATGAGTCCGATTTAACAAAAATTTTGATGACATGCAATTACGACTACAATAATTTCGTAGATGAAGCGGTATATAAAGCGGGGCCAACAGCAACAAAGTGTGCATATAAAATAAGTGAAAAATTTCCGGGTCTTTGTGACTGGAAAGTGCCAATTTATGAATATAATGAACCCGATGAACTTTTCGATGAATATGAAAACAGTAGCAATGTAGTATTTAGAGTTTAGTTAATAGTGCTTTAGCTTTAGAAGTTAGTAGTATAAAATAAAATTAATTACGTATCATATAATAATTTATTTAGATTTCGTGTAAATAAAAAAAATGGAAAAAATAATACGAAATTAAAATTCTTTTCTAGCAAAATAATTTCCAGTAATAATTTGCACTTTTAAAGTATAGGATGGGCCATTTAAAAGTTTAAATTTGAAATTTGTTCCGGTTAGAAATGGAATATTATTTCATTCGTATGGCTGCCGTGGCTGTCCTCACAGAACCTCATGCTATCGGACAATTTTGGTGCACTTTTTCGAATATATTGGGTCGTATCTCGGCAATGGCATTACAAATATTGGTCTTCAAATGCTCAATTGTCTCTGGTTTTATGGCATAACACTTTTCTTTAACGGCGCCTCACAGAAAATAGTCCAACGGTGTCAAATCGCAGCTTCTTGGCGGCCAATTTACATTACCATCTCGGCTAATTAAACAGCCATCAAACGTTTGACGCAATAAATTAATTGTGGCGTGAGATGTGTGCCAAATCGCACCATCCTATTGAAACCAAACATCGTTCACATCCATACCATGAAGAGCGGGTACAAAAAAATCGATAATCATGGCAATATGGGCCAATGATGCCTCTGCTCCACAAGTCGCATCGAACTGTCACTCGTAATGTGTGCATTGGCTTCTGTAAGACCACGTGTGGGTTTTCTGAGCCCCAAATACGGCAATTTTTCTTATTAACGTACCCACCAACATGTAAATGAGCTTCATCCGGAAAGCTGATTTTTTTTTTTGGCAAGATCGAAGTTATCGTGCAGTTCCTCGTTGAGCCAATAAATCCCAACGTTGCTCAAGCGTAAATCGATTAATTACGTTCAGTGGAGATAATATAGTGAATTTTATGGCAGAATTGAATGACATAAGTATTGCCAGATTCGAAATAACCGACATATGACCCACCCTATATCAAAATCACTATTCGTATTAGCCAGAGCCTACTTGAACTTTCCCTCTTCTTAAAAACTACTATTTGAATTCCAATACAAAGCAAAACTAGAAGACAACTTCTGAGTAGTGATCTCAAAAAAATAAAAATCATAAATACGCATTTCATTCATTATTTGTCCATGTAAACATTAAAAAAAAAGAATTCTATCTGTAACACAAAACATTTGTTCAAATAAACCCTGACATATTTTTGAAATTTGAACCAAATTTGTCAATTTTCAAGTCTTCATTTTAGGCGGTATTAAAAGCGAAACATTAGTTTACATTCTGAAACACAGTTGTTAATACCGTGATGTATCAATTAAAAATAATACTAATTGGACTCGTAGCAATTTGTCTAACTGAAGTATCATTTGCTCAGACCGACTATTGTAGAGCTAATCTATGCAAGGATGGGAAAAAACATGTCGCTTGTAATAATAATGGGGTATGCATTTATGAATTAAATTCCAAATCAAAATAGAATTAATTTGAAATTCTTACGATGAAGGCCTTTAGTAAACAATGTGCTAAAAATGCTAGAGTTTTACAATTACCAAAGAGCTTACATCAAGCAATTGTGCGCAAACATAATCTTCTACGTAGTCAGATAGCCGAAGGCAAATTAAAGCGTTATCAGCCAGCTAAACGCATGGCTACGATGCGTTGGAGTCCCGAGTTGGCTAAATTGGCTGAATATAATGTCAAACAGTGCAAAATGAATCACGATCAGTGTCGCAATACAAACAAATTTGCCTATGCCGGTCAAAATGGTGCTAAAAATGAATGGAGTGGTCAGGATCGACCTGTTGCTATAGTAGCCCAGGAACAAATTCAAAAATGGTTCGATGAGAACAAGAAATGTTCAATGGCAATTATTAAAAATCTGAATTCCCTGTAAGTTTCCTAATTTAGTTTTCTTTCATCTAAAAATGAATGTTAATTTGTTTTTTTTTCTAATTTTTAGTAAAACTTGTGGCCATTTTACATCCCTCGTCCAAGAGAAGAATATGGCCGTAGGCTGTGCCATTTTGCGTCAAAAGAGAAATGGACGCACTTTGCAATTAATGACCTGTAACTATGCGTATACAAATATATTTGGTAAACCAGTTTATAGAGATGGTAAAACAGCTTCATTATGTAAAACTGGTCCAAATCCTCGCTACAAAGGTTTGTGTTCGGTTAAGGAATCCTATGATCTTAAGACCACTAAATTGTAATTAATGACGATCGAATAGTAAATTATGTATCGTAGATGATAAACTACGTAAATAAATTATACTGTAACTTCTAACACTTTTGTGGGAGAAATTTTTATAAGTATTTTGTATCAAACGCATTGTCATTAGATACGGATTTCGATCAAATTTTACAATATTTTCAGAATTTCGTGATGTTACGCTCTTCAAGAGTTCCATTTGCAATGCATTTTATCTATCTTCTATCTTCTTGAATTAAAAGGCAAGACATCGATAAATGTATCGATAAATTGCATTTTCACGTTGACATTTTATTGTTTATGTGTCAGAATGAATGCTGTAAGCGCGCTGTATTAATTTTATTGTTAATGTTTTTGGGAAGAGTAACAAATAGTTGTTTAAATATACTTACAACTCAATGAAATATAATATAGGCTTGAGAGGATAGAACTGAGAGTGAACTTAAGGGAGATAGAGACTATTCTCTGAACGCCATTAGCCTTGTTATTGCCTGTATGATCATTTAAATCTTTTTCGTCTGTAAGCGATTGCAATATCAAGGAACTGGTGTTTAATAAAAGGATAAAGTTTCGATGCTGGTGAATGTTATACTTACACCTAACTAACTTAATTGGTCACTACAACCCTTTAGTCAAGATTACGACATAGCTTCTCACACTAGTGAGAATTGTATGCATGATTGGCGGGAGCTACAGTTTAAAATCGACTCCGAACGACAGTATTTTGAGAAACTTTTCATAACAATTTTATTTACTCTCAGATTTTATGCAAAAAAAAAATTTTGTTCAGCGATCTGTAAAATTCAATGAATACTTGTTTGTTTCTTTTTATTTTACTAAATTCCTGCATCATTTGGGTCCAATAAGAGAACTTCAAGGACTGAATTTTATAAGATCATTTTAAGTCGCTCATATCACCTAAACTATGTACTTCCTATACATTTCTTTAAATGAAAACAGCATTAAAATGTTGTCAGTGAAAATATGTACATACATACACATAAAAAAATAAATATAACCGAACCCACGACGATTTTATAAATAGCATCTAGATCGGTTATTCACTTCCAATTAATGCAATCGGTCAGTTCACTTTTCTTGTCTTTAGCTTTAACATCTCGCCAGTTGTCCATTATTTTAGAATTCCTGCGTTTGTCTATGCTTCTGGGGATGCAGATGTTTTGTCTTATTTTTTTAGTTTTAAAATCGCATATTTTATTTCCTTAATATCGAATGCTTTAACCAGCTTCTAATATCTACAGTAGTTAGTTGCAAAGATATGTGACTTAAAGTACCATTGACATCCTTTGCTATGTGCTTATGGCTAAAGTTTTGGTTTTATTAAAAACGCAATCCAAATCACGAGGTGGCATAACACTATTAATTATGAAAGCGTGGACGAGATAGACATTATTCAGACTTTTTTTTCATTCATAAGAGTCTCAAGATTATATTAAAAAAAATTATCGATTTCCATTCGATATGTATAATTTTTCGCTGTAGTACAGTAGGTAATGTGTAGTCTTACTAGACATGAAGCCACGATACAAACTCCAGGTAAGAAATCTCCAACAAAACGAAATATGAAAGAATATTTCTTCGGCTGCTGCCTCTCAGCAGATTTCTCGCAAAAGCTCTGGGAGTAAATAAAATTGCCCTGAAAAAGTTTCTCAAAAAATCTGTCGTTCAGACTCAACTTTAAAGTGTAGATCCCACCACACATACTATATAAAATTAACACACAACATAAGTGAGAGAAGCTAGGTCGTAATGGTGGGAAAAGCTAGGTCGTCTGGGAGTAAATAAAATTGCCCTGAAAATGTTTCTCAAAAAATCTGTCGTTCAGAGTCAACTTTAAACTGTAGATCCCACCACACATATATAAAATTAACACACAACATAAGTGAGGGAAGCTAGGTCGTAATGGTGAGAAAAGCTAGGTCGTAATCTTGACTGAAGGGTTGATATGACCAATTATAAATAAATGTATATATGTACATATGTTTATTTTATATTCGAAAGAGAATAAACGTGTATTACATCCCATCACCATTCAGTTTCAAGGACTATGAGTTTAATAGACTTGTTTTGAATGAACTTGATCTATATACTGCTGTATTTTACATGGCTGTCATAACATGTGTAATTGAAATTATTTAAATTTAAATTAAAATAAAAATAACACTGTTCATCCAAAAGTTTATATTTATTACCAAACAACGTAATTAGTGATAGAATGTAAATATTTCCAAATTATTGTGACAGAAAACATTTGAACAAACAAAACAACATATATTTTCTAATAAAAACCCTACATTTTCAATTCTAGTAGTTAGTTTAAGTCAGTTTCGTTTAAATTCTACCACTGTTACCAGCAAAATGTTTGCCTTGAGAGCAATTTTAATAACAATCTTGGTGTTATGGCTTGTCGAGACGGGTTCAACACAAACTAATTATTGTAAAGCGAATTTATGCGGCGGCAAAAAGCATATCGCCTGCAATAACAAAGGAGTAAAGAAAAAAATTTTTGAATTTCTTGTTTCAATTCTATTTTTATTTTTTATTTTCTTTTTTTAAGAAATTCTCCCAAGCATGTGCTAGAAATGCTAAAATTGTTAGGCTAACGAAGAAAATGCGTAAGATTATTTTGCACAACCACAATAAACTGCGTAATCGTGTAGCCCAAGGTGGTTTTCAAAGTTATAAATCAGCTGTACGCATGGCCACTATGCGATGGAGTCCTGAATTGGCTAAATTGGCTTCCTATAATGTCAAACAGTGTAGCATGAAACATGACAAATGTCGCAATACTCAACAATTTCCATATGCTGGACAAAATATTGCTAAACAACAATGGACTGGTAAAAATAGAGCAATTGGGCTTGTGGCCAGGGAACAGATACTATCGTGGTTTGAAGAATGGCGAAAATGTTCAATGGGTGTTATAAAAGATTTAGAAAGCGTGTAAGTATTTCAAAATAACTAGTATCTTTCCATACACGGTATTAAATGAAATTTTATTTTCAGTCAAAACTGTGGTCACTTTACCGTAATGATGCAGGAAAAGAATACCCATGTCGGTTGTGCCGTATTACGACAAAAGAAAAAGGGACGTTTTATGCAACTGATGGCCTGTAATTATGCATATACGAATATGTTTAATATGCCTGTTTATAGAGATGGCGAGTCTGCTTCAAAATGTAAAACTGGTAAAAATAAAAAATATAAGGCTTTGTGTTCACTACGTGAAAAATATAACCTTAAAAGTGCTAGACTGTAATACTACATACAAATATATTCTAACGTTTTTAAATTAACCAAAACCTAGTGTATTTAATATAACTTAAATACTTAATTGGTCATAATAACTCGTAAGTCAGGATTGCGACCTAGCTTCTCACATCAACCATGTTGTGTGTGTTCATTTTTATCCATTAGTGGCGGGACCTTAAACTGTTGGTCGACTAGGAACGAGAACATTTCGAAAAAAATTTCTTGACATTTCTATTTACTCCCAGAGTTTTTGCTAAAAGTCTGTTAAGAGGAGAAGTCGCCTAAGAAATATTTTTAGTGGTGGGTTTGAATCACCCCGAGCTTCGGATAAAACCTGTCAGTTCCCTTAGTGACACGTTCACCACTACGCCCAGATCTGCAAACGTTCTGTCACCCAAAAACCGTTTGAAGTACAGGACACTCATATAAAATATCTTGTACCGATTCCGTTCCCTCTAAATCCTGGCAGCTACTGTTGTTATCCAAGTAGGGCAGACCGAGCTTGTCAGCGAAATATCCAATAGCGCAGCATCTCGTTAGAATTCCAGTTACAGTGTGAACAGTTTTCTTGTGAAACTCAAGAAGTTCGTTGGTTTTCCAGCCGTCCACTGCTGGACATTCGTTAATCAGGAATATTGGACCACCAACGATTTTTTTAATTCTACGCTGCTTTTTTCAATTTAAAAAAGTATTCTTGAAGGGGCGCATATATCCCCATATATCGTCCCTTCCTCAGACATGTCCAATCCCTTCCACGCCTTTTCGATTCCTTCTATGTCACAATTGACCGGAATCCAGTAGAGGCAAGCGTTGGTTCGACGCATACGATGTAGAGAGTCTATGCAACTTCTGACACCTTTTGATTTGCCGAGGTGAGATCCCAGCGCTTTGATTGCTGTTTGATTGCCCACACATATGATTAAGTTCGAAGGAGGTAGGTTTCTAGTTTCAATCACACATGCAGCTTGTTCAATAACAAAAATGTCTGCCTGAAATACGCTGGCCTGGTTAGGTAATCTGTATGACTAGTTGAGTGGCAGCTTATCGGCAATTATATACCAATTATCCAGTTCCGCATTCCATTTTTGAGCCATATTTGAAGGTCATCATATCACCGTCACCGATGACAGCTTCAGACACCCATCCTTCCCGTGTGGGAGAATGAGTTTTGTATGTTCGTTCGAAAACAGTCTGGTACCACGTATTCACATAGGTGATTATGCAATATTGATGAGTTCCTACCGTAAATGGCCTAAACATATCTGAGAACATAAGCATCAGTGCAGTTATAGCAGCCATGTTTTGAGTAAAGATGTCTAATGGTTGTAGAAACAAGATGTCATCGAGGCCAGACTGCGGCTTGGATTTCAGAGCGCCCATGATGCCCAAGCATGGCAATCTCTGTACTTTGTTCAGCAGGTATCTAGTATTCTAACTATTAAATCGAAAAATTAGAATTGGAAATAATATGCTATTGTAAATTTTTTATTTTTATCAAAAAATTTCTCAAAGCCATAGAAAAATAGTGGCATTTACGATAAATACGTATAAAATAAATATTTTTAACGAAAATAAAAATATATTCTATGGTTATTTATAAAGTTCTTCACGTGTTAAAAGAATAACAAGAAACGTTTGTCTGTTTAATTTCTAAGTGTTTACTTAAGTGCGCACCTTACTATCCATGAAACAAAATATGTTTTAAAAATAAATACAACAAAAAGTTAAAAGAAATCTATGAAAGCTTTCTATTGCTCAATTCATGAATTTAGTTTGAAACTTAATAACAAATTAATATTAGGTCAAGCTGATATAAGTACAATGTTTAGCTTAGCTATGGTAAAAAATGTACACTAGTAGTGAATGTTATGCAAAACGTGAAATTTGCAGCAGCTGAGAAGCTAAGTGCTAGAGTCTTTCTGTTGAAAATTTTTTGCAATCTCCAAAACACTTCAATGACTACTTCATTGATCTTTACAACGCTTTAGTCATAATAACGACCTAGCTTCTCCAACCATACATATTGCTTGTGTGTTAATACGAGCCATGAGTGGCAGAACTTACAGTACAACGTCGACTCCTAAGGACAGATTTGAGAAACTTTTCATGACAATTATATTTTCTCTCAGAATTTTTGCCAGAAGCCTGTTAAGAGAAAGTCACCGAAAGAATTTTTTTTTTTTCATGTTTCTTTTTTTTCGACATGTCTGTACTGAAGTTTGAACTATAGGCTCTCGTCTAATAAACCATCATCCAACCTACTAGACTACGGCGACTTCAATGAGGAGTATTCTCTCCTTTAATTCAAGAAAAATTTTTCAACTCTTTGCCAGCTAATAGACATAAACAATTGAATATTCATTATTCAAGGTTTCCAACGCTTGACGAGAGCTATAACCACAATATGTGGACTAAGCTCTGGTTCCCATATGCGAGTAAATAAAAAAAAAGTTTCTCAAAAAATCTGTCGTTCTGTAAGAAGCTAGATCGTAATCCTGACTGAAGGGTTGTAATGACCAATTATGTATGTATGGATGAAAAACACTTTAGACTTTCAAAAACCTTTTTTAAATACATACATATATCAATATTTATACAGTGAAAGAATATTAAATTAATTTAAATAACAATACTTATATACTCAGCTGGTATGTTCCGTTTGTGATACGATTGGGTACACTTTTAAATAAAATTTGTTGAATTCTGTATATGAAGTTCAACTTTAAAACTTTAAAGAGTTTTTAAAATTCTATCAACACCGGCTTTACCTTGTGTATTCAGTTGCTCACGCTCTGATTAAGCAAGAAAATTATTTGCAAATAGAATTTAATTTCAAAATCCTATAAAAAGTTTAAGACGATATATGCCATGCGGTAGTCTTTTATAAAAATTTCAAAAAGTAAAATGATTTGCGGAAGATTAATTTTAATATTGTTGGCTATACTGCCAATAGTTTTAACGCAAACAAACTATGAGTAGAAATGCATAAGTTCAAGCAAACAAACAAGATCTCTAAACAATTATTTTTTTCTCATTTTGAAAAGGCTTTCCAAGCTGTTTGTGGTCGCAATCCACAGGTAATAACCATGACTCCTGCATTACGCAAACAAATACTTGACAAACACAACAAGCTGCGCAATAAAATTACTAAAGAATTTGGTAAATTTAAGCCTGCCGTGCGTATGGCTACAATGAGATGGAGTCCAGAATTAGCTAAACTGGCTGAATTTAATGTTAAACAGTGTCGCATACAACATGATCAATGCCGCAGTACAAAGAATTTTAAATATGCCGGACAAAATTTGGCAACCATGTCTTGGAAAGGCATGCAAAAGACCGTATCCAGTGTTGTTAATAGTCAAATACAAAATTGGTTCTATGAGTACATGGACTGCACAATGGCTTATATTAATAAGTATCCCGCTAATACAAATGGGTATGTATGAGTATTAACATACACAACTGAAGGTAAAACAAGTTAATTGTTTTAATTTCTTTGTTTTCGGAAAGTTATTGGCCACTTTACTGCTATGATGCAGGAAACAGCCAACTATGTGGGCTATGCCATTGTAAAACATTTAAAATCTAATGGTTTCACCGAACAATTGTTGGCCTGTAATTACTCTTTCACCAATATCTTAGGTGGACCTGTTTACAGAGCTGGACTTGCCGCTTCACAATGTAAAACTGGTGTTAATCCCAATTATAAATTTTTATGTTCTGTAAAGAAGAAGTATAATGCAAATGTTGCATAAATATAATCAATTTTAAACGTTAAAGACAGAACCCTGTAGAAAATCAAAAGGAATACTTAAAAAGTCGACTTGGGAAATAAATATTCAATATTAATATCAGTTGTGCCACAAAATTGTTTTAATAATTGAAGTGTACCTATTGTAATTGTGTATATTGTGTGCATGCCATATATATTCATCACAATTAAATTAATATATTTGTGGTCGCAATATTGTTATAAATAAATATATACGATTGAGATTTTATTAATCACCTGAAGATACTGTATAAACTTAGTATCGATTAGTATCAAAATTAGTTTACTAGTCATAGTTACAGAACTATGACACCCTAACCTGCAACGTTGCTAGCAACGACATTTCATTACGAAACTAATCCATAAAGTGAGTAGGTGTATATAAGTATATGATTAATAGATTGAAGGAGAATATCTTTGATTTCTATAGCCTATGTGAAGTGGCGGAAGAAATAGTGGAAAATATTTTATGCCTATGTCCTTGCCTATGTATGTAGGTGAGAAGTGGCTAGGTAATCTGTTTGTTAAGGAACTGGTGAATCTGAACGTCTGCAAATTTGAATATGTAACAGGGGAGTTCATAAGTCGTATTGACTAGCTTGGGATATATCTTTTGTAAGGTACCTGTCTATAAGACATTATGCCACTTCTGTTTTCTATAGGCTCTTTCGGACTTTGACAAGTGATAACGACCTTCTTATTGGTGCTACATCTGAAAAATTAGTTGTAATTTATTAAGTCCGTTTTGCAAATCACCATGAACGCCTATAGACAATGACCTGACTTCAGTGAATGGACTCTAGAGCTGTTGGCAATTGACACGTTGCTGTATGTGAACAAAAAATTTTCGATTCTGGGACGAAATCAATCCACCTGAGATCTAAAAGTGTCCAACGCATCCCGAAAATATCTCTGTTTGGTATAGATCGGTCCATATTATTTTGAGGACAACTTTTGTCAGGCCATCACTACCAACTAGCGAACACTATAGGTCGATTATGACCAATTTTTTTTGACTAAATTCAAAGATTTTTAGACCAATGACATGTGAATGCAACAGGACGTCACTAGGTGTCACACAGTTCTTGATCCAATGGATTTAATAACAAAGTCATCTCACGGTGAGGTTATTTGAACACGTTAGATTTTTTCTGGTTTTCTTAAGTCGCAAGCGTATGTGAATTAGCCGTAACCCACAACGGTCCGCAAAACCAACATAACCCATGTCACACAGACATGGAATTTTGATTTTTCGAATGCGCTCCACCCAAAGAAGCCGTGACGGACAGTTAAACGGTGTTATATTGAGAGGTACGCCATACATCCAACCTAATCTAATATAGCCTGATCTCATACACTTTAGAAAGTACGTAGAAATTAAAAAACTTTAAAAAGCTACGAGATAGTAGGCATCTGTTCAAATTATGAATTTTAAAACGTTGTTAGTTTACGTATAAATTTTATAGCGTTCGAACCAAACCACTTACACCTTTGACTGCGAAATCAATATCTGTATTTAACAATAAAATCACTTGGAAATATAATTAAACTCGTCTAAACTTATAAAAGCAATGGAAAATTCTTCAGTTAATAGTAGTCTTTCGCAGAAATTCAAAGACTACAATGATTAACGGCAGATTGGTATTTCTACTAGTGGTTTCACAGTTAGTGGTTTTTACTCAAGCAAACTACTGTGACCGTTCATTATGTGGTGCTGGTCAACACCATATTGCGTGCAATAATAATGGGGTAAGTTGCAGAAATGTATACAATAATAAACGTATTAATAAACACTTTCCATAAGGCTTTCTACGCTGCATGTGGCCGAAATCCGCGTATTGTACCCATGGTTTCAACACTAATTTCGCAAATTCTTCACCAGCACAACCAATATCGTAATCTAATCGCTAAAGGATTCGACAAATACAAACCAGCCGCGCGTATGGCCACAATGCAATGGAATTCAGAATTAGCCCAATTGGCCGAATTGAATGTTAAACAGTGTATCATGAGGCACGATCAATGCCATAACACTCCAAGTTTCAAACATTCTGGTCAAAACTTGGCATATACTAAATGGTATGGTATGCAAATGTCCGTCCCTCAAGTCGTTAACAATCACATAAAAGCGTGGTTCGATGAGTATAAAATTTGTCCAGTAGACTTCGTTTATAAGTATCCACTCAAAACAAATGGGTAAATATCACGATAATGCCAAAAATATGTAAAAAAAAACATTTTTAAATTTGTTTAAAACACATTTTTTTTTTTCAGGTTAATGATTGGCCACTTTGTCGCTATGATACAGGAGAAATCTACTCATGTAGGCTGCGCCATTGCAAGATATACAAAACCGAATGGATACACCGACCACCAACTAATGGCTTGTAATTATGCATACACTAATGTTCTTGGAAAATCGGCGTATAAAATTGGTCGTGCCGCTTCGGAATGCAAAACTGGCATCAATAACTTTTACAAATTCTTGTGCTCTCCGAAGGAGTATTATAACGTAAATGTTCTGTAAATAAAAACTGGTTCTGAATTCTATTTGAACTCATCAGTATTTAATTATCTTGTAAAGTAATGGCAATCGACTAGACTGCGCACAAAATCTATGCAGATGAGATACACATACGTAGTGTAGAGGTGTGGAAACTCAAATGGAATAAAAATTTGTCTTTGCTATTAACAATAGCATACAGAAGTAACCTTTTTAAAAGGCAAATCAAATAATAATTACGTGATAAAAAGAAAAAAAGGTGAAAACTAGTAGGGCAAAGGTATTAAAATCTTTATCGATTTAACAAATTTTAGGTTAGGTTGGGTAAAGTGGCGGACCAGTTCGATAGAGAAAATCCTATTTAGGCCAGCATTTAGACTCATTGTGACACCCACACATAATTGGCCATTACAACCCCTCAGTCAGGATAACTACCTAGCTTCTCACACCACTTATGTTACGTGTTTTAATTTTATACGTGAGAGGTGGAACCTACAGTTGAAAGTCGACTCCTCAAAACGACAGAATTTTGAGAAAGTTTTCATGACAATTTTATTATTCTCAGAGTTTTATCCAGAAATCTGTTGAGAGAAGAAATGATTGCAAAATATCGACTACTGGTCAGCACCTCATAGAGTTCAAGCGAGAAGATCACGTCTTCCACTTTATAATTCTCTAGAAACTGTAAATTTAATTCTGCACTATCAACGAATAAGGTAAGATTTCTACGTAGCTATTTTCTGTCATGTCAACGAATATAACAGTATTTTTCCGGAACAACTTTCTCCTTCAATACCAGGCACTTTAGATTCGACTGAAGTCATTAAATTGACAGAAATTGCTTATTAAAATATTTCGCACGACTTACTCTTTTTTTAACCGCAATTAAATTGAATTTTTATAAATTTGTCATCTTCTGATATGGCATCTGATAAAAGAAAAGACAAAAAATTTGTTAAGATATAAAACATTACCGAAAACGAATCATTACCTTATTTGTTCTGAATTAACGCGGTTAAGCTTGTTCTGCTAAGCTTCTGGTGAATATTTTATTCCTTTATCCTTCTATTTAGCTCGTATTAGACCATTTCTTTGTGTGAACACAACTTTTTTTCGGCTCTTGCTTACTCCATAACGTTCAAAGCTTTATGAAAACAGTATGATATGACATTAATGACAGTGAAATTAAGTTGCCTTGTAAGAAACTCCACGAGGAAATAATTTTACCAGAAAAATCATTTTTATTTTGTTTTGTTTTCTTTTTTAAATTGATTTATTTTTTTTTATACAAATAACAATTCAGCTTTAGTTAATATGTAAGAATGTTGTATATTGTTATATAGGATGAATAAAAATAATAAAAATTCATTCAGGTATAGAAAAAAAATAAAATAATCAATCACACATTTTAATTTAATTTCATTTTTAATAGAAAATGAAAATATCTACACAATAAATTCATGGAAATTGTTTTTAGCAGAATTTTTGTTTTTTTTTTTTTTTTTTTTATTCAATATATAGAATATTTAAGCAAAATATTTATCACTGGGATACATTTGTAGTATAGCTAGTTGTATAACCGGATGCTAAATTTGGATTTAAATATTCCAAGACAGATTGATGTATATGTATTGCATCAGGCCACGTACAAAGACCACAATTCTATAAAAAAAAAATAAACAAAATATTGAATAAAAACTATATATGGTACTATAAATAAAGTCTTACATCACATATGAAGAAATAGTTTTGATTGTATAAAACAAATGGTTTTATAAGATTCTCTTTAATGCGTTTGCGCCGTAATGTTAATTTCGATTTAATGATACGCTTATTCACTCTTTGAAGATTCCAGAACTTGTCGTCTCCCTCATATGGCGGCAAAGAACCATCTTCATCCGGTTGTATTTGTGCAAAACGCATTAATTGCATTTCATAACGATTGGCTAGCAAAAAGTCATTGCTATTACACTGTACGCAACGTGTAAATAATGAACGTTGATCAACATGTAGACGAAAGTATTGTAGAATATTAAGAACCTGATTCTCTACAGAATCTGATGGAATTTGTATGCATTGTTTCTTTGGTAATTCACGACAGAACATCATGTAACGTGAATCACGTGTTAGCACATAACGTTGCTCATCGCGTGCTAAATCTGTATAACGATTAATATCCACATTACTATGAATTTCCAAACAATCTAGTCCAAGTTTACGTAATTCCTTCGATAAGCCCATTAACATTGAATCGCAAAGAAATTTTATTTGTGTTGTCCTAAAGATAGAAATGTTTGCAATGTTAAATAAAAATGTTCAAATACTTCAATAAAAAAATTTTTTAATTCTAAATTTATTGGAATTTTAGTTACTTTTCAAAGCTTATGCTCATCAACAACCGTTATTATAAAATAAAAAGTTACCCATTAATTTAGCATTAAAACCAAACGATCCTAAGTAATTTTGTCAAATACTTCAAAAGTTTCGTATCGCATTTCTATCCCGAATTTTTTCATTTACACTTTTCTTTTTAATTTATAATTATTTTAAAAAGTTACTTACTTTCCATTATCACATCTCGTATTGTTGTTTCCGGATAGATCGCTTTCTTTTTGCTGCAAACTTCTATTGTATGAAGCTATAGAACTACCCGAGTTTGTTTTCGATTTTATACGAAACAAATAGTTCGATTTTGAAGTGGTAATTTCCTCTACAATCGATTCAATATTAATGCCAACACGCAACAAAAGCTCCGCTAAAACTTGATATATTTGCAACAAACAATGTGCATCGAGTGCAGCATAAACCATTTGATCATGCCGTAAAGGACGATTAGCCCAATTTGAACACTGATTTGATTTGTCCAATTTTTTGCCCAAACATATTTCGGTCAGTGCACACAAACTCTCTCCAGCAACTGAGATCTGTTCATAGGGAAAATTAGAAATTTGCATATATTTTAAGCGGCGCCATAAATCTCGTAAATCCAAATAGCATGATGTCGCCTGGAGATTCAATTGTAACGGTAAGGATTTATGCAGCATTTGCAAGTCATAGTGTAAAGAGAAACCTAGTTTTAAAATTTCTAAATTGTTAAAGATCCTACGACCCATTAGTTTCCACAGTCGCTCGTCCAAATTGTGTGATAGGCAATCAACTAAGTAAACACGATCAATGGTGGCAAGTTGTATAAGTGATACACGATTATCATTTGAAACCGATGGTTTCCACTCCGAGTCGAAACCAATTAGTAAATGTTGTTCTAAATATGACAACATGTCTAGAAACTTTGGTTTTGTATCGACCAGCACTATAGATTCAGCAGGCAATTTCAAGGAAAGGTATTCATCTTTCCGCATGTACGACAATGAATGGCGTTTGCTCTTCCTTGGTGTTGGCGAAACCACCCCTACATTCCAGGATTCATTCAAACTGTTGCTTGAATCTGATTTTTCAGAAATACTTTCATTTGCTTTATCGAGATTCTCCAATTTCAATTGTAATGCCAAAGGACATTCTTCTGTGGGAATTTTATACAATTGTGCCCAGTAAGCGGCTTCATCTAGATCACCAGACGTGCTTATTTTAGTGATTAAATCTAACTGCAAAGCTTTGCTTTTATTAGCCTCTTCACGGGCCAGCTCTCGCCAAGAATCGAAACTCATTCCACCATCTTGGTATTTGTGAAACAAGTAATGAAGATATGAACATGATTTAGAATACTTTAGGTTTGGTGTGTATTTGCCATCGATATTATATTTTTTTGCTAAACGTGTAACCAACTTTGACATGGGACGGTAACTAAGTATGTTATGTTTAATATCAGAATATTTATATTTACTGCAAATGAAATAATTTTTTAAAAGAGTAAAAATAATTTTTATAACATGTAGGTACCTTAATATTTCATCACAATTTTCATAAACAGTCTTTTTGCGATCCAACAAGCCATCCAAAAATTGTACTGTAGTTAACTGTTGCTCCTGGGCCACTTTTAAAAATTCTTCGGCCAAAGATACTTTGTCTTGCAATATTAAAGGCAAAATAAGATCAAATAAACCAAATATATGGGTAACATTGAGAAATATAGACCAATAAGCAGCCTGCAAGTAGCATATAAATTTAATTAAACTAAAAAACCCTTTAAAATAAAACAATATTTAGTTTACATCTTTGTAAAAACCTTCCGAAAGGAGTGTTTGCAATTTAGGTATTAAATATTGTTGTATTTTTTGTAATTGATACGTTTCTGTCACAGCCTTATAAAGTGGCACAATACCACATGTTTTAACAAAATTGAAAGCCACCATACGTGTATTATCGTCACAGGTTACCTCTATAGATGGATGCTGTTTGTAAAGTTCACAAACAGTTTCAAGTACTGAAATTGTGACATAACAGATAATAAATAAATTCAAATTCAAGTAGAATTCCAACGGTAACTTACTAAATAGAGCCATATTTTTATTTTTTAAATAATTACATCCTGGACTTGAGGCAAATAGTTTTAATGCCTGCAGCAAAGGTTGTGGATCTCTGGAGAGGATCTGTTTTAATTGATGTTGTGTAGCAGGAGTACGTTTACCTAAATTACAAAATAAAATACAAACAAGAAGTGTTGTTGCATTTTATAACACAATAAAGATTGAAAATTACATAAAAGATAAAGAGATAAAGATAAAAATTATGATAAAATAAATAAGAAACTTAATTTTGTTATTGCTTGCTGTTAATAATTGGACAATGTTGTCGTTAGTTTTCGTTAAATTGTTAAGAGGTTTGGGGTCGAATATAGCCTTAAAACAATCTCTAAGATGTTCATAAAGTAAAAATTTATTGGTTTATTAGAATATTAATAATTATACAATTAAAAGCTAGTATTAGATTGAAGTTAGATGAAGAATTAGTCTCAACTGAATGGTCGAAAACCAATGGGCCTAAAATGACAGTTAAATAAATGTACCGTGACATGAGTACATTTACATTGTCCTTTAGGCTTTACAACTTCTGAATGCAATTCGAATTTAATTCATATGTCAATTGAAACATATTAGGTTTAGAACCATAGGTTAGGTTAGGTTAGAGGACGTGTACTTGTCAACTGTGACAAGTACAGTACCCGGAGGTCGAATTGACCCATTGTACGGCGTCCTAGCTTCTCACATCACTCGTGTTGTGTGCGTTAATTTTATACATGAGTGGCGGGGCCTACAGTTTAAAGTCGACTCCGAACGAAAGATTTTTGAGAAGCTTTTCATGGCAATTTTTACTCTCAGAGTTTTTGCCAGAAATCTTCTGAGAGGAAGTCGCCGAAGAAATATTTTCATATTTTCGATTTGTTGTCTGACCTGGGATTTGAACTCGGGCCTTTTGTCTAATAAGCCAACACACTACCTACTAGACTACGGCGACTTCTTATCTTAATCTTACCTTAATCTGCCATGGGTAGATTACAATGATATTTTCACCGAGAATAAATTATTAAAAACAAAATTCCTCAAACAATTTGTACATGAACAGAACAAAGGCAGAGTTTATCGAAAAAAAAAAATCAAAAGCAAATCGTGCATTAACACATAAAATTCGATTTTGTCTTCATCGAAGTATGGAAAAATTTAATGAAGGTGCTAAAAATAACATTGCATTCCATATGTACCTACTATACAAAAAAAAAATACGAACTTCAAAGACCTTGTGCAAGTAATTTCATTATTTTGGGTAAATCAAAACCTATTTAAAGAAAACAAAACTGTTTTTCTGTATTTCATTAGTAAAGTGATGAAATACCTACATACATGGGACGTGTAATAGCACTTACATTTATTATATGTCTCTCGAAATTCCTCGAACCAGATTTCCATTTCAGCATCCAATTTACAATCGAAATTTTCGCCATTTAAACCAGCTGCTGTGGTTATATCAGGTACCACAGTAATTTTTAAGTTCTGTGTGGAGCACGTAATAAAATCCAGACTGTCATTCTCCTCCTCATCCTCATAGCCAGCTGGTATACATCGATAGGGCAACATTTTTTCAATAGTACAATTGCTAATAGTTTGTTGATAATAAAACTATATTTTACAATTATTTTTTTGTTATTTTGTTAAGTTATTTTGTCATATTTCGTTTTTGCAAATTCTAATCAGAGTAATGTGCAAATTTATATTTAAATAAATATTGCATTTTTTCGCAGCAGCAAAGCAAAAAGAAATAAGATTTGTTATACTAAGAAAAGTTAAGAAAAAAAAAACAGTGGTTTTTAACAACCCTGTACTTTTAATGTGCAATTATTGTTTATTCAAAGATTTAAAAATGACAAGTAAAGTAAAAACGTTATTTTATTCTAAATTTATTTATTTTTGTTATATAAAAGAAAACTTCCTAAAAACATTGAAATAATAATAATAAAAAATAAAAAAGCTTTGAGAAACATAAACATTATCCAGACATAAACAACGTTTATCTCGCGCAGTAGATTAATATTCAAAAATATAACAATAAGCGCTAGTTCGACACATTGTTTCTAAACACAACTTCTGCAGTGCTGCCAATATTATTTATAAATTGCCAACAGCTGATTTAAGAAGAAAAGCCATTGTGACAAATAAAGAACGAAGAAGCAGAAGCATTCCTCAAACTGAAAAAAAAATATCCATGTAAGACGCGTTTCTTTCGAATTTGTGTGGAAAAGCATAGAATTATTTGATTTATTTTTATTGTTGTGCAAGTTTCTCAAAAATTCCGGTTTTTCCGGCAAAAAAAAATTATCTAAATAACTAAAATGCCGTCAGTGGAAAATGGTGCGTATTAATTACAATATATTAAAAAAAAGTAATATATTTGTATGTGCATTGAGGTTAGGTTAAAAAGATTTTGATGTTATAAAAACAACGAAAATTTTATGTTTTTGAAGGTGAAAACATCCCAGTAGAAAGCGGCGTAGAAAAACCTATAGAAAATGACGAACCAGCATCGCCTACAGCGGAAAAATGTCGCAAATCAAGAAGTCGCAGCCGCTCTGTGACGCCTGAAGTTGAAGACGCCAATACCTCGAAAGATACTAGATCAAGTAAATCGCGTTCAAGATCCCACAGTCCCCATGATAACGAAGCAAGCGCTGCGGAGAATGTAAGATCAAGTAAATCACGTTCAAGATCTCCTTCCCAAAGCTCAAATGCAGATAAAGCAGATACTTCGGTGGAAGTAACTGAAAAGGAAAATGTGAGTGGCAGCCCCGAAAAGAACGGTGAAGAAAGCAGAAAAAGTCGCAGTCGCAGTGGTTCAAGATCTAAGAGCCGAAGCAGATCTCGTTCTGTAAGTGGTTCACCAGGTAGACGCTCACATAGTGGTTCACACCGTTCACGAAGTGGATCGCATCGCAGCCATTCGGGCAGTAGATCCCGTAGTCGCTCAGGTTCCGGATCAAGGCGGTCAAGGTCCGGCTCCAGGAGGTCTAGATCTGGTTCACGTAGATCTGGATCTGTAAGGTCTAGATCAGGCTCACATAGATCGGGATCACGTAGATCTAGATCAGGCTCAAGACGATCGCGCTCCGGATCTAGACGTTCACGTTCCGGCACAGGTTCTCGTTCTCGTAGTAGATCAATATCAGGCTCTCGCTCGCGGTCACGCAGTGGTTCTCGACGTTCCCGCAGCGGTTCAAGACGTTCTCGTAGCCGTTCTGGTTCTCGACGTAGTCGTAGCGGTAGTCGTTCTCGCAGTGGATCACGCCGTTCAAGATCGGTCAGTAGACGTTCTCGCTCTGGATCAGCCGCAAGCCGTTCGAGATCTCGTTCACGTAGTGGTTCCAGGTCGTCGAGGTCACGTTCTCGCTCTCGTAGTAAATCAGGCAATCGATCACGGTCTCGTTCCGTATCAAGATCACGTTCTAAATCTAGATCAAAATCTAGATCCAGATCCCGTAGTGCTTCACTATCTCCCACATCAAAAGCTAAGAAAGGACATAAACGCAATGTTCTTAGTGACTCAGAAGGTAAGCAAACTTTTGAACAGCAGACAGCAAAATTATAGTAAAACTTTAATTTTCGTTGTGACTATTATTTTTTCTTGATCACAGGTGAAGATGAACTCTCTACGCAGAAGAAACGTCCAAAAATTACCGATACTGATAATGAAGAGGATGATGATGATAAAGTCGTTGGTGAGGGCGAAAGTAGTGCGCAGGCTGACAGTCAAAAAATGGTAGACAGCTCAGATGATGAAAACATACCGATAGATAGTGACAGAGGGTAAGCTTCTCAGAAATATATCTTGTGTTTGAAATTATACGGTTTTATTCCAATCATTTTTAGAAATGATAATTTTATATCCGATTTTGATGCAATGTTATTGCGTAAAAAGGAAGAAAAACGTTTTAAACGCCGTAAACGTGATATAGATTTGATCAACGACAACGATGACTTAATCGATCAGTTAATAATGAACATGAAAGGTGCATCTGATGAAGATCGCCAATTGAATTTAGAAGGAAAACCAGCTACGAAAAAGATATCAATTCTTAAACAATGTATGTCTCAATTGATAAAGAAGGACTTACAGTTGGCCTTTTTGGAACACAATATACTCAATGTTTTAACCGATTGGTTGGCACCATTGCCTAATAAAAGTTTACCTTGTTTACAAATAAGAGAAAGTATTCTTAGATTATTGTCAGATGTAAGTTAAAACTGAACAAAAAAATGATAAAATGAATGGAAATAAAAATTTACGTTTTCAGTTTCCCCCAATCGATAAAGGCTATCTTAAACAGTCTGGCATTGGAAAGGCTGTCATGTACTTGTATAAACATCCCAAGGAAACAAAAGGAAATCGTGACAGAGCTGGACGTTTAATCTCGGAATGGGCCCGACCGATTTTCAATTTAAGTTGTGATTTCAAAGCCATGTCAAAGGAAGAACGTCAAGAAAGAGACATGCGCCAAGTTCAAAACATTAGAAAGAAAACACCAGAACCGGAACCCTCAACTTCGAGGAAAAGGAAAGGACTTCACACCGCCCTCACTACTTCCGAAGAGAAAAAATTAGGACCGGGTGATCCAGGTTGGGTGGCGCGTGCCCGTGTACCATTGCCTTCGAATAAGGATTATGTGGTTCGACCCAAATCAACAGTGGAGGGTACAGTATCAGGAACACAAAAACGTAAACCGAATCGTTTTGAAAAGCACATGAAAAAGTTCCTTGATCAGAAAAGACTTAAGACCGGTTCACGAAGAGCAGTTGAAATATCAATAGAGGGTCGTAAAATGGCCTTGTAAAAAGTTTGGAAATTATAATAAATAGTTTTTAGTTTAATGTCCATTATAGATCTTTAAGTTTATTTCTTATGTTATTTAAACAATCGCCAACGTGTTTATTAATTTAAAATTTTAGTTTAAAATTTAGAATTTTATTTCAAATAGAACGCCCTTGTATTTGTTAATCTTCTGAAGAACAAATTTATTTACAAACACAACATGTGAATATTATAAATGATTAATATGGATTATTTTTTAAAGTCATATAGCTAAGTTTATCAAATAAATTAAAAAAATAAAAAAATCAACATTATTCTTGTATCTTTTTTATATATTTTTATAATGAATTCAAAATTTTATTTCAAGCTTAAAAGCAAAATTCTCTAGAATAGAATAAATAAATGATTAAAATAAATTAGTCTTCAATAGAACCAACTTTTACATAAACCCGGCAATTTAACTCATTGGTAGTTGGCTCCTTCTTTTCAGGAGTATTAGTAACAGTGTTAACATATGTATACAACATATTGAAGCCAATATAAACATCTTCACCCGATTTCAAATCGGCATCAGGAGTAAACTTTAAACGTAATAATACTTTGTTGGCCTTACGCCAAATAATGAATCTGTAATTAAGCAAAGTTAATTAAATTATTACAAACAATTCTTGCTACATACGTATACGGAATATAAAACAACAACTTACTCGTGTTCCTCTTTCTGAGTAGCCTGCGGCTCATCAAATTCCTTTGAATCATCTCTTAAATTCAAAGTGAATTTCTCTGCTAATGGTTGCAATTTTGAGTTGACTTTTTGCTTAACAACTCTTGGTTCCTCATGTATTGAGGTCTGTCTGACCAAAGTAGTACCTGTTAAACTGTTCGAACCAGTCAGACTTGGTGACCCAGTAAGAGATTTTAATGAATCCATAGCACTAGCAGCTGTTAAAGATGTATCATTTATAGTGCAAGAACGCTTAAACTCTTCAATCATTTGCAATTCCTCTTCTACAGGTGGTAGTTCGAGAATTTTTATTGTCATATCGTGCATAGTGGGATTACTGAGTTTTAAAGTACAGAAATTTAGCTGACCAGCCTTTAAAGGTTGATCACAATTAACCAACAAAACATCGGGCACATGGTAACTGGCGAATAATTGAATACGATACTTTATGGATGTGGGATGATATTCAGGTTTAATGACATTATGTTCACACTGTCGACAACGCAAGGATCTCTTAATCCACATACACCGTCTTTGTGGATAAAGTTTCTTTATAGTAAAAGGTTGATCGCTTGGTTGATTGTGACGTTGTTTAACCGTAGTAACTGTGTCAAAGTTTAAATATATTAAAGAGATAAATAAATTATACAAAAAGAATTTACTTACTATTGCGTAGATTAATTTTTTGAGTAAAAATATTCTCCGGCAATTCGACAACATCGGCGCTTTCCTGTGCTGGTGCTATATTAACTGGTTTAGCTTTTTGTGTATTCTTATCGGACCAACCCATTTGGCGGCGTATTATAGAAACAGTCAAACCAGTACGATCAGTTAAACTGGGAAATTTGTGAGCCTTAGGAGCCTTACGTCTTAAATATTCCTGTCGTTCTTGTTTATCTTGCTGCACCACTGCCTGATAGTATTCGGCTAAAGCATTAAAACGAGTCTGATAGGCACATTCATTATCTGGCCAGGCTCCAGTTGCTAAAATGAAAAATATTTTACCTACTTTAGCGTTCACCCGTGGCATCACAACGGGCCGCTATGCGTGCTCAAGTGAGCTTTGTGACATCAGAGCTACCACTCCGACCTAACCTAACCTAGCCATTTTATCTAATTTAATATTCACCAAATTTTATACAGTCGTAATTATTATAGAGAACGAGATTACGATCAAGCAAGCATCACAAAAATGTCTACCAATATTAAAATAACTTACCTACAGCTTGGTCTGGTATACCAACATCTCTTGAGGTCCAGCGACAAGCCAAACAAGATAAGTAATACATTTTCTTTGTAATGACCTTTGAGGCATCAGGTTTAGCTTCTTCGCCTTCCTTGACACCTTCATCTGGTTTTCTGTAAAAATGAAATTTTATTTTTAAATACCACCTTGAACGTGATGTTATTGCTCTTACTTTTGTACAATCACAGTAGTGGCTCTAGCTGACAATGTATGCTGGCAGCAAGGACAATCAAAACAATTGGCGCAACAATTCTTTTTATGCCTTACTTCGGATGACGGAATGTTTTCCAAGCAATTTGAACAGAAATGGGAATCAACCTTAAAAATTAATTAATATTAGACTAGAGATATTTTAGCTCCCATATTTAAACCTGGTATTACTCACTTCATGGCATACACAAAAACCACACCTCAGCTTAGGACAATGACGACAAAAAAATAATTTACTTATAGGATTTAGAATGCCACAAGAACACGCATATTTAACTACACTATCTTGCATAAAATTGGCCATAATTTTTTTTTATAAATTGTTTTTAATCGTAAATGTATATGAACGAAATGCAAAATTGCAATTTTCTTCAACGACAAATGACATCAATAACCAGCTGAAAAAAAATTTGTGTATAACAACTCTGTTTTTATGTAATGAAAATTTGGCATTACTTTTACAGAAATAAATTCAATATAATTACCTGTAACCGACCAAAGTCTCCGGTTGGAATCGAACCAACGACCATCAGGCTAACAGTCTAGCGCATCACCCTCTTAGTCCCAAACTGTCCGAACGAAATTTAAAATTTAGTTATACAAAATATGATTAAAAATGTCTTTTTAAAAACTGAAAGTATGAAAAATGGTTCATAATTCATTCATTCGATCCATAGTTAATTAATGACACTTATTATTGAAAGTTTTGTTCCTTTTAAATTCTAATAAGTAATACTGATATCTTCGTCAATTACCTTCTGATCCTTTCTTCAAAAAACTCTTAATTTGGCACCACTGTTTTACTGTTTCTTACCTTTTCCCTGTATTTTTCCTACTTTTTGACAGGTAAGAAACACTATTATTACAGTTCAAATATATACCGCTTTATAATTTGTTTCTTAAAGATATTCTCCTAAAATCAATTTCGTTTTATGAAAGCTGGCACAAATATTGAATTAATATTAAGAAAGATATAAAATGAGCTATATAGGTAGCACAAATTTAATAGACTTAAGTTTAGAAGGTGAAATACCCTGTTGTAATACCCAAAATAAGACTGAATGTGATACCTTACCGCCCAAGGACATAACAGAGCCATTCTTATTGACACAGTCATGGCCAAGGAGTAACAGTTTGGCTAATAATCCTTTTGATAGTGTACAAGACACTGTAAATCGAGAAGATGATCCATTTGATAGCATTGAAAAGCAAGCCTACTTAAAAGCTCAGCTGGCTTCCAATCTACAGACTGAGGTAAAAGTAGCAAATCTTCTAAATATAAGCAATGATAATATTTTAGATGGTGAAAAATCTGCAATGGCACTTGAGGTTAGGGGGAAAATTACAGAGAATAAATTAAATCTAGAAAGTACTCCGGTTAACACAAATGGAAAACTTTTACAGGATAACGATAGTGATTCTAATACTCAAAGCAGTGCAGAAAACTCAGGATCTGCAAAATTAAAAAGCGGTGGGGAATATCGTAAAAGATTACTGAAATTGAGCATTTCAAATGCTGCGTTTAATTCCCCAGTAACACATAAGAATACATCAGAAAGTGAAGACAATTTTGGAACTCCGATGTCCACTGTACTGTCTAGAGCTGAAGAATTTGGAGAAGATTTATTAGCCGCTGAATCTCCTTTGAAGCTGGTAGATGATGATATGACAGAGTCGCTTATAGACTCTGAAAAAAATTTTGAAGCCGACTTGGAAATGTTAAGAATACCAATGTTGAACGATTTGCCTTCACCAGCAATACAGCCTTTAACAGTGAACACAAATTCTGAATTATCTGCCTGTAAAACGCTTACTCTGGAAAATACTTTGCCTAGTTTAGAGGCTATAAAGGCTAAGTTAAAGGCAAAGAAAGACGAAAGGGATAATAATCATCAACAGGAAATAGTTTCGCTAATACAAAATCTAAAACACTTGATAACAAGTGGCGACATAATTGATGAAAATAAAAAGCAGCAGGCTGGTGTGTTATTAGAATCACTTAGCTCAGCTTTAAAGCCATCTACGCCTAAAGAAAATCTACAGGTACCACAGGAGCCACAACCTGTACAACGTCAAGGAACGTTTGATATAGAACTGCAAAAAAACGAAGGAATACAACCGGAAAGCCAGCCTTTGGCACAAGAAACAGACACATGTATGATAAGTTCTTCGGGAACGTATGATGGTGAGGCAACTGATGAAAAGAAACATTTAAATTTACCCGAAATAGCTGATATATCACTTATAAACGAACCACAACAAAATGATTGTCTTCCCAATAGTAACGCAATCTTACAAAATCCCTCACAAACCGATGTCAACAATATAGTAGATCAATTAAGCAGACTTCTAATAAGTAATTCTGCAGACAATTCTCAAAATATTCAAAATCCCACGCTAATTGTCCTCATGAATTCGAATCCTGTCAATCAAAGCATTAATTCTACACAGAGCTCTTTGGATGCCAAACAAAGATCGGCGTTCGTTGCCAGTTATTTGGAAAATTCTATTAATGATGGTTCGCCAGATTTGACTAAAGTCAATGCCGTGCCACGTCGTCGTTCACAATCGTTGTCGACATATGATAATGTAAAAATTCTCCGGTTGCCATTACCTTTACCTTCGCCACGCGCCATACAGAATGATAATAACATGCAATTGGACGATTCTCAAACAGTAGCTACTACTCCCCCAACTGCGGACAGGGAATCACCCGAATTTCAGACACCTGCTCGAATGGTAAGGCGCAATTCGTATTCAAGCGGCACACCATATACTGCACAAATGGGACTACGGCGTACAAGTTTAGTGTAAGTATGAATTTAATTCTTTGTTAGTTTCAACAGTAAGTAGTGAACAGTTTTAAAGAAATTTAAATAAATATTCACTTTTTCTATGTAAATTGATTGTAGGTCTGATGGTAGAAATTTTTCCATTCAACTGCGAAAAGGTCAAAGCCTTGACACGCACCACGAAGGGCAACAACAACGGCCTTTAGTTAGGCCTATTCCCATACCGCCTAATAACATGTCAGCATTTAAACCCGATCTTAAGAAGAAATGTAAACAAAATACAGAGTCAATTATAAAATCTTCAGGTCCCTTAAAAGCCACTATACCAATGAAGAAATATGCACCGACGTTAAAAACATCACCACCAACTCCAGATGCAAGCAAAACATCTTCATCCCTTCATACTCAACCAAAAAACAGTAGACTTCCTAGTACACCTAAGACCGTAAAGGAAAGTTCCGCTTTGTTAGTACCTGGTGTTGGATATCCGAATGCTTGTTCTACACCAGCTGCTATAACAACACCATTAAAGCATACTAAAGGCTCGATTAGTAAACCAAGATATTCTTATATGTCTACAACGCCCAATGCTGCTAAGTCGGTGTCAACTTCTGTTGGCTCAGCAAGTCTCAAAAGGCGCACTATTACCGAGTTTAAGGCAAAATCACCACTGAGGCCTCGTGTCAGTAGCGTTGGAGTAGCCAGTACAGTTACAGCTGCAGCTGCTACATCTTCGCGAATTGGAAATTCACGTTTGTCTACATCAGCCGGTGCTAGAATTGTTAAAACACCTGCAAAGTCAACTGTTACAAACACAGCTACATTAAGACCGGTAACTTTACGTCTTTATTTTATGTTATCAAATAATTTAATGCCATTTATATTTTCTAGACTGGCAATTTAGGCTCTCGTGCTTCTGTTGGGGGTACGGGATTATCGACTAGGAACAAGGAAAATAAAAGACCTTAAATAATTAATATGATTAAAACTTTTTATTTTATTACGTTTAACTTTAAAATTTCTTTTTGAAATCTTTTCTGATTTATTTTATTTTAATATATTCCATATAGTAGTTCTGAATTTGATTTTAATAAAATATTCTTTATAATACAAGTATTACAATATAAAGTGAAATTTTTCTTGGTCGTTTTTTAAATAGGATTTAGAGATTAAATTTTTTATAAATTGTATTAAAGTTGTAACATCCGGAGTGTTTTACCTTTTTAAAACTTCTAAGCAACCAATTTTTGTTCTCTTTTAGCTGCTGTTCAAATCAAGACTTTTGTTTATGTCATCAGAAATCGACAACCACTGCGCTTTAGACAATGAAGTTCATTCTAATGATTTTCTCCTAAGAGTCAGCGCCTCTAAACGCGAGGCCAGTGGCATATGATGTATTAGGCCGTCACAGGCCACAATATCTCATTACCAAATAATCTGCAGAAGATTGTATTCTACAAATTAGTCCTTGCTCTCAGAGCATAGTGCTGGCCTATAGGAATACTATTAAGCTTCTCTGATCCATAAAAATTTACAATATAATTATTTCAAGGAATATGTTTAAATAATTTTTTTTTTTAATTTCTTTCTTTTAATTCTTACAATCCAATTTAATACTCATAAAATAAAACCCTTTGAACGGTGCATTAATCATATTAAATTTAAATTTCAAAATACGTTAAAAAATAGTGGGAAATCTTATTTCAAACTGTTAAACCAGTATTTGTAAAAACAAAACAAGAACAAACAGTTTACACACAATAACAAACCAGCTGTTTCTGAAAAAATATTGGTAAGGAGAAGAATAGCAAATGCAGTTGTCAAAATTTTGCCATAAACAATGGTCGATATCGAAAGTGAAGAGGTGAAGAACCTTGTAAGTGTTCAATTAAAATTAAAATTTTTAATATACAACTTTAAAAATTATGAATAAAAACTGTGTCAAATGTATTACAATTTAATGTATTTTGAAAATACTACACAAATAAAGTAAAATTAAATGATTTTAAGTGTTTCAATTGTGTTTTAAAAATAAAATTGTGCAGCTCATATTAGCAAAAAATCAATAATTGGAATGAAAAAAAAAAAAATAAAAAATGGACGGTAAAAGAACAACAACCACAGTGAGATGTATTTAGAAAAAAGTAAAAACATATCAAACTCTTCTATATGTAGAAGGATATACGTGCATACAAATGTATATAGATTTATATATGTACATGAATTAACAAACACACAGGCACATGCTGAGACATGGTGTGAAGAAAAGCACTCATACAAAATTAAATTGAAAGCAATAAAAAAGTACAACAACAACAAATAAAATCAATTTATTGCTACCAGATTTACACAGTTTAATTAAAAAATTTATTTATTTATGGAGGAGTCCTATATAAGAAAATAATAAATTTGCAAAAAGAAAAATTTAAATAAATAAATAACAAACGTAGAATCTTAATTTCACAAGAAAAAATTTGTTTAAGCATTTTATAAACAAAAAAAAAATCGAAATAATTTTGTTTAAATTTTTTGTACTTTTAAGCAAATTGAATTTGAATGGGTGATGAAGGATGAAGTACATTCGATATTGAAAAAATTAAGAGAAATACTGGTGGTAAGTTTTAATCATGTTAAGCATCACTCAATGCCGATTATATAAAACCCTACACCACAAGTTATTTTACAGACTACATTCAATTAACAACATGTTGCCTTTATGTAAAGAATATAAAATTCATCTAATGTCTACTACTTGTTTACTGGAGAGATCTGATAACTCAATAATTTTGAAGAAACTAAAACTACATACATACATATATATGTACGTCTATGAGTTGCAGTATGTCAAACTTTGCGGCAATTGTCTTTTTTTGTCCGCTCGCGCCATTATTTCGGCTATTTCCTCTATTCTGTCTTGACGTAGTCAAAAGTAACAGCGATTTCTAAACATGGCGTATGTAATTTGCCCAAATGACTAAGATATTGGACAAGACAATTTCTAAGGGAATTGCAAACATTAAATATATTAAGGATAAAATTATTCCGGCTTCAAAGCAAAGCGTACATTAGTCAATTGCTTACAATAACAAAAATATTATTCAGATAACTTTAGTTCTGCCAAATGAACTACAACGCTTTTACAAGATGTAAAGCAGCATTGGATGCCTTCAGCTATAAGTTATTTGTTATAGGTATGAAGAGATATAACTACAAGACATGGCGAAAATAAACAATATAAACAGAAAAATGCCAAAAACAAAATTTGGCTGATGAATCGAATACTCTTTACGTCGAAAAGGTAAAATATACAAGGTTCTAAAGAAATACCAATAAATTTCTGACGTCACACCTTAGATAAAATCAACAATTAAACAAATGGCGTGGATAGAAAGAACGGAAACCCCTTAACTTTAAAGGGGAATGGAACAAGAGCATATACCCACTTGAAACAAGTTTAAAGATCCTTTAAAGGTTATATTTATATTGAAGAAGTGACATCAAAAAAAAAAAAAAAATTATTGTATTCTACAAACCTTGTGTTTGCTACATATTTAATGCAATATTAAACTTTCTATTAACTTTTGTTATCTTTGAAAAGGAATACAGTCCAACCTTGCGGTACAGTAATGTGATTTCTTAAATTTTTTAGGTTAGAATTTAAATACTAGAATATCGTAAAATGTTTAAAAGTTTTAAGTAAATTCGTTAATATTCGATGTAGCATAGAGTCTGTTCCTGATGGTATTATTGTACGTTATATTAGCTCAGTTTTGAATTAAGTGACTTAATCATTGTTTACATCAATTTTTTTGGCATAACCATAAACTTTTATGGACAAATGTCTGAACAAATGTGAATAGAACTCAACAAGGTTAATCTTCCCTTAAATAATATAATATGTAAACAATATGAGTGGTGCAGGGTGTGCATAGTAGTAATATTTAAAAAAAAATATTATCTATATATTCTTGACAGGAATGTGCACGCCGCTTTCCCGTTCCGCTTTATGATAATGAGGGAAAACGTACAGAAAAATTTCATTTAGTAGCTGCCCAGGATCAATTAAAATGTTCTGTTACGTTAACGGGTGATAGTATTACACAAGCGGTAAGTAAATACATTTTACCAGCATGATAACATGTTTAGATATGTATGTAAATGAAATTTATTTGTAGGATATAAGTTTTAAACTAAAACGTTCCTCGAATCAAGTGCAACGTACTTCTATAACTTCAGATGCCCCTTGGAAATTACAACAAGTTCAGGACGCTGCCAATCACTTACAGCAGGCCATTAATCACATCGATAATGTTGATGAAAACTATAAATTTCGGTAAGTAGTTATTGCAGTCCGTTATAACCAAAAGCCAACGAAAAGAATATGTTATAGGATTTAACAAGTCGTTTTTGTTATTAAATGTATTGATGGTTATAATTATTATTATGTTACCATAAAAACACAGTTTCTACCGATAGACCTAAAGGGTTAACATTTCACATAATAATATAATAAAAAAAAAAAAAAATTACAAAAACTCTATGTTCTATAAGCCTTACGGTAATCACACCTATTAAAGTGAATTCAATAAGGTAGTGGCACCAGTTGCGATAATGCTAAAAATGTTGACGTTGTGGACTTTTTCAAATTAAAAGGAGAGGAAAATTTGTTTTGAGTACATATGTATGTGATTTATATACGAACATAAATAATTATTTTATATTATAAAATTAAAAAGAATTCAGTCTTAAGTTAAGATATGTACTACAGTGGGACCTCGATTTTCCGTGATGGTCGGGACCGGAAACATTCTGTATAATCAATTATCCCGGTTAATTGAGTACTAATTTTGGCTAGTTTTTAAATAGATATTTTTATTAATTAATAAATGAATATGTACATATTTATATAAAAACTAAATAATTCAAGGATTTTATATTCATACATGTTTCAAAAATATAAAAAAAAATAATTTTGTCAGAAAACAGTGAACAGTAGATAAGGATTTCATGTACTAAAGAGGGAATTCCCCTTTTTCGTTTGTTTGTCCAAAATAATAGAAAACAATTTTTGCTTATAATCACGGATAATAGAGGTAATCACGGTTAAACGATGCAGAAAAATTTAAGTCGATCCAAAATAAAATTAAGTCGATTCAAAAAATTTTCTTTTTCCATCCCGGATAATTGATGTTGCCGGATAATTGAATCACGGATAATCAAGGTCCTACTGTACTACAATACAAATTATGACTTGCGAGCTCTCGTCGTTAATTTCCCAGTAACTATGACGATTAAAACTAAAACAAATTTGTTTTATTCGTTATAAACTAACTTCATCCAGTTTAATCTTCTGTAATTAATGCAATTCCATAGACAAAGATAGTGCAAACTCTTTGTATACTCCAGGCTCTTAAAATAGAGACGAAATAATTTATTACTTGTATGGGGTCACAATTTAGTTTCCTACTTTCTTGTACGGTTAGTACTTGCTGACATGGAAATTAAGGTAGTACACGATCTGTGTAAATTCTGTCTCTCTAATTTTTACGACACTATACGTGCCTATGTCCGTTGTAAGTTTTCCTTATATTTTGTGAATGATATCCTCTTACAAACATACAAACATTACCTTCTTATAATACAGTATTAGTATAGATGTATTGTGTAGAATTATTGGTATTTTTGTTCTATAAAAGTAAATAAAAGATTGCAAACAAAATAGTTCCCATAAGTTATGAACTCAAGTTCTATTTCAATTTTATTTGTACTAGAATTTTTAACATTATATTTTTGTTTTATTTTGTTATATCTATTAACCGCATCACATTTTCAGTTCAACGAAAAAATATTTTAATAAAACGTGTTTAATAAAAAACTTGCTAATAATTATTTGAAATTATAAATAAGAAATGATTATATGGATATACATATGTACATATATGTGTACTCGTACATACACATTGATGCTTAAGTTGAATATGTTAAAAATAAGTAATTTTGATGACGAATGTAAGCAATTTTGTTAAAAACCTGACATATTGTTTAATTCTGTATAAGATTTGTTGCAGTAAAGACAATTCTTGGGTGTTATTATATGCTTGGCATAATGAAACATTTTTTACTGTGGTTTATAAAAATTTTATATCCGTATACATATGTATGTATGTATGTGTGTTTATAGTAATTAAAACTATAGTATTCGAAATATTATTTCATCTTCTTGAAGTTAAATATATAATTTTTTTTATTATGAAAATGTACACACACACATAAATGTATAATTTGTTTGTTTTACAAAATAATTTAAAATCTAATTTTATGAGTTCGACATACTCTGATCATGTGATCGTTATCCAAAACAGGTAATCCGTTGAATGCCTGTGCGTACCCATCAGTGTATAGAAAGATTCAAATTAGAATGTTTTGTTTATTTAGATATTCCCGATCTTTGTCGTACACTATATAAAAGCTTCCGCAGCTTATGGCCGTATACTTCAACGACCTCTTAGTTTAGATCTTAACCACTTTTCCGTTCCTCTGAAACCTTCGATATAGATTTATTCGTTGAACTAAAGGAATCTTTATGGAATAAGCGTACATGAAAGCAGAGTCATTTAATGTTTATGTAAAGTGAACAACATTAATCTTGTGTTTAATAATTGTTTTTTCTATTTAGTTCATCTGAGGAAGTTTTGCAAATTATAAGCGAACTTATTGGGGCTTTACAACGCGGTCGTACTAGTCTTATTATACCAAAGAAAAAATCTATTGATGATCTAATGAAAGGACGTAATATGGTAAGAAACTTTTAATAAGAAAAATAAAAAAATTATTAAAAAATTTTCGCCTGTTCTTTCCAGAAATCACTAACACCCAATCTACCAGAAGATCAAGCAATATCTTTCTTCTTACAATGCCATAAATTGATAATAGCCGTCTATCAATTATTAAATGTACAGGGCACTATGAAAATGGAGGCAACTCAAGCAGAATGTTCGGTAGGTTGGCTTAATGATGTTTTAGTATTATTTACTGTAGGTTTGACTTTATGTCAACAGCTCAAAGATAAAATGAATGCATTTAAAATGGATGAGTTAAGTTAGTAACATTTTACTAATATTTTGCAATGAATATTAAATGCAATTACATATTCTATTTATAAGCAAAATTTAAAAACAAATGTATGTACATACATAGCAAATTATTATAATGTTTTTTTCGTCAATAATTGAAAGAATATGTATGAATATGAATTTTACTGAAAAATAATTCCCTTTAAATATGTGCAAACATACATAGCAATATATTTATGTTTGTTTGTCTATACTTGAAAAAGAATATGTACTTAAAGTAAAAAAAGATGGTCTAAATGGAAGCCAGTATGTGAGTGTATTAATTATTGTACTTAAGAAAAACTAAACTAGTTACTACGTTAATAACTCATTAAAATTGTTGTTCATTAACTTAATATAGAGCTGAAATGAGATTCTAAGTCTCTTATGACTTTTACTTATTTGATTTTTGCTTAAAGTTACATTCAAAATAAAAGCATTTTTTTAAGTATATAAAACGTATCCTAATTAAATATAAACTTTGCATTGCCTTATGTCTAATAATAATAACAATAATATTAAAATAATTAGCAATGCATTGATAATGACAATAACATTTAAGCAAGATAAAAAGTAGAAATCAAATAAATAAATGTCGTAATTAAACCCCCTCCCCTCCTCTGTTAAAGCATTGATAAAGTTAACTAAAGCTTTTAAATTTTATATTCAAAATTAAGATCTCTAAATATTTGTGTTTGTTTTTCTGTAACGAATTTTAAACTCAACTTCTGATTTAAAATGATTGTATTTTAAAATAATTTCTTTAAGACTTAATTATATTACGTATTTAAAATCTATTCGTGCTTGTTTTAATTTAAAGATTTTGTATGACAATACACAGTTTATAAGTAAACATAACTGTTTAAAAAGTATTTTTAAAAGTTTACTAATACTGACGCAATTATACGAAATTCGTAATTCCATTGAAAAAAGCAATGTTGAAAATTATGTTGTAAAGCGGCAACAGCCTAAAATAATAAGATGGAGTCTCCATTACATTTTTTCCATAATAAATAAATATGTAGCTCTTGTTGCAAGGCGTATTTATTCTTGTCTTGTTGTTTTTTCAAAATAAAATCTTCCCAAATTCGAATAAAATGTGACAACTACATAAAAAATAATATCAGTAAAAATAAGAATTAATAAAAATAATGAAAAGAACACCAAAATTTCGATATTCTCAAAAATATATTTTTAAAGAATCACTTTTTTTAAAAGTGAAACAAAAGAAAACGATTTTCTTATTGCTTAACATTGTTCTAAAGAATGAACTACTGTATCCCTTTACAATACTTGTATCATACAGTGTCAATTATTACATAAAAATAATTTAAAATTTTATTAAGAATGTGCATTTGCCAATACAGGGGTCGTAAAAAATTTAAACATTTGGTAACATTTTTGTTATTTAGATAAACAATGTTAATTTCTCTTTAATTCATTTATGTTGTCGTTATTGTTAAAAAACGATTAGAAAAAATAAGTAAATGGGTTTGAAATTAAGTCTTTTGAGTGTCGTACATTTACCAAATCTCTGAAAACCAGAATGGTTGTAACCTTCTTAAAAAAACTTAATGTTTTTCCCATAGAACTATTCTCAACTGCTTTCGAAGAGTTCTCAATTGATTGGAATCAGGATTTTAAAATAATTTTGCTTTGTTCCTTTAGGCAATACTTCAGACGTCTGGAAGTGTGTTTTCGAGCACCATCCTGCATAAACAACTATTATAACGTCGCATTTTCTTTAGCGAGTGGTATCATCTAAGTTTTTATTATATACAGACATATGTATGTATGTATATTTTTTAGAAGAAAATCTGCCTATTGACTGTATTTCATTCAAGAAAATCGCACAGTATATCGTGGATTATGCTGTTAATAAATGGGACTTCAATCATTATGCTCTTTACCTTTGTATATACGTTGTAGAGAACTTTAAGAACTTCAGTTTTAATCCCTGGTTTTGAAAAGTCTATTATCGATTTTTAGAAACAAAATTTTTTGGTTGTGTACTGAAAACAGGAGGAAAGTTATTATAAAGTTGTATAACATATAAGATATGCTTGAGAGATACCTTTTATAGTTTGCTATTTCCTCTATTTGCTGCTTAAGAACTTTCGTAACATGTTTATTGTGCCAAATTTATTTAAATATATTATGCGTTGTATATTTTTCTACTGTAGCAAGCAAATAAATTTTAAACTTGTACTACAGTTTTACTAGGTTGCATTATTACAGCACGGAAAGGTGTAATTTTTTGGTCCTTTACCCATATTTATAAATTCAAAACCTTATAATACAATACATATACACCCTTTTATTGCAATCGGTAATATTTATGCATCAATTATTCTTAAACTGAATTTCATGTTGTTACACATAACTGCCCTCAGTATAATAAAAAGAAGATCACAAGCTTCAAATTGCATGAGATTGATAATTTGTTTTAATACATATTTAGATTGTCATGTCAATCATATACGTAAGATTTATTTTCTTAAAATTTTTAATTTATAATAATTTTTGATTTCAATTATTCGACCTTGACGGTATGCGGTAATGTAAGGGTTAAAAAAATGTATTAATTTAAATCTTTTCAATTTAATTTAAATTCACCAATGATTTTAATATTAATATTATAAAGAATAAACCAGATTTGTTCATTTAACTATAAAACTCCATACATTCATAACAGCATTAGCTGTTATCATAAAATATTTTCCATTTTTACATTTTTCATTTTGTCCGTACTTAAGTTTTATAACTAACGTAAGATCTAAACATTTTAAAGGAATTTATGAAAAGTTGTAATTCTGTTTAGATAACAAATGATTTAACTAATGTATTTAATTAGGAATAATTTATAGCTAGCTAGTAAGAATTAAAATAAAACAAATTGTTTTCATTGATATAAACATTTTCTTTTCTTACACAATTTATATTATTTATTAAATTGAAATATTTTATCCAAAAAGTATTAACTATATTAAAGCACTTTTAAATGCAATTAATTTGTATTATACATAAAAGAAAAATTTAAGAAATAAACATAATTGTTATTATTGTTTGAAATTTAATTATAATAAACCGATATAAAAACAGTAAACAACTGCAATGGAAGTTTTAATAATATGTTAAGCAAACACAATATGACTTAATTTTTCTTATTCAACTGCTGTTTTAAAATGCTTAATTGTGTCAAACAATTATCACGATAATTTCTGCGCTCGGCTAATTTATCTAAAGGCACCATGTTTTCTAATTGCTTAGCAACTTCTACAGCTGTAGGACCTTCCATTTTGGGTGTAGGCTTAAATGTTTTGCTAACCGCATAAATGGTATTTGTGTAACGTTCAAAATAGTTAGTCATGCCTTCAGCATTCAAATGCGCAGTTTCCATAGGTCCCAAAAAGGCGTAACGCATGCCTAAACCATCGGACATGACACTATCAACGTCTTTAACATCCAACAAGCCATCATTTATCAAATGCCAACATTCATTCAATATTGCATATTGTATGCGATTAAGTGCGAAGCCTTCAATTTCACGACTTAATGTAACAGGCTTCTGTCCAATTTCTTCCATTAGAGCACGAGTTTTTGTAACCACTTCAGGTTTTGTCCATGGTGCCGGTACAATTTCTACTAAGGGCACGTAATAGGGTGGATTTACTGGGTGTGATACTAGAATCTGTAAACAGAATTAAGTGTAAAATAAATTAAATTATTTGAAGTGATAATGGTTGATTTTTCAGTTTTTATCTTATCGGAATGCATATATACAAGTGTGTTGAAAAAAACTGACATACATTTTTTGGGCCTGAAGTGTTTATTCAAAACAATTAGGAAACAAATATTTTTGCAAAATAAGTTGAGAACCTACGGCAACTATTATTCTACGGTGAAGATATAGAATTAACGTTCATAGCCTATTACTGTAATTATTTAAAGACTAAAATTATTTGTAAGGTCATTGAAGTAGTTAGCAATATCTACTTGAGTTGTTTATTGAATAATTTACTGATACACTTTTCCATTGGAGATATAATGACATCGCAATAGTCATTGCACGCAGGTATGTAGAATGCTGTCCTAAGACTGCTGTTTGTCTATTAGAGCCTATTGTAACAATTATTGTATAAATCTTGTAAACGCTTATAATATTCGAATTTTTACTTTATTGTTATTATTATTTTTTTTTTTATTTTAATAAATAAGTGTTTATGTTTTCATGTAATATTTAATTAAATAATAGCACAGTTAAAGTTTGTGTTTCACCATACCTGTATACATATGTAGATGAAGTAGCTATTATTAGGAACTTTATATCTGTCTTTGCAAATTTTAAGATTCCAAAAATCATTTTTAAACACATATACGTGTATACTCCTAAAATATCGTTGTTGTTTTTAGTTTTTGATGCTCCAGTTTTATTTTGCTTTTAAATTTTTCAAGTATGTCCTTTAAGAGGCGCTTATAGGTCAATTAATTATAAACGTTATTTAATGCAATTGCATGGCAAGTCAATTTTTAAAATTTGTTTGTTTACTGATAGATGTTTATTATTTTTGTTGTTGCTATTTTTATAGTTTTATTTGCTATTTGATTTATATTTACAAGATGGCCTATATGATTTGTGATTAACCTACTTATGTACGTCGGTATTGCATCAACTGCTTAGAGATAAGATTGCAAAAAATTCTCAAATGTCTGCCTAGCTTGTGCACATTAAAATAACCCTTCATTCTTATGAATATAGTCAAAGTTGTAAATAAATTTTTAGTGGTTATTTCATGTTAAATCCTTTCTTTTGCAGAGAAGACCTTGGCTTTGAAATAATCCTATAAGATTAAAATTAATTACTTAAATATTAAAAATCAAGAATATATATGTACAAATATAATCATCCTTATTTATACATAAATAGTTCTGTTATCTGCCAAATTTCTTTAATTATTGGTACTGATCAGTTGTTTTTTGTATGTTAAATCAAAATTTTCATCAGAACCATGTATTTCTTTTTCGGCAGCATTTAATTTTTTGACAGATATTTCTTGTCTTTTACTTTGGCAGGAGTCCGGTACAAAAATCGAGCGGGATACAATATTTAAATGTAATAATATTAAATATTTAAAGACTACGAATTGAGTGAAATTTCAGAGTGCCGAAATGTCATCGAAACTTTCAACAAAAGAATCGACATGTAAACGTGTATAGGTGGGGACATTTCTTAGCTATCATTTAACATTTATAAATTGTTTAAATATTAATAAATAAAGCTCAAATTTTAAATCCTATCCTCATAGCATATATACACAACTTATTTATATGCACGTATATAGTATACTGTACTTACATTTTCTTGATGTTTTAAATCTTTACTGAACAGTGACGGCAAAAATGTACTTGTTGAACTGGATAAGATTGTATGATCTTCTACCACTTGATCCAATTGTTTGTATAGGTTCTGTTTCATATCCAAGCGTTCGGGTATACATTCTTGTATGAATATAGCACCCTTGACCAATTCTTTCAAGTCGGTTGTGCCCGACAAACAGTTATATTGTTGAGCAGCATTTAATTTGCCACGCAAAAGACCTTTTGCTTCTAAATTTTTCAATTCTTTTTCGGTTTCTTTAAGAGCCGTCTCTACTTGTTCGGGCAAAATATCATAAAGCATTACTTGATAGCCCACAGATGCAAACAGCATTGACCAGGAACGTCCAATGAGACCGCTATTATAACATAATAAACAGAACAAAACAAAAGTTGTATAAAAACATGTTCATTCTTTGGACATTTACTACTGACAGATGCTTGCATTAATTTATTACATGTTTAAATTGGGTCACCTTAAGTTTGTTTACACGTCAACGTATAACTACATTCAATCCACTTACCTTCCGACTATACCGATTTTTTGACGTTTACCAGTTGCTGTTGCCATTGTTTTGCGTCTTTTTTGCTTTGGGGAGTTAATTTTGTTTGATATTTGTTCAGTTGACGGCTATTACAAAATAAATTTATTGGTTATTTAATTATTTTTTGTTATTCTTTAAAGAATCACTTTACTGACCGGTCCGTTGTGCACCACTGCTAGGAATGTTTTAAATTCAAAAAAATTTCTTGTCCACTTCGTTTGTTACAAAAAAGCTTTTTTGCCTGCCAAATGCCAGAGACTCTGTTGTGGAGAGTGTTAATAAATTCTGCAAAAAAGCTTTTTTGTATGTTACGTATAAAAAAGAGAACAGTAGAGATAAGAAGAGCGGTAATTAATATTTTTATTGGTTTGTTTTGAATAATTTTATTTGAAATTTGTTTTTGCATGTGACAGGTTCATTTTCTTCAGAGACAGATACCTAAAGGTATTAAATCTATATTCTAAAATATGTCCATTGTGCTGGTATTTATCACTTACTGGCGTGAGGTTTGATGTTTAAAATAAATTTCTTAACTGGTTGCAGGCTTAGGTTAAATTGGCAGACGGCTAAATGGTCATACTTTACTTGGATCGTATAAGGTCCTGTTGTAACTATTAACTATTTCGTTATATAGTTACAACTCTTAGTTGGAATCTCTCAGATATTCCGATAGTTCTGTGAAGGTAAAGATTTTATTCAAATCAGACATGTTGTGTCTATAAATTCTGGTTGCCCAAGAATGTTTTTTTCATAGGTTCCCAAGCGCCGGACTATGACAGAAAAGATGTTCTGTAGTTTCATATTTTTCCACGCCATTATAGCTTCTACAGAAGACGTGAAGTATTTCCCACCTCCAGATCTGTTTACAGTTCTTAAGGTAGAATCAAAATAGAATCCACATCGGGCCAGATACATTTGTCTGTGTAACCATATGTTTACACCTCTGTAGAGGAATATCAATCTCATAAACGAATTCAATAAAATTTGTATGCATTTTTTGTCGGTGAAAAATTCGATTATGGCAATCGATTGCTTTAGATTATTTGCTTTCGCAATGAAAAGAAATTATCGAGCAAAAGGTAACATTGCTAAACGTAATGTGATCACTTTAATTATACTATTTATTTTAACTGTCTGCGAAAGTGTTGGAATTTTTACTAAAATATTCAGAGTATTAGTATTATAGTATCACAAAAGATAACATAGGAATTACACAGAGAATGTAATATGTCGGATCTTCGAACTTTGAGCGCTGATAACGTCCATCTTGTTGAAGATACATCTGTCAAATTAGTTGTCATTTATTCAGTCTGTTTTGTTAAATCACCATGAACGGATATAACATTCAACAACAAGTGCAAAAATAGAAATTGTTTTATTAAAATGTCGAATTTGGGACAATACTAATCCACATGAGATCTAAAAGCGTCCAATGGATCAAGAAGTCACTGTTTTGTGTGGATTTTATAATGGCGTAACCATATACGTTTCAGAACGAGGTTGGTCAGGTCATCACTGTCAGCGGAGTGCAGAATAGATCGGTGATTATCAGATTCTTTTGGCCAGAATTGGATGATCTGGACGTCAACGACTTTTAACAGAACGTCGCTATCTGCCACACTTTAAGAATTCTGCACGAGAGATTTGAAGACGTGGTCATCTCACCTGGAGGTGATGTAAACCAGCCGCCGATATCGTCTCGAGGATATTTAGAAGATCAGACTATCCAGGATTAACCTGAGGTTAGTAACTCTTGTTTGGGCACTGAAGACTCAACGTATATTTTTTCCGGATGGGTCAAACAAGTTGACACAGTTTTCTACTTTGGCAGTCTACTAAACAAGTCAGTCTACTATTAAGTCAGTATCCAAACTGGATACATACATTCAACTCTGTCCTTTCATATCGATATTAATCATGGAATGAACTCGCCATAGTCTAGTAGATAGTATGTTGGCTTATCAGCCGTGAGTCCACGGTTCAAACCCCAACTTAGACATCTTCAACAAAACGAAATATTGAAAAATATTTTTTTGGCGTCTGCTTCTAAGCAAATTTCTGCCAAAAACTCTGAGAATAAATAAAATTGCCATGAAACAGATTTTCTAAAATAAATCTGTCGCTCGGAGTCGACTTTAAACTGTAGGTCCTGCCACTCATGTATAAAATTAACACTCCCAATATAAGTGATGTAAGAAGCTAGGTCGTAATCCTGGTTAAAGTGTTGTAATGACCAATTATGTTTGTGTGTATATACATACATATGTATGATGATGAAAATTAATTTTCAGAATACATTTTTGAAACCTGTGAGATTAATGCATCCCTGACGGAAATACTTGGGTGCTGGGCAGGTAATTTTCCTCGTTGTCACCGAGCAGCATGTCAGGGCAACATTTTTCATTTTATCCGTAGTTAAGTTTTATAACGTAAGATAACATTTTAAAGGAATTTATGAAAAGTTGTAATTCTGTTTAGATAACAAATGATTTAACTAATGTATTTAATTAGGAATAATTTATAGCTAGCTAGTAAGAATTAAAATAAAACAAATTGTTTTCATTGATATAAATATTTCCTTTTCTTACACAATTTATATTATTTATTAAATTGAAATATTTTATCCAATAAGTATTAACTATATTAAAGCACTTTTAAATGCAATTAATTTGTATTATACATAAAAGAAAAATTTAAGAAATAAACATAATTGTTATTATTGTTTGAAATTTAATTATAAAAAACCGATATAAAAACAGTAAAAAACTGCAATGGAAGTTTTAATAAAATGTTAAGCAAACACAATATGACTTAATTTTTCTTATTCAACTGCTGTTTTAAAATTCTTAATTGTGTCAAACAATTATCACGATAAATTCTGCGCTCGGCTAATTTATCTAAAGGCACCATGTTTTCTAATTGCTTAGTAATTTCTACAGCTGTAGGACCTTCCATTTTGGGTGCAGGCTTAAATGTTTTGCTTACCGCGTAAATGATATCTGTGTAACGTTCAAAATAGTTAGTCATGCCTTCAGCATTCAGATACGCAGCTTCCATAGGTCCCAAAATGGCGTAACGCATGCCTAAACCATCGGACATGACACTATCAACGTCTTTAACATTCAACAAGCCATCGTTTATCAAATGCCAACATTCATTCAATATTGCAAATTGTATGCGATTAAGTGCAAAGCCTTCAATTTCACGACTTAACGTAACAGGCTTCTGTCCAATTTCTTCCATTAAAGCACGAGTTTTTATAACCACTTCAGATTTTGTCCATGGTGCTGGTACAATTTCAACTAAAGGCAAGTAATATGGTGGATTTATGGGGTGTGATATTAGAATCTGTAAACAAAATTAAATGTAAAATCAATTAAATTATTTGAAATGCTAATCGTTGACTTCTTAGGGCCATTTTTTCACAACAACAGAATACGATTGATTTTTAATTAAAAAATAATTTTTGAAAAATATTAAATAAATTAAGAATGTCTATTGTCATAATTCATAATCACTTAAATATTTGTCTTATTGCGCTTGCTCTCACTTAAAAGCTTTTTTTAAAATAAAATTTTTCAACTACTTTTGATAGTCAATCTTGAGTTTAAACCACACCAACGATTAATCGATTAAACGTAAGATTAAATGTAAGCTTAATTAAAAAACTCAATACGAAGATTAAAGTTAACGTAATCGGTTATCTTACACTCAAAAAATGTTATTATCTTATCAGAATGCTTACATACAAGTGTGTTGAAAAAAAAACTGATATATCTATTTGGGCCTGAAGTGTTTATTCAAAACAATTAGGTAAGAAATATTTTTACAAAATAGGTCGAGAATCTACGGCAAGTATTATTCTACGGTGAAGACATAAAATTAATGTTCATAGCCTATTACTGTAATTATTTAAAGACTAAAATTATTTGTAAGGTCATTGAAGTAGTTAGCAATCATTATCTACTTGAGTTGTTTATTGAATAATTTACTGATACACTTTTCCATTTTCATAAATTTTGTGTTTTACTACATTCATAGCTTTTATTTGCAAATTTTATATTTTTACAAAAATCATTTTTTAACACATATTGTATGTATACGTGTATATTCCTAAAAATTCGTTCTTATTGTTATTGTTTGTTATTGTTTTTTTTTTTGTTCTTTTTGTAGTTTTATTTGCTATCTGATTTATATTTACCAGATAAATATGTATAAATATTTAAATGTAATAATATTAATAATAAAATAATATAAATAAATAAAATATTTAAATGTAATAATATTAAATATTTAAATTCTACGAATTGAGTAAAATTTCAGAATGACGAAATATCATCGAAACTTTCAACAAAAGAATCGATATGTAAACTTGTATATGTAGGTGGGGACATTTGTTAGCTATCATTTAACATTCATAAATTATTTATGTATATATTACTAAAGAAAACTCAAATTTTAAAACCCTATCCTCATATCATATATACACAACTTATTTATATGTACGTATATATGTATGTATATAGTATACTGTACTTACATTTTCTTGATGTGTTAAATCTTTACTGAGCAGTGACGGCAAAAATGTACTTGTTGAACTAGATAAGATTGTATGATCTTCTACCACTTGATCCAATTGTTTGTATAGGTTCTGTTTCATATCCAAGTGTTCGGGTATACATTCTTGTATAAAAATAGCACCCTTAACCAATTCCTTCAAGTCTGTTGTGCTCGACAAGCAGTTATATTGTTGGGCAGCACTAAAGTTGCCACGCAAAAGGCCTTTTGCTTCTAAATTTTTCAATTCTTTTTCGGTTTCTTTAAGAGCCTTTTGTAGTTGTTCGGGCAAAATATCATAAAGCATTACTTCATAGCCCACAGATGCAAACAGCATTGACCAGGAACGTCCAATGATACCGCTAAAAAGTTGTATAAAAACATGTTCATTACATGTTTAAATTTGGTCACCTTAAGTGTGTTTACACGTCAACGTACAATTACATTCAATCCACTTACCTTCCGACTATACCGATTTTTTCACGTTTACCAGTTGCTGTTGCCATTGTTTTGCGTTTTTTTGCTTTGGGGAGTTAATTTTGGTTGATACTTGTTTAGTTGACTGTTGTTCTTTAAAGAATAATTTCACTTACCACTGCTAGGAATGTTTAAAATTCAAAAAATGTCTTGTCCACTTCTTTTGTTACAAAAAAGCTTTTTTGTCTGCCAAATGCCAGAGACTCTGTTGTGCAGAGTGTTAATAAATTCTGTAAAAGAGCTTTTTCATATGTTACATATAAAAAACAGGGACCGAAAATAACTGTTATTTTTGAATTTTTGATTAAAAAAAGCAACCGCAAGGAAATGACGGAGAACAAAACCAAGTATACCATTTTGATCGTCTTGGACGAAATTTTTATAAAATGCGATGCTTTTAAAAAACCTGATTTTTATTTTTAGAAAAAAAAATAATAGTTATTTTTTGATTTTTATTTTTTCCAGCAGAAATAACAATTATTTTTGACTTTTATTTTTTCGAGCAGAAATAAAAGTTATTTTTTGACTTTTATTTTTTCGAGCAGAAATAAAAGTTATTTTTGACTTTTATTTTTTCGAGCAGGAATAAAAGTTATTTTTTGACTTTTATTTTTTCGAGCAAAAATAAAAGTTATTTTTGACTTTTATTTTTTTTGAGTAAAAATAAAAGTTATTTTTTGACTTTTATTTTTTCGAGCAGAAATAAAACTTAATTTTGTTTTTTCAACCCAAATTTGGAGGCAATTATGATTGCAAAACTTAATTTTAATAATTTTTAACATAAATTACTTTATTGTTTTAATGAATTTTTTAATAAATATTATGAATTCATCATGAATTAAAACAAAAATAACTTTTATTTCTGCTCGAAAAAATAAAAGTCATAACATAACTTTTATTTCTGCTCGAAAAAATAAAAGTCAAAAAATAACTTTTATTCTTGCTATTAAAAGTAAAAGTCAAAAATAACTTTTATTTTTGCTCGAAAAAATAAAAGTCAAAACATAACTTTTATTTCTGCTCGTAAAAATAAAAGTCAAAAATAACTGTTATTTTTGCTCGAAAAAATAAAAGTCAAAAAATAACTTTTATTTCTGCTCGAAAAAGTAAAAATTAAAACATAACTTTTATTTTCTGACTTTTACGATAAAGGTTATAACAGTTACGGTCCCTGATAAAAAAAGCGATGAAAATCCGTGAAAAAGTTTCTCTAAAATAAATCGGTCGTTTGGAGTCGACTTTAAACTTTAGGTCCTGCCACTAATGTATAAAATTAACACTCCCAATAGAAGTGAAGTGAAAAGCTAGGTCGTAATCCTGGCTGAAGGGTTCTAATGACCAATTGTGTATGTATGTATAAATGTATGATGATGAAAATTAATTTTCAGAATACATTTTTGAAACCTGTGAAGTATTAATGCATCCCTGATGGAAATATCTGGGAGCTGGGCAAGTAATTGTCCTTGTTGTCACCGAGCAGCATGTCAGGTCAATGTGCTTGAAGGAAAAATTGCAGGGATAATCTATACAGATTGAAGGCAGTACAATGGTATCGTATGGCCTCCTCAGCATTATGTCGCCTGTTCACGAAAGTGAGCAAGTGATTTTAATAGTACGTCGTATAATTGTAAAAAAACTGACCCAATCAGAAATATGGATGTGATGATGCGCTTAATTCGATACTTAACCTCAATATCTTCTGAAGCTAGTGTTCATTTATAATGATACAAATAATTTTCAGTTCATTTGAAATTGATTTAATCTTATATATTAATTTAAATACAATGAAATTTCATAGCATTTAATTAAATGTTGTGAACAATAGTTTCATTTAATTTAAATAAACTAATGTTGTAAAAATTGTTTACTACTTAAAACTAGAATAATACATTGTTTATTTAAATAAGGTTCCTTTCTAAATATTTCTTTTCTTTTTACAAAATATCACTAATTAAGAATCAAGTGTTATAAAAAAAATTTTGCTTAAAACTATGATTCTTGAACATCAGAGTTCTTTGAACTTTCAGATCCTAGGATATGGCGTGGTAAGAACAATACTAAAATTGCACATGACATTAAGGAGAAACAGGAAACATAAAATGTCATTTCACAATATGTTGCCAGAAATGCACCCACAATATTTGTACCAACAACACTGCCAATACGACCCATCATTAAGGAAACGCAAATGGCCATTGCTCTGCATATTATAAAACATAACAAAGATTAAAACAAGTTTAAAGATCATATTAGTTGAGGAAACATACCTTAACTGTGTGGGATATAATTCTACAGTGGCACCCCCTAGAACGTTAATACTGACGCCGGATAAAAATAGTAGCACGTAAAATATGGCTGCTACAGAGGTATATGGAAGCCACACAGCAACTAAACCACAGGAACTAAAGAACACAATGCATACAACTGAAAACAGAAGTAAGTTTGATATTAAAAATCTTTTTAATGATTGTAGACAAGGTGGCGCTAAAGTAATCGCCATGATTTGAATTTGTTGTATATTTTGTTAGAAATGAAAAAATGAGATGTAGATTTGATATTATAATTATAAATTTAAATGAGTTAAATGGCCACAACAGAATCGTAGTATTTTGAATTTTTATAGTATTTTAGATTATTAATATCCCCATGGGTGATTTCTTCATAACTAACTTCAAGAACTATAAGTCATAGATCTAGTCAGCTAATTTCAAACATTAAAATCACTTTGTCTGGATGTTGATGTATCCAACTCCTTTTCATTTCATGTGGAAAGAAAATTGTTTTACATGGCGTGACCTCAAAACTCTTTGCTTACTGCAAACATTATGTCGAAAGGTCATTCCCTTTCAAAAAAAGAAAATTATATTTGTTAATCTCTTAAGTGGAAATATTGTTTTGGGTACGAATGATTTTTTTCACATGGAGGCCATTAAGCCATCCTCTAGCGTGAGAGCAGCCAGTTCTTCTGAGATAACTAATAAAACGACGATCGCCCTCCATGTATTTCTGTTTCCGTTTCTTCCATATATAATGTTGTATAGTCTCTTCTTCTCTTTACCCCTTCAGGTTTTTATCCCATATTTATTATCTTCTTTCTTGCTTGTGTTGAGGCATTCATCATGCCGATCATGTAGATCTAGTGGCTGAATTTACGAAAGTTGGTTTTAGTAAGTCACCTCTGTGTCTATTCACTTAGGATTACGACCTAGCTTCTCACACCACTTATGTAGTGTGTGTTATTTTTATATATGAGTTGTGGGAGCTACAGTTTAAAGTCGAGACTTCGTACGACAGCTTTTGGGAAACTTTTCATGGCAATATTATTTATTCTCATAATTTTTGCCAGAAATCTGCTGAGAGGCATTCGGCGAAGAAATATTTTTTTATATTTCGTTTTGTTTGAGATATCTGACTTGCCGTTTGAACAGGATTAATAAGTCAACACACTTCCTACTAGATTACTGGGGATACAGATGCTATTTTATGTATTCATACTGTACACAATCGATATAATTCTAGCACACTTAGCAATGGTTTCTCGAAAAATCTGAGAGTCCCGATATTTAAAATGGTCTTAAAATGGTAAAGGGCCATTATTATAACTTGCCGTTAACTAAAGGGAGGAATTTAACGGGCAGATAAATTGTTTCTCATTATTATGAGTACCCAATAAGATAGAAGTGATCGTTAAGCTAAAGGGAAGATCATCCTACCTTTAACATTTAAAGGTCACTTTATGTATGAACTTGCCATATCATATACTATTTTCGATATGGCAACTTCAAATTTAAACAAAATGAGCATATACAACAAAAAACGAAGTCCGCTGTTGCCACTGCGATAAAAAAAAAACATGTTTAATTGAGCAGTTTTATCGACTTTGCTCCGGCACTGCCATATTTTAATTTTATTTTATCTGTAAGTTGTAATCACGAAAATCAGTTAAAGGTAACTTTACAGTTTCCTTTAGCTAAAGGTACCTTTAACTAAACCCAAGTTTAACGCCAAGTTGTAATAATGGCCCTAAAGCTTTTATTACTACGGGTTTATCCACAAAGATATTAAGAATCATTTCCTTTAAGACGAAATCGTATATTAGATCCAAATAGACGACTTTTTTAATGTCTGTACCCATAATTCGGGAATAATTTTTAACAAACGTGTCTTAATACTTAATTGTGGGCAGCTTTGGTGGATCTACTCTTACTCTGTTAGTAACTTTTTATAACATTTTTAATGGAATTAGTTTTTCAGAAGGCGCTTGGTTCAATGCTTAATTGCTTGCATAAATAAGGACAAGAAAAGTAACGAGACATTTATACTTTTTTTGTAGTCTTATACGTTGCTGCATTACTTTACCTCCAACATACAGCTCAAGTTACACTGATATTTGGTACAACATATTTGTAAAATTATGACTGTACTTATGTATGTACCACCACGTAAGATTTTATACAATCGGTTTAAGTTTAAAATTGAAACATAAATATTAAACTTACACAATATTAAAGTTTTTCCTAAACGATTGATTAACAATCCTATCACAGCAAATGATGATGCATATAAAATTTCCATTAATAAGGAATACATGTATGTTGTGGTTTCTAATTTATCTGGACAGTCCATAATCTTAAATTGTAGATAAAATTAGAAAAAGTTAAACAAAATTTCAATTTAATTGCCTCAGTCTTAAACTTACACCTTCCGTTTGATTATCGTGTTTGGCATAAACAATATGACATAATAACTCATTTTTACCGGGATTATTTCTCATAAATTCGCCCATAGCATTGATTATATATGGGAACCACATATAGAGGCCATTCGTAATGACATACAACCAAAATTGTGCGGTACAAACAATTAAAGTGGTACGTAGGTATTTGCGACGAAACAGTGGCACTGTTTGATTCCACATGGTTAGCATAAGTTTTGCAAAGAAATTTAAATTCTTATTTTTTATGGTCGACACTTCATCACAATCTTCTTCGGGTATTATGTGGGCGATCTAAAAGATATGTTTTACAATTAGTTTTAAAATTGTTTAATGCCGTTATTTTAAAATTTACCTCCAATGTTCCTTTTCCGCCATTCATTTTATAGATTTTCTGCAAAGCTTCTATAGCCTCTTTTTCTTTTTGTATGGATAGTAAAAATTTGGGACTCTCGGGTAAGAAACACATGGCCAAGCCAGCTAAGAAACCCGCTAGGCCGCAAACTATAACAAATAAACGCCAAGGTTTATATGTAATACCTAAAAATGGCAAAGGTAAACGCCAGTCCTGGTTGATGACCATGAACGATAGGAAAGGCATTAACATGGCGCCCAAAGCAAAAATAAAAGCTGATATCATCATAGCTCTTGAACGAGTACGATCTACATGAAATTCACCTAAATAAGCGTATATTGTGGCAGAGCCGCCGGAGACACTGAAACGAACAAATTAAAAATAAATTATTATCCTATGGTCGAGAATAATCCTTGATACAAATCCTTGATATTTGACTTTAACTTTAAAGTCTTCAAGGGTTATCTTGAAATTATTTTGATTAAAAATAATTTAAATAATGTGGACTATACTTACAATATGCCATTAATAAAACGTAAAACCAACATGGTCCAATAGTCTGTTGCAAAGCTGGAGAGTACTGTTACTGCAAAACCGATTAATAATGTTGGTTTTATCACTTTTTTTCGCCCTTTTGTATCCGCTAAAAATCCCCATAAATGTGAACTTATAATCATGCCAATATAACCGATAGCACTTAATATTCCTTTGCGTGAATTTGTCAAATTGAGATCACAATGTGCGACTGGCATATAAAACGCCACTGCTGAAGTTTCCAACAGAACATTGGCTAAGACTACACCAGAAGTAATGATGCAAAAATAATTAAAAAGACCGAATTCTAAAGAATAAAAGAAAAGATTTCTAAATTAATTGCTTGAACACTTTTATCAGAAAATATGGGTGTTTGTAAGCCAAAATGATTTCAAAATGATTCCATTTTAATTACTTACTAGTCTTTTCTAATGCTTCAGAGAATGTTATCGTCTCTCCATGAGATTTTATTTTACCATTTGTAACATGATTAGGATCCTGGGATTTATTGTTTGACAGTACTGTAATGCGAAATTGGAAAAAAGATAAATTTAGAGTTGCATGACAAATTTTAATTAGTTATAAACTACAATATTTTTTGTTTGTTGAATTAATAATTATATTGTGTGGGAAATTTAAAAGTTTAAATTAAAAAATGTAATCAAACAAAAACCGTTTGAAATTTGGCAAAATTTATTTTTTTATTTTGAAGTAAGATTGTTCCGGTTAGAAATGGAATATTATTTCATTCAATTGACTGTCACGGCTGCCCTTACAACACCTTGGCCTTCAAAGACTCAATTGTCTATTTAACCGCTCCCCACAGAAAATAGTCCACCGGTATCAAATTGAAACTTGTTGGAGGACGAATTACATTACCATTTCGGCTAATTAAACGGTCATAAACGTTTGACGCAATAAATCGTGCGATAGGTGTCTGCATTGACCGTACTGGTTGCGCGGTCCTCATTTTCAAAGAAATATGGGCCAATGATGCCTCCGCTCCACAAGCCGCACCAAACAGTCATTTGTAATGGGTGCATTGGCTTCTGTAAGACCACGTGTGGGTTTTCTGAGCCCCAAATACGGCAATTTGCCTTATAACGATTTGCTTAAGAGTATATCGATTCATTACGTTCAGTGGAAATAAGTTACTGAATTGTGTGGCAGAATAGAATGAAATAAGTATTACCAGTTTCTAAATAACCGATGCTTCGAATTTAAACCGATAGATGGTCCACGCTATATTTGCTGTTTTAATATCAATTTGTTATGATAACTATAGAAAATGAAAAACAAAAATATTTTAATTTAAAATAATTACTATTACAGATAGTGTTACTATCTGCACCTGTTGCACGATATACATAATTAATATAAAATTTTTAAATCAAATTGAATAAAATTGGAAGCCTTCTTTCAAATCATGTTACTCTGGTCTTTCTGTACCGACAAAATCGTATATCTTTTAGTCAGTCGTCGGCACAAAGACCATATGAACATATAAAGCCGAAGAAAATCTTCCCCTGAGGGACATTGGTGCCGACGTCTGCTTTTAGTACGTATTTGTACTAAAAAACTATTCTCCCTATTATCACTGATTTCATGCTCTCTCTCATTGAACGATTTAGCGTAAACTTTTGTAATTTCCAGTAAAGTGAAACGTCAACGTCAAATCAATTCCATTGATTTATGTGTGACATTTAAGAATAATGGATTTCTTTTAAAAATTTGATTAGTTTACTTTGAAAATTAATGCTTTTAACGACCAAATGTTTTTGGTTTTGTAGGTTAATTTGTTAAATGAACGTGTCTTGAGGTAAATTTTTCTACAAGTTTATGTTTTAAAATAGAAAACCCCATTGGCACTGTCAAACAAAGTTTTTTTGTAATTAATTTCTTTTTGATTTTCTTTTTCTTATTCTTTTTTGTTTTTTAATTAACAAAAATTAGACAAAAAAAATATAATTTACACACCACATTGTAAAAGAGCATATTGTAACGGCAATTATTCAATACCAAGGCAAAAATGCTTTTTGCGTCACGTTTATATGTAAACGAACTCACATCAACGGTGGTTTATACTACAGTGTGGCATAAAATTGGTCATACGATGTTTTTTAACGCTTGTTTTTATTAAATTGTTTCATACTGGCTACCATACTGGGCAATGATTGCCAGAACTTGTAGGGATATATACACTCCTACATTCCTGTAGGATACTCTATTTGAGGACTTAGCATCCTGATTATGAATACAGAATCGAGTAAAACCCACAAAAAAACTTTAGAACAGAAAACAAAACAACAGTTGAGCACTCTAGAAATGAAAAATTCAGAATATTGAATTTAGGACATACAATATAGCCGTTGCTCCAACCTGTTGGAACCACATGGATATTAATATTGACCACCTTGTTCATCATGATATTTGATGCAGAATTAACGGAATCCATCAGACTGATGACTTTTGTGTCTTTTAGTTTCAAATGTTTTGAACAGAGAAATTCAGACTCTGTTGCTCAAGATCTAATTGTTTGTCGTCGTCATGCAACAGCAGACGGTTTTCTTGTTGCTTTTTCAAGAAGGCTATAAACAAAATTAAAAATATTTTAATAATCAAAAATAAAAAATAAATCGGAAGGTAATTAGTAATTGAAGAGTCGACGTACTGCTTTCGTTGTAAATATATTTTCCGCTACTGTATGGTATATAGAGAGCACATTTGAGATTAGTTTATAAAAATCTTAAATATGTAGTAATGATTTAAGAGAATTCCGCTAACATTACAGAAGCGTCATAATCATTTAAGCCGTAAAATTATTTCAAATAAATTCATTAACTGCGGTAATCTAAAGAAACAAGTCATTGAGTTCAATGTACGGCAGCATAAATTATTTTTATTTATTTATTCTGTTATGAATTAAAAGTTCAAAGCGAAAAAATCTAATTCACACGTCACGATGTAAAAGATCACGTTTTTTTTTTTAAAGAATTATTCAATATCTAGGCAAAAATTCTTTTAGAGGCAGATAAACAATTCTACATGTTTAAAAGGGTACGCAATTAAAAATTTAAGAGAATTGTAAACAATAACGTTTAAGAGATGGCACAAACAAAAAAATTATTCTTCTCTGACATAAAATTTTGCTTTTACTCTTCAGTACTGTTTAGGTCTTAATCGCTTTTAAAACATTCAAACAAAAATGTTACATGCAATGTTTTTTCTTTATTATCGATAAATTTATTTCTGTGTATTGAATATATTTATCAGTGATCTTATCTAACAGTTCCAAATTTAAGGTGAAGTTAAATAAATACTTTCTTTCTGCTTCAAAATAATTACTCACGTCAAAAACTCTACTAAGTTCTATTGCCACAAAAATAATAACAATACATAATAAGTTAGAATAAGACATTAAGAATATTAATATATTAATAATTTGCTTTCATTGACACAAACTGCAATGATCAATTTAATAATAAATTTATTAATTAATTAATTACAAATTCAATAATAAGAATTAATTATAATCGTAATCCCAGACTTTGTAAATTGTATTTCATTGTTTACATTAGTGCGCAAACAATTTTAAGGCATGGTTTTGTATACAATATTTATCGAATTTCATGTGTTGGCTTATTAGACGTAATGGCCACGGTTCAAACCCCAGATCAGACATCAAAACCAAAATATGAAAAAATATTTCTTCGGTCGCTTCCTCTCAGCAGATTTCTTGCAAAAACTCTGAGAGTAAATAAAAGCTGCCATGGAAAAGTTTCTCAAAAAATCTGTTGTTAGGAGTCGGAGAGCTTAAAACTGTAGGTCCCGCCAGCCATGTACAAAATTAACACACGCAACATAAGTGGTGTGAGAAACTAGGCTGTAATCCTGACTGAAGGTTTGTTATGACCAATTATGTATGTATGTACGTATGAAGTGACAAAATAAAATGGAATTCTTTCCATGTTTTCAGTTGTCGAAATTTTTTTTATTTGTCAATACAATGTATACTAAAAATAAATTCATTAGTTTTGCAGGAATAGTTTTACATGGATAGTTAAAAGGATGTCATTAAAGTCACTTGTCTCACTGAAATCTTGGTAAAAAAAACAAAATTATTCGCAATAGACTCGGTCTGTAACATAAGCGCATAAGACAGTCCAGTTGTAATATTATTTCCTGCTTATTCCATCAATACCATATATGTACAGTCAATTACCATATACATACTGGCTATCTAACCTCTCTTTTACAATGTTTATATCAATTCAGAAATGACGTTAAGTAATCTATTTTTTACTTTTCGTTTTTGTTGCGTTTTAGCAACAATTTCCAGAGAGAAATTGAAACAATGAGGTATTTCACTGAATTCAATTTATTATTCAGCCTTATCTAGTCCTTCAACTGCTTTTCCAATAGCGATTAGCTCTTGAACAAACAAATCAATGTTGACTTGACTATCGAAATTATGAATTTCATTACTATTGACATTTTCTACAACTGGCCATCAAAATTGTGGAAATCAATGAAACGGAAATTGGTTGTGATTGGCAGTTGCAATATCGAGATTAAAAACTAGAAAACGATAAACAATTTTAGGTGTACCTTTGCACAAAACTTTTATTAATTTTTATTTTATTTTATTTATTACTTTTTTATTTCTTTTTGGAAGGAAGGGTAACAAAATCGTGTGAATTAACTCTGGTTAATTGTGTCAAAGAATAATTCTTATGCCATCTGTTTTGTATTTGAATGTTAATAAACAGTTAATAAAAATGAAAACAGATGGAAGTGCTATAAAATGAAAAATAAAAAAAAATATTAATATTAAACACGTTATTTATAACGAAACAGATTACTTTAGCTCAGCATATTATTAGTTTTATTTTTAAAATTTCTCTTCCCGATTTTTATTTAAATTTCACAATACTTAAAACTTGATTTATAATTAGCACAACATTTTTTCTTTAAACAATTCGACAATTTGTGGTTGTTTTTATTACTTAAATTGGATTTTATTTGTGCTTAATTGCATTGAATAAAACAAAAAAAAGTTGTGCTTAGCAAAAGTATCATTGTGACAAAACTGTAATTTAGTGATCGTTCTAACCGAAATGAAGACATAACCACATATTTTAGTGGCCGTTCAAATTGACTTTTCATTTTAAGTTTGCTGAAATCTCATTTAACTACAACAAACAAGTTTAAGTTTAAGCACGATTTCTAGTTTTAAACTACGCTTTTACAGATGTTTTACAAACCGCAATACAAAATGTTGTAAAACGTGTGTAAAAAAATGTGGGTCAACTAAAAGGTTTGTATTTTGAAATATAATTCGCTAATAAATTTGTTTGATAATAGCCTTCTGTTTTGCCATTTCTAACAAAGTGGTAAACATATATTACATACATATTACTTTTAATTTAAGTCGACTTTTCTTACTTTTTTCACAAGTTTTAAGCCTTGAATAATTTTTCTTTATGTTTTGTAGAACATTATAATTATTCTCTTCAGACTAAATTATGTTATCGGGTATTTTAAGACAAAATATAAATTTCAACTGATCCGAAAATATTCTACGTCCGCTTCAGTGCCAAGTAGGCGGTGAAGGTATATGCTATTGTCATAATAAAATCTTTCACATATTTTTGATACAAAACCATAATTGAAAGAGGGTTCAGTTGTCATGCATATACTCTATGTTATTATACATAGTATGTATATAATTGTTTTACAACATTGAATGAATTTTTTAAAACTTTTATTGTAAATTTATTTTTTGTTTTATTTGGTTTTTAAAAACTAGCAAACGATTCATGTTTCCTAGAGAACAAAAAGCTTTCCAAATCGAATTGTTTGAATTATTCGAAAACCTTAATTTTATATTATATTTTATTAAAATGCTTATATTACTCTTTAAGTTTTAATTAACGCCATCACTAGATAGTAACATTAGGGTTTTTAAAATATTTACACAAAACAATTTTAATTTTGTATTTTCGGTAGTGCCGATTATATTTATTTAAATTTATTTCGATAAAAAACCGCTAAATATTTTTTTTTATTAAAAGACTAAAATCGATATTGGGTTTTCTAAAAAAAAGATTTTCGATCTTATTTATTGCATTTTTTCTTTATACATATTTTAAAATAACTTTTTCACTAACACTGTCACAATGTTGTATCACCTTATTGTATCACAATATGGATTTGGTGTTTACTGAAAATCCTTAATTTCAGTTTTGTTTATTAAAAATTGACACCATCCATTTCCTTTTTTCGTTTCTAATTTTTGATTATTGTTTTACACAGGTAGTTTCATGTTTGAGTTTACATTTTCTCATTTGTTTTATTTCTTTTGGCAAACTTTACCATTATTTTTATTTCCTTTAACAGATTTTAGATAAAAGGTGTCCGATGAAGACGAGTATCGTATAAAAATAAAACAAAAACCACTCACTGTTAAGTGGCAATTTAGAAAATTTGCATTTCACAAAGTTGTAAATATTATTGGTAGTTGGAATTTTCCATCTGTAGTTATATAGCATTACTTTTATTGCTTTCATTCAAGTTTTATAATAAAAGCCAAAGACCATCGTTAATCTAACGAATTTTTCTCATTTAAATAGATTCGTAAATGAACAAAATTGCCTTACTTGAGTATGACACAATCCAATACATTACTCTCGATTTGATATATGGCACGCGTTTTTATTATTGGGACATTTTTCTTTGAAATTATTTATATATATTGACAAAATGTAGACAATATGTAGATTGACAGCAAAACGATGTACCACGTCACATAGATTAATTGTAAACAAAATTACTGGAAAGTATAAATTCAATAAATTCTGAAACAATTTCGTCTTCATTGTAGTCAGATTTAAATTCAAGAGATTAAAAAAAAAACCATTGAAGAGTTAAATGACAACATTCGGCATAAAATTACAATGAAAATAAATAATAGGAGGAGCAAACATGTGATAAATATTTACCACAAATCACTTATCATTGATAATTTCTACTTTGATGGTTTAGTATCATAATTCATTCAATCAATAAGCATTTGAAAAATATAATTTCCAACATAAATTTATTTAATAACACTTCTTAGAATCATTCAACATCCTGTACACTGTATTGGTCTTTTACTGAACATTTAGAAAATCTCTTAAATATAATATTTATAATGCCAACGATTTCTTTTAACATTTTCTGTTAATTTTTGAAAATTTCATTATATATGTATGTACAAACAGATGTTATTGTATTTAATATTATATTTATCTGTATTTCTTGATTTTTCTTCCTCTCTGTTATTGCTTCAGTAAGTAAATAACCGAAATTAATTGAACAAAATTGCCACAATACAACAATTTATGCTTAAATTAATTTTCATATAAGCAATTCAATATAAACGACGAACATTTCAATTAAATTGTCAGACCGTCTTCAAGAGGATTGGTATTGACGTTATTTTATTCTTGTTGTTTATTTATATTTTTTATTTTTATTTTTTATTTTTATTTTTTATTTTTATTTTTTTTCATAACACGATTTATTTGTTGTGGGGAATTTACAAAAATATTAATTTTTTATTTACTTTTTCTTAATTTTTTTAAATCATTATTAATTATTTTTGTTTTTTGTTAGGCAATATTTTTTTCTTTTATGTTTAAATAAAAATGCTTTTGCTTTATGCTTTTAAATCAATATTTTTTTTCTAGAAATTTTTCCAAAAAAAAATAGAGGAAAACAACTTACAATTTTCACTAGCACCATCATTTATTTGATTTAACTTTAAAGTACTCATTTTTTCTTAAATAATTATTAAATATTTAGAATATCTTTTATTTATTAAATATTAATAAACACTCCTATTAATTTATATAATTAAACACTATTGATATAAATATTCTTAAAATTTTATTGTATTTCAACCGTCTACCGTTGCTGCTTTTAAGAGCAATTCTAGTGAACTGAATGGTTTTCAAAACGTAATGGTTTATTCATACGTATTGTATACGAATACAAATATGTTTTTTTCATTTCAAATTTGTTAACAGTGTTGGGCGAAAGTGCTAATAGAAGATATTATTTGTCTTGATTTGATTACAATGCTAATTGTTTGATTATAATTTCATATTTATACTGTATTAGAAATAAGATTGTATGTTTCAATATGATAGCAAAAAGTTCATAAATTTCGTACTGTTTTAATATTATAACAAAAAGTACCAAATAAAAATTTTTAAAAAGAGAAAGAATTTAAAAAAAAAAATTAGTTTTTAAAATACAACCAATTGTTTCTTGTTTAATTTTCTTTCATATTTTAAAGAAACAATTAAATTAAAGTCAATAAAACAAATAAAAAGCAAAGCCTAAGCTTTAAGTAATCATTTCGAAAGTGTTTTCTAGTCTTTTTACTACCATTACAAAAATTTGGTACTTTTTCAAAATAAAAACTGTATAAATCCCATTTTTGGGTTCTATGTTTACTCCACTTCAAAATTAGCTTTTTTTTTAAATTTGTCGGCGTCTTCCTCTCAGCAGATTTCTCTCGCCATTCATGTATAAAATTAACACACACAGAATAAGTGGTGTGAGAAGCTAGGTCGTAATCCTAACTGAAGGTTGTAATGACCAATTATGTATGTATGTATGTATGTATTGATACAAAACGCATTAGTAATAAATTTATAACCATAGCCCTGTGCTCTTAGTTATCACAATATGCTCATCATCGATTTTGCAGACCTATTGGCGAATAATTCCGATGGGTCTTCAAGCGCATCAAATAATGATTAATGATGACAATTAGCGTCTCGAGTTCCTTTAATGAAATATATTTCTTACAAAATGACACAAAATCCCATCCGAGTTAATCAATAGAATTGTTTAATAAAACATAGGTGTGAGTTCGTACGAAAGCACCATAAATTATATAATAAATATAATAAGTCGCCCCTATGGCCTGATACTGAAATAAAAACTCGAATAGTAAATTACCCATTTAAAAATTTATGTTTAAGTGGATAACAGTTTTATAGTTAACTGTAGAAAAACCTTAAGCTTTATTTTTTATTTGATTTCAATTTAAAGCGTAAAATGAGTTCATTCGTTTTGATGCGTTGTATTAATTAACTTCTTATACCCTTAGTCAAGCTGTTAATTGCAAATGTCACTATAATAAGCCAAAATTTTATGATATAAACTTTAACCTGGAAAATTTGCTTTAAAAAGATTTGAATGAAAATTGCGTATTGATTTTATATACCGTAGTAACTGGACACTCAGTATATCTTACTTTAAGGGTGTTTTTTCGTTTGCATTACTTTAAATGACGTCATACACAAAGGAGACACATGCTTTGAAAGTTAATACATACATACATACATATGTATGTACATACTATGTATATATTTATACATTGTGTAAATAAAACAAATTCTAATATTTTTCAACAGGTTGCTATAGTAATCTGTCCATCGTGTTGTAAATGTGCTGTTGGATTATGCTCAGTGCCATTAAAAAAATTCTTTTTTTTTACAGTTTTAAATGAGTATTGTTTGGCTGCGCAACGAAAATTGACATTAAGCAAGAAAAAATATGTCATATTTTTACAGTTTTCCTTCGATCACGGTGACAATACAACAACAAGCGACTAAAAATGTGAAAAGTATTTATGGTTATGAAAATGTAACGGCCAATCTCCCATAATTTCGGGTAATTTTTATGTCAAGTATGCACCACAATATGTAACAATCCCGTTTCAAATCAGTTAAGTAAGACTGATTATAAAGAAAGTTTAATGTTCATGTCCCTCAAGAGCTAATACAAGTAAAGAGGTCATTTCCGTGTGCAGCAAAATCTACATTATCAAGTGGAAATGGTGAACCGCTGTATATCGCTTAAGTGAGGATTGAGGGTAAGTGAAATTTTTTATTTATTAGGTTAGGCCTTTTTATAAAAGTCAGTTTATACGGTGTATAAATCTTTTCCATTAGCCTAGAATAGAATTCTAAAGTAGAATCCAATCCTACAAATTTAAGCTTTTTTTTACAATACAACTTAAGAGAAATATTACAAGTCGGAACTCATAAACAAAGCTTAAAGCATAAAACCTGTTATAAAAACAATTATTTAACATTCGATAATATATATTCATATACATATATATTTATGTATAATGGAAATTAATTTATTATCCAACTAGAAACCCTAAAATTAATAATTTCTGAATGAAAATGCCGTGCTTTTAGCTTTTTAATCGTGATAATGCCAACACAGCTGTAGTAATTAATCCACTTAAGATATTTAATGATAAATTATTACTACGATTGTGATTTTGCACCCAAAACTTGTTATAACAGCTTTTAATAATTTAAAAGAAAGTACCCACCTAATGAAGCATGCTTTCCGACGTAATCAATAATACAAAATTTTAAATTATTTTATTATTATCACAATAATTTCTAAAGTATGAGTACTCACAAGCATAAAACGAAAAAATGCTCATATTTGATACTGAATTGTGAAATTCATTGTAAATTTGCCTAATCTATTTGGCCATAAAAACAAATTTGTTTTATTTTTTTTTATTAAACATTTTTACGATGGCATAACTTTATAATAAAAAACGTGAGTACAAACGTGCAATAGTACTTAACTGATTAGTACTTTTTATATTTTTATTTATTTATACATAATGTTAAAGGGAAATACCACCCATTGCCACAATTCGAATGATAGCAGAAGATTTTATTAATTTATTATTTTATTATTGGAACCTAGTTCTATTAATATATATGTAAACATATTGTATGAAGGTAAATACTTGTTGACAAGTTTATTTGTTCGTTTGTTTGGATTGTCATGCTGTAAGAACCAATAGAGCAGAACAGAAATTTTCTGATATTTTCCTTCTATATGGAGAGTATTTTTACATTCGTATATCTGCCAAAGTATCTTTGCTAAGAGTTTCAGCATTTTTGAACTTAATTTTGGTACTCAGTTACATAGGTATCTGTACATGTGGTGTAGTAAAATTAGAATTCAATGTTTTATTTGTCACAGTTTCGATTCTCGTATGTTGTTTCCAAATTTATGATATGTTCCAAATTTCAAGTCGCTATCTGTGCGCAAGCCGATATACTTTTCCCAGCGATAGCTTAGATCCTTTATTTTTCAGTAAAACTGTCGAGCTGTTTAAAATAGCCAACAGTCAAAAGCAGAGTCCAACCCTTCATTGTGGACAAGGCTTTTATCACCAAGCAGCTTCGAGCCTCTATTTTTTTAGTAGAACTGTCTAGCTTATTAAAATAGCAAAGAGTCAAATCAAGTGTGTATCTCTTTATTTTGAACAGTCTTTTACCACCGAGCAGCTTCGATCCTCTGATTTATTTTCAGTAAAAATGTCGAGATTCTTAAAATAGCTAACAGTAAAAACCAGAATTTATCCCTTCATTGTGGACAAGTATTTTACCAACGAGCAGCTTCTATCCTCTATTTCTTAGTAAAACTGTCGAGCTTTTTAAAATAGCCAACAGCAGATAATAAAAATTATCTTAAGTGCATCCCATTGCAGCGTATAGAACACTCTTCTCTTTGTCTTCCATAATTATTTCATTATTCATTATTTTCTCTGCTTCAGCAGTTCCACTGTATAGGATTAACAGTGGTGGACCCGTATCTCATCCAAGGTTGCGAATCGACTAAAAAACTCAACTTTATCACAATTTTCTGATTTCCAACTGTTTGCTTTCAATTAGCTGACGCAACTTCGTTCTATAATCGTTCAATACCATTTTCAGAATTGAAATGTACACTGTTTAATATCATTGAAGATCTTACACCTTCTTTAAACTCTTATGTTTTTCGTATAGATAAGAGTAAGACCGTAGTCTAGTAGGTAGTGTGCTGGCTTATTAGACGTGAGGCCACGATTCAAACCCCAAGTCATACATCTACAACAAAACAGAATATGAATAAATATTTCTTCGGCGATTTTCGAAAAAATTGTCATGAAAATTTTCTCAAGTCTGACGTTCGCAGTCGACTTTAAACTGTAGATCCCGCCCAGTATCTTCAAATTTAAACTTTTAATGAAATTATGAATATATTGTTCAGTGCTGACGGACTAGTCTGTTGACAACAATAACAATATCTTGTATAGTTAGTTATGGATACAATCTGTCAAAAAATTAAATTTTAATTACAATATATTACTTATTGTTCCCCACAATTACAATTGATTAATCAAAAAGCGTGTTTCTCTTATCACAACTATTATCGCAAAATATTTCTCACTATAACAATTCGTTATCTATTTTGGGTGTTTCTATCAATTTTTTTTCTTGTTATTCTACGTCATTTTAGTTTATGCCTCAAAATCACTGAAGAGTTGATTAATAAATTAAGTACAAAAATTTTAAAACTGCTACGTATATACATACATACATACATATGTAAGTGCGATTATAATTACGCGTATAAATAATAGCATAGAAACAATTGCTGATAAAAACACTTTACTTTGGTCGTGAATAATTTTTAGTATGCAAACACAGAAGCCGTGTGAATTTGAGTGAGACGAATTTTGATTTCACTTAGTACAGATATTAAATGTTTTAATTGCATAATTTTAGGTGATTTTAAATTCTTTTTTTATTTATTTATTTATATTTTAAAATTTGTATAAAAACAGAATACGATTAAAAATAAAAATAAGAAATAGAAAGAGGCCATTTGAAAATTATCACTTTTTGAAACTAGCATGTCTTTTTTCTATTTTAATATTATTATTAATGTAAAAAGGTATTACAGAAAATAATTAGTAAATAGTATTTAAATACCTGTTTCTGAAGTTGAATCCTTCAAGCAGCACAATAGAGCTTTTACTGTCATTTTTGCAATATTCTACAAAAGTATTACAAATCCAACGTTTTTACTTTTCAGCTTAGAGATTGTTCTAGAGAGACGCAGACTCTTTAAATCTGTAAAATATAAAAAAGTGAGATTAATTAAAATAAAATATGACCGCTTAAAAATTTTATACAAATATTTCGTCAGAAAGTATTATAAAATTAATAAAGTTTTATCAAATTATTTACTTTCTACTTTCGATAAGTCCCTTAGCTTTAGGAAATGTTTAACATCTTAATTGTGTTTTAAACGATAGTTGGTACAAAAATATATTTACATAATTACAAACATGGATAATAGACTTGTTATGAACATACTATTTAAAAGAAGAAAAATTTATGAACTATGTGTGTACTTAACACTATATTATAAAACTAAATAAAAACATCATACAGAAAAAGTCTTATGCCTTTAGATTGCCATAATTTACATTACAATAAATAACAACAGTTAACACAAAATTATAGAAAAAAACGCCCACTAAGTTAAAGCTCTTTTTAATTTTATTGTAAAAATTTCGATTACGAATAGAATAACACACATTTAAAAGTACTAAATTTTCTCTACAGAATATATTTTTTGTTTTGTAATTGATAGTTAGACTAGATAGGATGGCTTATTTGTCATTAGTTTGGTTGCTAGCCCATAATGAGTTACACTAACAGACAAAAAAATTCTCAATAGCAAAGTCTAGCGCAGAACCTGCCGAAAATCCGAGTAAAATTATACACGAATAATGTAAGCGTGTTTACAACATATAATGAACAAGGTTACTTTAATTTTTCTATTTACAATATATAATGAATAAGAGTAGTATATATTTTTTCGCACATAGCTCCAAATATTTTCAGTTCTATAAAGCTTAATATGTTTAAATCACAAACTCTTAGAAAATTTCTGAGTGATGATGGTCAACTAGTTTCGTTCCAATTTTCTCTAAGCCGTAGTATAGAAGATAGTGTGATGGCTTATTAGACGTGAAACCACTGTTCAAACTCCAGGTTATACATCTTCGACAAAACGAAATATGAAATAATATTTCAAAAATCTGTCGCTGGGAGTCGACTTTAAACTGGGACCTATAGTATAAAATGAACACACGTAACATAAGTGGTGTGAGAAGTTAGGTCGTAACCTGACCGAAGGGTTGTAATGACCGATTATGTCTGTTTTATATCTATTTGTACTACCATGTTCAGCCTACTTCATCTTGAGAACAATCTTATATGTATATTCTTTTGTTAACTTTGGCTGCTATAGTGACCGAATACTTCTTACGAAGTATGCTACCAAAGTAAAAACATTAAAATCCACAAGGTAATCTGTATCCAATTCGTAAAAGATAATAACATTTTAAATAATAAAAGTAAAAAATAAAGTTGTAAATATCTTATCATGAATGACGCTAGGCTAGGTTAGGTGGCGCATCCACTCGAAGGAAGAGGTCCCGCTCAAGCCAGCATTTAAGCCCATTGTGATAACACAATTAATTCTACCCGGGAGTCTCCCATTCTCTAGAGAAAACCATCCCGAGTCCAAAATAAATCGTGATATTACAACAATCGATATATTAGAGAGCTCAGTCAACAACGTCAAAAAGTGAGAGTCCTGAAACCTCCGTCTCTTCATGACAAGAGCACGACACTGATGTTTCCATCACCAATTTTTTGAGGGTTTCATTCTAATTTGGTTCAGTAAATTTTTTGCAAGAATTTGTATTCCTGTTTCGACCGATAACAATAATTCTGCGACTGAGGATCTGCAAAAAATTATCCTCAATCCGATATATGCTACGGCTAGATGAAAAGGATCTCGTAATAAGAATAAACGTTTTATAAATGACTGAAGTATGATGTCACATTACACTATAGATCAAAAACTATATAATCATCTATGAAGTCGCCATAAGACGACTTAAAACTTTTATTGTAATTGAAGGGAGCCTGCTGTTGCTGAGGCTTGTAGTTTAAGGAACTGTTCAGGCAGGTTTGGCAGTGAAATATAGGACCTTCTGAACACAAAATCAAGCGGTACCAACATTTTTTTCTTTCGAAATAAAAAGTTAATGTTGAAGAAGAAACTTAATACTGAGACACGTATTGAATAAATCTATAGTAACTCAGACGGTCCTTTACCGTTTTTATTTTTAGCGCTACGGTAATATTTTTTAATTTTTTAAACTAAATTTTTTAACTTTTACTTGGTTCAGATAGAAAGATTGATTAAAACTTCAATACTTACTTTTATTTCTTTCTTTTTTTGTTTTTTCGAAAACTTTTTGAGAAGCCAATGAATTTTCCACATAAAACCTCCAAAAGATTTATTTAAATTGTATTAAAAATTTTCACATTTTATTCTTTCTTTATACAAGACTTTACTGTTTAGACTCCTCAACTACAACTGAACAGAATCTCGGTAGTCACTTTAACGCTTTGAATTTTATCAAATAATTTTGCACAAAATTTTTTCTGTCTAGCAACTTGGCGCTCAATAATTAGACTATTCATTTAAAGTATACAGCATTGCTTTATATCTTTTAGATCTAAATTTATCTCAAATAACGATTAGATAGCACACTTGAAATGATATTTAATTCTCTAAGTAAATAATATTACTTAAAATATAATTGCACGTTAAGCGGGGCGTTATAACAAGAAGAAATGCTCGTAAATTCCTATTTGCAAATTAAACACCCCACGAACAGACCTTAGCACTACTAGAAATCAACTCCACACAGAAGTTAAGTAAAACATTCTAAGAAACCATCTTCCATAAAAGAAATGTTAAAGATTAAAATGTATACTCCTGAGTCATGCTTATCGAAACAGCAAAATAAGATCATATACTACAGAATATCAGTTGATGAACTTTTTATTAGTTTTTAATATTAAAAAAATTCCCCAGATGTTTAGATCAAAACAAGTATATTTAAAATATTATTCGAATGAAAGGTTCATTTTCATTATTTATAAATCATACGTCTTAACGGTAAAGCCACATATTCATATGTATTTTTTCGAGATTCTGTATTTTATTATTATTTATGAATACATTGTTTCGACCAGACAATAATTTAAAACAGTTGAGTGCATAAAAGGAACACTAGTACGTGGAGTAATTTAACAGCAATATTGAAATTTCTTTGAATAAGTTAGACGGTAAGCGTTATATGGGAAACGTATGGCGATGGGGTTACTTTTCCGACAAGACTACTACATGAGTTTCTTAATTTTTTATAAAAATAATGTAAACAAGTATAATTTTTCTCTGACAATTTTGTATAATTCATTCTGAATTTTATACCGGATCTTGAAAAAATCAACCAATACCCACAATTGTAGAGCAATAGCCAGCAAAGGAGACAGCTTTTGAAGAATAAATTGAAAAAGGGACGATCATAAAATCTGGCCACACAGGCATTTAGAACTTATTAACAACATATTGACAGCTTCCATATAAAGAAAACTGTTGTTGATTCAATGATTTTATTCAGACTGACAGTTCGTTTAAGTTTAATTCGAGGTATAGTCTCTGCATAAATGTATTTATTTTTCTAATTATTTATCAACAACAGACCGTGTGCACCACGATATGAAAAAATTGATTCATATCAAAAGGAAGATAATTGTTCCACCCATGGTACACATGACACCGAAATTGTTGAATATATTTTCTTAAACTATTATTTAGAAAATACACTAGCATTTACACTACATAGTAATATTTTCTAAAATGGAGTACTGCAGTGCGTACGAATCCATAACTGTATGACATTGCATTCTGGCTTCTACAATGACGACCGAGACCGGATTCAGAACGTTATCAGCAGCACTAATTGCAATTCAAATGATTCTTTATAGAACGAATGTTTAAAATCAGTTTCCATCCATGTCTATCCGAAAAAAAACTTTCTTATTTACAAACATTAATTTACGCAAAAGTATAGTGCATGAACCTGTTTGAGCTGTTGTTAAATTTATTTAATGTTTACAAAAATTTTGACGATGTAAGATAAAACCCTTCTAAACAAAGTATTTTGTATATAAAATAAGATAGTTGGAAATGATACCTAACACAGTGTTTGTTAATAAATAATATCGTTTTTAATTTCATTGCAAGTATGTCTAAAATACTTCATACACTTTTAAATTTTAACGTATAATAAATAATCTCTCTCAGTTTCCTAATAAACATTGCTTGATACAACATTTGTGGAGATAACCTTTATCTTTACAGTATGTTATTATTATCTCGATGCCTGCTGTATGGGTGTGTTAAACATCTAATAACATTAATGTTAACTTTCCATATCATTTGGTTGTGGTATTTAATAGTACAGAGTCTTTAGTTAGTTTAGAAAATAACCGCAATTACAGTAGAAACGATTTTTCGTTGAGGAAGAGATTTTAAATCAATTAAAAATTCCCAGTGAACTTCATAATGCTGTAAGAGACTTTCAATCATGATCTCATAAATATATGTACAGTGAATCACAGTGAAAATGGCCTACCATGAAATTAAATCAGTATTTGGTTAATATTTATTAAAAAGGAAGAAAATAAAATAAATATTTTTGTTTAAAATAAAATTTATATGGTATTCAATATAAGGAACTAAAAAATTCTTTTAATTACATTATTAATTCATTCAAATTTATCTCACAATGAAAATGGCCCAGTATATTGTTATTAAAGAAATAACGTTCTTTTTTATTTTTAATATTTTGTAGGAAAGCCTTATTTACTGCCTTATTACCGATTTTAAACGATTAGGAATGGATTCTACTAACTTTTTTGTGTAACTTGGAAAAATTTTTTTGAACTGTTTTTGTTTCTGATGTAATAACTCAATGAATTAATAATGTAATTAAAAGAATTTTTAGTTCCTTATATTGAATACCAAATAAACTTTATTTTTAACAAAAATATTTATTTTATTTTCTTCCTTTTTAATAAATATTAACTAACTACTGGTGGGCCATTTTCACCGTGATTCACTGTATGTACCTACATAGAAAATTTGAAGTAATTCATGTATTTATTTATTAATTACAATACAATTACAAATTATATCTAATTATTACGAGTTGAGTAGAGTAGATCTTATGCTCGGTATAGTGTAACAGTGCAGAGTCTCTGGTGGTAATCGAATCCACGACCCTCACACTAATGGTGTTTTCTTTTCTACAAAGAAAATGTCACCTTCTTACAAGGTGCATTAAAAAAATTGCTGGCCAACCCTGTTATAATGTAATTTTTTATTTGAGAAGAACATAACACAAATATTAGAAAAGGGTATGCCCTGTGTTTACCACTTATTAAGAAAATGAATGAGGAAATGGCAATTTGTTCAAAAGCAGTTTAATGTAAATAATAATATTTAAAATTAATTTAAAAAAAGTGTTTTGTACGTATTAAATGTTTTACATGTGTTAACGTTAAGGTTTTACTTCATTTTTTGAGCGCTGTTTTTTATAACCAAAAAATATTTTGTAACACTGTTCTAACACTGAATGCAAATTTTTTATTGTTACTCTATCTTTAATATTCTAATGTTTCCTTAAGGTTACTCCACAAAACAATGAAAAAATTAACTTCAAAATTGGATAAAGATACCATGCGGCTTTTTTTAAATTTCATCTGGTAGCCCTATAAATAAACAAAAGTCATCTGCTTTACAGGGCATTATCAGCACTCTCGATTTATAAAGGGCATTAAATACAATGCCCTCCGCCATTGGCAAGTGCGAATTATTTAGAATAAAACATACCACCCTTTTTGAGGGCGAAACATTTTTAAGAAACAAACACAAAATTGCATTTTTCACATGCACAATGCACATTTTTTGGTAGAAAAGAAAACACCATAATAGTTTAGCACCCTGCCCTCTAAACTACCAGGGCACCCAATTTAGTATTTAGGAAGTATTTAAAAGAATAAACGTGGAAATTATAATGATTTTTGGATTTATTTGAACGACAGAAAATATGTACGACTAACAGATACTCAATAGCACCACCACCTGCAATATAAGACTGTTATTCATGCACCAGCGATTAAGCTGTGTATCACTTCTTACAGATTTCTTAACAACTGCTACTAATACTGTTTTTATTTAACATATTTATTTGCGCACAGAACTACAGGTTTTACCATAAGTATTGTTTTCGAAATTAACGAGTGTTTTTTTATTAACTGATTGCTAAAACCTAAAAATTTCAATGTTAATGTGTTAATTAAATAAATTTTACACCCTGTCATAAAACAATTAATTGAATAAATAATCGTTCGATATTTTTTATAAATAAATATATAAAAAATATTACTTCTTGGTCAACAAATTGAATGTAAATATAGAGAATATTTAATAGTATGTCCAATATACATATGTATTTACTATGTTTTCAAGTTAAGATCACTAACACACAAATTCGCATTTTTTGCATGAATTTAAGATATTTATTTAGCATGGTTGAAGTTATTTTAATATAAAAGAAAAGGTGATCGTAAATATTTCAAACGGTTTGATTTTGTCAAACCCTTTACTCCTTTTCGTTCCTTTAAGGAACTTCGGACTGCAATAGACCATCTCTCTTATTATTCTCTTTATTTTGTTTTAGTTCCATTAATCAAGTTCTAGTATGGTAGATGGTCCATGATCATGTGTTGATTATTATAATGAGTAGAACTTTTTCTATTGACTAGTCCTACAATTTCCAGTTTTTCTACTGCTTAACTCCTAGTCGCCGTAGTCTAGTAGGTAGTGTGTTGGCTTATTAGACGTAAGATCACGGTTCAAACTTAGCGTCAGATATCACCAACAAAACGAAATATGAAAATTTTTTTCTTTGGCTACTGCTCTCAGCAGATTTCAGACAAAAACTCTGAGAGTAAATAAAATTGCCATGAAAATTTTCTCAAAAATCTATCGTTTATAGTCCACTTTAAACTGTAGGCTCCGCCACTCGTGTATAAAATTAACACACACAACATAAATGGTGTGAAAAGCTAGGTCGTAATACTGACTGAAGGGTTGTAATGACCAATTATGCATGTATGTACGTAGGTGCTTAATCTCCCGTAGTAAGTGCTATGTTGTTAGATGGTCCATAATCATTTATTATAATGAGGCAAACTTTCTCTATTGACTGTTCCTATAATTTCCAGTTTTTCTACTAATTAATTCCTACTATTCTAAAGAGGTGGCACTATTTGACCCTGCTGCTATGGTGTTTGTTGTTTATGTTATCCTCTTTGGAGGAAGAGAATGTCAGAGAGCTTCTTAGATGTAATATATAGAATGGTTCTTTAAACCAAAACTGCTCAGGTTTATAGCCTGAGCACTTTAGTCACTACGCCACACCATCTCAAATATTAGTTTTGTCCACTTTTGTCACGCTTACATAAGGAAAACATTTTTTTTAACCAAAATCTTACGTTTACAACGCCATTAAATAATTTACAATATGTTATTCATTACATACATATGTTGGTTTAAAGTAAATTCAAACAACAAAAAAATTTTAATTATTTACAAAATTTTAAATATATTTTATTAAATACAAACTTATAGATTTAAAGATAAACTTACAGACAACAGGAAGAATGATCAGGTAATAACGATAAAATCAGACTTTACATTTAATAATAGACGAATTAACTAACTAACATAAGACTAATAATTAAAAATATATTTTCATTATAGAAAACAATATTTAAAAGAATTTTTTCAATTCAATTAATTCCCCGTCATAGAGACGAGACTGGAACGGCGGGGTGAACCTTCAATTCCTACCACATTTTTGTTTTTGCTTATTAAAAAGCCCGTAAAACCGGCAGTAATTAATAAAATGCTTGAGGTTAAAAAGGAAGCCTCACAATAATCCGTAATTAGAGCACCTACAACATTAGCGCCCACCATACTGCCCAAACGGCCCATCATTAGGGAAATACAAACAGCCATGGCTCTAAAAAGTTATATAGAAAGAAATGTTATGTTACATACAAATGTTTAACTTGATTTAAGAATCAAATTTTATACCTTAAACGTGTGGGATACAAATCTACTGTAGAAGCACTCAGAACATTAATCGCCAGACCACAAAGTAATAAAATGATGTACAAATAAATCGCTACCATTGGTAAATTCACATAAATGGTAGCAATGCCACAAGCTCCACAGGCAACTAGACAGAACCCTAAAAAATTTTATATGTAATAATTTAATACATATGCATATGTTTGTATGTATGTAGCATATACTTACAAAGTATAATGCGTTTACTAATCCTATTAATAACAGCACCGATCAGAGCAAAGCCTACTGAATATAAAAGTTCTAAAACCAAAGAATGTTGATACGTGCTAATCTCCAATGTTTCATGGCATTCCTGTACGGCATTATTGGTTTCATTATTGCGTGCAATTTCTAGTTTCAAAATTTCCTGTTGTTTACTATAAACCACTTCACATATATAAGTACGATTTCCTGGATTCTCGGCCATAAATTCAGCAACACTATTTAGAATGTGTGGAAACCACATATACATGCCGTTCGATGTAAAGAAAATGCTGAATTGTATAAAACAAATGAGTAGAGTATTGCGTGCATATTCGCGATTGAAAAGCGGTTGAGTCTGAGACCACATAGATTTTAATACAATGGTTAAAGCATTTGCATTTGTATTATCGACCACTGTACGGGGTTTCGCATTGTTATCGAGATCTTCAACCACTCTGGAAACCTGATTATAAATTTTTAATAGTATATGTTATTAGTTTTTATTTTTAATATTTTTTAATTTTAATTCGTTAACAAAACTTACCGGAAATGAATCTCTTGGTTTGCCAGTATTTAAATGATAAATATCTTTAAGAATTTCCAAGCATTTCTCGTCTTGGCCTTGATACAAAAAATACTTGGGACTTTCGGGAATTGTAAAGAAAGCCAAACCACAAATTAAACCAGGTATGCCACAAATGACCATAAATAGTCGCCAGGGTTTATAAGTCAAACCCAAAAATGGCAAAGCTAAACGCCATTCCTGATTAATGCACAACCAAGCAATGGCTGGCATTAGCATGGCGCCCAAACCGAATATAAATGCGGCACCCATTATAGCACGAGAACGATATTTTTGTGTATGAAATTCGCCCAAATAAGCGTAAATTGTAGCCGAACTGCCAGATATGCTATAAAAATAATAAATATATATGTATATATTAAAACTTAAATAGCTTCATTATTTCTTTTTCTTCTTACCAAAAACCATTTAAAAATCTCAAAATAACCAGTGACCAAAAGTCATTTGAGAAACTGGAGAAGAAAGTTATAACAAAAGCTATTAATAAAGTGGGTCTGATGATTTTCCTTCTACCCCGGGTATCAGCTAAAAATCCCCATAAATGTGAACTGATAATAATGCCAGCAAAACCAATGGCACTCATAATACCACGTTCCTGTATTGTAAGATTTATGTCGCACTGTGACACGGGCAAAACAAAACTAATGGCTAATGTTTCCAGCAAAACATTGGCAAGTATAAGACCGCTAATAAATATAAGCAAATAATTAAATTTGCCAAAAGCTAAAAGAAGAATTAAATAAGTTATTAATTTTTTTTGTTAATTTTACTTTTAATTTTACTTACTTGTATACTCCAAAGCCCTTTCAAAATATTCAGTGCCTTTACTTAGTTCCGGTTGTCCCGCCACAACATTGCCACCCTCAATCGTTGACATTGTGTGTTTTGTTTTTTTCTCTACAATAAACAACAACAGAGACAGAATATTTGATTATTATTGTTTTCTTATTATCCATAAAAAAAAACGTTTAATTTATTTATAACTGAGTAAATTTTAAAATTATAAATATTTGCAAATTTTCTGCAGTATTAACAACAATAACTAGATATGTACATGCGTTACCATCTTGGCCAAACTCAAAATGTATGAATGAATGAATGAATGAATGAGTGAATCATTTACTTTTTTATCATCTCGAGTTTCCGACAGCTACTCTCAGATAAGGTAATAAAAATACAAGAACAAAAAAAAAACAAAAACAAAACAAAAATCTTTATATAAAAAAGCATACAAAAGAACATATAATTTCATAAACAATTTTATTGTATTTATTATTTTAAATAAAACAAAAAGCAATGTGAAGAGGGGAACACTCTTATGTTTTAAATAGAGCCTCACTCCGAGAGTGACTTATTGACTCTACAGAAGGATAATTAGACCCATACCTCAGTAGTGTGGTGGACATAGGTAGATAGGAAGTACTGCATTCGAATAATTTAGAGAACGTGTTGCTTAGGAATAAGTCAAGCGATGAGGACATCACCTACAACGGCATTGGAAACAATAATCTTCATTCAAACGATTGTGATACATGTTTGCTCCATGCTATAAAGCCGCCGTAGTCTATTAGGTAGGGTGTGAGCTCTTAAACGTGTGGGCACGGTTAAAACGCCTGGATAGACATCTCCAACAGAACAAAATATGAAAAATTATTTCTTCGGCGACTTTCACTCAACAGATTTCTAGAAAAAACTCTGAGAGTAAAAATAAAATTGCCATGAAAAGTTTCTCAAAAAATCTGTCGTTCGAAGTCGACTTAAAACTGTAGGTCCCACCACTCGTCGTAATCCTGACTAAAGGCTTGTAATGACCAATTACGTTATGCATATATGATGGAATGGATCAATCTGAGACACACAAATCGTATCACCATTGCGATACTGGACGGATACACTATTAACTCGAAATATTTCAATAGAACGCCTAATGTATCAGACGCCATCAATCGCATCATTTCTTTATCAAATGCAAATGCCCTTGGAGACTTCTTGCTGTATGGATAGCTCTAAATACGGATAGAAGATGGGTCTGAACGTCTGTATAGAAGAATCAAAAACCAAACTACCTCTTCGTATGCCAGACCATAATACAGCATTTCCTTATGAGACACTCTGCCTTATACTTATGTATACCTGAACTATATAGGTGCGGTAGATAAAAATGGATGCTGGGCATGTGGCATTTAGGGAATGCATGATTGAATTTTTCATTAATTTTTCATTCATTCATCCATAATCTTCTACTATATCATTAGCAAATGATACAAATATTTTTAAAACCTGACTGGTTTTTTTTTTAATTCAAATTTTATATTGTCGCTGCTTACATAGAAATAAAAAACACTGGATTTTATTAAAAATTTAAATATATTTCCTTATACGCCATTATTTTCAATTAAAATTGTCTTAAAAACATTGTTTATCATGAAAGATTCCATTGTTATTTTTAGTGGCAATTGTTTTAATCACTTTTAAATTATTATTGACATTTGAATCCGATTACAAACATTTAGTTTTATTGAGTTATGATATAATTTTCTTTTGTTTTGTATTGTTTTTTTCTTTCTTTCGTATACAAATATGTACGTAGATGCAAAATATGTATACAAAAACAATAAAATTTTGTTGCTGATTTTTAATTGAAAAAATAAAACAATCCTCAGTACAAAAACAATATCAATATAATTGAAGATGAAGACAGATATTTCTGGAAAATATGGAATTGTTTGTGAATGCAAATTAATTTGCAAAAGATTTCGTTTTGGTTTTCTTTTTTTTTTTTTAGAATTTTCTATATGAAATAACCCATAGGTCAGTTTCTAATTAAAGGTCAAGAAATATTGTATAACAAACAAACAACAATATAACAACAAACAAGAAATATTGTATTAAAGTTTTTACACATTAATAGGCTTATGCTTACATGCTAGGCAAGAAATCTAGTTAAATCTGTTTTTCTTTTTATTACCTTTTTTACATATTAAAAAATTTTATTTTATCACTACAAAATATGTTTCTTGAAATTTATTTTTATGTCCAAAAAATATGTTTCTTATTTATTTATATTTTTTGTTTATTAAATTTGTGTAAATTTTGCGATTTCAGTTGTTTGAACTTGTAATACTAAAATACGTTTGCTGCTTGTGTTATTAATTTTTGATAATAATGTTTTTAATTTTCGTCATTTTATATTTATTAAAAAAACGTACATATGTTATAAATCTGTTAACAGTGGCGTAGAAATTCTTAATTTTTAATAATATTATTCGCTCTTATCAACTTAATATTTCAATTAAAAAATGTTTACATTTAACTTAAATATTTTCAAACTTTTCCGAAAATAATAACCACGCCCTTTGATGTTAAAGATGCTAACGAATTGTACAATACACCGCATTAGTTAATTAGTAAAGTACAAAGGATTACATTTTCAATAACAAAATATCGATCGATAACATTAGTCTAGGTACACCTCATAATATATAGTCATCAGAAAGTTTTCCTTATACTTCTTTGTTTTTGTTGTGTTGAATATAGTAATAATTTTTGTGTTTTATTATAAAATAGAATTAAATTAGTAAAATAAATACACGGCTAACGCTTTAGTTTTGTATACAAAATTTTTCTTAAAATTTAAAAAATTATTTACATATGTTGGGACTTATGCTGTCCACTGTATATATACGATACACAAGTTTTTTCGGGGACCATAGCACAATTTGTCGTGTTCAAATGTAGTCCTAGTCGAATAGATTTCATTCTTTAATTTGACTTGGCTAAGGCTGTGTCTGTCCGATCCATATACAGTTCCCCTATTTCATATTGGATTGGTTACTAATGAAGTTATTCCACAATAGATTGTTTGATGTAGTGGATCAGCAAAACATGCGTAATTTTGTATACAAAATTTTTCTTAAAATTTAAAAAAATTTTTACATATGTTGGGACTTATGCTTTCCACTGTATATATACGATACACAGGTTTTTTCGGGGACCATAGCACAATTTGTCGTGTTCAAATGTAGTCCTAGTCGAATAGATTTCATTCTTTGATTTGACTTGGCTAAGACTGCGTTTGTCCGATTCATATACAGTTCCCCTACTTCATATTGGTTACTAATGAAGTTGTTCCACAATAGATTGTTTGATGTAGTGGATCAGCAGAACATGCTACACAGATATTTATTCACAATTATTCACTTTGTATGTCTTATACAGCACTAATGTAAGTTTTTTAACAACATGGCAATGTTAAATATTACATTCGTGATGACTCTACCTATGTAAAGAAGATTTGCTTTTGCAATAGATATTATTTTGGACTTAGTAGGGTCAAATTGAAAAGGGATTTTCTAACGACCGCCCAATATATCCCTGAAGATATTTACCATCTTAGCTATCCTTAGCAGTGTCTTATTGTAACTGTTTATAGTGAAAAACATACAGAAAATTTATGTCAATCTTTGTTTAACATGTAAAGAGTGGGCTCTTTTACGAAACGACAATAACCTTCTACAGTTATCGATGCTGTCCTACAGTTTGGTTTGTAATACAAAAATTAAATAATATTTGCTTTTATGTTTTAAAAAACTATGTTCAATACTAATATGACTGTTTTTACACTGAAAAATGTAATTCTTCCTATAAAGGAAAGAAATAAATATTCTTTAAGAAACTTGTTTAATTGACAATAATTGTAAATATTTCGAAAAACAAATCAATAACAAATTGTTTTTATTAAAAATGTGTACGTTTTGATAAAATAAATATAAAAAATTGATGCGATATGAGGAAAGTGTTTTTAAATCGATTTTTCTGTAATTTATTTACTTACCAGCCACGCTGTCTAGTTTGTTTTTAAATTCACACATTTTTGTTTAACAAAATTTCACAAAAAATTTTACCAATATTACAAATACAAACGTAAGTAAATAAATATCGTATTAATTTAATTTTGATTTAATTTTAATAAAAAAAAAAGAGTTTCAAATTTCAGTCTTTTTTTTTAATTTTTAAATAACGAAAATTGTCATTAAAAAATTATTTTTTTAACAAATTAGCACATCCTTTTAGAAATATTCGCGCAATAGATTTTTTAATTATTAAAGCCACTCTACGTTTTTCTTTACATCTAAACAATAACTGATCTTCTGAGAGTAAAATTATTCAGTTTTATAGCGCGAACAGTAAAATACCAAACTCTACTGCTACTGCTGCTTTTAGTTTTTGCAAACACTCAAATCATATTCACACACACAGATACAAAATAGAGAGGCGCAAGCGCCATTAACTTAAAAGTCATATGGAAATACTAGTACATTGAATGCAAGAAAGTCACAAACAATTTATCACAAAACAGTTATAAAAATATTAAAAATAATTTAGGAGAAAAAGAAAAGATGACAGTAGATAGATATGTATGTACATATGTAGATTCTTTAACGTGGTCGGTTTACCAAGAATACACACATACGTATGAAAGTCTATGTATATAGTTGAAGATTTTTACACCCTATGCCATTTATTATTTAAATTTAGAATATAAGAACGTTTCATAATTAATTATAAAAAATAAAATAAAATATTATTAAATTTTAATTTCCTTGAATCCGTTTTTAGTGCTTATGCTAAAATGAAGACATTCTGAGATTAAGTTAAGCTGCTCGGTTTTTCTATGTTAGAACGATGGGTTTCATAGAGTTTGTCGAGTGGTGCCAAGTATTGTTGTGAATTCCAACTGTTTTTGTCCAATTCTTTGCGAGTTAAAGGTAAAAAAACCATCGATTTTAACTTTTAATTGATTTACCTTTGAGTTGCAGTCACTTCCTTAATTATCAATTGATTGGTTTGCTCTCTAACTACAAACATTTTATTTATTTACGTTTTGCTAGAAATAATTAAGCTTGCCGGTAACATGTGTTTTCATAGAAATTTAATACTTCGGGTCTTGCTAGGCAAATAGCCTTTTGTGTTTTTGTTAGCCTTTTTTCAGAGGTTTATGAATCGCAGTGTGGTAGTCTAGTAGGTAGTGTGTTGGCTTATTAGACGTAAAGCCCGGGTTCGTATCCCAGGTCAGGCATCAAAACGAAATTTGGAAAAAAATATTTCTTCGGCGACTGCCTCTCAGCAGATTTCTGGCAAAAACTCTGAGAGTAAATAAAATTGCTATGATGAGCTGTTAAAAAATCTGTCGTTCGGAGTCGACTTTAAATTGTAGGTCCCGCCACTCATGTATAAAATTAACGCACACAACATAAGTGGTGTAAGAAGCTAGGTCGAAATCCTCACTGAAGGGTTGTAATGACCAATTATGTATGTATGTATGTTATGAAGCGCAGTTTTCACCAATTGAACTGCGCTTTATTGGGGAAAGCAAAATTTTTTGAATTCATCTTTTGAACAATCCCTCACAATATTGGCTTTTCTAGATCTCTATATAGAGATGTATATTTCATGATGTGTTTCATAGTAACTTCATTAAATATCGATTAATGATTATATATGCAAGCTTTCTGTATATGCATACATGCCTAGTGAATTAATAATGACATTTTACTATTTGCCAGTCAACTGACTCGTTGAAGTATAGTTCGAATGGTAAAATAATTAGGCCACTACATCGTATACAAGACATTTAGAAAGTAACGGATAATGTTTTAATTTTTCGAAATTTCATGCTACATTATATCGAATAAAAATATGGCGCTTCGATAGGCATGCGAGCAAGATAAAGACCCCCCCCCAAATGTATATTTAAGGTGCCTTTAGAATTACTCGTAGTTCGAAGTTAACAATATGGAAAAATGTGGAAAATAGTAAGTACAACAATCAGAGGAAAATGTTTCACATATTGTGCTAAGCTTTATGAATTAATTCAGGCAGTGTGATAGGTTATACCGAATTGGGTATGTTAAAATCTTATTGACCATATGCCGTCTAAAGTCATGGTATCTTAATCAGAAAGTTGTACTGAAATATTACTTTGGTTTTGTCGATTTTCCTCGTGTTGTACAACAAAACAATAAACATTACAACTATCTAAACAATTAATGTATTCCTTTTTACTATACCTTATATAATTATTCATTTATTTTAACCAAAATTTTTTTTGTTGTTTTAGTACTACAAACAAATTTAAAACAAAATACTTCAAAAAGATAAAAACTTTCTAGATATATCCCTTTATGTTCACCCATGTAGGGCTATAACTAACTGCCTCTGAACAAACTGATAATTTTCGAAATTTTACTCACACATACATAATTTTATAATTGTTTTACCCCATACAAATGTGAGAACAGTCGAATGATCGTATACGCAGCGCTGCTTATGACATTGTATTGGGGTGTTAATTATAAGAGTTTTTGTGTGATTGTTATGCTTTTTTTTCATTTCTCGAAATCTACTTTTGTGCAAAAGTTTATGACAGGTTATATTTTTGTTAACGTTTTTAAGAGAAGCCATAAATATTTATAAAATACATTATTTTATATTTAAAAAATTCGTCCATCTCTCGTATATCTTTATCATATCTTTAGGAGAGGATTGAAAGTATAAATCTTGTGGAAGTATTTCTAGAATACTTGATACAGATTAGAAAATTATTTTTTGTTATTGCATTTGAAAAAATTTAATTCTTTAAATAGGTCACTAAAAATAGAACAAATTGAACTAAGTTAGGATATTTATTCTGTTGTATAATAAAAAGAACGCGTTCGTAATGTCCTAGCAATTAAACAGGAACATTACTTTAGAAAAAGAAGAAAGTTTTTATATTTAAAATAAATTTTTTAAATTTTATTTTGCACTTCTAATTACACGGTGCGACAGTGAAAATACAAACGAGTTACTACATAGTCCAGGTTGTTCAGTTAGTTGTGTAGAACTCAAAAATACCTTTTTCATATTTCTCGAACCCTCCAAACTTGTTTTATTTGACAAAAACTGTTTTTTTTTTTGCTTTACGCACAAATTTCTGATTTACTCAAATATTTCTGAAACGATATCCAAAATTTAAGTCTTGTTGGAAAGAGAACAGATGGACCTTTAAAATGGTATACATATATATATTATTCGACTTAATATGCTATGAGATTTGATGAGGTAAACTTGGAAAATTCTTATTTTTTCATATATTTTCAAGTTTGTTTATTCATAGTAGCAAACTTTAATAAAAAAAATTTAGGACAAGCGACAATATGCTTAAAGTCTGTTCTCTTGTGAAGAGATTGAATAATCATTTGATCTAATCGGACAAAAATTACCGTAGTTATTATTTAAAGAGTCTAACAGTCGAGTGATATTTTTCTTTCTGGCCTTCAAACATCCAGTCTTTCATTCCTGGCATCATTCGACTCATATCATCTCCCTGATAAAATTGAGCTACTAGAGCTTCAAAGTTTTTCCACTCGCATCCCATTAAGTGAACACAAAGCTCTTAAAGGAAAAGAACTAAACTTTCTTTGAGCAAAAAAAAACATCCATTAAAAAATAAATATAGTGCATATGGTAAAATTTAATATCTTTGGTTTTGAGTTAAAATATTTTTTTTTATAGATATGCCTCTTGCTACTAAGTGCCCACAAAGATCTTAAAGGAAATGGTCTAAGTTTTCTTTTGAGGAAAAATAAAAAAAACTCCATTTCGAAAAAAAAAAATGGGGGAAAATGAAAATGGTACATGTGCCAAATATTGAAAAATCTTATTCTTGAGTTAAAAAATAATTTTTTTTGATAGATATCCCACTCGCATCCCATTAAGCGATTATGAAGGCCTTAAAGGAAATTTTATAAGCTTTCTTTTAAGCAACAAAAAAAAAAAAAGCACAAATTGAAAAAAAATTTAAAAAAAAAATTAATTTAAAAAAATAAAAAAAAAAATTTTTATAAATTAAAAAAATTATTTTTGGAAAGATTGAAGAAATAGCTATGTATATAATACCCTTTCGAAAATTTTTGCTAGGACCAATAGGTGGAAAGTTACACACATTTGAAAAAAAACCCTGTATGACCAAAATGTCCAACTTTGACCCCCTCTAACTCCGGCAGTTCTTGACTGATAGAGCTGAAAATTTGTTTCTGGCCAACTATCCAATAGTACTAACCTTGGTGCAAATATCATCCAAATCGGAAAACATCGATTTTAAAAATTGGGTCACTTAACACGAAATTGCCCATATATTTTTTATTAACTTTTATAGACGTTTAGCCAGATAAAGCTGTAAACAAAATATTTATTTTGTTTTCCTCCTCCTATTATGTAATGACAATATTTCAATTTAAAAAATTTAAAAAATATTTTGTCTTATATGTAAGAGCCTATATGCGTGTCTCATATATAAATTTAGTAAAACGTGTAATTGAACTTATTGAAAAGTATTTTTTTTTTTTTTTTATGAAACCAGCACTCAGGGGATGGCCCCTACTCATGCAGTGCATTGTGCAGGTTTTTAGGAAAGGTGGAAAGGGGGAAGATGCGAACGGCAAGGAAACGAGTTGCTGCTAGGTGACTATAAAATGGCCAGTGCTATATCTTCACCATTAGACAGTCTACAGGCAATCGTCCCCAAGAAGCCCGCAGTTTCTCACACCACTTATTGTGAAGGTTGAGTTTATTACTTTTAATTTTATTTAAATCAAAAAAAACAAATCTTCCTTATTTTAAGACCGTGTCTTGAGAATTTTAATCAAATAGAAAAATCAGTGCTCGCATCATCAGTGCTATTCCTAGATATATATCTTACATTTTCTTTGTTATTATCTCACTCTCGAATATTCTCTCATTTAGGAAGTTTTTTTCTGCCTGTGAATTGTACAGCTGTGATCTTTTCCGGCCGACTGTCATGTAACAAAATCTTACAAACTCAAGACCCATGTGAATTAAGTCGCAGAGAGATTTTTCAAATTTTCGATGCGTTTGAGATGGCGTTATCCTAAAGAAACTCAATTCCTCTCAATTTGATCAGTATAGCCTCGAATTAAAAGTTACGCGTATGGAAGCAAATTATATTCGCAGTCTCTTTCTTATCTCCTTCAAATACTAAGTTTCAATTCGCTTTAGTAATTTATCAAACTTCTTTGTTTTATCGAAACTTATACAAGTCGGTTCAAACAGTTCTTTAGCTTTGGGGAAATCGAAAATGTCAAACAAGTTAATGAAGGTCAAACCCATTATCTTATTACAGATCGTGATGTAATTTTGACAATTTAATGGAAATTATTAGGCTCTGACAACTGTTTTGCAACGATATATCCATAAACAGTAGACTGTAATTCTGTTTAATATAATTCAGTTGATTTGTCCCGATGTGCTTCGCACAAAAATTAATTCAATTAAACTAAGGCTGTTATTGTTTTCCTGTATAGTTAATAATTCTTTACAAGTGTTGGCCGAAGGAAGGTATGTATTTCTATCAACCATGTGGTAATAATTTTTAACTTTGCTTAGGTATTCCTCCATCCTTAGTATTTCCTCCAACTCGTCTTGCAATTTGCGAAGACAGTTTAAAAGAAAGAAAGATTTTAAAATATTATGACAACACGATAACCAAAAACCGATTTCTAAAATAAATGATTCCCAATATTTTTATGAAAGAATGTAAGGATTATTCGAAATTGTTGTTATCGTTTTTATTCTTCTTGACAATTTTTTTTTGTTCATCATGTTTTAGCGTCTTCTCTGCCATTCTGATAATTTTTGGTTGTTTCTGAACTCTATAAATCCTTACATAAATTGGAAGAAGTGTGTTGAAAATAATTATAGTTTACTATACTTTCCATGGTCTAAAAATATGCAAAGCCTATTGCAATAGTCGCCTTAGTCTAGTAGGTAGTGTGTTGGCTTATTAGACGTGAGGACTCGGTTCAAACACCAGGTCAAACATCAATATGTAATCAATTGAGGGACTTCCTCCCAGCAGATTACCGACAAAAAACTCTGAGAGTAAATAAAATTGCTATTATAAGCTTCTCAAAAATCTGTCGTTCGGAATCGACTTTCAACTGTAGGTCCCGCCGCTCATGTATAAAATTAACACACACACAACATCAGTGGTGTGAGAAGCTAGGTCGTAATCCTTACTAAAGAGTTGTAATGACCAATTATGTATGTATGTATTACAATAGCGATTACATAAAAAACACTAAACTTTTCTTTGAGGTAATACAGCTGAGAAGTATAAATATTTTTCTAAATAAAAATGCTAGTATCTTGAGTAATCATTTGTTGTCAGAAAACAACAGTTCACTGGTGACTTAATAAAAATGTTACCAGGCCAAAAAGTAAAAAACCACAACTGAAAACAATAACAAAAACTATATAAACAAAACCAAATAATTTTGCAAGTTTTTTCCATCAACTATTTAATTTAATTTATTTTTCTTCTTTTGTATTTGTTGTTTGTTATTTTTAATTTTCTGTTAAAAATAAAAATAATATTTATAACACACCTCCATCTATTTCCCCACCTTTTACAGCTTGCTGTGTGGAGCATATCATAAAATTCTTTACGTTTCAAAAACCTGTGATGCTTATCACTTAAGATTACCGGTTAGAAAATAAATTCAGCGTTATATTGTCGCCAGTTAGGATTTTATAATGAAAAAACAACACTAACAGCAGCAGCAACAGCAATATAAACACAGATTTAAATATTTAATCAAATAATTTTTACACCCCTCTCTACACAGTGTCGCGATAATTCATACGTCTATACGTGCGTTTGCTTGTTTATGCATGATAAAATACGTTTGTATGTCATAAAAACGCTTTTTTTTCGAAGATAAGAAAACAAGATGTTATTTACCCTAACGTACGTTTTCATTCATTAGGAATTTGGGGAGACAACTCGGCTTTATCATTTTCTTTTATTTTGCTTGCTATTGCAAGTCGCGAGACTAAATTTTTTTTTACTGTGTTTCTGTGTTTTTTTATATACACGTTAATATTTTTATTTCCTACAATACAATACGATGCGATATGACGATTTATATAGATGGCGCTCCCCCTTAAACAAACAATTAGTCATGCCAAGACTTTAGGTTAAAAATTTACTTTACAAAATTGATATCCCCCTAACCAAATAAAATCAGAAAAATTTATTATTCTCAACAGAAGTTCGGTAAAATTATAATTAATAGCAGTTCTTAACAAATTTAAGCTATACGCGTTAGTTGACATTTTATAATTTTGAAATATTTTTTCCCATCCATTAATATTAACCAAGTACCGAATTTAAAAAAGAAAAACTGACTTAGGCTTAAGTATTCTAATTAATTTAGCTGAAAAAAGTAGGATTAAGTTCCCCTTGAAACGAATTTCATCGAATTAATACAAGGCATGAATTCGCCTTTGTCTAGCAGGTAATGTGTTGTCTTATTAGACGTGAAACCACTGATCAGATCCAGGTCAGACGTCTCGATCAAATCGAAATATGAAAATATTTCTTCGGCGATTACCTCTCAACAGATTTCTGGCAAAAACTCTGAGAGTAAATAAAAATTGCCATGTCAACTGTGACAAGTACAGTACCCGGGGGTCGAATTGACCCATTGTACAACGTCCTAGCTTCTCACACCACTCGTGTTGTGTGCGTTAATTTTATACATGAGTGGCGGGACCTACAGTTTAAATTTAAAGTCGACTCCGAACGACAGATTTTTGAGAAGCTTTTCATGGCAATTTTTACTCTCAGAGTTTTTGCCGAAGAAATATTTTCATATTTTCGTTTTGATGTTTGACCTGGAATTTGAACTCGGGCCTTTTGTCTAATAAGCCAACACACTACCTACTAGACTACGGCGACTTCAATTGCCATGAAAAGTTTCTCGAAAAATCTGTCGTTCGGAGTCTACTTTAAACTGTAGCTCACGCCATTCATGCACACACACAACAGAAGTGTAGTGAAAAGTTAGGTCGTAATCCTTACTGAAGAATTGTAATGACCAATTATACATACATACATATATGTATGTATGAGAATGCTATTCTAATTAATGTTATTATTTAATGGCAGCCAGTAATATTGCAAAGTTAGTTTTCAATAATCTTGAAAAAATTTCAGTTTTATTATAATGTTTGGTATTGACATTTTTTTATAGCTTTCAAAAATAATATTAGATTCCCCTTTGAAACAAATTTTATGGAATGAATACAAGGTATATACGACACATCTCATTAAACTTGATTTGATTTGATTGTACAATAGTATTACGATATCCTTTGAAACAAATTTCGTGGAATTAATACAAGGTGTACATGACACCTCTCATAGAACTTAATTTCTCATGGGGTTATTGTACAATATCCACTTGGCACCATCACCATATTATCCGGTTTAAATTGGTATGTGGTATAAAGATTTGTTTAAAACATATTACAGTGTCACTCCCATTTGGGGGTTTTTTTTCATACACCTAACTGATATTTACTGAATTAAACACAAAGGGTGTACTTTATTAAAAATTTATTTTAAATGTTATTAACTTGCGATGAATTTCAGAAATTAAATGATAAACATCAGCAAAGAATTGGAGACAGCAGAACACAAACAGGGGTTAGAAGAATATATTATCATATAATGATCCATAGGTACGATATAAAGAATTAATAATGATATAAATATTTAATACGCATTTGTTGGCTACAGAAACCAAATCTAATACAAATTTGCTTTTACAGTGTTACGCCTATATATATGTATATAGTATATATGTATGTATATATTCTGTTCTATATATGGGTAATTTCATGTCAAGTGACCCAATTTTTAAAATCGATGTCTTCCGATTTGGAAGAAATTTGCACCAAGGTTAGTACTATTGGATAGTTGGCCAGACACAAATTTTCAGCTCTATCAGTCAAGAACTGCCGGAGTTAGAGGGGGTCAAAGTTGGACATTTTGGTCATACAGGGTTTTTTTAAAATGTGTGTAACTTTCCACCTATTTGTCCTAGCAAAAATTTTCCAAAGGATATTAGTTATTTCTTCAATCTTTCCAAAAATAATTTTTTTAATTTAAAAAAAAAAATTTTTTTTATTTTTGTTTAAAAATTAAATTTTTTTTTAAATTTTTTTTCAATTTGCGCCCTTTTTATTTTTTTTTTTTTTTTTTTTTTTTTGCTTAAAAGAAAGCTTTTAAAATTTCCTTTAAGGCCCCTTCCCCCATTTTGACTGATAGAGCTGAAAATTTGTGTCTGGCCAACTATCCAATAGTACTAACCTTGGTGCAAATTTCATCCAAATCGGAAGACATCGATTTTAAAAATTGGATCACTTGACACGAAATTGCCCATATATGAAATTGTTTTATCTTTTCGTCCGAATTTGATTGTATATAGTATATATACAAATATGTATATACATATATATTAATTTAGCTTTATATGTATTGTATTGTATATAGTATATATGTATATATACTGATTATTTGATCACCAATACAATGCCCCATTTCTGGTATCTGAGTAGATTTCAAAATTCATGACTGGCGTAAGATAAACCATAAAAATCACAAAATTTCTGCCATTCAAGATCACCATTATAGACACATATCCACGCTTACTATAAATATAACATTCAACTTATTTCTCTAAGCCTCAACATCGATTTGACAGAAATTTTTCTAATAAAGACTAATGCTAGCATCATATTAAAAGAGATTTTTAATTTATAGGATGACTTTACTTAGTCTGAATTTTATTAGATTATTTAAAATTTCCTGAATATCGTTACAGTGAAATATTTCAGTTATCGACTAAAATAAAATAATTTATAATTTTTTGTTTGTTTTTTTTTTTTTTTTCTTATTTTATTTTACGTTTTATTTCTTTATTTTTTTTTTCAGTTTTATTGTATAATTGTATTTATTTTAGTATTGAAATACATTATTTTAAAACACTTGTTCACAATACTAAATTATATTCCAAAATAAGTCATAATGTCTAATGTAATGTTCAGTAACGCTAAGGGCACTATATCAATGCACTACAAACGACTTTCGTAAATGAATGAATTTAATTTTTAAAATATATGTATATATGTATGTATATATATTTTCCCTTTTTCTCCTCTAAAAATATACCAGCTATTTTGTTTGCCAATTATTTTTTTCCAATCTCTTAATTCTAGTTCACAGCTTCAATTTTATACACAGTTTATTAATAATTTATTTAAACAATTATTACTATATTAATCTCAACAAATAAAAAATTGTTATAAAGTTATCAAACACACTAAATTGAAGCTTGAGCCTCACAAACAAAAAAATCTAAAAATATGTCAAATTTAAAATGTATATTTTTTCACAATATAGTAAGTATATACATACATATATAGATTGCTATGAATGATATTCAAATCAAATATTTATTGAAGCAATTTACAACTTTAAACCCATGATTATTGTTGCATATTAGCCTCTACTACGTATGAGTGACTTTAAATAACGTATTGTTGATTAAACGTCTACAAAGCGTATGAGTAATAATAAATATTTCCAAGTGATTAGCGAAACACATGTCAATCGAAACACAAAATCAAATTAGATTTTTCTTTTTTTGATATACATATTTAGATATATTTAGAAGCATTGAAGTTCAAAGTTCATATTTTTTATAATATGTAATGAAGTTTTTTAAAATTTTAAAGCATTTCATATTTTACAAAAGCATAAAATCGAAACCAAATACAGTCAAAGCTCGGTATAACGAACGATATATTGTCAGGCCCTTTCGTTATAGTAAAAAATTCGTTATATCGCAAAGTTTTTTTTTTATCAAAATTTTATTAAAAAAAAGACTTTGACTGTAGTTACTTTTAATGATCATAAAATTCAAAAAATAAATTGCTGAAATAACTTAATACAAAATGCATGCGTTGTCCACTACATAATTTAAAGTCGATTTACATAGGCACATACATATGTTCATACATATGTATGTAATTGGTCATTACAACCATTCTGTCAGGATCATAACCTCATTTCTCACAACACTTATGTTGTGTGATATAATTTTATACAACATGAGTAACGGGACAGTTTAAAATCGGCTGCGAACGGCAGATTTCTGAGAAACTTTTTTATTTACTCTCAGAATTTTTGCCAGAAATCCGCTGAGAGAAGTCCCCAAAGAAATATTTTCTCATATTTCGTTTTGTTGCAAATGTCTGAACTGCGGCCGATTTTACAATGTTTTAAGTCTTCTTGACATCAATTTTAAATTGACATAAAAATATAGAATATTTAAATAACAGGTATCTGAAAGAGGAAAAATTTGTATTTTAATTTTTTTTAGAGAATAAGTAAGATTCGAAACTCTTAACCTCAAATATGCAAAGAGAGAACGAAATCTACTATATGTCCAATACATCGTTTTAGTTACATATGCCTCTCGCTGTAAGCACTATTTCAATTTCTCCGAAGATGATTCACAAAAAACCATTTGAAATCCTTAAATAAGACTAGAAATGTAGAGTGCTATATGGGTCAAATACTAGGTAACGTTAAGTGAAATTAAATGAAAGTCGCCTTAAAATCATACCTCACTTAGCTCCCCCTATAATACTAAGAATATCTCATATTTCGGAAAATATCTGTAAACACTGGCTGGCATTTCTAAACAATCCTGATAGTTTTTGCAAAGCATCTGGGGTGTCTAAAAATCGTTCATCTTAAGTATTGTTTCTTGATTTAACATCTGCAGAAATCATTGTAAGGTATTTTCAATCTTTGAGCTTGTATATCCGGAAACCCGTGACTTGTAACGACTGCCATCAATTTCAGAAGGTGGATTCTACGTAGATGTTACACAAGTCTTGTTCACCGTATATCCATTATAGGCCAGATTTGTCTGACCTCCATACAAGTGTTTAAATTTTCCATATCCTAGAAATAGTCTTATCCCAGCTATATACTTATAAGTATTAACTGTTAATACAAAACTCAAAAATACATCACGAATCGACTTTCAAATAGAAAATTTCACAAAACAATTGTCTCACTGACTGCGAAAGCACGAAAAAAAATTAAAACGAAAAAAATGAAACCTCATTGAACCTTCGTAAATAGTAACTCTCTGAGATTGACTGTCTGAAATATGTTTCTATAATTTTAGTGAGATTAAGGGGAATCATTCCATAAAAACTGGAATGATCTTTCCACATGGAAAGCATGTTCAGGTAGTAGGAAAAGAATTGTGGTTAATAAAGACAAAACAAAGCCAAATATGTCAGTAGCGAATAGTCTGAAGCACCTTATACTTAGAAGGTTCTTCTACATCCATTTACTTGTTAAATTCCTTTTATTTTTCTTTGTAAAATTTCATTTCATAATATGTGATAATTTATTCAGAGTTGCTTATTTTACAATCTAAAAACGAATAGAATGAAGTTGATTAATACACCCATAATTTAAAAAGATCTATTCTATTATTTATTTATTAATATTTTTTTATTTACAATTTCGAATGATTTTACTTTTTTTTTTTAATAAAAAAAGCTACTGAAAAATGTTAATTTGTCGATAGAAATTTTATTTCAAGAATGATGAAATTTTACGTTTTGTTGCATACTTCCAGAAATAATCTGTAGATTTATATTTTTTTAAAAAATCTTGCATATTATAAAAATTTTATAAATTTTCTGCAAATTCTATGAAACATTAACGACAAAGGAGTAAAAAAGCCGATTATTTAAAAAATCAGTCTTTAAAATTAATTTAAAAGGGTATAGTTTTGCGATTAAACATGAATCGATTGCTTTCTAAATTTTTCAATAAAGTTAACAAGTTGAGTAAAATCAAACAGTCTTCATACTTGTAATAACTGTCTATAGAAGCTATTTTAGCTCGTGACATTCGTTTATTGCAAGCAAACAATTACAGACATCATCCCTTAATCGGCTGAACATTTTCCGTTCTGGTTTTCACCGTCAATCGCCAGTAAATTTCCATACAATATTTTTTAAAGCCATTCGCCTTTTTTTTTATATATATTTTTGTGTTATTTTTGTGATGTTTAATGATAATTTGTATTTTGCTTCAGTTAAATAAAGATAGAGTAAATTGTTTAGCTTGATTTAATTTAATTTTATTTTAATTTAAGAGAAGAGATTATTTTGGCATATAAAAAATACAAAGACGAGATGCGCAGTGTGGCACATTTGTTAGCGTATAAGGAAAACAGTGCCTATAAAAAAAACGTACTGCTAACAGCAGCGGCAACAGCAGTAACGTTAAACAAATACAGATTAATTCATTTGAAATTGAAATTAAAATAACAAAAAAAAAAAAACATTCTTCTTTATAGTTAAAGTATTATTAAAATTTTATCACTTAATTTATTAGTTCTACTTTAATTCCTTTGTGCTTTTAGAATTTGTTTAAATGTCAATGCAATTCTTCTTTTTTTAATTCAATTTGCCTTGAAAATCTAAAGGCAAATGATGCTAGGCGTTATAACAAGAGCCCATCTTGGCACTTTCGGTTCTTCTGTGGAGATAAGAAAAATTGTGTTTCGTTTTAATATGACGTAAACTTTTATGATTTAATTAGAAATTATTAGAATTTTTATAAATTTTAGTTGATTGGTAGCACGTATGTATGTATATACAACGTTTTCTAATTGTAAATGTTATTAATTTTTTTTAAAATATTTTGTAATTTATTTATTTTCTAAATTATTAATTAAATCTTTATAACAATTTGAAGAAATCACCAGATTCACCAGAAATTGTTTAGATACAGTAGCCATTAAATGAAACAAATCCTTGCAAATTCTTATGTAAACTTCTGACATTTTTTTAAAATCATTTGAAGTTATTTCTGTACTTTGTATGAAAGTTTCCATCTGGAACTCACGTATACCGCAGTTTTATGCGTTTAAAAAATAAATTCATCAACTAATACGTTGAATGTATGTACGTATGCAACTAATTATGATAATTTGGTCACAATCCAATTTTCACATGTCGTGTATTTGAATTACTTTCTAGAAATAGAAATAAAAAAGGAGATTAAAAACCTAAGAAAATATTTTGCCTTTCGTTTGTATACACTAACAAATATGAGGTTTTAATTTAAACTACAATTTCTTAAAGCTATTTACCATAACAAAACTGAAGCCTTTAATTAGAACTTGAAGAACTGGTATCTTCTCATATGGGATTAAAAAATCTAGCTGAAGTTCCAATTTTCTATTTTTTTTTATAAATACATACAAATACATAATTGGTCATTACAACCCTTCAGTTAGGATTACGACCTAGCTTCTCACAGCACTTATGTTGTGAATGTTAATTTTATACATGAATGGCGGGACCTACAGTTTAAAGTCAACTTCCAACGACAGTTGTTGAGAAACTTCTTCATGGCAGTTTTATTTACCCTTAGAGTTTTTGCCAAAAGTTTGTTGAAGGAAACATCTGACCTGAGGTTTGAACCGTGGCCTAAAGCCTAATAAGCCAACACACTACCTACTAGACTACGGCTTCTAGTCTATATATTAGTTCTAAATCTATCTATCACAGCAACTTTCAACATGAATAACAAAACTCACATTGTTTTCTACACAATATCTACTATATTCTGTCCAGATGTTATGATACCTATAAAAGACCATACATAGTGAGTGCATAATTCTCGCTCAAATCACCGCTCTACAATGCAATACATGTAACGAATTCATAGAGGTTTTTTGTATTTTAAACGAATGCCAGTTATCTTAAATTGTCATGGCCTTAGAAACTATTATAAATGCTCCAAACCAAGTTATGTTTCACATTATATTTTAGGAATATATTATTTTTAAGCCTTCTGTAGTAAAACACAAGTGAACTTCGCTTTGATGGCTATAGCGCCCATCAGTATGTTAATATATGTATATATCGCATTATATTGTCAAGTTACGCTGTGCTTTACTTACTCACTTGCTTGGTCATTAGAATGCTTTAGTCCGGATTACAACCTAGCTTCACACACCACCCATGTTGTATGAGTTAATTTTACCCATGAGTGGTGGGACCTACTGTTTACTGTCGACTCCGAACTACAGATTTAAACAACTTTTCATGGCAATTTTATTTGCTCTCAAAGTATTTGTCTGAGAGGAAGTCGCCGAAAAGAATTTTTTAGTTCTTTCTGTCTGAGAAGTCTAAGCCAGGGGTTTGAACCACGGGCTCTCCTTAATAAACCAGCACCCCACTTTCCAGACTACGGCAACTGTGCCTTACCTTTAAATAATTAATATATTGGACTTCGTAACCACCATAAAATTAAGTCTTCTTGATACCAATGATAAAACAAAATCCGTAATTGAATAACAAAAATGGAATAATTTTTTAATGTTGTGAAAACTTATGTACATAAATACATTAAATTTAAAAAAAAATTCTCTTAGACGAATTTTTTTCTAGTTTTGCTTTAATCTTTTCAAAATCGAACAAAAAATATAAAGACATTTTAAAACAATAAACTTAGCCAGGCAAATATTAAACAAGTTCCGCCCAATGGCGCCATCCGAGCAAATGGAGGTTTATTGCCAGTGAAAGCACGATAATAAAGTGTGCCACTAAAAAGTATAGTACCAACAGCCATCAGGGTGCCAGACTGCAATTGCAAAAAAAAAATTCATTTAGTTTTCCAGTCATTAATCATATGACTACATATTTACAACTAGAGGATATTTAGCCAAAGGCATGCCTAACAATGCTATCGAATGGAAGAAATGGAAACGATTGGCAGTATCAAACACATTACGTAAATCGGGTTTATCTTGAATATTTAAATGATGACTACCCACAGCGCCCAAAATAACGGCAGAGGCTCCACTTAAACCAGCTAAACGCACAAAAATATAATTGCCTTCAGCTAATTTCCACAATGGAGGCATAACACTTTTTAGAGCCTGCTTAGACATGTCCGATACTTTAATTGTAGCCTTAACAATTACAAAAAAAATTTGTTAGCAGATCATTATCTTGATTTTGTTTATAATATTAATTATACCTTGGAACCCTCTTTGGTAAATAATGAAGCTGTAGTGCCAATAATTGTTTTGCTCACGGGATTTCCTATTGCCAAATAGTGCAGTGTATCAGTCACTGTCATTTTATCGCTTGTTGTTTGTGCTTCTTCTTCTATTGACAAAACTTAAAAGCCGGTAATCCTCCACCTTCTTCCACCTAAAATATATTTACCTTGACGTTTAATTTTATTTTATAAAGAAAAATCTTAACTATTTTCCCTTTAGATAAGTTTTTTTTTTCTTTTTTTTTATTAACAAATTAAAAATTTTGAGGTATTTTTGGTTTTCAATGATAAACTATATCTCAATAACTCAATAACTATAGAAATAGAAAATATTCACAATAGAAAAACAATGTTGACAACCTTGGAAAAAAGGAATTACAATCAGAATTGTAATTTTTCGCCAATTTCAAAGCCAATTTTATTAAAAATTTTGCAAGATGTTTAATAATATTTAAGTCTTTAACACTAAATACACATATCTTTTAAACTACAACCTAGATTTACTATATTTATATTTATTTAGACTAGAGTGATGAATTACCAAAAAAAAGATTTCGGTATCTCCAACTAGGTGCGTAAACTATGACCAATAACAAATAACGTTTGCAGCTGCCATTTTTCTCGATGGCCATATAAAAACATGTTCTTTACATAAAGTGGAAATGTTATCGACTGCATGGAATATTTTTTTTTAATTTATAGGTGCCCCACTATTGCGTAATTAAGCATGACATAAAAATCAAAAGAAATTTCAATATATAAAATTTATTTAGTTTTTATTAATTTCCTATGGAGGTTTGAGGGTTAATTTTTTTGACATTCCGCGTACTCTTTAACAAAAACAAAATGCCTGTTGTTTTTGCATTGTTGTACAGATGCTATTACCTATTGGATATGCCTTGGATAGAACCATTTTTTGCATCCGTCAGACCTTCTAATACATAAATAATGACGTATACAGCCCCTATTGGTCCTTAAAATTTATAAAAAATAGTGCTTCAAACAATGAACGTTGAAATGCTTTATATTTTTTTCTTATTATTTTTTCTTATATGCTTTAGCATTATCCAAAAACACTTGTGTACATATATATTTATAAAATAGCAATATTTTTATTAATGAAACAAGTTAAATTATCTTTCTTTATATCAAATATTTATTAATCACTCTTTTGTGTTACAATTTCATTCCAACAAAAGCGAGATTCATTGCGCCATCAGCTTGAACAATTTCTGAAAAAAGTAAAAAAGAAGCAATTAGAAAACTTTTCTAAGCATTTAAAATTATTATATTCCTTAAGAAAATCAGACACCTTTAGCCGTCATTAGCGAACTTCCGGTGGAAACCGCAAAAGGAAGATAATATTGTATCATCATTTAAAAATAAACTAATAATTTGTATTACTACCATGTTTAATACACACCTTTGGATATTATGATAATGCTTTAAAATTAAGCGATATAACAGCAATGAAATTCAGTTCCTCCTGAGTCTGCATTTTAAATGATGTAACCTTTTTAGAAATGCCAATGCACTTCGATGATAATGGTTAAAAGCCATTTTCAATTCTCAACCTAAAAGAAGAAATTGGATACGGGGGTTTTAGAAATACTGCATCCATTATTTAGGATAAATAAGACCTAAACTTATGATTCAGAAGATTGTATATCTTTCAATGATCTTTTCAGTACAGGTCTGTGTAATTTTTCATCAGGGAAATATTCTCACAATTTAAAAAAAAAAAAAAAGTACAGAACACACTTACCTTTAAGAGTTTTCATTTTCAAAAGCCACATGAGCTCTTCCACAAAATTATATCATCTGCACGTTGTTTTCTAAAAAAAGAAACGCATTTATATTATATTATGTCTAATTAAAGTACATATTTTACTATAACAAAAATACTTTTGATTTTTTCTATATTCAGCCTGCCGTATCATCCATGACTCTATAATTTCAAAAATGCAAAATTTTATGAAAAATACATAAAATTCTGCGAATAAAATTATAGAACTCAGTCTCGTCATCAGTATCATCATTATAGAGAAATCAATTTCCTTTCTTAAATTTGTTGTTCAAATATAAAAAAAATACAGAAATTTACTAACCATTTTCGGAAAGTTTAAATTTTCCTCCATCCACGTGTTTCACTTTAAAGAGATTTTTTGTAAAGAAACCTATGCCGCATTTTACTTGACGAATATGATTCTTTGAAAACTCGTTGACTTTTTTTCGTGATGCTTTCTTGATTCGTTATTTTGCGTATGTTGATTATTGTGTTGCCAGATTGCTTTAAGTTTATAAACAAAAACAGTGTTGTATATACATATTATTGGATTGTATTTCATAGCACAATACTTTTAATATTTTAATTTGTTTAAATAAATCAGACAGATTCAGTTGTGGAATAAGAACAGTATTATTATATTTGTTTTGTTATTACTTATTCTCTTTTATATTAAATTTGCAGCAAAACTGTAAGTTTAGTTAGTCGAAAAGAAAAATTTATGTTTTCATCAGCCCCTATTAATTTATCCACAAACTTTGTCTTTAAATAAGTTTAAAAAAATTATTAAATAATTTAATTACAAGAATAATAACAATTTTATTTTTCTATGAATTATACAATATTTTTTAATTAAAATTTTTTATATGCGTAATAAAAAGAACAATGACAGCCTATTCCATCTATCCCTATTTCGTACTCCAATTTATATATGATGGGTTTGTCTTTCTAATAGAGGTGAAACTTACTTATTCTGGACACATAATAATGCAGTACCTATTTCGATTAATGGCATTTTGGTGAATTTACATTTTATTCCCCACACCGACCAAAATCACCACACTAAACAAACTGACTACACTTTACAAAACCTCACCTCCCTACAAACTCACCGCACCGAATAAATTCACAACACTTCTCAAAAAGTCACCATGCTAGAAACACAGAACACTAAAAAGTAATTAATTTTGGGACCCGTCGTCAAATCCAACCAAATTCCAACACTCACACGCAACAACCGACCACCACACATACAACCCGACGACGCGGACTTGAAAAAACATTGTGCGAATTAATATTCAAAGTTTGTTTTTTGAACGAACGAATGAATTTTTTTCAACCACCAGTGTTACCAAGAAGGAAAAAATTTTTTAATCAAATCCTTAAAAATAATCACTAAAATTGGAAAATATATACAAATATTTAAATTCATAGTTTTTTCTATTTTTTTTCAAATTTAAATTATATTTATTTAGATCACAATAATTAATTAAATTACATTTTTTGACAACATAAAGAATAACCAAAACCAAAAAAACCTATCTATCTACAAATTGAACAGAAACACAACCAGTTTTGATTACAAAAAACCAAAAGCGGCAACACTGGCAAAGAGGCAATTTATTTACAGTTTTTCTTTATAAATTTATACATATATTAGTTTAATGCAAAGTATATTTTTTTAAAAAAGGATTATTATCACATTAATAATGTTATAATTAATGTTGTCGATAGATAATATGATATCAAAGCAAAAGTTATTTTATACATATTAAAGAAATGGTAAATAATCAAGAGTCTGTATTGGCCGCAATAACATTTTTTGCAAAAATTCATCCTGGTGAAGTTTGCGGCAGTAATGGATTACCGCTTACACCGAATTCCATAGCAATACTGGGTAGATCTCAAATACTTAAGGAGCTAAGACATCCAAATTTATGCCAGTATTTAGATGTTATTCGAGGAAAACATGGTAAGTCAGCTTTATTACTTTTTAAGGAAACCAGTAACGCCCATTTTTTAAGTATAAATAATAAGGAATTATACGCACAATACATTAAGAGAAATATTTGGGAAAAATTTACCTTAGAAGGCATCTTTAAGTGGAGAACAAGTATCAAGACAAAAATTTAAAGAGTATAAAAAAGAACCACATATACTTCGGGTCGTAGTAATAACTATACGTTTTTTTTAATGTTTAGTGAGAGTTAAAACGGTGCATATTCTGAAATGAATTTGAAACCAATAAGAAAATATATTGATTAGTGTGCTATCAAGATTAATAAGGTAACCTTTGGAACATCACAACATAGTGTAAACAAGATTTCATGTTTTTGTTTGACTTACACAGAATAACTACCATGGAATGAGTTTTGGTTATGTTTTTCTCAGTAAAAAAAAGTCATTAACAGGCAATCGAAGGGAATGAGCAGTTGTGAATGAATAGCTCAAAATTCGGATAAGGAATCTGCAGTCTAGAAAATCAGGGAGGTATTAAATGCTTCAACTCGTATACCCGAAATGAAATGACGGATGCTCTCGTTAGGTTAGTTTTTATTTTCTGAGAGTGACATGATGATTGGTCCTAATCGCTATTTCTACGGTCTTGTCGGAACATTGGTCATGGAGAAAGAGTGGAAGCACAGATCGGGTTGTTATGTGTCTTGGAGTCTATGGCCTTCTAGAGACATACTTAAAACAGGTTATACTGTTGGATTTGGATGAATCCAGCCTTTGAATGGTTACTGGATTTCTTATGGGACACAGCGTGGTTAGATACCTAGCAAAGTTCGCTATAATACCAGCCGAACTATTGCAGGGTATGTTGTAGTGAGGATGGAGGCTATAGGACACTATACCCATCTTTGTGATGTAATTCGGCTGGTTCTGAGGTGCCCGTTCATTACTGCGTAGTTAGTCAGTGATCTCTTTATGTATTTTGTTTGTACCAGTTCTCTATTTCTTTTTTTTTCGATTCTATGTCTCTTTTGCTATATTTCCATCTTCTTTCCCTTGCATCTTATAATTTTCTTTTTGTTAGAGCGACCAGAATAGGTCAAATTATCTCTAGGTAAATTTGTTTTATTACAACCTCGGAAATCTTTATCTGTCTCCGAGATCCGTCCTAATTATATTTTTTTAACCAAATTAAAATTAAGAACCTTTTTTTAAATGCTAATATGAAATAATACTAATTAATGAATATATACACTCGCTAGCGCGATGATCTTTTACTATAAAGTATCTAAAGAGGTTGCCTTCTGCTGACTGGGCTCTGTAGAGCGAAGGTACTTATATTCAGAAAGGTTCCGAACCAACTTCTGGATGGGACACTATTGCATCCAAGGAGGGAACATCTGATCGTATATCAAAGATTGGGCAAAAATTGTTATTGTTGACACCGAGCACCAGGCTGAAGGTTGCCAGGGCAATAGACTTGGAGAAGACATTATAGAAATACCCTACATAGATTGAGTGCAGTACAATAGATCGCATGATCGTTGTACAATGGTACCTCTTTACCACAATAATAATAAGTTATATGATGGTATTTTCAAAAAATGTTTAAATCAAATTGTAAAATTAAACAATAGAAATTTTGATTAAATTACCAAGTAATATTTTACAAAACTTATTTGTACATAATATTTATATTAAAATTAAACATTTTTACGTTTTTCTCTTATTTACAGAAAGAACTATTGTTGTCTACGAATATAGGGGCTCTACACTACAAGATAAATGTAAAAATTCTCTCAATTTAGCCTTAATACTTCGAATATTTTATCAAATTGCGTCAGCTCTGAACAAACTGAACGAACATAAAATTGTAGCTCATAATTTAGAGCCAAAAAATATACTTTTAGATCAGTATGACAATGTTAAGTTGTTTAATTACGGATTATACCATATGACAAAAGGTGGCGAATATGTTGCATTTCCCATTGGCAATATAAAATATATGTCACCTGAGCGTTTATTGGGTGTAAGAAATAATATTAAAAGTGATATCTGGTCACTGGCAATAATCATAGCTGAACTGCTGTTACAATCGTCATTTTGGCCAAATTTAAAAATATCTGCTATATCACGTAAAATACTCTCTTTTTGCCAATCTAATAATGTGTTTGAAAAAATTGCCAGAGAACATGATAAACTTGAATTATATCAACAATTGGATCCTGATATACGTTCGCTAATTGAACAATGCTTGTCTGTTAAACCTACAGAGAGATCATCACCGGAAAAATTGCTGGCGGCCAACATATTTGCAAGGAATCTCGACTTGTATCAAAATATAGTTTTAGAAAAATCTCCCGTACTTTTATTACGTATGCCTTTGGAACAAATTTACTATTGGTGGCAACTGGCTGGTGGTGATGTACAATCTGAATTAAAAAAAGAGGGCCTTATACGCAGTGAAGCTCCTATACTATCAATACCACAAGTTGTTTGCTTAAATGGTTCTATAGCTGGTCCAAAACGCAGCCAATCGTATTTAATGGATGATCGAGTTGTGATATTAAAGTTGCAAAATCTCATTGATCGTTTAAAGAAAATTCCAGCAATGGCTTATTATCCTCTTATACATTCCCCAAAATTTCCATACAATTTTGGTGCAGGTATGGATCAGTTGCCGCTTGTCATACGTGAAAAAGATATTGAGTACCAGTTTTACAGAGTTCGGTTATTTTCCCGTTTATTGAAAGTATGTTTAAAATTCTATTTTTCTATAATAAGATATTTAAGTTATTTGTTTTGTATAGGGCTATCCATATACAGCTGATTTAATACGCAAAGAAGCGGGTATTGATATACCACCATTACTAAGAGGTATTATATGGTCTTGTCTTTTGGATGTTATACCAAATGGCAGTTACGAAAAAATTGATAAATTTACACCAACTTCAACCGATCGTCAGGTGAGTACATTTTTATATCTTAATATATGAATATACATACACATATGTACATATCCTTGATGTTTCATTGTTTCTGTTTATTATAATTCCTTTAATATGGATAAATTTATTATTTCATCACATGCCCATTTTATTATTTCTCTACGTAAGGCGTACCTGTAACTCTGAATATCTTGTACAAAATTTTTTACTTTTATATGTATGCATATACAAACTTTTTTAATTTTTATTATTGGATTTTTTTTTATATTAAATTATGATTTGTGTTTTTTGGATTACTACCTTTCATACTTTATTGCCATTTAATTTGGAAAACTGTGTCCCTGTATTTGATTTTAGTTTTTATTGCTTGCCTGCTTGTGCTACTTATTATCTACTGCTTTGCATTTTTGTATAATTAATTATTATTTTCTTAATTAACTACAAGCTTGATTAAGATATTTATTTTAAAAACATTCTGTTTTATTTTCTGTATGTCGCAACTTCTATGTGCAATAAAAATTCCTCATGCTTAATTCTAAATTAAAATTATTCCTTAATTTACTACTCAACTTATTAGAAATTTATAATTTTGCGTTTAAGCCTCCCTTTGCTTTACATTATTCTCCTTATCTTAATGTTTTAATCAAATCTTTATGAAAATAAAAATTATTTTAGATTGAGGTCGATATACCTCGTTGCCACCAGTACGATGAATTATTGTCATCGCCTGAAGGACATCTCAAACTGAAAAGACTTTTGAAAGCTTGGGTTACCGCACATCCGCATTATGTTTATTGGCAAGGTTTAGATTCTTTAACAGCGCCATTCCTCTATTTAAATTTCAATAATGAAGAATTAGCATTTCATAGCGTTTATAAGTTCATACCTAAATATTTGCAATGGTTTTTCCTAAAAGATAATTCGGCGGTAATTAAAGAGTATTTAAGCAAATTCTCTCAATTAACTGCATTTCATGAACCAGTGTTGGCACATCATTTGGCAAATATTAATTTTATACCAGAACTTTTTGCTATACCCTGGTTTTTAACTATGTTTTCACGTAAGTTTTTTGTTTTTAATAAAATATGTGTAACTATTTCTAATTGAAACGTAATGCGTTATAGATGTATTTCCTCTACATAAAATCTTACATTTATGGGATAAACTGATGCTGGGTGATAGTTCATACCCATTGTACATCGGTATTTCAATACTGAAACAATTAAAGTCCACTTTATTAGCCTCTGGCTTTAATGAGTGCATTTTACTGTTCTCTGACTTACCTGATATAGTAATGGAAAACTGTGTCGTCGAGTCACAAAAGATGTATGAGTCAACACCGAAAAGTGTATCCCACCGATTTCATGTTCTAAGAGACCAAGAACTTGGACCATTTGTAAGTTATATATCTTGTTGTCGTATTTAAACTCGTAGCATGGTAAGAAAGAACTCTTTGTCAATTTTGTAAAGGATATTACTGCTGATGTCACTTTGGCCCACCTACAAAAAGAAATGTGTCCACGTATTAGTGCTAACGACTTGACTGATCTCTTGAAATATAAACCCGATGAACTTTTATGTTTGGATATACGCAGTACTTCAGATTATAATCGTGTTCATTTACCGAATAGTTTAAATATCTCTTATAATACTTTACAATTGGATGAGAAATCTCTGGAATCACTTAATACACCTCAACTCGAAGAAAGATTGAAAAATCGAATTATTGTATGCATAAGCAATATACATGAACATGCTGTAGAAGTAAGTAAAATGCTAAATCGGATTGATTCCTCCTTACTATTCCGACCTTTTATTACTCTTTGCAGTTTTCTAAATTCTTGGTAGAGTGTGGTATTCCTCGCGTCTGTATATTACATCAAGGATTTAATATTTTACATTCTATTGAGCCCAATATATTAGTGTCTAATTAATAATATAGTATAAAATAGTTTAATATTTAAAGTAAATTTAATTTACAACGTGTATTTTTTGATTAAGAATCAAATATTTTTTTTTTTGTATGTTTATTAATCTATTATTATTAAATTTATTACTCTATTGAATCGAGCTAAACAATAAATTGTTATAAATCGGAAGGTGTGAGCATCGGTGGTTCAGTGGTAGAATGCTCGCCTGCCACGCGGGCGGCCCGGGTTCGATTCCCGGCCGATGCAGCCGGTATTATTTTTATTTAAGATTTGTTTCTTGTAAGATCTTATAGAGTTCTCACTATGACTTGATAAACTTGGCATCAGTTAAAGTACATATGCTTCCTTCAAAAATCTCAACACCTTTTGTAACAGTTCTTTATATATATTTTGAATTGCCGAGATTAATTTAAATTGAATCGTAATTACTTTACTATACTATACATAGGTAGCTCAATTCTCAAAGCAATCGTTTAATTTGTGATAGTTTAAGATTAGTGGAGTTGAAAAAAATTACTGGAAACGCATGCCATGATAGTCCCGTAGGGTTTTTTTTTAAGGAAAAAAAAGTTAAATTGCATCGGCCGGGAATCGAACCCGGGCCGCCCGCGTGGCAGGCGAGCATTCTACCACTGAACCACCGATGCTTGTGGTGTATCTTTCGCAAAATTAAAGTTCGTGTGATTAGAATGTTAAGAGATAACATTGAAATGTTGTTAACATAATTTTAAAGCTTTTGTAAAATACCTGTGTTACCATTTCGTCGAATTACATTAAGAAAGCGAAATTGTCGAATTTAATTCTGAGATTTTTAAAGTCATGATTGGCATTATGAAGAAAATGAAACTAAAGAAACTGGCGCTTTTATTTTTTTTAATAATAAAGTCAATGTTAAAAAATGTTTAATTTACATAGTAGTAAAAGGATAATTTTCATTTCAAGTAAAGAAAATTTAGAGTATTAGAAATAATTTAATATCTAATTTTGTTTAAAAAGGGTTTCGGTAAAGTTTTAAAAAAAAGTCGGCAGCCCTGTAAAAGGTGTGCAAACAAATATCGTTATTTAAACCTATAGAGCTATTATCAGCTAATGGCACAACTCCACCATAAGCATCGGTGGTTCAGTGGTAGAATGCTCGCCTGCCACGCGGGCGGCCCGGGTTCGATTCCCGGCCGATGCAATCTGTTTTTTTTTTTTAGTTATGAAACATTTTTTCTCCTAATAAAATCTTTATCACTTCCTGCTTTTTTCAACACCACTGGATTTTATATCACTATCGAATATTACACTATTTGAATTTACCTAGATATATTCAATACAGATGTTAAAAAGTCTTATAAGCGTTTTACAAATGTAACAAATCTTTAATACATAGTGAGAAAAGGTATAGTTTGGCCAATACCTATCCCAAGTTTGCCTATTTTGAACAAATTTTTCTGTTTCCGAATTGATTTTATGGTTGCAGTATTCTCATCTACTATAATGGTTCAGGTTACAAAAAGAGTATATTCTTCTGGGAATATACAACAAGTTAATGTCTTAAAATAAAAAGGAATTAATTTGGAGAATGCGAATTATCTAAGCCTTGATTCTATTCCCTCACTATTACTTTTCTAACAATTCAAAGCAGATGCATTTAAAATAAAAGTACATAATAACAAAATTATTTTATAAAAAGATAATGTTTGTAAAATTTTATTCTTGAAAAAAAGTGTGCGTTGGCCGGGAATCGAACCCGGATCAACTGCTTGGAAGGCAACTATGCTGACCATTACACCACCAACGCCCTGATAGAGTTGCCACATAACTGCCTACAATAATTCATTTTTTTCAAAAGCTTAAAGTTGTTTTAAGCTAAAACTCAAAAATATTATATAAAAGCTTTATCTGAGTGTGAGCATAAGCATCGGTGGTTCAGTGGTAGAATGCTCGCCTGCCACGCGGGCGGCCCGGGTTCGATTCCCGGCCGATGCAGTCTTAAGTTTTTTGTTGACAACGTATTTTTCCTTGAGATTTTTTTTGATATATTAAAGTTTCAGGTTTTCTAATTAAAACATGCTGACTTAATAAAGTTTTAGAAAGGACTGATAGGTATTCTTTAAATAACATTATTTCTATTGCTGCACCGTTTAAACTTTTTCACTCTAATAGGCTACTCTATATTAGAACGACCAGACGAACTGCTATACTGATTAGGATTATACTCTAATGCCTCTACCAACCTTGTTGCCCTGACGGATTTGAAGAAACTGTTGTCGGTAAGGATACATGGTTGCCTAGAACTTGATAAGCAGCCTGGTGTTTCCTTCTGAAATGCGTTATCACCGTACTTGTATCAACTATGTGTTCTGGTAATTGGTTTTTCTCGCCTTCGAACCTGTAAATTGGGGATGGACAAATAAATGTTCTTTGAGTCAATGCCCAGTCTGAATAGCGGTTTCTGGATAGTCTGATGCAAGACTATTCCTATCATAAGTTTAAAATTTGCCAAAGAAGTACATCTTTTCAAACCAATCTTTTCATACCCCAGATAGGTTGTGCCTTATCCATGGCTCTATTCTTCATTACCATATGGCTATAGCATGTCCGTTGAACAGGTTTTTATAGTCTTACTCGTGCCAATATCAGTAAAAGAAGCATATTTTGTGCCAGATCTATCATTCTTCTTAACAAGTCGGCCTTTAAAACTTGCAAAGTACTTGCTATTCTAAACTACTAAACTCAAAACCCCAAAAGTAGTTATTTGCGTTACAAGAACCGGTAATCTTGTTATCATCATATATTTATTGGCATGTTTATAAATGAAACAAAGACTGCTTTAAAGCTAAGAAATTGATTTATTTCAAATCGAAACTGTTAAAGGATAAATAAAGTGATCGTGTAATTTGTTTACCACTAAGCTAAGTCTAGTTTCAGTCAGTTTCCGTTATAAGCATCGGTGGTTCAGTGGTAGAATGCTCGCCTGCCACGCGGGCGGCCCGGGTTCGATTCCCGGCCGATGCATTTGTAACATTTTTTGTTTGGATAACATTTTATGAAATTCAATAAAAAATAAAATGGTTTCATAATATTTTATAGTTTTTATTTTTTTCTCAGTTACATTAGTCAAATATGATTATAATAATTGGAAAAACTAACATACAAATACATTTTGTTTTATTTCTTTTTTTTTTTTTTTTTTAATTAATAAAGTACATTACAATAATATAAAAAAATTATATTTGAATTATACAAATACATAGTAATTGTTTTAATTAATTAGTAAGTGTTATACAAATCAATTACATTTAAATAAATATAGCATGTGACAAGTTTGCATGGATATTTAATTTAAGCTAAAGTTTATACTTATATTTGTATAAATGCAATAAATTTCTACTAAATGTTGTTGTCAAACGAATATAATTTATTAACGGTACAAAATTAAAAAATAAATTACTCTTTAGTATCCAGATGGACGCGATAGAAATCGTTAAGATTTATTAACCATACATTTAAAATAATTTTAAATACAAAATTTTAAATAATTTATAAAAATTTGATACAAATTTCTTAAAAAGAAAATAGATTTCGAAATCGGTTAGAATCGGTTGCGATTTCCATTACAGTATAAGGTATATAGAAATCAATAAATTAACTTTTTTTTGGCACCATGTGTTCCAATAAAAAATTATGCTTCAGTATTTACGCTTAAATGGAAAAATAAGAAATAAAAGTAAAAAAAAAAACAAAATGTAAAAAATTTTGTATTTTAGTCGGCGATAACAGTATGAAAAATCCATTACCTTGATTTTTTCATACGTGATATTTCAATTAGAAATAAAAAATAATGAAACTCTAACGTATTCCATATTTTCGAACGTTGTCTTTCCGTTAACAATGTAAAACAAGCGTATATATTTTATGAAATATTCAAACTGTAAGACAGTCATAACCAATGTCACTTTTCTTAGCTTTGTTTCAGTTTCATTATTTTTTTTTTTTTTGCATTTAAACGGCTGTACTTTGGCAGAAACTCCGTTAATTCCTTATAAATTAACTTCATAGGTCAATAATGAACTGCAACTAGCATCTTTTGTTAAACTATTTCATTTTCCAATATTCGCTTTCATGTTAGATTTTTGGTTGCCAAATGGGTTCTCAATATATCCCAAATGCAATGTTTAAAAGGTTGAATTTTCTATTCTAATATTTAATTTAATTAATGTAATTATTAATTAAAAATTGGTTTCATAATTTTATAAGTGCTTCATATAGTCTTCATTATATGTCCTTATGATTGAAATTTTATTTTCACTCGATGCATTTGGATGAAAATGAATTTGAAATTCCTCCCTTGGACTTTTTGAATATCGTCAGCTTTATTCCATATCTCTTCTAACACAAAATAATATGTTTGTTATTGTTTAATGTTACATTTTTTATTATTCGAATTCTGTAAAAAGTTCTCATTTTATAATTTTAATTTTAATCTTTATAATATAATAAACCTTTTGCCTCTTCAATGAACTAAAAAGAAATTGCTGCCAGGTTCTACACAATCTCTTACAAAGAATTTTAAGCAGTGATATCACTTTGATCGATCCATTTATTACTATCTTCAGCTTCACGATGATTAAAAGTATATTTAATTTAACAAGTTTACTAAGCAAATATTCGTATGGTTTGATATACTTTGACTCTAATGACAAACACCAAACGTAAGAACTTTTTTCTTCCTTGCTTGAACATGATGACATTAAAGAATGAAGTAAAATATTTTTACAGAAACATAAGGCATTATTAAGCATACATAGGTCGATAGAAGCCTTTTTAATACGATATGTGCAGTCTAAATCGAACCCCATCTTCTATTATTACAATTGTTTCCTGTGGACTGTCCAATTGTTTACAGTAACTAGAAATTTCGGTTTTGGCTTTAGAAATAAATCGATAGATCGTAGAATGTGTTACTTTAGGATAACTTATTAAGAAACCGTACATTGAAACTCTTTTTTATTCATTTTTTTTCAATACATAGCTTTTGGAGTAAAGAAACAATGTTTATAAGACGGATGCACTTTACAATTAATTATTAATTGATATTTTTTCAATTCGCCTTTCAGCGAACATCAAATTTACTGGAACGAAATGGACTTTGTTTTCGTCCATTGTGTGTGATTGGTTGTTACAGTATCAAGGTTATATATAATAATATTTATACTAGAAACGATTTTATTCACACTACTATTTCAAGCAGTCACAATATTGCCAAAAAAGTTTATTTTGAAATGCCATATATTGTATTCAAGTCTCATTTACTTGATAATTCTCATTGCTTTTAGAATTCTAAAAACGCGTACGTTTTACTTACGTAAAGTCGGAGAGAAAACAGAAAACATTGCAGAATTCTATCCTTATTTGAGTAAAAAGAGTAAAAACTTTACGAGAGATTTTTTCGGTTTACATGATTACTAAAATACAAAAACAAAAATTAATACATTATTGATCTAAAGAAGTGTGATTGATATTTGCAAAATTGCAAAGGATGAAGAGAGCTGTACGTGCGATTACCAAATTTCCAGTCGTTGACAAATTCCATTCTCTCGATTTTTCTATTAACATGTTGTTGCTGCATTTTTGATCTTTGTTTTGTTGCCTTCTAGTATATTCTCGGCACTTAACATTACGTATATACGAGTACAAGTTATTTATGTAATTCTGAGTACCGTAACGATATGCTTATTTTGTTGTTGTCTGTTTGTTTTTCATGTAGTATTTAGTATTTTCGATTAGTTTACTTTTGTCCGCGTAACATAATTGAAGTCCAAAGTCTTGAAAATATTTATTAAAAATCAAATTTTCTGTTTGAAGTGAATTAAAAATGAAGTGGACAGCCATTTTAAAAGTGTATTTCTAAATAAGTGTTAAAATATTTCATCTGAATATATTGTCTAGTCACGTTAATTTTATATAAAAAATAAATATAAAGTTTCAAATAAATATTTTTTTTATAAATGTGTGATGTTTTTATTATTTTCTATATATGTATAGTATATTTTTTTTTTAAATAAAACAAAACTTAAAATATTTTCACAATAGAATAATACATATACAATTGTAGGGATTGTTATATATTCTTTTTAATTGGACGTAAAACAAAAATTAAAGAGGAAATAATTAAATTTTCTTTAAATAAAACAAAGTTATAAACAAACGAATACAAATTAATACAAGTGTCAAAAATATAACTACATATTTAAGGTAAATATTAACAAATATACTATTTATTTTTAAATTACTATAATATTGCGTTTTTCTTTTGTTTGTTTGATAATTAAATTACATACACATTTCATTCACAAGCTTATATTCAAAACGAAATTATTTAATTAATTATTAATACAAATAATACATAGTTGGGGTTATTGTTCGAATAGTTATAATAAAAATAAATTGATTTAGCAGACTAAAAATTAAAAATAAAAAATATAAGAATTAACATGTCGTCATGTGAAATCAGAAAAAGGCCTTAGTAAAAAAAATACATACAATTAAAAATTCGACTTTCTGATTGACTATGATGCACTGTATAAAAATAAATATGTTTCTGCAAAGTTTTACATTTCAACAACGAAAAATATTGCATTTTTTCAAAAGTCCTTAGAATAATGATTTTTTTACAGTTTTTAACAAATTTTAGAACTTTTTCCACTTGTTCTACAAAATATTTTAAATGCGCAACTAAGGGCTTTTAAGATTTCATATGACTTTATGTATATTTGTATTATTTTTAAGGTTTTAAGAATTGTAAACTAATTGCATTTAAAAAGTGAATATGTAGTTGCCTCGTTTAACATTAAATACAGAGCTGTTGAAACAATCTCAAATAGATATTTTAATAATTATAAAATTAATCAACAAAACTATTTAACCTTTTCATTGCTGCTAAGCAATTCTTGTAAGAATGCACGAAAACTGTGGGACACACATATGTGTTTCGCCTTGAAAAAATACTGTCATTCATAAAAAAACAATATTAATTGTGATTGTGAACAAAAAAAAACATTAAATTGTTTTTTTCTTTGCGAATTAAAATTTATAAGAAGATAACTGAAAGTAAAGCAACAAAGACACACACAATCTCGTAGCGTAAAAGCACGGCGTCGCTGTTTTCGAGACAAATGCAGCATTTTTTTGCCGCATAGCAGTCTAACGGTTAAAAAAATCTTGGTGTTTTTTTTTTCCAATTTCTAATTTTGCATAATTTTATTTCGAATATATTATTTAACTGTTATAATAAATTTATTTTAAAATGTTCTTCCACATTCTTTACAAAATATTTTTATATTTCGGTGTTGTTATAAACCTGGCACCCTTATTGGATCAAGGACCATGAAAAGTGTCTTTAAAAAGCGAAAACTTTCAGGCAATATCCTGATTAAAGAATTTTTAACAATTGTTTGTGAGATAAAATATTTTCATTTGTTGAAGAAGAAATCATGCACAATTATTATTCCAAAATACTATGCCTGAAGATTGAAATCATTCTTTTTAGATAAATCAAATCCCTCTGAGTCGTTCTAAACTAATAATCAAATAAGTGCATGTAAATATACATATAAAAGATATGTAATTTTGGTACTCTATTTTACCGCGTAACTGTGTGAATTTTGAGGCAATTAAAAAGAATATAAAAATTTAAGTTCTTAAAGATTCCATTTTCGTATTCTATATTATTTTTTTTTTAAATTTTTTATACAGATTATTTGCTCAAATGCAAAGGTGCAACTGCAAGTAAATGAAAATTTTAAATTAATTTCCCTGATATTTTGTCCTATACTCTGTATATGGTAGATAAAAAAATAAATAAATATCCTTTATAAATTATTGAAAGAAAACCGAAAAATTGGAAAGATTTTGCAGTGGTTATGAAATATCTACTAATACCGTTATAGTAAGTCCCGTGAATTCATAGGCATTTATTCCAATATTTTTCTTCTAGGGTAACCAATTCGATAATTAAATTTTTTTTATTAAAATAACTAACAGAAAAATAAATTTACTTGAAACTGAATTTTAAAGTTAAATTAAATTAACATTTACACAACTTGAAAAATTAATTGAAATTAATAACAGCTCTGCTTTCATTTAATAATATATTATTTAATTATAATAATTTTTAAATATTTTTTATATGCATGATTTGTTTTTTTTTCTTTTTTACTTTTACAGCTTACAAATAAAAAATGATTTTTAAATATTTATATATATATATTTGTTTTGTTTTTAATGGTTTCATTTAAATATATTGTTGTATACATTTAATGTAAAATAGTTTAATTAAGTGTTTTTGTTAATTATTCTTCTTCTTTTCTTTTCTTTTTTTTTTTTATCTAAAATACATTTGTTTGTTACATATTTTTTTGTTTACATATATCATTATTTGTTCCTTATTGGCGAGATTTCTTAAAATTTTCTTTTATTTAGTATATTTCGAGTTGTGTTTTTGTTTTTCGATAATGATCATTGAAAAACATTCCAGCAAAATTTGTTTATCTACAAAACTAGCATAATATATTTGTAAATAGATGTAGCAGATGAACAAGTTTATCAATCTAATTTTATCATCAGATTTCGTTAAGTGTTATAAATATCTACGATTATGTATTTCGAACTTGTTGCCTATAATACTATTTAAAATGTATTTTGCTGAAATGTTTATGATTATTTGCATTTTGTCTTAAAAACAATTCTATTTTTCTTGTGTTTGTTACATTATTGAATAGTTTTCAGTGGTTGTTGTTTTATTATTATTTTAAAATATGATTTCATTATTTATACTTGTCATGTTTTAAAAATTGGCTGTTTATTCCCAGACAAAATATTTAATATCCTTAAAAGTGTGAAAGTGTAGAAGCGTATTTTCTTTTTCGATTTGCTATCTTCAGTATTATTCATTTACATACCAGATTCAGCTATACCTTCATCATCTGAAAAACAAATTGAAACATTGTTTAAATAGTCAATAATAATACAAATAAATGAAAACCAAAAGAATTCAATCAAGAACTAAACAAAATTTACAGGCATGCTTACTAACAGCGCTTTAAATTGTTAGACTTTTAATTAAATAACAAAAACGATAATAAAAAAAATCACAATAAAAACATTAATTGTGATATTTTCCTGTTTCTATTATTTTTTTATTTTGCAATATAAAAGCAAATATAATGAATCAGATAATATTCCTTGTAAATTTTCAAATTACAGTGCCAATAAATATATTTTTTTAGACATTTTTTAATAGTTTTCCTTTTTATACCTCCAAAAATATTAAAGTTTTATAAATTTTAAAGTATATAAGGTCTTTTAAGATCGGATATCACTTTTCAAGAGTTTTAATTCTTCTGTTAGAATTTTCTTTTTTTAAGGCATTATCAGGTAGAGGATTAAAAATTTACTGAAATAAGTCCAGTCCCACTTTAGAACCATGCAAACTGGAATAAATTCCTCTACCAATTCTGCAGAGCTGTGGAAGCCGTATATTGTACGTTCGTAGATATTCCAGCTGAAAACAATATGCGACGTTCATAGGTCCGTTGCAAGCTACAGTCTTTACAGATCCATATATACTTTCTCTATGGAGAAGTACTTGGTGGTCATTTTTTATGATATCATGATATCATACTTTAAATTGCAAACGGAAATGAACTCTTTTTGGCCAATTTTTAATAATATTTTAACAACACAGTGTAGCAAACCGCATATTCCAATAAATTATGAATTTATTGTTGGAAACTGTAACAATCGCCAGATTTCAAATATATATGGGCTATTTTTTCTTAAGAAAAAAACTTAAAATTTTGTAAAACCATTATGCAGAAATGTTAGCGATAATTTTATATAAAGAATTGCCACATATGTATGTATGTGAGCTTGCATGCGGGCGGTAGACATTTACCATATACTATTTATTATTCACATATGTATATTCGAAAATATATTGAATAACTATTCAAAACGAATGTATATTTGAATTTTGAATAATTTTGAAAAATAAACTCGTACTTGAAAGACCCTATATGAATAATTATTTAATCCTTTAATTAACAATAATTAAAAATAATATTTTAATTAATAATAGAAAAATACAAATAAATAATATATGTATACATATGTATGTGCATTTATCGATATTTATTTTACAAACCCATAAATGGATTGGCATAAATGATGCCACCATTTTCTCCAAGACCTCCACTACCATTAACCACACCATATGAACCACCACCATTAAGACCTGTTTTTAAAGCATGTTTCGATAATTTCGTATAATTGTCACCATCGCCTACAATGGTAGCAATTTCGTCTTCATCATTGCGTGTATTACAACTGCTGCCCAACAGTTGGTCATAGCAGCTGACATCCGTACTAATAACATCCACATCGATGTCGTCATCATCTTTTTCCAAACTATTGCGATTACTGCCACCCAACGAACTGTGAAGGGCATGGGAATCTTCATAGCTGCCACCACCGCTATCGTCATTGGCATTATTCGATTTCGTTTCGATATGTGTACCATAGTCTTCGTTGTATAAAGCCTCTTGCGCTTCTTCGTCAACCTCCAGAGAATTGCGTCGAAACACTTCGTCTTCAAGATCGTTATTATTTTGCACACCGATAGATTCACAACCACTACCGGAACCTGATCCTGTGAGAGAACCATTTTGCTGTTGTTGATGTTGTTGGCCATTTTGTGATATAGTCATTATGTCCTCCTCAGCAAAACTGAGTCGTGTATTGTTGGCCTGAATTTGCGTGCTACTGCCAATACTTCCAACAAGACTTCCACGTCCAATGTTAGGAGCAGTATTGAAGCTGTTGTTAGTGGTTACATTTGTATTCATATTTAAATTGTTATTAACCATGATGATTTCATGACTTAGACTATTCTTAATATCACAGGAGGATGCACTAAAAGTTATTAATTGTGATTTCCGTCTATGCTGCAAAGTGTTATGGCCATTTGTTATAGTCATAGCACTACCATTTGGCATTTGCTGCGAATTGGCACTATTGTTGCTTGTATTCATTCCACCATTGCCACCAATGCTAATCACATCGATGGAACCATCCTTGCAGATCATCGAACTGGGCTTATTATCAACCAGAACAATAACTACGGAATTATTGTTATCGTTCTGATTTGCCGTATGTCATCTATCCATCGAATCCGTATTGTAAATTTGTGCAACATTACCAAATGATGTCATCGAAGCGCTATGCACAGCAGCTCCGCCAAAACCTGTCAACGGCTGCTGGTCATCATGTATGACAGCAGCATTTTCTTGATCTATGGCTTCTGCATCTTCTGGTTGTAAAGTATCTGGCATATCATTGTGACCTTCAATTGTAGCTATAATTTCACCATTTTCATCATATTGAGGCTGTTGACCTGTTGTTGTTATTATTGTAGGATCGAGGGTTTTGTGTGCATGGATATTTCATGGATATTTTTTTTTATGTGCAGATGATTTTTTAGTGTAATTTTTATTTATTTATTTATTTGTTTTATAAAATGGAAGCAAGTTTTGTATTATTAGATTATTGCAAAGAAGAAAGAAAAAAAAAGAAATGGTTTTTTGTTTTCTGTTAGTTACAAATTTAAACCCAACACCGAAAGAATTAAAATAAAATAAAAAAACATTAAAACCAGCATTAGCTAAAAAGTATTAAGTTTTCGTAGAAAGTATGAAGAAAAGTTTAAAATGTTGCTTAAACTTTATACACGATATTTGAACATATGTATGTACATATATATACATAGAGACGTAAATCATTTCGTTCCAACAATAATACCAACTGCTTTCGATCAACAAAGAGCTAAAGGAAACATTGAACATTTATTTCCTTATTCTACTTTAAAGATCTAGTGTTTCTTAGCTGCATGAGAACTATCGATAACTATGGTTTGATAGCTGAAAAGAAAAGTTGCAACAAAAAAGACTGGAGAACGCAAGATAAGAGAGAAATGCGTATGTACACATCGCTCCAGATCAGTGTTGAAAAATTCAGTACTTTAGTACTTTTCCATTTCAAAAATACCGCTGTACACCCGCGACGATTTCAGTACTTTTTCATTATTACATATTTTATGTCTTCCGCTTTTCAACTATTAATGCATTAGCAACGTAAAGGTAGAATTAGTCTTTAGTCCTGGTTAGTCAAACGTCCACGGGACATACGTTGGTTTTTAGAATACGAAAAGCAATGAGAACGTTTGCCGAACCGTAATGTAATTTCGGTAAGCATTTACATTGCTCTCCATATTCTAAAAACGAACGTATGTCCCATTACGTTCCGTCCACGTTTGACTAAACGATGCTTTTACGTCTTGTTATGTTTCGAATCAGTTATTTTTGTTGTTTATGTGAGGAACACGTATAAGTCGTCAATTTTTCAGTTAAGTAGGCAGTATGCTGGCTTACTGGATGTGAGTCCACGGTTCAAACCCCATGTCAGACATCACCAACAAAACGAAAAATGACGAAAATATTCCTTCGGCGACCTTATTCTGTCAAAAACTCAGAGTAAACAAAATTGCCATGAAAAAATTTCTCAATAATCTGACGTTCTGAGTTGACTTTAAACCATCGTTTACCATTTCATAGCACAATTGTGCTGAGAGAACTCACACGCATTCTTGTGTTTTTTGATTTAGTTGTCGATCAAACTGCGACAAGAACACATGTGCGGCGGATGCTTTACCATTTTTTTCAGAATGACACCCAAAAAATATTGTATGTTAAAAGATGCTTTTGATAATATTCAATGCCTTATATATTTTGTCGCATAGTATAATTTTTTTTAAATGCTTTAGAATGCTTGCTTTTCTCTATTAATAAAAAATGGTTTATTATTTTTTTATTTATCTAAAAACATGGTCTAATTTTTAAGCCAGAGATGGATACCTTTACGATCTTTTAATAAAAAATGGATTTTTTTATTTTATTTTTATTTATCTAAAATTATTAAGCCAAAGTTATCTATTTATATAGCTTTACATATGTAAGTTGATAAAATTAAAATCAAAATAACGTATATTACAAACACTTTTCTACAGTGATGCCAACTTAGCCCTTTTCGGGCTAGATTTAGCCCTTTTTGAAGTACTTATAACGCCAAAAAATTTTTTTAGCCCTAAACTAAAAAACGCACAAATTTAGCTCTTTTCATTATTTTTGTTTAGCCCTTTTAGCCCGTTTTTCCTTTAACTCTGTATGACAATATTATCTTATGTTTCTCAGGCAATGTCGAATTGTAAGCCAATGTGGCATCTCCTTTCTCTTGTTTTCTTCTTTGTCATTTACATAGAATTAACAAAAGTACCGAGAAACACAAGCTTTTCTGAAAGTTTAAAATTGTATTTACCTAATAATTAGGCATTGTATAACTTTATGTAAGTGATAATTTAATATTCTTGGATGTGTCTTTAATGTAAATGTTATGCTATGTTTAGATGGAGCGCTACACGCGAAGATATCGTAAAATTTGGGAGACAGATTCCTTTTTTAAGAAATGGATAAAGACTTGTAAAGATGAATTCAAAGCAGTATCTATTTACTGCAACACGTAAATCGCCGCTAAACACTGTGGCCTGGTGGTGTTTTATCTGAAAAGACTATTTTAATTTTAGCGCCCTTTTGCGCTTTTTTGAAAAAAATGAAATTGTATTGTACTAAAAACGTAATTTGTTCAATTTAGCCCGTTTTTAATTTTTTTTCACGCGTTTGGTGTCCTAAGAGTTGGCATCACTGACGAAACTATTTGAAATTTATTTTATTAAAAGGTAAAACCACTCAGAAGTCGTTTTATCCGTGTTAACCGAGCGATCATCGAAGAAACATTGCCACCACAATTCGCCTAAAAGACGAAAAACGCAAGACAATGTTCAAAACCTCACGCTACAGATAAAACGATATACCTCCTCATCGCGGGTTTGGTATTTTTCATTTTGCAATGAAAGTAAATGAAGACTGACTACAGAAATGATCCTGTGAAGTATAGTCTTAACTTTACCACGTCAAACTAACACTACATATAATAACATTTTCATTACCTAAATGAGAATTCTACAAAATTAACGTAAACGAAATCTTTCATTTATTTTGTGTGCGTATATGCGCTCTCGTTGATGACTAAGTACGTTGTGTTAAACAACAACAAAAAATTATAGCAGATGATAAGAGGAATACCAACAAAAACTGTTTGGGTGTGTGTAAACGTAACAGTTCAAGTAAAACACTTTAACAACAGTGTAAAATTGCGATAGTTCGTGTAATGTTTTTAACATATACTCTTGATGTAATTTTCCCGTAATAATATTAACATCTTTGATAAATAACAACTTTGGAAAGCTATTTAGCAGAATGTTAAATTAAAAAAAATTACATGTGCTGCTATTAAAATAGCAGCTTTAAATGCTGTGGTTAGATTCAATGTTTTCGTTATGATTCTATATACCTACACACTTGCATATATGTACATGGCTGTAAGTCTTTTTTTTTATACTGAATACATACAATTATTTTCATCATTATACAGGGTATTCCAAGCTTTCATTTCTTTTTCAATAGTTGTATGAATTATTCTGATGGATTTTTCTTTTGACAGAGGTCAGATAGAAAGAGCATTATAACCGTATCAAAACAATTGAAATCCACTACAAAGACGTTCGACTCGGTCTAGAGAAAAATAATGTGTTGAAGTGTATGGCTCGTTTGGCTTGGTACATGATATAACAGAATCAGTGCATATTGGTTTAGGAGATTCAATGGAATTCGGAGATTCAGGATTCGCCATTTGAGCTTTATATAGCAATCGGCAATATCGAATACTGGTTAGTTCCACAAAAATCATAAAAACATCTCGTATTATCTGAACTTCTCTTGCGGACTCGAATGGATTCGTTTAGAATGGAGCAAACGGATTGCCGATCACAGAAATCATGTACAGAAGACACCTTTAACAATCTGTGAGTGATCGTATAGCAGCCTGGGTGGGTAATGACGATGCCCATTGCATTTAATATTCTCAGATTTCGAGAAAGCATTCTCTACACTCTCGCACGAATTACATGTTTCGTAATGGATCGAAAAGGCGTTACCAAGAAATCAGAAAAACTCATCAAGCTCTGTCTAAGGATATCTGACGTGAGAATAAACACAGGCTGAGGATTACAGTACACAGAGGTGATATGCAGGGCTGTGGTCGCCCTCAATAGTTCTGAAACATTGTTCTCTTGCAGAAGACCGGGGAATAGTTTGTGGGGCTCTATAATCATTTGGAAGATCCAAACTATGCCGATGATATTTGCCTGTTGGTGCATAACTATATGGACATATTAAATAAGCTTCACTGCGTTTTACAAGCCGTAACCAGAGCGAACGAAAGAACGTGCACAAATTTTGCTTCCTGTCTCAAATTAAAGCAAACGGAGGGGTGGCCCCTTAACTGATATAGTAATAATCGCATAAGACTGGACAAGATCAATCAATCGCATCAACCACATTATCAACGTAAAGCCAAAATCAGTATTTTAAACTAAACCTCAATAGTTTCTATGCTTTTTACCACGCGTTTTTAGGATTTAAGCCACAGGGAAATAAAATACAAATCAAATGAGAAGTGGGCAAATGCAGTCGTAATTGGCTTCTACAAAATCATACCTGAATGAAGAAGATCGACTAAAAAGTTGCCAAGAAAGAAACACAACGATCGCTTAGGAATTAATTTTACTGGAGATACTAAACTTCAACGATAAAGTTTTCATGTGGAACATTTCATTTTATATTAGAATTGAATTTGATTTATCTTTACTTGTCTGGTAATATTAGATAATGAAGCAAAATTTTAAATTTTCTGCATTCATACTTTCGTAGTTTTAATGAAGAACCCAATAACCAATTTTAGCCAAAACAAACAAAATTTTTTTATTTTTGTACAAATATGAGAATATCAACTTACCTTCATAGCCTTCATTATCGTGTATTTCTCGTGGTGGGCCAACAATATTTTCTTTACCCTCTAACACAGCCAAAAGGCATTGATGAATACAGATATATTGCTGTTCCGTTTGTACCATCCAGACACGTTCTGGGTAAACAAAAAAGAGTTAAAAGTTTATGTGTAAATCGTATTATGATAACAATTTTTGATATACCTTTTCTCATGGCAAAGACAATACCAAAGATATCCACATAATCGGAGGTATTTATCTGTTGTAAAATACGATCTAATGTTATAAAAGTACCAGAGCGTCCAACGCCAGCACTACAGTGAACTACAATCGGTCTCTGTTCAGTACCAATGCGATCGCGGAAGGCCCTAACAAAGCGTACTAATGTTTGAGGTGGATTAGGTACGCCAAAATCTGGCCAAGTGGTAAAATGGAAATGGCGTACAATTCTTTGCTCACTACCCTATAATAGGTAAACATAGATTTGTTTTTCAACAATTTTTTTTTTTTATTGATTTAATTAACTTACCCTACAGACCATAAATTCGGTCATAATCCAATCCGGATAGTGACTATCATTCAATATCTGAACTTTAATGTCACCATAAAACACGGGCACAGTGTCATTGGGCCAATATTGATCGCATTTCTCTCGACCTTTTTCAAAACATCTGGTCAGCATAACAATAGCTCTAGAATTACTTTCCCAACACATACGCCAAAAATCATCGCGTGTGGAATGCAAAGGACCCTGGGTAACTATAAACTCTCTAGGGCTGTTATGACCGGGCACATAGTTGGCATTAATATAATCTGATCCTTCATCATCATCTACCGGCTGCAGTTTGAAACGTGAATGATCGTAGGGCAAAATATTGGTAAAACGATTTTTAGGCCGATTACAGGGCAAATCAGCAAATGTACAAGGTTGATCGCGTCCCACGTGTTTTAATTCATCGAATTCTTCCGAAAAACGAAAATCGGAATCTGCTGACATCATGCGATAGTGTTCGGCAAAGTTTTTAATCAATATGGGACGATTCTGTTCAATAACACTATCCGGCAACGACATATTATCATTAGTCCGTGAATCTTTAGTTGTTTTACGACAACTATTTCGACGTCTCTTGTAAAACACAAAAGTGACCAGTAGTATCAGAATAATAGTCAATGGCACTGTAACCGCAACAATTAGCGAAGTATTGTCTTGATCTATTAGGATGAGAAAGTTCCCATTATTATCATAATTTTAAAATGGTTTACTATGGTGTTAGCGAAAGAAATGCTTCTTTCTTCCATGTCTTAACTTACCAGGTGATATCAATAAATCTTTTATTTTTTTTTATTTTTATAATTTCAAGCAAGACATAAAATATTTTTAGAATTAAATTTTAAAGAAATTTATATACGAGTGTTTGTGTTTAAAAATGTTTTGCAAGATTTTACTTCTTTATTCGAATTTGTTAAGACTTACCTGTTTGTATGGGGAAACTATACGCTGTATCGGTAAACTTGTCAGGTGCGGTAAAGGCCCGCACTTTAACGCGATACGTAGTGCCAGATTTTAAAGGTCCATTACAATAGCCACTCTTGCGATTGTCACAGTTTTCGGTGCCAATGGTAAAATCTTCAACCGAACGATTCTCAAAGGGATAATAAGGTTCAACGGCTTGATATGGCAGCCAAACGCTATACGATTGGACATCATGCCAACTGGGCATTTCCAAACCCGAAGCATTTTTAGTATCATCTTCAGCCACAATAATAGTATACATGCGTACCTAAAGAAAGTTATTAAAATTAGAATTAAATGAACCTCTTTTTATTTCATATAACTTATGATGTGTACCGGTCCATTTTGATCTGAGAAATAATTCTTTCTAAAGCGTATTTGTATGGTCGATGAACTGCGATAGACTTCGGTGGGTACAACTTGTGTGGCAGGTCTTGGTGGTGCCAAAATGGGCATAGTTTGTTTGTATTCTCTCTCTGGTCCATAGCCTATAGATGTTTTGGCTTGTATTTTAAACACATATGTCTCACCAGGCTTTAGATTTTTAATTGAACCCGTTGATTCTAACGAGTCGAAATCAATCGTTTTCTTTTCGGTGGCATTATTCACATTAATATAGGTAATGGAAAACTGTCTTATAATACCATTGGCCTCGCTTTGAGGCAGCAGCCATTCGAATAACACCTCACTAGGTTCCACATTTATGGGATGGAATCTTTCAACTTTACCGGGGACAGCTTCATTTGTACTAAAACTGGCCGACAATGGAGAACTACTACGCAATACGGAAGACTCCGTGCCTGATCGTACAACCACGGTAAAGGTGTAATTGCGATGAGGCTTTAGATCGCCTATCGTTATTTCATTTTTGGTAGTGATATTTTGGGCTAAAATGTTATCAGCTGTTAGGTACTGTACATCGAAATCATTGAATTCTCCTTTCGGAATATCCCATTTTAAAGAAATCTCCGTATCGGTAATATTTGTTGCATGCAATTGGGTAATGGGTTCCGGAAATAATCTATCCTGACGCTGTATAGGTAAACTAGAAACACCGCCACTAACCGTCCAAACAGTTATATTGTAAAGACGACCTGGCACCAAACCGGTAAACGTTACCTTACGATCGGTATCATTGGCCAGCTTTTCTTTGTCCTTGATTTCTTGATCGCCTAAAGAAAAACGGTAAATATCAAATTTCGAAGAAGATTGTGGTGTAGGCGTATATGCTAAGGTTATTGTATCACGTTCATCCTCTTGCTTATCATTCACCACTACGACTTCGGATTGTATTAAAGGCATAGTGCGCGTAGAGAGGTGGGTCGTGCCAGAGAAAATACCATAAGAAGTAGTTTGTATATCAAATTTATATTGTACACCCGGCATTAAATCGCCAATTAGAACACGCACTGTGGAGATATCTTCGGCTATAAAAATAAAATAAAAAATCCATTAAAATTCTATTCTTTGCTGAGCATTGCCAAGCTTACCTGACTTATTTTCAGAGACATTTTTAGTCTGTATCTTAGTTGGACTGTCGGTGGGCCACCATTTAAGTATATACGATTCTACTCTACCTTCTGGTTTGGGCCATTCCAATGTTATGTTACGTGAATCCACCAAAGGTATAATATTTGATACTGGATTTGGCGGCACCGTCGTATTGACTTCTTGAGGCGTTGGACTTTCCACACCAAAACTAACGCTGTTCACTTGTATTGTATACTTTTCACCTTTAGTCATATCAGTTATTTCGGCCTCAGTTGTTCGTACACTGGGCAAACGTGACCACTGTTGTTCGGATTCGGTACGATATTTTATAGTGTATTCCGAATAATCACTGTTTTCGGGTGGCAGCCAATGGGCTAAAACGGAATTGCTGCGCACATTTTCAATTGTTAGATTACGCGGTGGATTGGGATCTGCAAGAAAACAACACACAAATAATTATTGCCCAAGAGCGTTAAATTCGAATGATTCCAAAATACTTACAGACTGCTTGGAAGTAAGCATGCGGCTCGCTTCTTAGATTATGGCTAACGGAAAACACCTTTACTTCATAGCCTGCGCCTGGATGAAGATTTTTAATAACCAAACGTGATTCCTTGGTATAAACTGTACGCACTTCCGAGGTACCATTACGAGAATATAATACTTCGTATTGTTCCTGTTTTGAGTTGACATCACTCTTCCAGCTGATGTTTAGGCCCATTTTAATTGATTTCAAATCTTCTATGATAGGAGAGGATGGTCTTGTTACCACATAAATGGTTGTTTCATTCGAATCCATTTTCTTTGATAAAGCCTGTACGGAAACTGAGTAATTTCGTCCGGGCAAAAGACTTTCCAAACTAAATCTCGTACGATCGGTGTACAGAGTACTAGTATCGCCGTTAAATGTTTCCAATTCATGATAAACTATGCGATATTCGTCTTGAGTCGATATTGGATCTGGCTCCCAAGTAATGATCATGTTGTTGGTTTTATCATCCAAGAAGAAGCGTAGATTTTTAACAGGCAATGGACGTAGCGTGACATCCCCTGTAGCCGGCCATGATGATACTTTGCCGGATACAGTTTTGACAATAACATTAAATGTTTTACCCGGTTCTTGTATATCACGAAAATCAAAATATGCCACAGGATCATCGGATCTGGTAACTGTCGGCTGACGCCTAGATGCTGCATAGGATACCTGATACTTATCAAATTCGGAAACACCTTTCGGTGCCTCCCACATTACCCGAAACGAATTCGATGTTATGTAGTCTTTATCAAATGTTACATTCAACGGTCGCAATGGCACTGTACGATATTGAGCGGTGGTGGGTAAGGATATCTCATCTTCAGACATGGTTTGCACAGATATATTATAAGCTCTACCGGGCACCAGGCCCTTGAATGCTGCCTGTGCAGGACCGGGTGGTTCACCCTCCTTCTCTACATATAAAACACTCTCCAAAGCATCTGGCGGCTCTATGGAGACCTTATAATGTGTATAAATACCAGCAGGATATGGTGGCTGCCAAAGGACGAGCAATGTGGTTTCATTACGAAACCATACGATAAATTTACCCGGTGTATTCGGTTCTATATATGTTTACGCGGGTATATGTATGTGAATGTAACGGTATGTGTGAATGTAAACGACGACGACGAAGATGATGATGATGTTGATGATGAAGAAGTTCATAGTCATGGCAAATACCATCATGGTACAGAGTTCAGTAGCACAAGGGATACACATACGGGCATCACACAAGCAACAAGAGAGGTGGCAAGATTCAAACATAAAATTGAAATGGATGATTTCGTATGTTTTTGTTTTTGGAGTCCATGTTTTTTTTTTGTTTGTTTTATTGGATTTGGATGATGGAGGCAAACACGAAAAACAAAAAAACAAAAAATTGTGGCGAACAATTTTTCAATGATTTTCATCATGGAACAAGAAGAAAAAGGAATAAAAAAAAAAAACAAAAATTGTTCATATGAGTTTTTAATTCTGGCAATAATACAATATATATGTATGTACATATGAATACAAAAAAGGGAATAATAAATGCTGGGAAAAATATATACGAGTATGTACATAATAATATTTCCTTTATTGTCTACAGACATATTTTTATATGGTTTAGTCGAATTACAAGAAATCCTTCACTATGAAAGTAAATAAAAAGTATTCAAATTGTTTATTAAATTAGTTGTTAATGTTTTCGATAGTTTTTAAGATTTCTTGCCATATACTGTACATGAGTAAATGTTTAATGGAACTTTATGCCTTTAGTCCAGATCATACTATATAGTGAAGGTTACAGAATTTTTAAGCCTTTAAAATATTTTATAAGTTAATCACTAGCAGTCGCATGCATAAATCTTTCATATCTTATCTATTGAAGTCATATTTGGTTAGTAAAACAGTAGCCCAAGCACAGACAGAAAGTATAAGCATACGATTATTATAATACAACAAATTAAAATAAAATTCAGTTCAATATTTAAATACTTACATGCGCTCATTAAAAAGGATTTCATAACTATTTTTTCATTATTTTTATTTAAAAATGAAATTATCTTTATAAATTATAAATTTTGTATTCGAAAACCGTTATAAGCATCGGTGGTTCAGTGGTAGAATGCTCGCCTGCCACGCGGGCGGCCCGGGTTCGATTCCCGGCCGATGCAGCAATGCTTTTTTTGTTCTACAAAAGCAAAGCGGAGGTAAACCCACTTAGTTCTTTGATATACATATAGTATAGGAGTAGTTCAGATTTATTCCATTTCATCGCTGACCAGTTTGTCAGGGCTGTTTATTATCAAAATTGGAACCCGTTTTTTTTTTTATAAAAATTCTGTTATTTACTGATATTAGAAATTGTTTTCAACCACTCGGTGATCCATTGGTGGAATATCCGAATAAAATGATTCAAGATCTTTTTTCAATCTATATAACTACCTTCTGATTGATGAACAAATTCTTCTCTAATAAAGTCTGATTATTGTTATATAAAACGTTTAAATTTTTGTTAGAATTAGATAAATTTTACAATTCAAACAATCTTTTTTTTTGTTGATATTTCCCTATACACCGAATTTAGCCGAAGAGCCGTTGTAAGCATCGGTGGTTCAGTGGTAGAATGCTCGCCTGCCACGCGGGCGGCCCGGGTTCGATTCCCGGCCGATGCAATTAATATATTTTGAACATGTGGTCCGTCCGATATGTTTTCGTCTTGTCAATTCGGTAGTAAATAGTACACACTATATAACCGCAATAAATAATAAAATAATACGCTGTGAGGAGGGTATATACAAGATAAGATTAAGAATTAATCTCATCTCAAAATACTCGATCTTTTAATAGCATTAATACACCATGGTTTTTTCAACTAATCACTGAAGCATTTATTGCTACTTAGTTGTCTGTTTTTTTTTTTAGTTAGTGGGTTTTCTTAGTTTATCACTGCAGCATTTGTTTTGTAGCCACTTGATTTCATATACTAATGCATACAATACGTCGGTTTTATAACAGCATCGGTGGTTCAGTGGTAGAATGCTCGCCTGCCACGCGGGCGGCCCGGGTTCGATTCCCGGCCGATGCAGCAATGCTTTTTTGTTGTTATACGAAAGAAAAGCGCTCAACCTACCTACTTGGTACAATGGGTCGGTCAATTCGACTTCCGGGTACTGTACTTGTCATAGTTGACAAGTACACGTCCTCTAACCTACCTACTTGGTTGATTAGTAGTAGTAGAGAAGTTTAGTAATAAAATATTTATTCTATATCATCACTGACAAGTTTGTCAGAACTGTTTATTATCAATATTGGACCCGATTTTTTATCTAAATTCTATTATGTACTGATATTAGAAATTCTTTGAAGCCTCGGTGGTCCATTGGTGAAATATTCAAATAAAATGTGAGTGGGTTGGATTATATTACCCGACTTATCTACCAAACGAAATCTTTTTTCAATGTATTGATGTTGGTTGATGGATAGATTCTTCTCAAATAAAATTTTGACGATTGTTATACAAATAGTGTATATTGTTTCCTAAAATCTTTCCAAGTTTTTTTAGAATCAGTTAAATTTTACACTTCAAATAATCTTTTTTGTAGATATTTCTCTATACACTGAATTTAACCAAAGGGCCGCTATAAGCATCGGTGGTTCAGTGGTAGAATGCTCGCCTGCCACGCGGGCGGCCCGGGTTCGATTCCCGGCCGATGCAGTTCTTTCTTTTTTTTTATTCCTGATCTTTGTAAATGATATAATTTGTGAGTTTGGAAGATAATATTTTGGACAGATGGACGAATGAATGAATTGATTCGTTTCGTACTGTATTGAAATTTAGAGGTGCTAAAGTACTAAGTATGTACTATGATGTTTGCTGCAACGCCGTTGTCTTGACAAACTTCAAAATGTTGTTCGCTGTAAAAAAGTATTACTCCCTGACTAGTACATGATAAGCTTTTGTTTGCCTGTGAAATGCATTTTCGAATAGAAGGACCAATACTATTGGAAGTGTTCTGTAAGGCATTTCTCAAAATGATGCCACCACATCTTTCGAAATCTTCACAAATTCACAGGCAATCGACCTTTGACCATTCGCCTTAAATATATTTCATAATTATATTGATTGAATCAGATTACAGGTTGTGCACCAAATACTACTATCGGTGTTAATCGATGGTGTTCATCTTGGATACTCATAGCAGTTATAACGCTCACACGACCCTCCAGCAGTAGTACCTGTAGTACTTCTGCAGTAGCTATCAGGACGAGGAAAAAGAGAACACCAAAGAACATATTCTCTGCCAATGTTAAGCATGTGATGTGATCTTTTTGTCTAGCCAAAGATGATTTGCATACAATACATACCTTCATAGAACTATGGTTGACAAATGCTAGCCAGAGGATATTGTTAAATGGCAGAATAGATGCAATCGTTATTACAACTGGGCCTGATAGGACTCAAATTAGTTGAAAGTCAGAAAACTTCTATATTTCACTGATTTAATAGACTGCAGCATTTTTGAAATTCAGGGTTTGGTTAGGTTAGAGGACGTGTACTTGTCATTGGGATAAGTACAATACCCAGAGGTCAAAATGCCCAAACAGATGGATTACAAACACACAAGAGAACACGACTACAACCTTGAAGCCCTAGCACTTCTCAACCAGCTCAACCGATTTATGAATTAATGGAGAGCCTTAATGTCGGCTCTCGACAAAGAGTCCAAAACTTCGAAGAAGCCTCTACCCTGGTTTCTCAACCTCAATCTACTAAGAGCTGGCCAGTTACAGAGGAAGTGTTCGATAGTTTTGAACTCCTCCTCGTCGCAACATACCCTACAATACTCCGGCTGGGATCTGTTCCAGGTCCTTATCAGCGATCTAACCTCAGCCTAGCCTTATCTAAGCCCAGCACCAAACCTGTTCTATCACTGTCTATATCAGGCTATAGACATCTAGGCACATAACATCCTGATCCATTCCCCCAACGCCTCTGGTCTTGCCCCCTAACCCATCCAGTGATAACCCGTAGAGAGCGCGGATTGGGGGATCAGGACCAACTATCAAAAAGCCCTCAGAAAGTTTTGAAATTCAAATTATCATCTTCTTTATAAGCGGGAAGTTTTATAAGCATCGGTGGTTCAGTGGTAGAATGCTCGCCTGCCACGCGGGCGGCCCGGGTTCGATTCCCGGCCGATGCATTCTTATATATTATTTTACAGAATTAATAAGTAACAAATTACTATGTAGTAGTACATATTTATAAATTCAAATGAGTATCATAAATATTTATAATATTGGTATAACGTTAAAGTATTCAAATGAACTTTTAAAAGATAATTAATTAATAATTTTAAATATACTTGTAAACAATTTGATACCAGCTTAATACTTTTATAAATACAAGTTTAAAGTATTTTGTAATTAAAAATATAAAAATAGATAGATAGATATAGAGAGAGACAAGTACAAAGTGTGGTGCTGGCAAACCAAACAACTATACATTTGGTAAAGAAAATGTGTTTTTATTTTCTTAAATGTTTATCAATAATATTTAAGATAAGTTGTGTGCAAAGCAGAGATTAATAAAAGCAATTTTAAATGAAAAAACCTTTACCTCTTAGTATTTTAATATCCAGCAAATCTTTATGTCTGGTTCTCCGTACTTCACAAGTGCAATGGAAATTTGTTTTTGAATTATTTTTGAAGTGTTTTGTGTCAGTAATTTGTTATTAGTTTTATTTGTTGTTGGAAAAACAATTAAATTCAGTTGGATTAGTTTACAATTAATGTTAAAATATATAAAAAAAAAATGTGTTCAAACAAAATAATAATTAATAAATAAACCATAAAATAACCCACAGACAACCAATGAAAACCATTTTAGAAATCAATAAACCAGAAACACCTCAAAAAAAAATCACTTAAAAAAATAACAAAAATACAACAAAACATATGATGATATTGTAAAACAAATCAAATCAAATTAGAAACCATATCAATAACAACAAAACAGAATACATAATTATTAATAAATAAATAAAAACGATAAAGATAACGAGATAATAAAAACAATAAAAAAAAAAAAATAAATTAATAAAAACATTTATTTGGTCGTTTTGTGGCATTGGTTTGTTGGCGTGACTTACTTGTGGTAAAATTACGACTTGTATAGGCTACCGACTCTTTACCATCGTATATTGTATAGGCCTGCACCTGATATGTGGCACCGGGCGTCAATTCTTTAGCACTATGTTGGAATGTTGAATCATTAACATGGAATACTCTATTATATGAACTGGAAGCTTCAGATAAACCAAGTACTTTTATCTTAAATGCTGTATAATTTCCCTGAGTCGGTGGTGACCATTGGATAATAGCATTCTTACTGCTACGCACCTGTACAGATAAATTTGAGGGTGGATCAGGAGCTGCAAATAGAAACAAAATAGAAGGAAAGAAAAAAATTAATTTAAATTAATATACTTATGTGTAGTATTGTATTGTATTTATTCAATTATTAATAAATATGCTATTTTGGAAAACAACGCCCAACCATTTTCTTTTTTAAGTGAGCGCGCGTCAGCTTTTATAAAGAATAGTGATACAAAATTATACTAATACTGTATTTAATTATAATCAATAGAAAAGGATATTACTTTTTAGTACGAAAGTATCTAAAATAAATTAAAATCTTATTTCGCAAAAAAAAAAAAAGAAAAAACTATTAATGCATCGGCCGGGAATCGAACCCGGGCCGCCCGCGTGGCAGGCGAGCATTCTACCACTGAACCACCGATGCCTATAAAAAATTGTTGCCAAAATAACAAAATATAAACCTTCAATTACTAATCCTACAATCTTGTCTGATTTAGTAAGTTAAACTAAAGATGAGTTAAAACATGTTTTAAAATGAAATTTAAACTTGAAAGTAAACTTTTTAAGATCTTGCATTTGGAATTGATGCATTGAAAAGTATGAAATTGCAAGATGTACTACGAGCATCGGTGGTTCAGTGGTAGAATGCTCGCCTGCCACGCGGGCGGCCCGGGTTCGATTCCCGGCCGATGCAAAATCGTTATTTTTTTTGCCACAAAACATGTTCATTACAAAAGTGAAGAAGTAAAAGATTGGTAATATGCATTCATTTGCATATAACACGTCGTTCTTTTACTATCTTATTTTTCAGTGTAATTTGTTACAGTGTAAAAGAAAGATTTGTGACGACATAGTATACCATTGCTAAAAATGGTAAGTAAGCTTTGCCTTTTTACCATGAGTAGATCAACATCAATCACTGAATTTTACTATCAAAATATGTCCTGTACAAAAATCATTGTTAGCCATGAAGCTCTATTTTGAACTAATAAATGGAACTGCCGTATTTCGTGTTAAGAGAATGAAGAGGCAGTTGGATTAGATGACAATGCATCCTGAAAGATTCACTGTTTGGTACAGTTTGTGTGCTGGTTGCATTGTTGGATCATACTACTTCTGGAATGATGAAAGTCGCAACTTTACAGTCAAGCAGTAAATGCGATGATTATTTTTGCTCTGATAGCGAAGTTTCGTGAGCAATTAAGCTCACGCTTTGTGGTAGTCCAAGATATTGCGACTAGTGTGGCAATATGTAAAGTCACCATGGACCTGTTTTATTTGAAAGGGATTTGGAGCTTTTGGAAAGTATTGCTAATTTTTATCATAAAACAATCTACAGCGATGAGGCCCACTTCTGGATGAATGGATATGTAAACAAACAAAATAGCCGCATTCGGGAGAATACCAATTCACATGAAATCCAGGAGTATCCAATGCATCTCGAAAAGGACACCATTTGGGGTGAATTTTAGGTTAGAGGCATCACTGTCGTGTCGGCGAACACTATGGGTCGATGATCACCAACTTTCTTTGGCTTGAATTGGATGATCTGGACATCAATGGTGCATACCATACAGCTCAAGCCAAATTGTATATTCTGCACGAACGATTTGAGGGCAGAAGCAGTTCACGCGGAGGTGATGTGTACTGACCACTGAGACCGTGAAATTTGACCTCTTTAAACTTTTTCTTATGGGGCTCTCTAAAGTCGCAGGTGTATGCGGATAAGCCACAAATCACAGCGAAGCCCAAAGCCACCACAACCTATGCCATTGAACATTTCGCATGCGCTTCACCCAGAGAAGCCGTGGTGAACATTTGAAAAATGTTATATTGTACACATGATGGTATTAATTGGTTTTTCCAATAAATAAAAAATTTCGATGATATCATACAGACACATTTTGTTTTATTTAATGCTAGGAATCGCTTAATGTAACACCCGATAGTTTAAATCTCTTGCAACAATAACAAGAATTAAAAAATTAATTAATTATTAAGATTTTTTAATTTCGGTTTAAATCCGTTTAATGTAAAACTAGTTTTTTCAAGTGAACGACACATCGTGAAAATTAACCGAAAGGAGAAAAAAAACACATTAATGCCGGAATTAATGTCTTAAATCTATAAAAAGGACATTTAGTTCCAAACATTTCGAATAAATTAAAAAAAAGGTTACTGAATGCATCGGCCGGGAATCGAACCCGGGCCGCCCGCGTGGCAGGCGAGCATTCTACCACTGAACCACCGATGCCTATAAAAAATTGTTGTCCAAATAACAAAATATAAATCTTCAATTACCAATACAACAACTATCTTGTCTGATTGCACTTTAGTAAATAAAACTAAAGATGAGTTAAAACAAGTTTTAAAGTGAAATTAAAAGTTGATTTTAAGTTTTTTGTGATCTTGTATTTGGAATTGATGCATCGAAACATATGAAATTTGCAGAAATTTATATAAGCATCGGTGGTTCAGTGGTAGAATGCTCGCCTGCCACGCGGGCGGCCCGGGTTCGATTCCCGGCCGATGCAGCAATGCTTTTTTGTTATAGAAAATAAAAGCGGTTGTAAATCCAGTTGGTTGTTTGATATAGTAAGAGTAGTTCAGATTTATTCCATTTCATCGCTGACAAGTTTGTCAGGATTGTTTATTATCAACATTGGAACCGTTTTTTTTTTATATAAAATTTGTATTATGTGCTGACATTAGAAATTCTCTGCTTATTTATCTAGTAAAATCTTTTTTCACTGCATATATCTCCCTTCTGATTGATGAACAAATTCTTATCTAATAAAGTCTGGTCATTATTATATACATAAATATTGTATTTTGTGTAACAAAATCATTCCAATTTTTGTTAGAATCAGATAAATTTTATAATTCAGACAATATTTTTTGTTGATATTTCACTATACAATTAATTTAACAGAATATCCTTTGCAAGCATCGGTGGTTCAGTGGTAGAATGCTCGCCTGCCACGCGGGCGGCCCGGGTTCGATTCCCGGCCGATGCAGAAATCTTTTTTTTTGTATAAGACTAAATTTTTTTATTTAAATCGAAATTCTTTTTTGTTGTTAACAAAAAACTGTTTTGTATTACAGTTTTGCAATTAATTTTTTTCCATAAAATTTATCTGCAATACACATTTACTTTAATAAACTATGTACACAAACAAACAAAGACAAAATTGTTAGCATGGAACCGTATTTATCTCGGGTTCCTAAAGTCCATCCATCCATCCGTAACGAAAACTGTTTTGGAATCCTTGATCAAATTGTTATTCAGCACCCTATGTGCGAAGATCGCACCTTTTTAAATTTAATAGAATTTCACCCGATTAATGGAGGGAAGTTTTGTACTCTTATAAAACAATTAGCTTCATCGGGTATATCTCCGCCTCAAAGTGTAACCAATCTCAACGAGAACTGTTTTGGAGTCCTTAATCGAATATCTTTTTAAATTTTGTCGAATTTTACCCTGTTTATCCTTCGCACAACCAAGGCGAGTTGTTGCCGGCTGTTCAGCTCGAAGTGGTGCCACTAAAGGAAGACCTTTTCAGAGCAATCGTCACGGTGTGGGTTACCCCTCCAATTTTCGAAGGCACACTCTCCCTGATCAAAATACAAAATGTGGGACTAATAACGACCGATTGGACGATTCTGCGCGGCCGTGCAAGCGACAAAGATGCTGGAAAGGATCTCTGAATCAAAATACGTCAGGAATCACTAAACTTCTGCGTCTTTTGGATTGCAAAATTGGGTATGGGCTAGAACAGCTAAGGTTGATCCTACATTGAACAACAGTAGGGAGACGGCAGCGGCTTAAAGTGGTTCAGATTAATCTGCACCACTCTAAGGCTGCTAGCGCGTATCCCCTGTTGTTCATGATCAAGGAGTACGTGCATGACTCGTAAGAGGCACACCTCTTTGATACTCTTCTAGTCGATAAGTTAAAGACCTGCATACTATAAAAGTAAAATAATTAACATTCTTCTCTTACCACAGATCTGTGATCCCGACCGCACAATGGCAGTATGCAAATCCGCTAGGAGAAGTAGTTTCCAGATAGCATCCGCATATCTGCCATATGAAGGCGAGGAGCATCAACCACCTGCCATCAAGCACCTGGTGCATTGGGCACATAGTAACAGGCAAGAGGCTTTGATAGGATGCGATGCCAAACCCCACCACACCGTATGGGGGAGCACATATATCAACAGAAAAGGTGAGTGCTTTTCGATTTAATTTTTAACTTCTAAATTTACTAATGCTATAGGAGCAATACGCTATACTTACAGCTAATCAGCTACACTAGTCAGCTATACTACCCAGCTACGCCATCCGGCTATACTATCCCCCTATACTATCCAACTATACTAGCCGCCTATACTAGCCAGCTATACTATCCAGCTATACTATCCAGCTGTACTGTCCAGAAATACTAGCCAGCTATACTATCTCCCTATACCAGTCAGCTATACTATCCAGCAATACTAGCCAGATATACTATCCGCCTATACTAGCCAGCTGTACTATCCAGCAATACTAGCCAGCTATACTATCCAGCTATACCCCGGCTATACTATCCTCCAGCTAGCCAGCTATACTACCCAGTTAGCCAGCTGTACTAGCCAGCTATACTAGCCAGCTATACTAGCCAGCTATACTAGCCAGCTATCCTAGCCAGCTATACTAGCCAGCTATACTAGCCAGCTATCCTAGCCAGCTATACTAGCCAGCTATACTAGCCAGCTGTACTAGCCAGCTGTACTAGCCAGCTGTACTAGCCAGCTGTACTTGCCAGCTATACTAGCCAGCTGTACTAGCCAGCTGTACTTGCCAGCTATACTAGCCAGCTATACTAGCCAGCTATCCTAGCCAGCTATACTAGCCAGCTATCCTAGCCAGCTATACTAGCCAGCTATCCTAGCCAGCTATCCTAGCCAGCTATACTAGCCAGCTATACTAGCCAGCTGTACTAGCCAGCTGTACTAGCCAGCTGTACTAGCCAGCTGTACTAGCCAGCTGTACTAGCCAGCTGTACTAGCCAGCTGTACTTGCCAGCTATACTAGCCAGCTATACTAGCCAGCTATACTAGCTAGCTATACTAGCCAGCTATACTAGCTAGCTATACTAGCTAGCTATACTAGCTGTACTAGCCAGCTATACTAGCTGTACTAGCCAGCTATACTAGCTGTACTAGACAGCTATAATAGCGAGCTATACTAGCCAGCTGTACTAGCCGGCTAGCTGGCTACTAGCTAGCTATACTAGCTGTACTATATACTAGCTATACTAGCCAGCTATAGTAGCTATACTAGCTGTACTAGCCAGCTATAGTAGCTATACTAGCCAGCTATAGTAGCTATACTAGCCAGCTATACTAGCTGTACTAGCCAGCTATAGTAGCTGTACTAGCCAGCCAGCTATACTAGCCAGCTGTACTAGCCAGCTATACTAGCCAGCTATACTAGCCAGCTATACTAGCAAGCTGTACTAGCCAGCTATACTAGCCAGCTATACTAGCCAGCTATACTAGCCAGCTATACTAGCCAGCTATACTAGCCAGCTATACTAGCCAGCTATACTAGCCAGCTATACTAGCCAGCTGTACTAGCCAGCTGTACTAGCCAGCTGTAATAGCCAGCTGTACTAGCCAGCTGTAATAGCCAGCTGTACTAGCGAGCTATACTAGCCAGCTATACTAGCCAGTTGTACTAGCCAGCTATACTAGCCAGTTGTACTAGCCAGCTATACTAGCCAGCTATACTAGCCAGCTATACTAGCCAGCTATACTAGCCAGCTATACTAGCCAGCTATACTAGCTATACTAGCCAGCTATACTAGCTATACTAGCCAGCTATACTAGCTGTACTAGCCAGCAATACTAGCTGTACTAGCCAGCTATACTAGCTGTACTAGCCAGCTATACTAGCTGTACTAGCCAGCTATAGTAGCTGTACTAGCCAGCTATAGTAGCTGTACTAGCCAGCTATAGTAGATGTACTAGCCAGCTATACTAGATGTACTATACTAGCTGTACTAGCCAGCTATACTAGCTGTACTAGCCAGCTATAGTAGCTGTACTAGCCAGCTATAGTAGCTGTACTAGCCAGCTATAGTAGCTGTACTAGCCAGCTATAGTAACTGTACTAGCCAGCTATAGTAACTGTACTAGCCAGCTATAGTAGCTGTACTAGCCAGCTATAGTAGCTGTACTAGCCAGCTATAGTAGCTGTACTAGCCAGCTATAGTAGCTGTACTAGCCAGCTATAGTAGCTGTACTAGCCAGCTATAGTAGCTGTACTAGCCAGCTATAGTAGCTGTACTAGCCAGCTATAGTAGCTGTACTAGCCAGCTATAGTAGCTGTACTAGCCAGCTATAGTAGCTGTACTAGCCAGCTATAGTAGCTGTACTAGCCAGCTATAGTAGCTGTACTAGCCAGCTATAGTAGCTGTACTAGCCAGCTATAGTAGCTGTACTAGCCAGCTATAGTAGCTGTACTAGCCAGCTATACTAGCCAGCTATAGTAGCTGTACTAGCCAGTTATACTAGCTATACTAGCCAGCTATACTAGCTATACTAGCCAGCTATAGTAGCTATACTAGCCAGCTATACTAGCTATACTAGCCAGCTATACTAGCTATACTAGCCAGCTATAGTAGCTGTACTAGCCAGCTATACTAGCCAGCTATAGTAGCTGTACTAGCCAGCTATACTTGCTGTACTAGCCAGCTATACTAGCTGTACTAGCCAGCTATACTAGCCAGCTATAGTAGCTGTACTAGCCAGCTATACTTGCTGTACTAGCCAGCTATACTAGCTGTACTAGCCAGCTATACTAGCTGTACTAGCCAGCTATACTAGCCAGCTATACTAGCCAGGTATACTAGCTATACTAGCCAGCTATATTAGCTGCACTAGCCAGGTATACTAGCTATACTAGCCAGCTATATTAGCTGCACTAGCCAGCTATACTAGCTGTACTAGCCAGCTGTACTAGCTAGCTATACTAGCGCCAGCCAGCTATACTAGCGCCAGCCAGCTATACTAGCGCCAGCCAGCTATACTAGCTGTACCAGCCAGCTATACTAGCTGTATTAGCCAGCTATACTAGCTGTACCAGCTAGCTATACTAGCTGTACTAGCTGTACTAGCCAGCTATACTAGCCGCACTAACCAGCTATACTATCTATACTAGCCAGCTGTATACCTATACTAGCCAGCTGTACTAGCTAGACTATCCGTACTAGCCAGCTGTACTAGCTAGCTGTACTAGCCAGCTGTACTAGCCAGCTATACTAGCCAGCTATACTAGCCAGCTATACTAGCCAGCTATACAACCCAGCTATACTAGCCAGCTATACTAGCCAGCTATACTAGCCAGCTATACTAGCCAGCTATACTAGCCAGCTATACTAGCCAGCTATACTAGCCAGCTGTACTAGCCAGCTATACTAGCCAGCTGTACTAGCCAGCTGTAATAGCTGTACTAGCCAGCTATACTAGCTGTACTAGCCAGCTATACTAGCTGTACTAGCCAGCTATACTAGCTGTACTAGCCAGCTATACTAGCTGTACTAGCCAGCTATACTAGCTGTACTAGCCAGCTATACTAGCTGTACTAGCCAGCTATAGTAGCTGTACTAGCCAGCTATAGTAGCTGTACTAGCCAGCTATAGTAGCTGTACTAGCCAGCTATACTAGATGTACTATACTAGCTGTACTAGCCAGCTATACTAGCTGTACTAGCCAGCTATACTAGCTGTACTAGCCAGCTGTACTAGCTGTACTAGCCAGCTATAGTAGCTGTACTAGCCAGCTATAGTAGCTGTACTAGCCAGCTATAGTAGCTAGCTATACTAGCTGTACTAGCCAGCTATAGTAGCTGTACTAGCCAGCTATAGTAGCTGTACTAGCCAGCTATACTAGCTGTACTAGCCAGCTGTACTAGCCAGCTATACTAGCCAGCTAGCCAGCTATACTAGCCAGCTATACTAGCTAGCTATACTAGCTGTACTAGCCAGCTATACTAGCCAGCTGTACTAGCCAGCTGTACTAGCCAGCTATACTAGCCAGCTATACTAGCTGTACTAGCCAGCTATACTAGCTGTACAAGCCAGCTATACTAGCTGTACTAGCCAGCTATACTAGCTGTACAAGCCAGCTATACTAGCTGTACTAGCCAGCTATACTAGCTGTACTAGCCAGCTATACTAGCTGTACAAGCCAGCTATACTAGCTGTACAAGCCAGCTATACTAGCTGTACAAGCCAGCTATACTAGCTGTACTAGCCAGCTATACTAACCAGCTGGACTAGCCGGCTAGCTGGCTACTAGCTAGCTATACTTGCTGTACTAGCCGGCTAGCTGGCTACTAGCTAGCTATACTTGCTGTACTAGCCGGCTAGCTGGCTACTAGCCAGCTATACTAGCTGTACTAGCCAGCTATACTAGCTGTACAAGCCAGCTATACTAGCTGTACTAGCCAGCTGGACTAGCCGGCTAGCTGGCTACTAGCTGTACTTGCCGGCTAGCTGGCTACTAGCCAGCTATACTAGCTGTACTAGCCGGCTAGCTGGCTACTAGCCAGCTATACTAGCTAGTTATACTAGCTGTACTAGCCGGCTAGCTGGCTACTAGCTAGCTATACTTGCTGTACTAGCCGGCTAGCTGGCTACTAGCCAGCTATACTAGCTATACTAGCTGTACTAGCCAGCTATACTAGCTGTACTAGCTAGCTATACTAGCTTTACTAGACGGGTAGCTGGCTACCAGCCGGCTATACTAGCTATTCTAGGCGGCTATACTAGCTATACTAGCCAGCTGTACTAGCCGGCTAGCTGGCTACTAGCCAGCTATAGTAGCTGTTCTAGCCGGCTATAGTAGCTGTTCTAGCCGGCTATAGTAGCTGTACTAGCCAGCTATAGTAGCTGTACTAGCCAGCTATAGTAGCTGTACTAGCCAGCTATACTAGCTGTACTAGCCAGCTATAGTAGCTGTACTACAGTAGCTGTACTAGCCAGCTATAGTAGCTGTACTACAGTAGCTGTACTAGCCAGCTATAGTAGCTGTACTAGCCAGCTATAGTAGCTGTACTAGCCAGCTATCGTAGCTGTACTAGCCAGCTATACTAGCTGTACTAGCCAGCTATACTAGCTGTACTAGCCAGCTATACTAGCCAGCTATACTAGCTATATTAGCCAGCTATACTAGCCAGCTATACTACGAGTAGCTGTACTAGCCAGCTATACTAGCTGTACTAGCCAGCTATACTAGCTGTACTAGCCAGCTATACTAGCTGTACTAGCCAGCTATACTAGCTGTACTAGCAAGCTATACTAGCTGTACTAGCCAGCTATACTAGCTGTACTAGCCAGCTATACTAGCCAGCAGTACTAGCCGGCTAGCTGGCAACTAGCTAGCTATACTAGCTGTACTAGCCGGCTAGCTGGCTACCAGCCGGCTATACTAGCTATACTAGGCGGCTATACTAGCTATACTAGCCAGCTATACTAGCTATACTAGCCAGCTATACTAGCTATACTAGCCAGCTGTACTAGCTATACTAGCCAGCTATACTAGCTATACTAGCCAGCTGTACTAGCCGGCTAGCTGGCTACTAGCCAGCTATAGTAGCTGTTCTAGCCGGCTATAGTAGCTGTACTAGCCAGCTATAGTAGCTGTACTAGCCAGCTATAGTAGCTGTACTAGCCAGCTATAGTAGCTGTACTACAGTAGCTGTACTAGCCAGCTATAGTAGCTGTACTACAGTAGCTGTACTAGCCAGCTATAGTAGCTGTACTAGCCAGCTATAGTAGCTGTACTAGCCAGCTATACTAGCCAGCTATACTACGAGTAGCTGTACTAGCCAGCTATACTAGCCAGCTATACTACGAGTAGCTGTACTAGCCAGCTATACTAGCTGTACTAGCCAGCTATACTAGCTGTACTAGCCAGCTATACTAGCTGTACTAGCCAGCTATACTAGCTGTACTAGCAAGCTATACTAGCTGTACTAGCCAGCTATACTAGCTGTACTAGCCGGCTATACTAGCTGTACTAGCCAGCTATACTAGCTGTACTAGCCGGCTATACTAGCCAGCTATACTAGGCAGTTATACTAGCCAGTTATACTAGCCATCTATACTAGCCAGCTATACTAGCCAGTTATACTAGCCAGCTATACTAGCCAGTTATACTAGCCAGCTATACTAGCTGTACTAGCCAGCTATACTAGCTGTACTAGCCAGCTATACTAGCTGTACAAGCCGGCTATACTAGTCAGCTACACCAGCCCGCTGTACTAGCTACCTATACTATCTGTACTAGCCAACTATAACAGCTTTACTAGACAGCTGCACTAGTCAGCAATACTAGCTCGCTGTACTGGCCAGCTACACTAGGTAGTTTGTTAGCTATACCAGCCAGCCAGCCAGCCCGTTCAGTGCCAGTGTATCAGAATAGAACCCAGATCCAGTCCCGCATTCTATTTTTGAGCCATTGGTGAAGATCGTTATATCACCGTCACCGATAACAGCTTCACCAACCCATTCTTCTCGTGTGGGAGTGTGAGCCTTGAATGTTCGTACGAAATCGTCTCCGGTACCATGTAGTCACATCCAAAAACATTGATGATTCGGTTCTACTTCAATCAGTACAGAAGCGTGGCCCATCTGTATATGGCCTAAGCATGTCTGAGAACTTAAGCCTCAGTGCAGTTTTAGCTTCATCTTCTTTTCACTTTTTCCAATTTCCAATTCCAATTTATCTCTACTTTCGTGAATATTTAAGTTTCTTTTTCTTCACTTTTTAACATTTATAAACTATGTTAGCTTAATAGTCTCTGTTAACATAACATTCATTGTAAAAAAAAAGAACGTAACTTAACATAACATAACTTTCGCAGCTAACTCCACACACACAATAGAAGATTTTCAAATGGAAAATAAATGGTCTTTTATTTCAGGAGAAGGGAGGTAAATGAATGAACAACTTAAAACTCCCAGAATAGGGGATCAATGTAAAATTTTGTTTGGTTACACATTATTTAGGTTAAAACTATTGTTTAAATATGAATGAAAGTAAAAAAGAAAAGAGAAAAACATTACACCAATGTAATGTATATATGTATGTATGTTAAACTAAAATGACGGAATCATATCAATTAAAAATGACACCATTAAAGCGACTTTGTTTAGGTCAGCTTAAGGGTGAGGTCATTTAATATAAGCGTTGAAGGTAAATATTTTTCAAAGGTATGTATATAGACGCGGCCCAGAGGATTTCGCTTTTATGACTCCTTAGAGATCAATAAAGTGGGCAGAACCTTAAAGTAGAAACGTTAACAACTTGCCGGGCACTACCGTTGCTTCAATTTTTTTTTATAATATAATGACAACATAATACAAGGTGTCGCAAAATTAAAGTTTTAATATGAATTGAAAAGAGAATAAAGCGTTGTTTGCTTTGAAGAAAAACTCTTTTGAAGATATTGATGCATATTCGTACCCATTTTAAATGCTTTTGTATCTAAATTGCCGTTGATGTGACCAGAGCCCATCTATAGAGTGGGAGCGAACATTTGAAAAGGTATACTCAACGAAAGAGAAGATAAACAGAGGCAAATACTCTTCTCAAACCAAGTAAGTTTGAGATAATCAAAACTTTTGTTGGGAAAAAGAGAAGATCTGAGTCATTCATATCTAGGAATAATCTGTGGTTAGAAAGGGCACTGTTGACTCAGAGCATACTTATTCAGAAGGGGATTTGTCTTGAGCCCAACTTGTGGACTCTGTAACCTTAAAAATGAATCATCGCAATACATGCTTGGAACCTATGAGGTATTAATGCATCCACACAGCTGCTGTGTGGACGAAAATCACTGCAACATTGATTCCTTTCTTTCTATTTGTTGCAGTCTGTTTGATCGACCATTTTTTTTTTGTTGTTGTCCCACTTACATAAGATTGGTTTTCTTCCTTACATATATAGATAATTGGTCATTACAACCCTTCAGTCAGGATTACGACCCAGCTTCTCACACCACTTATGTTGTGTGTGTTAATTTTTATACATGAGTTGTGGGACCTACCAAGTTAAAGTCGATTTCGAACGAAAAACTTAGAAAAACTTGCGATTTTTTACTTACTCGCAGAATTTTTGCCAGAAATCCGGTGACGGTTTTCTCTCTTACTGCGGCGATATTGCCAGTTGAGGAGAGTGCAAAATTCACCGGTGTTTTCTTGTCCAGTGCGGACCCAGTCTGAACAAGTTTTTCAATTAATTTACTCATTTTTTTTTTAAACATTTTCATCCCAGATCCTCTAGATTGTTTGGGAATTTCAAATCTTTTAATACGGCTTTCGAGCGAAATTGAACTCATTAATGTAAATTCTTCAAAATAAGAAACTGGTATCTGAACGACTACCCTGTATTTAAAATAAAAGAAAACTTAAGCTTTTGTTTGACGTAACTAATAAGGAAACGGATACATCATCAGTTGGTACTCATTAACGTCGTTTCAAAGCTTAAGCGGAAGTTGTAAGTTTGTTTTGGGTTTTCTTTTATGAATTTTTAATTTGGCAACAATACGAGTCAAAATGAATTTTACTTTTATTTTCCTTTTTATATTTCTTTTTTTGGCAATTGCAACAAACTTAGTGGTTGTTATTTAAATAGAAGTTTTTTGTTTTCTCATTTTCTTATTTTTCTTTTGTTTTGGTTTCTTATAAAGTTCGTTGAACAATGAGCATAAAAGCGTTTCAAATTATACAGAAGAAGAGTTTGATTGACTTGAGCTGAAAGCAATTGCATGTTTTGTGGTTGCTTTGGTAAAATATTTGTTTAATTTGAAATTCTATAAACAAATAAAATGTTTCTTTTTAAAGTTTAAAGACTTCTTTTGTAAGTCTCAGATTTAAAATCCATTTCGCTTAGTCTTACATCATTTCTACACTATTATGAGGGATCTTTTTTCAAACTCTGCAGGAAATTTATTCAATTAAATGAAGCAACAGCAGCAGGCAGTTGCCCCTCCCCTAAAAAAAAAAAGAAAACTATAAACGAATAAAATTAAAATTTCACTTTAAAGAAATGCCCCTCCAATGATGATTGTTGCACTTTCTCCGTATATTATGCAAAATTTGTTAAATTGTTAAAATTTATAAAAAAAAAAAATAACGAAAAAACAATTTGCAAAACCATAATGAGTAATGATGATGTGCTTTTAATGACATTGTGTTGTAAGCAACACAGCAATTTGTTAATTATTACTTCCCATATAAACTATACTCGTATTTTCTTATTTAAAAATTACATTCATTTAATGGGGTTTTCTCTTTCAATTGATTTATGATATTCAATTTAAAAACAAAAACATATAAAAAATTAAAGAAAATAAACTTCGTCGAAGAAATAATATCTTAAAGTAGACAGTTAATGTACGACATGATATTCAAAATATTTGCCCATAAAAACGCTTCCCGATTTTTTACAACCATGCCTCGAAGTGCTTTATTCCTTAATTTAAATAAAATTTTATACCTTCAAACCTTTAGTTATACAGTCTAGGTAACAGTTGTGAACATATAGTCACACAAAAAAATCTTCGTACAATAGACTTTTTCCACGCTATTTTTTTTTGGTTTTTTTTATAATTTGTAGGTTATAATTTCTTATATTCATTTTTGTCTTCAAATGTTCCATACTATAACTGCCTTAAACAACGCTGTAATCACCGGGAAAAAGTCTACATACAGCGGTGTGTAGATCTCGCCAATAAGCCACAAACTATAGAGGCCCTCAATAAGCCAGCCTAATTTATGCTAAAAAGTGATGGAAAATGAGCATTCCGAATTGATTCGAAACATAAAATAGCATCAATAGGTCTCTTAAACGATTACAAAACTTTCAATCATATTCCACACGCACTTTGTTTTATTTAAATTTAAAGACAGAAAGCGCTTAATAGAAGATCCTATATATACATAATTGGTCATTACAACCCTCTAGTCAGGATTACGACCTAGTTTCTCACACAACTTATGTTGTGAGCGTTTATTTTTATACATGAGTGGTGGGATCTACAGTTTAAAGTCGACTCCGAACGACAGATTTTTGAGTAACTCTTCATGACAATTTCATTTACTCTTAGAGTTTTTGCCAGAAATCTGCTGAGAGGAAGACGCCGAAGAAATATTTCGTTTATTTGGAGATACCTGAGCTGGGGTTTGAACCGAGACCTCACGTCTAATAAGCCAACACACTACCTACTAGACCACGGCGACTTCAGACCCTATATATATGTATGACCACGGAAATGAACATTGAAGTCGCTGTAGTTAAGTAGGTAGTGTGTTGGCTTATTAGACATGATGTCATATAACGAATAATTTTGGCCTTAGTAGAAGCTTGCGAAAACCGATTGAACCCGCGTTTTTTTCCCAACAGGAACGAGTATTGCTACGGGTGACATGGAATTGAATTATGATAGAAACTCATAAAATCGTATAAAATAAAGATTATTTAATTAATTTCAGAGAAAACAGACCCAAGCTACTCGCTGGTGTATTAACGATTGGAAAGTAGACAGTATAGTGTTAAGCATATTTTTACAAACTTAACATATCTCACAAATGACAACACATTGTGACAGGCATCTAACAGTTGATGCTTGTCAAAATTTTAACAAACTACGTTATTTAGTTTGTGTTTGACAGTTTGTATTATATTTGTATCTGGCCCCAGGGCAGACATCAAAACAAAATACAAAAAGTATTTCTTCGGCGATTTCCTCTCAGCAGATTTCTGGCAAAAACTCTGAGAGTAAATAAAATTGCCATGAAAAGTTTCTCAAAAAAATCTGTCGTTCGGAGTCGACTTTAGGTCCCTCCACTTATGTATAAAATTAACACACACAACATAAGTGGTGTGAGAAACTAGGTCAATAATTCTGACTGAAGGGTTGTAATGACCAATTATGTATATATGTATTATAGAAAAATCTTGTGTTTTCATTCTATAGCTTATTCTCAAAATAAGAATTTTTCGTCTAATATTTGCTTTTACTGTATATGTACACATATGTATATATAAATGTCATACTAAAATTATATCAATACAGTTTCAACATTACAACCCTGCCTGTCATATACTCATGTCCTTAATTAAATTAAATGCACTTTTTTTTTAATTAACATTTCATCTTTCATTTAAAAGTTTAAATTGTAAAGGACAGGTACATTTAAGTATAATATTAACAACAACAAAAAAAAACTACAACTTTTTCCACCATAAAATATAATAAATAAGAGGCGAAAAAAAAAAAAAGAATTCAATAATCATTAACGGACAACAATGTCAACTGCATGTATCTTTCTGCAGTTGACAGGGAGAACAAGCAGGAGAAAAAATAAATAAAACACTCGAATTTTGTGTTCATGTCGATAATAAAATTAAAATTAAAAAAACAAAATAAATGCAATAAATACATGAAATGAATGTTGAAAAATATGTGAAAATGAATATTATGTAGAATATAATGGGAAAAGTTTTGAAAGATACATAGAGAGAAATTAAACCTCCAATTCCTATTCAACGGATTGCAGTGATAATTGTATTGTATTGTCATACAATATGAAAAAAAAAAAAATTGTTTTTTACATTGAATTACTCTAGGTTTACTAATAATGCGTGTATGAATCAGAGATCAGCAACGAGTATTCAAAACGATGTGTAGATTCGAGTCATACTTATAATTTCAGCTACTTATACGCATTCATACTTATTTGAATATCATACTCATACTACTCATATTCAAAGTTAGAAATACTCATCGTACTCATACTTAACAATACGCACGATGATTCGAGTGACTCGAATCATTCGTAAGTATTATAAGTATTTTTCTAAATTTATGAATCTGAATGAGTAGGCGTATGAATCGAATGTTGTGAGTTTAATGTCAACGTTGTATTCATACTCATTGCAACCTATACTTATAAATCAATGTTGTAGCGAGTACGAATGAATCAGAGTAGTTGAATTTTAATACTCTTGACTCACTCATACTCAAAATTTCATAAGTACCTATGAGTAGCGAAAATACGATTCATTGCTGATCTCTGGTATGAATTATTTCAATAAATCAAAATATAGAGAAATATGTTCTTCAAAAGCTATGATTCCTTCCTCATCCTTCTGAAAACAACCAATGGATTCCATAACAATATATTCTCTTCTCTTTTAAAGTGAAAAACTAATTTCATAACAAAAGTCTTTGGAGTAAAGCGTATTAGGCAAGTATACTACATTGTTCTCGCTTTACGTTTAAACTTGCATTACAAATCGAATAAAATGCGATAATAATAACGAATATATCTCTCTGAACAATAGTATTGGATTCGAAGTTTTTCCGAAACAGTGGTCTGCAAGTTATAAAACAAACAAAATACTTCTCTACTGCTTCCAGTGCAAAAACCCAATACTTTTTTTCAAACGCAATGGTTTCTGGGCAACGTTAGGTTTCAACCCTATCATCTCACAATTTTAACTTGAGAATTTGTTTAGTTTGAGAAACTAGATCAATGATATTGAAACAAAGCAAAGAAACAAATAGAATATACCGACGAAGCTTTATACTATAAACACAATGAACGAAAGGCAGCAAACACTGCAATTTTTCAAGAAAGATTTGCTTGTCGACGCATTCCCTTTACAAAACCCTTGTATTCTGTTTTTTGAAAGATTGTTGTGTTTGCTGCGTTGCGTTTATTGTGTTTATAGCATTAGGCAGCTATATATTCTGTAGAGTATCAAAAAGTAAAAACACAGGCTTTTAAAACACAGCTTTGGTAAGAAACACAACTGAGGCTTAATTCGCATTTAAAACTGACCTGGAAGTAGGCATATTTTCAACATAGCCTTGCAAACAGTGTTTAATGTTATGGCAACTTTGTACTTTAACAGCTGATTTTCTAAAGATTTTTCCGAGGACATGAAATAAAATAAAAATATGCTCTAGTGCTAACTGCAGAGTCCTTATTAACCGGTCTTGTAAACAGGATCGAGTGCTATAAAAATATGACTCTTTGAGAATTAAGCTGAATACAAGCCTAAAAGTTTAATATAAAAAATGCAGCGTTTGATTTGACATAAAGTAAGTAAGTATTGTTCAAATACAATATAGAGCAGAGATGAGCCAAATGAGAGTGGTTTGCATCATGCCTAATGGGCACATTACGCAATCTAATTGTCCAGTTAACATGCTCCATTATTCACAATGCCAGTTAATTGAGGTTCACAAAAATTAGTAGTCATGCCTACAGACCATTTACGGTTGTTTCTAATATTCTGCACATCATACCATACGCGAACTTTTTGATTTGGCTCGAACTATATATAGATGAATGGGAGTTAAGGAAGAGGGGATTTAGATAAACCACCATTTATAGACGTATAAGTTTCAGAACCCTCTGGTCTTTTCTGTTAACTAAAAGGACGAAATTCTTTTCTTGGTTAGGTTTCTAAAGGGCTATTACTAGGTACTGTATATTTGGGCCAATGCTGGACTATTTTAGGACTATTGTAGGAGTTGTTAAGATGAGAAAGGAAAAGAATTACACCTCCTCCGGATTTTTAGCGAGAGAAGACCATGCGTTGTGATGTATTTATCCATATCCATATGATACTCTGATCTATTCTGGCGAGGAAAAGAACCAGAGATCTTGATTCTTTCAAGAATTTAATAGGGTTCCTTACGGGTGTAATAAGGTTGTATGATGCGAGGATTTATCTGTCCTACCTATCGACTTTGCGCCTGCAGAAGGCATCACTGAGATGAGAAGAAAAGAGAATTGCTACATCAGTTTCTGTGTAAAAGTCATGGAAAACTGGACTAAGTTATCTCGAGGGAGGTAGTTATCAGACTGTCTTACAAATATGCCATTATTCTGATAGGGTTTATCAGGAGTATTGGTTGATTTTCAAGAGAATAACATGATATTATGGCAGTGGAATTTCCAAGATATCAGAATGGACCATAGGACCTCCAAGTAAAGGTAGACTTAGGTTTTAGGTTTTCAACATAACCTAAAACAAACGCACACCAAGTTAAATTCGGTTCTAAACACGTTGACTGTAACAGCAAGAACACAAAAAGAACACAATCTGTCTAATAGTTCGGTAGAAAAGGAGTTAATGGCATGCCGGCATTACAATTAGCAATGCGAACTTATCTAATTCTAGTCGGTACTAGAAAGTTTTGTAAATTTTTAAGAATATTTTTAGTATTGGTACTTAAAGGGTTAACAATATTGTTACAAAATGAAAACCAGTAAGAAAATTTATTTGATTTGAAGCGGCTCTCTTTTTTTACGGAACACAAATATCTTCCCAAAAATTCTTTTCAGTGTATATCGTATAAAAATAAAATTCAAAATTTGTCAACATAAAATAGGCCTGCATGTGCAGTGTAAGCAGTAATTAAACTATAAAACATACGGCTAAATGCATACATACATACATATGTGTATGTATATGAATATTTAGTAGTAGAATATCATCGAACTTACCTGTTGTTATGGACACTGTCCATGTCAACCAGTCGTGGTGTGTAAAATTTGTATAATACAACCAAAAATTGTATTTGGTACCGGGTAAAGCACGCGAAAATTGTATTTCATCGCCAATTTCATTAGAGGCAATGGTTGTATTTGGCTCTGGATAACCATATGGCGGACTATAGTCTAGACGATAATAGGCATCGTCCATGCCTTGATTATTGGGTATACTTATAGCTAAATCGGCACAATTCACATTCTGCAATGAGAGAGAGAGAGAGAGAGAAAAATAAGAATTAATTTAAAATTTTTGTTTCTGTGATTATTATTCAAGTAAAAATAAAAAAAGAGAAAATAATCAGATAATTTGTTTAAAATAGAAATCGTTGGTAATTGGTAATTGCACGCTGAAATAATTTGTTGAATTCTATGACAACAAATAATGCGCGATTTATTCTCGGAAATTGTTTGCAATGTGAGAATTTTTAACATGCAATTATAGACACGAACACGATTATAATTTAATTTATTTTTTATAAATAATAACGCACAGCTTTAGTATCTCTAGAGCAGTGCAATAGCTTAAGTATGACATAAGATATTCGCTAAATACCCCAACGGTCCTAATTGACACCATCGTTAGACGTTTTAGTTAATTTTCAAAACAATTGCGAGTTCGATGCCAGTTTTGAGTTATGAATTGTTTCTGCTTTACTGCCACAAACCTACAAAACTACAAAACAATTGCTCAGATTTTACACGGATGGTCCAGGGGTGTAAGTTAATATTCGAATTACGAAAGAGCTTTACTGTGAAAAAAATTTATTGCTTAAATTCGGTTGTTTTACTCACCGTGTGCGTGCAATGTAAAATTTTCAATGCATTTTTGACATAAGATTTCGTAACGTAATTTAGTGTAGGTACGAATGATTATTTTAATTGCAGTGGGATGGGTGCCACCATTGTGCTAAAACCACATGTCTTCCAAAGTCATGCTGATTGAGTTTAGGTTAGTGGTGGGCGATATGCATCGATGATTTAGAAACACCCCATTAAACAATTCGATTTAATACAAATACAAATGTCTAATGCATAATCAATCCATAAAAGTAATAAAACGCAAAGATAGAGTTGGATAAGAGACGGGTTTGATTTGGTAAAATCTTGGCAATGAGAAACAGTCCTATAATAGGGCTGGAGACTCGGTTGGGTAGAAGATCTTTGCGTATAATAGTGAGGATCTGATTCACGATAATGCGATTATGGAAGACAAAGACCAGAGCGCATCGTGAAAGAACGACTGAATACTTCACAACGGGAAATCCATCAGAATGAGGAAAAAGAATGAGAAAAGAAACATTCTGCAGTTTGCAGATAGGCCAAGAACATTTAGTGGGATAGAAGCAGAGGTGTTGGGGACTGCAGTGAAATATTGAAGAGCCCATCAGGTAGCTCATGCAATTCTTCGAAGTAAAAGTTGAGGCTATAGAAAGACGTGTTCAATTATTATTATTATTTATTATTATTTATCTTGAATAGAAAGTAAAGATAGTGAAAGGGGATTTGTAAAATTTGATATAAAATAATAATAAAAATTTGATATTTGACAACCAGGCTGCCACTTGAGCATTTTATTTCTATGATGTTGATATGTGAAGTAGAATCACCCTCTGCTCATATTGATATTCACCGCTAATGAGATGAGAACCTTTCTATAAAGTAGGTAGAGGATTTTGGAATGCAATATTTGGCAAAAGGAAAGATAAAGACACTGAAACAAAAGGCTAGGAGCCGAAGTTTTGCATCCTAAAGTTTCCGAGGGCAAAAGAATGTGGTACTCTACTATGTCTTTACCAAGGAAAACGTACGTTCTATCTTTTTTTACTTTAATTTTGTTACAAAAATCAATCAATATGTAGAAAACACGGATGTACATACATACATACATAATTGATCATTACAACCCTTCAGTCAGGATTTCGACCTAGGTTCTCACACCACTTATGTTGTGTGTGTTAAATTTATATATGAGTGGCGAGACTTACAATTTAAAGTCGACTCCGAACGACAGATTTTTGAGATTTTTACTCTCAGAGTTTTTGCCAGAAATCTGCTGAGAGGCAGTCGCCGAAGAAATATTTTTTTTCATATTTCGTTTTGATGCCTGACCTGGGATACGAACCCGGGCTTTACGTCTAATAATCCAACACACTATCTACTAGACTACGGCGACAGCTAGAAAACACGGATGTATTTCGTGATAAATCGAAAGAAACATCAATGTTTGTATTTTGTGTACATTACTAGGTCCTAGTCACAAAAAGACAAAATAAATACACATGCAGTCTGGCAAACTGGTAGTAGCTTTACTATGGATATACGCTCGCTTCCTCTCAAATCGCTGGAATATATTACCGTCTCTTCCTACAGTCCGCTAACTTAAAGTTGTGAGCAAGCTGAACATTGATTTCTTTTCTCAGAATTTTCTAAATTTCTCTAAATATTGCCTAATCTAATTTTTTCTACTGTTGGCACATCAAAATCCTTCTGTATGTCCAAAATTCTGAAGTACCAAGTTGTTGCTCCCACCTTTCATAATTTTTTTTATGCCTTTAATTTTTTTATATATGTACGTAAAGATAGAAGCCGCCGCAGTCCAGTAGGTAGTGTGTTGGCTTATTAGACGTGAGGCCACGGTTCAAACCACAGCTCAAACATCTCCAACAAAATGAAATACGAAAAAATATTTCTCTCGCAGCTTTCTCTCAGCAGGTTTCTTGCTAAGCCTCTGAGAGTAAATAAAATTGCGATGCTAAGTTCCTCAAAAAACTGTCGTTCGGAATCGACTTTAAACTGTAGGTCCCGCCAGTCATGTATAAAATTCACACACAATATAAGAGGTGTGAGAAACTAGGTCTTGATCCTAGCTGAAGAGTTGTAATGACAAGTTATGTTATGTACGTAAAGATTTGTTTTAGAAACGAATTATATAGCAAAAGAATAAAGTCTAGTCACGATATTCTATCGATTTGCTAATAGCCAAGAGGTAAAACGTTCAAACTTCACTTCAACTGACTTTGCTAAGATATTTGATGTCTGCCAATATGGCTTAATAAGTCTGTGAGTTCTTGACTTTCCTATTCCGGCAGTTGATTCCTGTCAAAATTGGAACAAACGCAGTCATTTAGTTTGTGTTTGACAGCCTTTGATAAGCAGCCGACTACGTTGCGATTTAGGGAGAAAATGGAACAAAAATCCATGAATTATGCTTCGAATTGCTACCACATAATTTCTAGAGTTGGGAAAGTCAGTAAGAGATGGGAAATACAAAAAATTCCGAACTTATTGACTCATGTTCCATATTATACATTCATTATGTCCTTTTATTTTTTATTGAAACTTCTTGCAGTTGATTTTTAAAGCTTCTTCTATTCATTAATTTAATTTTATATGAAAAACCTATTTCTCACATGTTATTACCGTATACGTGCATCAGTAAAGATGAATTATTTAAAGTATATTTTAAGACCAGCACAACATATTAATTTCTAAAGCATACATTAAGGCAAATATTTAAATAACATTTAAAACATTTCAATATAAATTTAAGTCCAAAAAAGAGTTTATAAACTTTTATTTAATCTTTAACACCCTCTTATCAATGTATTTCGATACAAAACACAAGTCAGTATAAACAGGAAACCTGCATATTAAACATAAAAAATAAAAAAAGAGGAAAAACCCAACCTGTCTGTAAATCTGCTGCTAAAGGAGCAGAACAACTAAATATTCAATAACATTGACAGACGCCTGGAATGTATGCAAAAATTTCAACAGTATAAAGAGCATTACACATAGCAATCGACATCAGACCACCAGCAGTAATGCAGACAACTATAAAGGAACTCGACCAACATTTAAACAAACAATTGCTTGGTGGTGGCATGATGACTGGTCCTTTATAGTCGGCCTGGGAGGCTGTTAAACAGACTGACAGACAAGCTGTTTGTGTGGTAAATTGCGGTAGATACTAGCTCAACCTTTCCTTTATTGAAAACGATATTGTAGAAAATGTTTTTCCATATGTTTGTTGGGTGGGAAATGCAAACGTTATGGGGAAATTCCTACAGAAAGTTTGTATCACTATTGAACTATTGGGGGTTGTACATGTCAATGGTTGTGTTATTTGGTAGTTTTCTTTAAATCAATAATTTTCTTCCTTATAACCCAGGACTGTAATTGTAAAATACTTCATCAATTCCTTCGTTAAATTCTTAAAAATAGGATTTGTTTTCCATTATGTCCAAAAAAAAAAAATCGATTTAGGATAAAAATGTCCTATTGAATACAAAAGCTTTTGGACATTAAGACTCCTAAGCGTCAACCTACTAGTCGCTCTCTTGAAAACAGTGCTGCTGTAAATGGAAGTGAAGCCGAAAACAGCATCAGCAACTTCCAATTTCACAAAGCACTACACAGTGAATTTTGAAAAAAGATCTCCTCCTTTATGCGTACAAAATTCAGCTTATTCAGAAGTTCAAACTAGCAAACCTTGCAAAGCGCCGGAAATTCCAATGCCATGTAAACATTTCCATGTGAAAGTCATAGTGAATACACAAGATATTCAAATTTTGGTCTTAGAAATCCTCATGTTATTCATGAGAATTAGATTTTAAATTTTCGCCGATTGATGATTTAGTCGTCGTTGTATTTGTGTTGTGGTGATTTTGGTCAGATGAGGTGAAGATGAGTTCGAAATTACAATGACTCGAAATAGCAATAGGAAGTTTTATAAAACGGCGGGTAGCTGTAGAAGGCATTGGACGGATACCTTATTCCATACTTAATCGGCGCCTGGCCCTTTATAATTCAACGAAAAGAAAAAAACAGAACTATCTTACCAAAATATGTGCTTCTATTTAAAAGGAAAACCTGCATTCTTACTGGGGCACCCTTTATATTTTCAACAGAATATAATTTAAATATTCCGTATTATTTAACAACATCCTAAAACTGCGTAAAGTCCCTTAAAACTCATTTTTGAAACATAACATGCGGAATATATGTATAATGAATACATGTGTTATGCTTTTTTAAACAGTCCATTTACTTGAACAATCCCTAAGTATTGCAGAATATTGAAATTTTTTTTAAGTTAAAAACAATACTGGTGTTGATGTTCATGTCAACACGCTCTCCTTTTTTCCATTTCCATTTCGTCTCCCTTTATTTAACTTTTCATTTTTTACGTCTGCAAACACTTTACTATTCCTTCATTCATTCAGTCATTCAGCCACTCTTTCATTTCACCGTTTAATTGATTGTAGGCGTCCGATGACCGTTTTACTGTGATGAATTTTTTTTATCATGTCGTTAATACAGGGCTTGATAGAAAAAATGGTTGTTGGTCTTTAAAGGCGTGAAGCATATAGGGACACAAACATATTTTCATAACAGACATTTACGATTGGCTCATAGGGTGGGGGAGGACATGATTTAATACAAAACGATTACCATTCATTTGTAATGAATTTAAATATTATATGGTAAGAGCAAAATACGGAATTTAATGAACTGGTGGACGCATTACTTCTTTTATGACTATTATGTTGTGCCTGATTTAATACAGCTCTATTAACTCTGAACTAATGAGGATATGTATTTTTTTTGGAATCAAATAATATCCCACAACTCCCCCTCACCACCAAAAAAAAAAAAAATTCAATATAATCTACCCAGATGCTCCCCGAACATCTAGACGGCATAACAAACATGAGATCAGGCAGTGCTTGTCAAAAATAATCCATTCAGAATTCATCGCGCCAACATCGCATTGAAGTTCGTTGCACATGGTAGTGAAGAACAGAGCTTTGGAGTCAATGGTTAAGATAATAGAAGACAAGTCTAACACAAAATATATAAGGGGACTCCATGAACTAATAAATTGAGTGACGGACAGCTTCATCCTTAATTGTCCCGTGGATAGAAGTAGAAGACTATGATTTTGGGAAATGTTTTGCAATGAGACTAAATCACAAAAATGGAAGGATCTACAGGATACATACTCTTTTAAAAGGGAGACTATTCTGTAGTATACGAATGGTTCAGATTTTAGAAGAGGAAATTGGGTTTTGATCCTAGAACGGAAACCTACGCTATTAAAAGAAATACTATCTGAAGATCAAGCCCCCAATCGAGTACTTGGTTAAATGAGGAAAAATAGCTTATATAGGAATTTGCGACAATAAGCAGGCAGATGTGCTTGAAAGGAGATAAACTTCCATGCCTCTAATGGGGACGTGTGAACGGGTAAAGAAAGGGGAGTTAAAGAGAAGGTAAAAAGGCTTCCCCAACTAATTGGTTTTAAGGCAATATAAACTTTTGTTGGGAAAATACAATCGAGGGAGATTTGAGTCATGGAACAGACTATCCATAAATAACTTGAGGTTTGTAACCAACGTGTTTGACACCTGTTCAGAATCGGTATCATCTCGAATTCAATATATAGATTCTGTGACAATACAACATACTTGGAACCTGTGAAGATTTAATATATTCCTGTGTGCAGACCAGATGGTGGGCAAGCAGTTTTACTTGTTGACACCGAGCAGCATCCTGAAGTTTATGAAAACAAAAGGAAGAGATATTATAGGGATACTTAATATAGATTGTAGACAGCACGGTAGATCGTATGGCATCAATACTTTATTATATAAACGTTCAAATTTTGGGAGTAGAAAACAATGACTGTCAATGACAAACCTATCGTGCTTAGCAAAAGTGGTGTGCGGAATGGAAAAATTTAATCAAACGCTACTAATATGGAATAAAATATAGACGCCGTAGTCTAGTAGGCTAATTACACATGAGCCCTTGGTTCAAAACCGAGGTCAGATAACTTCACCAAAACGAAATACGAAAAAACTTCGGGGACTTCCTTTCAGCAAATTTCTGGCAAAAACTCTGAGAGTAAAATAAAATTGCAATGAAAAGTTTATTAAAAAATCTGTCGTTCAGAGTTGACTTTAAATTGTTGGTCTCGTCATGCATGTATAAAATTAACACGTGCAATATACATATGTAGGTGGTGTGAGAAACTTGGTCGTAATCCTTACTGAAGAGTTGTAATGACCAATTATGCCAGGTTTAACTCAAACGAAAAGCTAAGAGAAAAACCATTCAGCTGGAGTAGGGAATGGGAAACAAGATGAGAGTGAACTAAGATAGACTAACGAACTAAGACAGACTGTCTTCTTTTAAATTCATTTTATAATTCAAATGATAAGGCAATTCTCATATATTACATGTTATTATTATACCCATAGAATACAGTAATCCCTCGATTTACGTCGCAGTTGGTTCCAAAAAAAGGCGATGTAAATCGAGTGACGACACAAATTGAAGTTAGAGGGAACAAAAAGTTTGACGACGTAAATCGAAACAATGTCAATCGAGGCGACGTAAATCGAAGGATTACTGTATAAATCTACAAAACTTAAATAAAATTAATATACGGAACTGTAGAAAAAATTATTGTTTAGCAATAAAACTATAATAAATGTAATTAATGTAATATTTATCTTAACATAAAAATTAATAACAATTTAACGCCTTCTATGCTAATATTTTCTGTTTAGAAATTCAAATGGGATGGCCATTCACGCATCATAAATACAAAACATTGTATTTTAGTGGCATAAAATGACTCTACAAGTCATTCATTTTAACTGCCAACTAAGAAAACAACGAAAAAAAGACAAAAAAAAAATTGTAACGAATTGGGAAAATTGCCAAAAACATCCACTAAAATGATAAGCTAGTGAATGAGTTTTTTCACAAAAGGCAAACGGCGGCGGGTGTAAAATATACTCCACTATAGAACATAATATAGACATTCTATTTCAATTTTATGGCAGTTTTTTCTTCTGGCATTTCAACGACTTACGCGCATATACATAAATGGATACTGTTTTGTCCGTTTAAATATTTAGCAATTCATTTATTCCGTCATTCCTGATACTCTCTCTTGGTCTTTTATACGTAAATGTGTGTAGAATGTGGAATATCGTAAGTGTTTTACTAATGAAGTGACTGGATGATGTTCGTATCATGTGCATAAACAAGTAGAAAATAATCATGGAAGAAAAAAAATTTTGGCAGGAAGTGGATAAAAAGTTTGTACCACATATACGCGGGCTTGTATTTATCGTAACCGTTTAATTGGCGAAATGCAAATTGTGTGTATTGAATACACAAGAAATTGATAGGCATAATTGATTGGAAATAAAATTAAATTATTTCCGTTCAATACGTTTCCAAAATTTGCATGAAAAAAAACCTACAAAATAAAGGACGCGGAAATAATGAAATAAATATATTTCATGATAATTGTAAAAAAGACTCCAAATTAAATCGCGGATGATGAGTTTCCAGAAAAAACTATTAAAAATAATGCTTGTTTAGTTTCGATAAAAAAGGTTATCATTCAACCCATTAATCTAGGTAGTTAGCACATGAGAGATCTTCAACGTTTTTTCATATTAATGGTTTTTAAGACTCCAATATCTATTCAACTATTAAGCTACAATCGAATTTTTTCATTCCACGGAATACACTCCAAGTTAGCTGAATAACCATAGAATTTAATCCTAGAGTTAGTGTTAGAGAATAGGAACTTTACAATAAACCTAGAACAATGTGTCTCGTGAGTAACTATTGAAGGCGAAAGATCTTGATTTTCTGGGTTTGAAAATCCATAGAAATGTTCGCTGAAATTGGCGTGATATATCGGTTTTCCAACAAACACTTCCGAGCTTCGACAGTTGATAACAGCCACCTAATTGGAGCTGCAATTGTCAAATTAGTTGTCTTTTTTTTATTCAGTTTGTTTTGCCAAGTAGCCATGGACGAATGTAGCATTCAATTACAAGTGCAAATAACATAAATATTTTATTTTCATTTTATGTTCTACTCTGGTAAGGTAACGCGTGTTTCGCCCGTTATACGATAACCATAATTGTCCTACCGAGTGCCCTATTCGAAGTGTGATAGATAAATTCGAATCCACTGGTTTAGTAAACCATGAACAACATCACCACTATCCCGGATAATCCGAGGCGATCGATTTTGGGTCATAACTATGGCCTCCAACCGTTCAAATTCAAAAATTCAATTGACCTAAAGGTAAACGACCATTGGTAACGAAGTGTCTTCGTCTGATGGTCTCTAAGCAGTTGACAACTGAGGAATTTCGGATGATACCATATGTAATTTAAGATCCAATGCATCTTAAAAAAGTCTCAGTTTGGTGTTGTTACCTGCCACCCTGCTTATGCTACATTGGATAACGTACACGAACGGTTTGATAACATGGCGAACTCGCGTATAGGTGATGTGAGCTTGTCACCAAGATCGTGAGTTTTGACTGGGATAGACTTTTCTTGTGGTGTTGCCTGAAGTCGCAGGTGAATGCGAACTTAAAGCCAATAAAACCTATGTTTATCGTTCAAATTCGGGTTTATTTATGCACCACGGTTCACAGTCCCAATTAGACAATTAGGATGCGTTCCAAACAGAGAATTAGTTGCAGACATTTTACACTAGGAGCTAGAAGACATCTTGAACGTGCAAAGGAGAAGGTGAATTTGCTTTTCAACGAGGTATCTAACTATATTGATTAATTGGCACAGTGTCGCTACGTGGCTTGAGTTTCAAAGTCTTAACGATACAACAACAAAAGTGAAATAAAGAAACTTGTTTTCGAAAATGGAAATACTGTTTATTCCTGGTAGATTGGACAGTTAAATACATTACAGAGACGAATTGTCCTTTAGTAGTACAAATCGTATGTGAAAAGCTGTTCTTGCTGAGGTCTTTGTTATCACATCGAATAAAAACAATTTGGAATCTAAAGTCGACACATACTGCTCGCAGTTTCCTCCCATAATGATACAAGTTCCGAGACTCGTTGAATTATAACTCAAATTTGTATATTCTTTTTTCAATTCCAATAAATTAAAAAGTTTTTGCCTGTTTCTCGTTTTTAATCTCTATGTACTACGTAGTTAATAGAAAAAAATTGTTCTTTTTAATCTCAATGTATTACGTATTTAACAGATAAAAAATTATGTTTAAATGCCAGTAAAAAGTGATAAATAATTACTGTTTTTTTTGTCCTTCTTTTAATTAAATTTAATTTAATATATTGCATTTGCTTGTTTAACTAATTTATTAAAAAAAAAATTTTTTTTGTTATGAGGAAATCAAACAAATTTCTTTCAATAAATTCGCACGTACAAGATAAAATTCCTAACAAAACCTAACCATATTTTTGTAAATTTATTTAAAAAAAATTTTTAAATTTTATCAACAAGTAAAAATAATATCTATAGGACTACCTCTCTACCGCTCTTGCTAGAATTTTTGGAGAAAAATAAAAAAAATTGTATAAATTTCAATTTTTAACATTTTGCTGGGTTTACTGTTACGTGTTTTTGTTTTTAATTGAAAATTTAAATACAATATTATAATAAATAACAATTAATAATGAATTTATCGAATATTTAATTGACTAAATATCTGTCTCTCTCTTCCTGTGTATTTTGGTATTCTTACTCTTTAAAAATTTAACCACAAATACCAGAGAACTGTAAATAGAATTTCAGTGTTTCAAAAACAAACACTCGTACAAACAATTTAATTTCATTTAAATTCTCTATTAAATATTTCAATTTAAATTCTTTTTATATATGTATGTATGTATGTATTGTTTTTTTTTTTTAATTTTTTGTTGTAGTTTTTAAAAACATAATTTAATTGTAATTATAGCAGATATAATAATAATGGTTATTGGAAATATAAATGATTTTAATTGTAAATGACATGTTCTCATCAATTATTATGTTGAAGTGTTCTGTGGTGTATTTGAAATCAATAGATTTCTATAGTTTTGTATTTATAAATTCTGTATTCCAATAGTTTGAAAAATAAATATTTTTGAGAATGTTTTTCTTTAGAAAGAATATCATTTGTTCAGAAATAATTTCGTATACAGGCATATACAAATAGAAGGATGTTTCAAAAGGTTTTCTTTTATTAAAGCCACTCAATAAAAACATATTTATGCTGGAGCTTGAACATTTGGGAATTTTGTGAAATTTCTGTTAGCAAAGCTGTAAACTTAATTAGCTAAATGAAGCTTTAGAATCCATTTATGGTATAGGTATGTTGCCATTTGGAGTAAGTAATTCCATCATGTAAATCGCAATATAATTTAAAACGATAACAGTGATTTCAAAGTGGTCGAAATGCTTTGCACCTGCGAATACACAGATGAATCCTCACTCTTTGTATTCAAGTGTTGTAAGAAGCAACATGTTTGAAAATGTTTTCTGGAATGCCATTATTGGATGGAATAGGTTTAGTTTTAAGACATCATCATCCAAATGGAATGCCTCATTCCTTATAGGATCACATTCAAACTATTACGTTAGTTTGTTTTGTGGTCACAAAAGAAGAAAAAAAATAGAACAGGTAAAGGAAATCACTCTTTTTCTGATTTAAGAAGCGCAAGGTCTTCCCCATACATGGTTTGGCCTATTGCGTCATTTGTCCATAAAGTTCTATGTTCATTGGCTTGAAAGTGTTTGAATTTCTAAGTTTACCTCCCGTAGTTCTTAACTTAGGTTAGCTAGATTATTAGCATGTCCATTACCGACCGATCGATGAATAGGCTCTTAAATAATGTGCACCGTACCATAAATTGAGAAATTCTTAACTGCTTACTGAGATGTAGTTTAAAACAGTCCTACACTTACTGTCCCTAAACAGCACCCCCCCCCCCTAGTTGTTATTCGGATGTCAGTAAAAATATAAAATTTATAAAAATATCTCGACTGGAACCATATTTATTTGGTTGGATATGTTCATTTCATTGTAAGGAAACGAAAGACGTTATAACGTGCATTATAAAATCCACTTAAAGTTTCCTTCGGCACACTTCAGTTCTACGTTTAGAGAATCTTTCGCTCTTCTATATATGTATTTGGTCGGTCTGGAGTTTTTGTCTTCAGAACATAATAAACTGGTAGAAGTATTTCATCGCTTAATATACCTGTAGACAATACATCTTTATAACCCAAACGAGAGGTGATAAAATGCCAGCCTGTGCTGAGAATCTCTGAACATTATCTCTCATAATTATTATCTACAGTCAAGCAAATTATCGATCCAAATTCTAACAAAAATTAGAAAGGTTTGTTCATTGTTGAAGGATCCTTCAAAATCAATACATATTGTAAGAAAAATCTATTTTGTCATGTAAGAGCCTGCACATATGTGTTTCTTATGTAATTTTGAGCATTACACAATGGTATCGGGCATAACCATTAGTCCTTCCCAATTGTACCAAGTTACCACCAAATGTAGACTCATAAATCTTCTGTTTCAGTTCGATCGTTAACCATACTTTCAAATGAAGTGTAAACAATTTAAGACGTTTATTCAAATAGAAATAATTTTTTAAAAATTTGATATTTGTTGACTGTCAAATTGTAATGACTCTCATATAATTTATATCGCTTAGGTTAGAGTTAAGTTTTCAAGCACTTCTGGCCATGATCTAAATCCTAACAAGGTCTGGAAGCTTAGAGCAGAATGACATTTAGGAATGTAAGCGTATATCTGTAAATCTCTGAGGTGTTATGTGAAAGGAAGTGTCTTCTAATACGTTTCGATTCGTTGTAAAACATTTTTTCGTAGAAATATATGCAGGGATAGCATATATAATATTTGCAGCAGAACGTATTTTTTCCTCATTCGACTATCATAGTTGTGAAGATATTATTTCTTAAACTCTACAATCAAATAGACTGCGCTGGACATAGTGTACATTTGTGATTCAGTTTAGAATACTCAAATAAGTCTGTTGAAAACTGTTGATAACAATTTTCAAAGAAACGCATGTGCAATCCCTTCTAGAAATGTGGTTATGACTTTTTAAAGAAGGAGAATGTTAAGTTTTAAGAACGTAAAATGCATTCTAGAAATGACATTCTGACCTTTGAAAGAAGGAAAATCTTAAGTTTTAAGAAATAAGTTTAAGTTTCCCTACTACTAACAGCAGTAGGATAGAGCAGATCATCCTTATGTAAGGCTCTATAGGAAACTCCAGCAACAATAATATTTTTACAGTGTATTTGTAAACAAGTCAACGGATAATATATTGCGTATTGCTTCCTGATAAATTCTACTTAAATTTTAATTAATTTTACTGTTTATTTATAGGACATTAACTAGGTATTGATTTAACAAACAATTAAGAATTGTATACATTGCCACATTGCTTTGTTTCATTATGTATCACTTTGAAAACACACCTCGCATTGTTGAAAACTTGCATTGTGTTAACAGCAAAACATCAAAACAATTACAGCACATTCACATTCAATTTGTAATGCATAGACAACAATGTCGTAGCCGTAGTCGTTGTCGTCGTCCCCTCAATCTATTGGCATTAGTTTCTATTCTTAAGTTTCAGGAAAATACAAATCGTTTTTCGAAATTGTAATGGAATACAAAATAAACTTTTTATATTACCTGCACCCAACCTGACACTCCACTTGACACAAGGTACAAGACACAACCCCTTTGCATATTTATTGATAAACAAAACCCCTGTTTGTTTGTATAGAGACAACTTTTACCTGCTGCAATGGTAAAGGAGTGTGTTGTTATTCTATTAAAAAGGAAGCCCTTGTACAAGCATTACGTTTGTTTTAATTGTTTAAAAATATCTCAGTTACACAAATACTCACATGCCTATAAACATATGTACGTTATGTATTATACATACATATCTTATTGCATATGTTAAGGCAATGCATACCTATGATAATATGTTTATATGCAAGTATGTGTGTGTTTGTATTTCTAATTATGTATGGGTGAAAAAGTGTTTTTATTTGCAATTGTCTAGAAGAATTTGTAGGTGTTGTATTGTTGTTGTTTTTACTTATAAAGTTCTGTTTTCCAGTTTAACACACACTCTCTACACACATACACATGCATAAATACACTACTTACATATGTCATTGACAAGAGAGAATGAATGCAAATGAAAGATTTGTTTTTATTTCCTCTTCTGCATTTGATACTCTTCAGGATTATTATTGTATTGATGTACTTATTCAGTAGGCATGTATGCAGTCATTTTAATTTGATTCTCTCTCTCTCTCTCTTTCTCTCTGTGTGTCTCTGTCTCTTTTTATTTTATCCTTTTTTTCAAATAACAAGTGCATGTTTGCGTCAGATAAAAATTCATTCGTTTGTTGTACCCTACGCTCAACAGGGTGTATTGCATTACTGCTGTTATGGGTTGTTTTTGTACCAACTGAATTCACATTCTATGTAGAATGGAACACGTTCGAAGAAATATTTTTTTTTTTAAATACGTTTATTGTGTGGCATTAGGCAATGAAATCTCTTGCTTACTTAGGTCAGGAGAAAATTACGGAACGCGCGATTGATATAAATTGGATTCGATTGTATGAGTTTTTCTGATGATGGGTCTCTATACCTTCCGGAACAATTATAGCAAAAGTTTGTAAAAGATGAAAAAAGGGAGGTAGTCAGCACTAGAAATACTTAATCGACAACGAGTGACAGAATCCCAACTTTATGCAAATCTCGCATGAGATCGATAGCGGGAATTAGCTCGCAGGTTGGACTGTAACTGTGAGAACTGCTGGGATTGTCTAGAGGAAACACTATCTCAAGTATTTCTTTCATAATGCTCGAAGGCCTGATAGTCGTACAAAAGATGCCTTTGAAGATAGTAAATGTAAAGGACATAGTATCTGAAGTATTTGACTCTCCGACCCTTCAGAGTGTTGAGCAAACACACAAGATTATTATTACTGTCGTGAAGAGATAGCATAGTACTGCGACCATATGAACAATTATACTGCCCTCCAACTACATATATAGGACATCCCTATCCAAGATTATTGCCTTGTAAAATACTAGGATGCTGCTGGGTTTCAGCAATAACAATTCAATGCCTAGCACCTCTTGTGCACTCATGTGTTATCTTCCGGGATGCATTCATGCCCCGCAGGTTCCAAAAATGTGTTCCGACGATTCATTCTTATCGTCACAGAATCAACATGTTGTGCTTGAAACTATACAGTGCCCTATCAAAAGATTTGATACAAAACTAAAGTTATTTCTGGATAATCTGTTGCATGATTCAAATCCCCTTCCCAACAAAAGTTTAGATTGCCTGAAATCCACTTGCTTCAAAAAAGTTTTTGCCTCTCTTTATCTTTCTTCTCGATGACCGTACTTTTATAAACACATCCGCTCTCATTCCACAGAAGGGTTCTGGCCCCATAAACTCCGTGGAACTTTCTCTTCTCGCAAACTCGTCTTCGTGCTGATTGCTGACAATTCCGACATTATCTGGGACCTAGCACAGGGTAACCTTGCCTACCTAACGGATTCAGCTTCTCTAGACAGTCTCAAAGTATTTTCGATTTAACCACATAAGGGCCGAGTGCTCGAATGGCGGATGCATTATCGCACTTGCTTTTGCATTAAGACTGTTCCTACAAATTTCGTTTGGAATTATTCCATGACCCTGGCTTATTAATTTTTTAAAAATATTGTCAGCCTGTGTTATCTAAAAAATTTGATTAAGGCGTAGCGTACAACATGATCCCGTTTAACCTTTTGAAAATTTCTCACTTTACTTACATGAATTTTATTTTCTTCGTATGTGTCTGTATAAGCCCTACAGTCTTTGTGTTGTTACTTTTTTAAGTGTAAGTATGCCTTGTTGTTGTTGCATGTGTTTTCTCATATGAAACTAATTGCCTGGAGTTAAAGTTAAAAAGTGATGTTTAAGCAAATCGTTGCCTGTTGTTTTTTCTATACAGGCAGACAGGCACAGAAAGTTTTAAAGTTTTGTTTTCTTTGATAATAAATTGATTTACTAGAGTTGGCTGGTTATAATTTTTTTTGTTAATAAATCATATAAAAGTTGTGGTTTTCTTTATAAATAATTTTCATATTAGGGTTTTGGTTTTATATCAAACAAATATTTACTTTTTGTAATAATAAATTCAGTGAAGCCTCTATATACATATATATACACACACACACTATCACACAAATAAATCTGATATGATACGACAAAAGTTTCGTTTGAATGAAATTTTTTTTTTGTAGTTAAAAGGACTTAAAAGTCCTTAATTTATCATTAAATTGTGAGCCATTAGGATTACATTGTGGTTCACTAAAGTGCTTAATTTCAAGTCATTTTAATTTCTTCTCTTGGCTTTACTTCAGAAATATCTAAAAAAAACTCTTTTGAAATCAATTGTGAGATCCTTCCTTCTGGTCTGTTCATAACAGCAAGAGGTTTAGTCCTAAATAGCAATATAAACGGGCAGTATTATGAACTCACCACGGTAGTAATAATTTGAAAACAATTACTTAAGTAGTATCCTTCGATAATTGCTTAAATAATTGCTTTAAAGCATGGATATGATATTGAAAAAAAGTTTCAGCATTTATAGTAGCTTTCGGCATTTACTGTTTTTGAACTGGAGTAGGATATGGTATAACATGATAAAGTGATTCCTCATAAAAGAGCAGAAAAATTTAATGCGTAGTTTAATAGAATTTAAATACTGCAAAACACGAACTCAGATAATGCGATAACGAAGAAGAGATGAGCACTCTCAACGCATGTAGAAGCCATTAACAAAATTGGCTACCAAGGAACGCACAAAAAATCTGGGAAAAACATTATTTCTTGACTTCATTTCGCTTTAACTCGATACACTTCTGCCAAAGATTCCCTGTATTTGTAAGAATTTTCTAGTTTTCTAAAATAGCCATCACCTGAAGGCGCAATCATCAATCAAATCTTGTCCAGTTTTTAAAAAGAAAATAATCTGAGATCGTTCCGTGTAATGTAATGCACAGATACCACACATACATACATAATTGATCATTACAACCCCTCAGTCAGGCTTACGATCTAGCTTCTCATACCACTTGTGTTGTGTGTGTTAATTTTATACATGGAGTGGCGGGACCTACAGATTAAAGACGATTCCGAAAGATAGATTTCTCGAGAAACTTTTCATGCCAATTTTATTTACATTCAGCGTTTTTTCCAGAAATCTGCTGAGAGGAAATCGCCGAAGAAATATTTTTTTCATATTTCGTTTTGGTGTCTGACCTGGGGGGTTTGAAAACTGGCCTTTCGTCTAATAAGCCGACACACTGTCTACTAGACTACGGTGACTTTATATATTATATTTTTTATATTCGCTTATATATATTATTTCATATTTCGCTTTATTGGAGATGTCTAATTGGGGGTTTAAACCGTAGCTTCATGTCCAATAAGCCAATGTAATGTTTATGCAGTACAATGTAAACGATTATCCCGTCAGATATCTAAATATATTTGTAGTTATAGGCTTCGGAAGTTAAGAAAAAGCACACACACAGAAATATTATAAAAGTGAAATTGAAATATTTATTTGGGGCAATATATGAATGCCAACTTTTTATTTTTAAGCATGCCTACGACTACACGGTTTTCCAGCGAAGCGACAGGTATCTAACCAATGGTTGCGATAATATTATCTTTCATGGCTGGCCTGGCCGGCATACGAGGGTTTCGTCGTTCTACAACAAAAAGTGGTCTTGTGTAGTTCAATTGAATAATTTGGCGTTCAATGGGCCACTCCAAAACGTAAGTTTAATTGAACACTAATATAGCCGTTCATGCCACCGCAAAAAATGAATATCGTCGCTGAATATAATTTTTATATAGAAACAAAGTCCTTAACACACTACAAATGATCCTCCTCCACTCCTAAATATTACTTTGATGATGCTGGTGTTTCTATTACGGACTGAAGAAATTCTTTGCCTAATCGAAGACGATAAAATTAGAACAGATTCAAAACCCACACAAAAGAACATAATAATTAGTAAATGATTTGTGTGGTATTTGCAAATCCTAAAACAGATCTGATTTTCAATCTCTTTAGCATGAAATTGAGATTTTACGATTTTTTTTGCTGCTATTGCTATCATAAATTTTTAACTTCAAATGGCATGAAAAGAATTCATTATTATTTCCAAGATAGCGGATGAGAGCAAAAGAAAGAAAATTAAATTTTAAATTTCTATTAAGGGAATAAAAGTAAAATTTCCAATGCACTTCAAATCCTGCATTCATTTTATTTCAATTCTTTTTATAAAACACTCTCAAAAACTTTTAACTGAACCCTTATATTGAAATGTAACCTAAAAGTATGCACTAGTTTTAGAAAATGTGTTTTCGTTTTCAAAACTATTGCTTTATTTTTGAAAACCATTGAATCCTGCAGGGAATGTTATGAGGTACAATGGGTTTGTAGTTGTGTTAATGCTTTAAAATTCTACAATAAAATATACTTTCATTCTTAAGCATGTTAAAAAAAAATATCATAAAAGTATGCTTCAATAAGTAGAAGCTCAAGTAGTTTTTAGAAGAAGCAAAAAAAAAATAATAAAAGTTTTGCCATTACTTTTAAATTTAATAAAACATTGTCTCCTTTTTTATTTAATTTAACCGACTTTGAATTTGTATGCCTTAAGGTATACTTTTGAAAAAAGATTTTCATTTCCTTGGCAAACTATAGTATATGCGTTTAGGATGCAATAAACTAGAATTGATATTTGAAAGAAAATATTTTGCAAATAATTTATTGAAACTTTACAAGTTTACAGACAAATCTTTCAAAGTTCTTCGAAATGAATTGAAAATTTTTAAAGATAAAGTTTTCTGTGCTTATTAACACCTGATTGTAAATACATCGGCAACTTAAATGACAACATTTAAGAGAGTTTTAAAATGAAACCGAAAATATTTGGTAAATGATTCTTAAAATTAATAGAATTAGGTTATGTTAATGGAGTAAGTTTCCAGAAAACTAAAACAAAAAACAAAACAAGTTAAAATAAACTCTTTAACAAGCATTTAAATTTGTTTCAATTTTGTGTTAAACCTTAATATATACTTTAAAAAATTTAAATAATCCGTGAGTTTAAACACATGAACAAAAATTTAATAGCCTGTTGTGTATGCAAAGTTTTTTTTGCTTTTTTACCACAAAAGTATACTTTAGTTTTTGTTATTAAACAATGCATCTTTTCATAATGTTCTATAATTTTTGTTTGTTAATTCATTTTATTAAAAACCATAAATCATGTTAAACAAAAGCATAAAATGTATAGTATACGTAGATTTTTTTCCTTATGACAACAATTTGGTATTTTAGTCACGAAAACTTCAAACAGCTAATTTTTATAGCCACCAAAAGGTAATGAAAAAAAAAAAATCTACTGATGTTCGAATAATTTTTGGGACAAAAAGCTAGTATGTACATATTTCATAAAAATTGTTCATAAAAACAATTTTAATGTAGCCTATAAGTATGTCTATGTTATAAAATAAATATGCCTTAAAGTATGCTGTATTAATTAGAAAAAAAGAGTAACCTGCTTCACATAATAACATTATGAGATTATATATCCTTTGCAGCCTTCATTGTACTTCATAAACCTATAGAGTATATATGGATTTCCTTTAAAGGGAGATACCCATTATCTCTTTATATCGAATTTAATATGTTTTTCTTGGGAAACGTGTAAAGTATAATTTTTTTCCTACTCATAGAAACGATACAAACCAAGAAAAAAAAAGAATATAATGTTTCTTTAAGCAGTTCTATGGAAAAAGATGGAAAGATAATGAGAAAACGAACGAACGAAAAAGAAAAAATGGAAGATAAATATTGTAATAGAATCCTTTTAAATAAATAATTGAAATGAAATTTCTCTTTCAGCCTAGAAACAAGGCAGGCAAAATGGTTTTGATTAAAAAATTCTTAAGGTAGGTATGGTTGTAGTACATTGGCTTAGTTCTGATGCATGTCATTGAACAGTGTGTCTAAAATGATGACAACCTTAAAAAAATTCTTGGTATTTTGGGTTAATACTAATAGATCGTGTACAGATCTTATTGCCATATAACATATTTGATTGGAGCAAATTATAAAATAACGCAAAATCTTGATTACTGATCTGCTGATATCGTAATGTCTTTTAGCAAAATCTAGAGTTGCATATATAGAGAACACCAATCAAAGCTCACGGTAACGGTCTTAAATGCTAAATACTTTGTAAAAACCTGGTAGAAATTGAAGCCAAGAGAAGTCAAAATGTTGGAAATTATATTCTACTGTCTTGTTTATAGGGTGTGCTTAATGCCACACAAGCCACGGATAATCGTGTTATTTCCTAGAATATGTTCGATCACATCAAGAATTGACGTAGGCGGTTTGCATTTAGGTCAATTAGAAAATGTGATATGGAAATGAAACTAAACTGCTTAAGCTGAAATCATAATCTAAATATCGATGTCCAGAACACCTTCTGTATTTATTTTCCATTTTCAGCCTATTTGCAATTTAGCTAATAAGTGGAGGAAGAATATTACTTTCTTCTAAAATAACCAAAGATAAAGTCTTCTGATCTGAATAGAAGTTCAAACAGAAAATTGGGCCTACCGTACGGATAACAATCCTGGGCGTTGCAATCGGCATTAAACCAAAAAAATAATAAAAATTTGATGACCCAATAATCTGTAAACAATAACTACTAGCCACAGCTTACGCAGCCGATATATGTCTTTGCACATTGTGCTTCGCATCTTGTATGGAATTTATTTCACATGAGTGTGTAATGCAATTCCATTTCACATGAGTGATTTATAACAGGTAACAACGCGAAAGATATGCGAAAGACACAAGTGTCTGTGAACTGGCGTCTTCTACGAGCCGATATATGTCTTTGCACATTGTGCTTCGCATCTTGTATGGAATTTATTTCACATGAGTGTGTAATGCAATTCCATTTCACATGAGTGATTTATAACAGGTAACAACGCGAAAGATATGCGAAAGACACAAGTGTCTGTGAACTGGCGTCTTCTCAAGATCATCCGTGTATTCTGGGTCAGAACTACTATATCGAATCAGAGATTCCGACAAAAGATTTTATCATTCCTGACGTTGGATCGACCTTATTCTTAGAAGGTAATCAGACGATGTTAAATGAATTTGCATAGAATGGAATCTGCAAGGGAATAGAAAAAGTGGACGCCCGGCTCACATGTGGAGAAGACAACACTGGAAAGAATTGGAGTAAAATGAAAGCGTTGCCACAGAGTAGAGATTTGTTAAGAAAATTTATTGAAGCTTAATGCTCGGCAACTTATGTATCTGCAAAGGGAATAAAGGGAAAAGATACCCTACGCAGGCGTGGAGATATGTAGATTGTATATACAGCAAATGAAATATCAATTGATCTTGAAAATCTCAAAAATGGCAGTAAATAGGCCACATCCATAGAATATACGCATAAGTACACTGATAAGAAGCGCCCTTGTATAATCCCCAAGGATTATATTTTATATACATACAACCTCCAGTCAGGATTTCGGCCTAACTCCCCACAGCATTTATGGTGTGTTTGTTAATTTTATACATGATTGGAAAATTTTTTAAGAACTTTTCATTGCAATTTTATTTTCACTCGGAGTTTATGCCAGAAATCTGCTCAGAGGTAGTCGCCGAAGAAATATTTTTTTATATTTCGTTATGCTGAAGATGTCTGATCTGGGTTTTGACCAATGACCTCTCGTCTAATAAGCCAACACTCTACCTACTAGACTACGACAACTTCTAACGGATTATTCATAGAAAATCTGATAAAAAAAAGAATATGAAACTTAAATATGGAACTTAAATTTTTTGCTGTGATTGAAGCAAATTTCACTGGAATTGTTTTCATGGAAAAGGTTTTCCATTTTATTTCATCTTATAATGCGACGAATACATCTTAAGTGATAAAAAATGTACCGATTAGAATTTAAACAACATTTTGTTCTCTTTTATTTTAAAGATTTTTTTTTTTTAAATTTACAATATTTTCTGTCTGCGATTGCTAGTCTAGCCATAATAAATTTTATTAAGATTTCCACTGGGAATAGTGATGTTTAGGGAAGCCTTTACAATATGCTACAAATTTATCTAGTTTAACAACCCCAAAAGTATGCAGATAAGACAATTTAAGGTATTACTAACATGGTAGTAAAACGATTAAAAACAAAATTTAATTTTGAATAAAAAATTTTCTAAAGATGGTCTTACTTTTTGGGTATAAAATTTTTAGTTCCATAAAATACTGTTTTTTTTTATATACAATGTTTAATAATTAATTATAGAAAATTAATTAGTATACCTTTAGGAGAAATTAACAAAAACACTAAAACAACTAAAGCTTATGTTTTATAAGCAAAATTATGTTGTATCAAAAAACATATCAAAGAAAAAGGAATTATGTTTTGGTTTTCTATCAGAGAATATGTAGAATACATTAAGGGTGGGTGCAAGTTGTAGCTCACTTCCGTGTAAGTATTTCATCTTTCTCAAGTTTCAAGTTACTTTAATTCCATATTTTCTTATACTTTTTTTTAGCAATAGTAAATAGAAATTTACATAAGCTGACACTCAGTCAGATACTAAAACTGTAACTCAAGTTGAATGACGTCCACTTGAACTATAAACACTATAATCATGTCTTATACAAAATGTGGAATAAAAAAAGGTGGAAAATTTATTTAGGCCTTAAGGTTAGAGTCGAAATACCAAGTGGCTCAAAAGAAATGGCATAGTAGAAGACATTCACATTCCTTTCTAAAAATAGCGTTAAAAGTCAAATTCTTCTACGGCTCTATTGTGGATAGAAGGTGAATTGGTTGAAATACGCTTAAGAATTGGCTATGTCAACATTTCTCCAACTTTTTCCAATTCAATTTATGCTTTTCAAGTAATATTTGTCTCTCCTGTTGTTTTAATCGTAGGGTAAGATCTTTTAAGATTTAGTCAAATAAACTTAATATGCTCTTGATATTCAATGCGATGTTCGCTGCAACCAGTTTACTTTGAAAGCGCCTTAAAACTGTGCAAGAAACTGATCACTTCATCTGACAATCTTTCCATTTACTTTATCTCTTTAGGAATGCATGATAAAGGGCTATCATATGGGTATTCATTAGATGGTATAAAAAACTCCATTTGGTTACATTCATTCTAGACCCAGGTGATCGCCATTTTTTGAGATTTGGATTGGAACACCATATCATAAAATCGGGCTATTATGGGCAAGACTGGCAAGCTTTGAAGGCTAACATTAAAAAACAAATATTAAATCTCCTTTGAGAATGCACATAAACTCCGGCAGTGATCAACTTATTGCCATAAAGCTTGGATTAAAAAGTCCGAGTTTTGTGAGTACTTTCTCACTGAATACGTAGTAGATTTTAATGGAATACAGGATGACAAATTGATAGAAATCCTTATGAAACTTTGTAACAAAAAAATCTGTATTGAATACCAGTTACTTTATTTACGCAAAGAATTTGAATTACGAGAAGAATTTTAATCCATGAAGCAGGCATTAAAGCAATATCAAAACTACATGGAACAGATTACAAAAGACAGACAGACTAACAATAGCAAATCAATAGTAAGGTCCTAAAAGTTACCAGGCCAAAAATATAGACAGAATAATAATAGCAAATCAATAGTAAGATTCTAGAATTTACCAAGTTATGTTTTGAAGTTTGTAACTTTTGAAAGGTATTCACCACGGAGTCAATGAGTTCCTTAATTGTTTCCCATGTAATACACATATATATGTATATTAGAGCGACTCACCAAAAAAGTGCTCGATGTACCCTCCTAAAAATTAACTTTAGACTATTTTAAGATGACATTTGGCTCCAGCTTTGACCTCTCGTGAGCTGGACAATTTTGAAAAAGGGTCTATTTTTGCATGTTTTGTTAATTTGAGAATCTGTTTCCTCACCAACATATACAATATGGGACTCATAAGAAAGGTTTTTTAAGGTGCGTCCAACTGTATATACAATTTGTCCAAGGACGATCATTCATCTCCTTTTTAAGGATATTCTGTAAAAAAACGGTTTTTGAATTTTTTGTTTGGGGTTGTTTGTAATAATAATGCCAAATTAACATATTTTAATCTTTAGTCGATTTAATTAAATACGGGTCTCAGCATTTTTAGAATTCGCGCTAGTTCGCGTTTTGTAGTAGTTATAGTTTGTAGTCTTGTAAATATAAATAATAAAATTTTATAACTTTTTTTTTAATTTGGGAAACAAATATGCCGACAAAAAGTCGTGGATCATTTCTTTTTTTCTTTCTTTAGTCCTATTTTCATCCATACGTGATCTAAAAACTAAATCCGCTATCATATTAGAGTTACCACAAAATTGCATTTACATATATATGTATATTCCAGAGCACCGTGTAAAATGCATCTAATTTGCAAAAATGTAAATTATTTACATACACAGATGATGTACTTGGCAAAAGAAAAAATTTGATACCCATATCTCCCTATTTACAACGAAGGGTTATCACCCTATTGTATTTTTTTCAAAACGCGAACTAGTGTGAATTTCGAAAAAAACTGAGACCCGTATTTAATTAAATCGACTAAAGATTAAAATATGTGAATTTGGCATTATTATTACAAAAAACCCCGAACAAAAAATTCAAAAACCTTTCTTTTTTACAGAATATCCTTAAAAAAAGGACATGGAAAAACCTTTCTTCTGATATACATATTGTATATGTTGGTAAGGAAATAGATTCTCAAAGTAACAAAACATGCAAAAATAGACCCTTTTTCAAAATGGTCCTGCTCACAAGAGGTCAAAGCTGGAGCCGAAATATTTTAAATGTCATCATAAAAAATATCAATGTTCATTTTGAGGGGGATACACTTTGTACGAATTTCGCTTCCATACAACTTGAGTCGCTCTAATGCATATACACTATGAAGTTTCAAAGTTTAAGTGCTTTGTAGCAGAAATAGTAATAGAAGAAGAATAATATCTCCAACAAATTTAGAAGTCAATTCAAATTATAACATTACTTTGGAGTTACCTGATAACTTGGTGCAGTGTTTTCAATGTAAAACAAAAACCTGTTGCATTAGTAAATAGAGTTGGAAGCATACGAAGAAACGAAATATGTACTTTCTTTTTATTTTTTTATACCTAAAATCAGCAATGACGTTGAACTTTTCTCACAATTACAATTTTATCTCCGCCATGTAAAGTAGGCTTAACTGTTTATCTGTCTGTACTACTAAAAAATTGTCAGCTTTTTTCACGTGAAAGGAAAAAGAAATAAAATGAACTTGAGGGCACAACAAACAGCAATGAGAATAAGAAAGAAAAAAATTACAATTTCTTTAACCGTAAATCTTTACAAAATTGTTGTGTATGTTGTCAAGTTTTTTGTTTGTTTATAACCTTAAAAGAATTCTATTCATTTCAGACGAAGGGACTAACGAATGGCATTCAACAAAATTATGAAATGAAATCTTTTCTTAACAAAACCACAGAAATTTCCTATTCATACAAAGCATGCCATTGTTTAAGAGAAAACGTCAAAATACGTACTTAAGCAAATAAAATTTCTTGTAGCAACTTCCCATTCGTATAGAAAACCTTAATGCTTATCATGAAGAACAATAGAGTGAAAGACAAAAAAAAAAAAAAGCATGGAAGAAAGAAAACAAGACAAGAAGTTCAAATCTGTTTAAATTTTTCTACGTACTAATGATAAAAAATAAACGAAATGTCTGTTCGAAAGGTTTTCTTAGAAATTTCTTTACACTTCTCCAACCACAACTACACTTATGGTAGGTATAATGAGTGTTGAGATAAAATATGTTTTCATATGTGGGCCTTGAGTATAGGCACTCATACAATTCAAATTCATACAATAAGTAAAGGAAATAGTTACAGTTTTTCACTATAAACTCAAGATTCGAATACAGCAGCAGTACTAGACAAAAAATGTTTCAGCTTCAGAGAGAGAGACAGAGAGAGAGAGAGTAAAATTAAGGATTCAATGTCCAACGGTAAATCTACCATATTTAGGAGATCCACTGCCTGCTTACCTGAAAAACTTAAGTAAAAGTGGATTAAAGTTATTACAACAGTTTTTATATAAAACATCTGAAATGTGCAATTTTCCATGACTCTGGCGCATAAATCACAATGACCGGGGACATGGATTATGTTCATTGACACTTTGGACTAAGGGAAACCCCACAAGAAAGAATCTATTTGATGTATGAATCAAATCGCACAATCTCGTGGGCAGTTCGCACACTACGTCCACGTTAGGTGGCTATGCCATCAAATTACTCGTACGGGATATCCAATGTGGCATGAGTTGTGTCACACACAACGCCGTCGTGTTGAAACTACATATTCTTGGTGTCCAAATCACTCAATTGAAGCCAAACGAAGTTGGTAATCCTAGACCTATAGTAGTCGTCGTAGTCTAGTAGGTAGTTTTTCGGATTATTAGACGTGAGACCACGGTTCAAACTCTAGGTCGGACATCTCCAAGAAAACAAAATACGAAAAAAATATTTCTTCGGTGACTGCCTCTCAGGAGATTTCTGGCTAAGACGGTACAATAAAATTGTCATGAAAAGTTTCTCAAAAATCTGTCGTTCGGAGTCGACTTAAAACTGTAGTTTCCACCACTCATATATAAAATTAACACACACAACTTAAGCGATGTGTGCGAAGATAGGTCGTAATACTAGCTGAAAGGATTGTAATGAACAATTATGTACAGTCAAAGTAAAAAGTCTACATACACCGATGATTTTGATCTAAATTGGAAAAGGTGTTATAGCGTTGTTTAAGGCAGTTACAATTAAGAACTCTTAAAGGCAAAAATGAACATAAAAAATATAACCTAGATATTATTAGAAAATAACAAATAAAATTAGTGGAACTTCTGTGACTGTATGTATGGAATCCTAGACCTATAGTGCTCAGCGTTGACAATGATAGTTGGCCAAATATGGACTAATGACGACATCAGCCAAAAGTTCACACTAAACAGTGGCTTTTTTGGGATGCATGGAACGCTCTTGCATCTCATGTGGATTCGTATTGAAGCAAATTGAAAAATTTTCTTTATTCACGTGTCCATTCATTCAGAAAGGGGCTGCATCGCTGAAGAAGATTTTTCTGTGAGATACAGGGTCAGTTGCCAATTGCTTCCGAATCCTTTCATTGAACACATGTCGTAGTCTATGGTTATACGTGGTGATTTGACAAAACAGACTGTATAAATGGCAATTCATTTTATAGATGTAACATTAACAAGATGTCAGTTAACAACTGTCGATGTTTGGAAGTATGACTGGGTATAGGAACTTAGGAGACTCAGAGTGATAGGAACAAGCAAATCACCAAAAGTTGTATTGGGATTTGATCTAAATTCAGAGTACTTAACACTAAGGTTTAATGTCCAATAAGGCACATCACAAGTTTTGTGTCATTTAAGGGAATTATTGCAAAACAGAGCAGCTTTTTACGAAAGTAGAAGACATGTTTTCTGTTCTATGACAATGTCTCTGTTTGCTAGTAAAAAAACAAACTACGAGATCAGGTTCACAGTTCTTACATTCGTGTGGTGTGGTTTGCTGAAATTTTTTATCTGTTTTTAAAACCAAAGACGTTCATAAAAGAACAGCGAGAACCATCAAATCGAATTTTCATTACAATTGTTTCTGGGATTAGATTTGCATTTGTTTTGTATGTAAATGCAGGGATCCCTGCAGTATTTCTTAGTGCGTTCCTAGAGGAATAGATGAACTGCGCATTAGGAAGTTATGTATATGTATGCCACACATGATAATATATGTATATACATATGTATGATTCCTTCTGCAGTTTTGTAAGATGTTTTAGGAAAGTAAACAAAAACAGAAAAATTACTTTTGTTATGTACAATAATTTTTTGAATCTTTTTATCACTCATATCCTTTATTCCATTAACTATTTTTATCCTTAAATGACAGCGCCGTTTTAAAGGGAATTTATCATTTGGATATTTTTTAATCTATTTTTAGGCGTATAAACAAGAAAATACTGCATAGACACCCCATAGAGTAGGCAAAATTAAAAAAATGCAACAACCATGGTTAAGTCTAGACTATAATAATAATTTGCGTACACTTGTATGGGAATGAATTTAAATTTTTTGATTGTGGTTTTTAATTTAACCAACCGACCATAGAAAGATACAGAAAATTAATTAGTTTTTGCCAAATAAACTTATGTATGCAGCCGTATAATATTTATGACAATTTACATATTTATGGCATCATATTATGTGCTAAATATATGTACACACATTCATATGTATTATTATTATTATTGTTATTATTATTATTGTCATTGAAATAACAACAATAAATTTCAATTAAACTTTATAAAACCACGGCATACTTTTGGTTTATAATGTGCACGTCAAAATATTATGATTCAAAAAGTAAAGCCAACCCCAGACAATAACAAATAATATTGAAATGATTTTTTTTGTTAAATACTTAAACAAAAATTATTATTATTGTTAAATTATGGTTAATAATTTTTAATTTATCGGTTTTTAAAAAGTGAATATAAGCATATGTATACATACATATGTACATAGAATATCTATTGATAGCTTTGTATGTATGAATATAAAATATGTGTGTTATGGACCAAATACTGATTAGGAAACATTACTTTGTGGGTCTACAGATCCGATAAAAGTGTTTAAACACTTTTAGATTAACGGATTAAAGTTTAGAAGAAATCTTTGAATGTTAAATCGTTTAAGCTAATCCATCATAGAAAATAAAAATTGTAAATACTTTCGTGCAAACTTTGAAAATGAGGGGATATATGTATGTGTATGTATATGTGGCAATAAATATATCACAATTTTATGTTTCTTTCTAACCTTAAAAGAATCCAATTCATTTCAGACAAAGGTACGAACGAAAATTATGAAATGAAATCTTTTCTTAATAAAACCACAGAAATTTCCTATTCATACAAATCATGCCATTGTTTAAGAGAAAACCAAACCTCAAAATAAATATTTGTGCAAGTAAAATTTCTTGTAACAATATTTTATGTATTCAACATTCCATTCCTAAAAAAATGATTATCTTGAGGAACAATAGAGTGAAAGAAAGAAGAAAGAAAATAGGTTTCAATCAGATTGAATTTATCTCAGTTTCCACATGTAAGGTTGTCTTGGGAATTTCTCCAATCTTCTTTAGCTACAGCTTGTATTTATTAGGATTGTTAATGTAGTAATAATTACAACGATTGTTGTTAATTTTTTTAAATTAAATTAATTTTTGTACTATATATGTATGTACTTCTGTTTACTATTTGATGAGCTTTGGAGATCTCTAAACACCATCAGCTCTCAGCTAATATTTCCGAAAATCAAGAATTCTGAACAATTTGCCAATGGCCATAGTGACAGGATTTTTGTAAAAAATTGGAAGAGAATCAGTTTTGCAGAGTTCTAAAGACCAAACATCAGTTCTCAGCTAATATTTCCGAAAATCAAGAATTCTAAATAACTTGCCGATGACATAATGGAAGTATTTTTATTAAAAACTGGAAGAGAGCAATATGAGAGTATCTACGCTGCAAAATAAACAAGCAGCACTCAGCTCAGAATTATCGTCGAAAAAGCCGAGAATAATGCTTGAATTTGGGTAAACTTTTGTCTTTCTTTGTCTCATGAGGCATTACGTTGTAAAAGCGTGCTTGTGAAAACGATAATTGTAGTTGCAAGCTTATACTCTAATGCTAATTGGCAGTTGATGTACAAAAACAATTAACTAACAATCATTACAACCCTTCAGTCTGAATTACGACCTAGCTTCTCATACCGTTTATGTTGTGTGTGTCAATTTATATCCATAAGTGGCGGGACCAACAGTTTAAAGTCGACTCCGAACGACAGATTTTTGAGAAACTTTTCATGGTAATTTTATTTATCCTCGGAGTTTTTGCCAGAAATCTGCTGAGAGGAAGTCGCCGAAGAAATATTTTTTTATATTTCGTTTTGTTGGAAATGTTTGTCCTGGGGTTTGAACCATGGTGTCACGTCTAATAAGCCAACACACTATCTATAAGAATACGGCGACAAAAACAATATCGATAATAATAGATTTGGAGCTAGAATTAGCGTTTGACAAGGTTCCTTCCTCTATTCTACATAACCTTAGATAACTGTATGCCAAAGGCCGCACATTACAATGGAGATTTAAGCTGGGAGTATGCAAGGTTGTTTAGAAAACTTTAACTTTTAGCGTCAATTTTCTAAGGAGCAAACTAAGCTCTTAATGAATGAGTTAAATCGTTGGGCATCGAAGTGGTCAAATTGGATGAAACTTCTTTCTATTTCATATACCAAATAAAGACGTTAATTTCATAACACTAATTTCATTCATTTAACTACATTGGAATCATAACAAAACAAAATTTTTAAATTTAACTCGCTGTTTGTAGCCTATAGGAAACAAGAACTTGTTTACATATCTTTCATTTCATTAAATTTATTCAAATTTAAGTTAGTATTGCAGTATTTAATCTAATAATTTTAATACAACACTTGCAACTTGAAAGAAATCGCAAACTGCACGAATTTTATTGCCATGAAACAAATCATCTTATGGTAAATAGTTCGTGGTATTTACGTTATTCAAATTAAATGCATTATTTCTAGTACAACAGGTTGTCGGTTGTAAATGGTAATTGTGGTTTGTTTAGATTACACAATATCCTTTTTGCTTCAGATTGTTGTAATTGTTGCCTATTAAGTGGCTAAAGTACGCTATAAATACATGCATTAAGGAAGTATTGCATACAGAATGCAACACTTGGATGGATGTACATATAGGTGCATTCAATTGAACTCAATTGTATTTATTTTATATTTAATTTTTAAAATATTTGCCCTTACCGGATACGATTAAGGAAACACACAAAATGGTATTGCATGATTGTCGACTGAAGGTACATCAGCAAGCTGAAATGATTTTTTCTTTTTTAAAAAGTGCTATACCACCCAAATTGACCCAAAACTTTGGAAATGAGAAAGCTGTGCGCAATATTTATGTTAAGCTTGATAAAAATATTTTCTTTTCATATTTCGTCTCAGATATCAGAGCTAGGGGTTAAACCACGTGGTCTCGTCTAATAAGCCAACACACTACCTATTCGACTGAGGCAACTTCAAATTACAATAACAAAACAAAACAAAAACACTAAAATTAGAAATGGAAAAAATAAAAATAACAAATCGACAGTAAGTTCTGCAAGTTGTTGAATTAAAGAAGAAAGCGATGTTTAACGGATGGGAAGATAAAGGCTGGCAAATACTCTTCTCAAACCAATTAAGTTTGTGGCCATCAAAACTACAGTTGGAACCCTACAATAAGAGGAGATATAAAAAATGCATCAGGCAATTCAGAAACAATCGTTGGTAATCGATTTTCTGTCAGGATACTGTAAACTCAGAGTACACTTATTCAGAATGTGAGAATGAAGCACTACAACACATTCTTGGAACTTGGGGGCATTAAGTCATCTCTGGATGAAATGCCTGGGTGCGTACCAAGTGTTAGGCAAGGAATTGCTATTGTTAACATCGAACAGCATCCTGAAATTTGTTAGGACAATAGGTTAGGAGGAGATATTATATTGATACCCCACCTATAAAGTTTGAGGAGAGTACAATATATCATATACATACTAAAGCACCTCTTCAGGACAATAAAAATACCTGTACACAATCACTATTTTGATGAAGAAAAATATTACAACACTTAGTTGCTATAGCCCTACATACATAATTGGTCATTACAACCCTTCAGTCAGAATTACTACTTATTGTCTCACACCACTTTATGTTGTGTGTGTTAATATTTTATAGCTTAAAGCCGATTCCGAGCGATACTTTTTTGAGAAACTTTTCATGGCAATTTTATTTACCCTCAGAGTTTTTGCCAGAAATCTACTGAGTTCGAAATGTCTGTGCTGGGGTTTGAACCATGGCACTACCTACTAGACTACAGTGATTTCTATATCATTAGCTAATAAAATTACAACTCCCAAGATGTAAAGACATCTAAGAGAACATACTCTGTGGAATCAAAATTTTGTAAATTACTTTAAAACTCTTAACATTCTTGTCATGCATCACAAAAGCAGTAGAATTTTACTGCGCACTAAACAAAAAACTATTACTGCATTATTACATTTCTTTCTTTCGTATGCTTATATCGGCTTTAATTTGTATGAATATTTAATAACTTTTACAAGTTGATAGCCATGGCCTTTCTGACCACTGAGCTACAAAGTTGACTGTAGAGCTGCTGTTGTTATAACACTATCGTTTTATTTTATTATAGCGTGTGTAATATTTGTTAGAGCATAAATATGTTGCTATATACCCAGCCAAAGTCATCCATGTTTTTTTTTTCTTTTTTTTTTTTTGCAATTTCTATTTATTTTCTTATTTTCTTTAATTTCTACATTAACGTGGCAAATATTGCATAATAAAACAGTAAAAGGAAAGAAACAAAAATACAATTTTTAATAACTTTACTCATTAACATTTAATTTTATGTTTAAGAAAAAAAAAATGAAATGAAAAACATATTAAACGACACGATAATATGGAAATGAAAATACACTGAGAAAATGTTTTTTCTTTTAATAAATTATGTATCAAAAATGGGGTTAAAAAATAAAAAAATGAAAAATGGAAGACAAAACGAGAAATCTCTTAAGTTTTTAATTGTAAATTGACTTTTTTAATTTCTCTCAGTGCATCATTACTGAGAGCGACGACTTCTGTTTATGCTGCCATTAACAATTCCACCATTGGTATCATCTTTGAAATGATGTGGCATAGAAAAAAATATATATATACTATATAAAAAAATGAAAAGAAAATAAGGAAAAATTGCAAGTGAGAAAAAAAGTGGGGAAAAAATGGAAAATCACGTTCAAACACGATAATCGCAATGGAATCGTAATGGTCAAATCATAAAACCCAACAGATTTTCCTTTGTTTCCTATCGTTTCTTTCCTTTTATCTTTAATTAACATTCGAATTGAATGAAAATGTTTTTTTTTGCTCTGTGAATATCTGTTGCAAGCTAAAAATGTAAATAATGTTGCATTAACAAACTAAAACTAAAATAAAAACAAAAAAAAAATACTTTTTGGTATGCATAGTGTTGTAATCTGTTGAATTGAGTGATTTTTAAAACGTAATGCTTTAGTTAAATCTAATTATGCAATTTATTTGTGTGTGTGCGTGTGTGTGTGTTTTTTAAATATTTTATTATTCCTTTTGCTATGAGTTTTGTTGTGCTTCCATTTGTAATTACATTTCAAACAAAGTTGTTGTTGTTGTTCAAGTGTAAATATTTAAATAAAACAAAAAATGGAAAAAAAAGAGAACAGGTGAATAGAAAAAAAAAAATTGAAATTAAATTAAGCAAGTTACAAAGCAATTAGTTAAAGAATATCCATCGTACAATAGATAGAAGTGGCACGTTGCAACAATTAACAGCATAGTTATTTACTGTTGATTGCGGGCTTAAATGTAAACAATTAAGACAGAAAATTTTTTAAGCGTTGCAATAATGTTAAAACCTAAGCTTAGAAGGATGGTAATTTAAGTTTTAATGCCACAAGAATAAACACTCTTTTTTAAAAAAAGTAATTGTTTTCTTATATCAAAATTAAAAAAAGTTAAGATTTTGAATTTATTATAAAAAATGCGGTCTTTTTTCCACTCAACGTTTAGTACAAAAAGAACTTATTTTTTTTTTTTTGGGAATTCTAATGCTAATATTGAGTAGTCGCAGCAGTCTAGTAAGTAGTGGTTGGCTTATTAGACATGAGGCCACGGTTAAAGCCCCAGGCCAGACGTTTCCAACAAAACCAAAAATGAAAAATATTTATTCGACGACTTTCTCTCAGCAGATTTCTGGTAAAAACTCTGAATGTAAGAAAAAAAATTGCCATGAAAAGTTTCTTAAAAATCGGTCATTCGGAATCGACTTTCAACTGTAGGTCCCGACACTCATATATATGTAAAACTAACACAACATAAGTGGTGTGAGAAACTAGGTTGTAATCCTAAGTGAAGGGTTGTAATGACGAATTATCTATATACATATGTAACGCTTACACTGGCTACAGGTAATAGTAAAGATCAATGAATCCAAGGGTAAACAACTTATTAAATTTGAAAGTGATCACAAGTATGGAGGTGCTACTGGAATCTATCTCAACTTTTCATGAAATTTTCTTACTCATCTCATATATGTATAATGATAAATGAGTAAATGCGTTAATAGTCTTAAATTAACAATAAAAAAAAAACTCAGATTTTGTTGCATTGAAACTATATGGTTTAAAAACTCCTGGGGATGTGAAGATCTTTCCTTTTTTTTTTTATTAACAACACTCAAGGAATGGCCCGTACTCAAACAGTGTTTAACGTTGGATTCAAGAAAATAGTTTGTTGATGAGAGCAAAAGGGAGTAGTATAGGTCGATAAAAGTCGCCGTAGTAGTGCGTTGGCTTATTAGACATGAGGCTACGATCAGACATCTCAAACAAAACGAAATATATATAAAAATTTTTTCGGTGATTTCCTCTCAGCAGATTTCTGGCAAAAACTCTGAGAGAAAATAAAATTGGCATGAAAAGGTTTCTCAAAAAAATTTGTTGTTCGTAATCGAATTAAAACTCTAAGGGCCACCATTTATGGATAAAATTAACAAACACAACATAAATGGTGTGAAAAGCTAGGTCGTAATCCTGTCTGAAGAGTTGTGATGACCAATTATGTATGTATGTCGATAGATTAGAATCTATCTTCGTTGTAAATGGCAGGCAAAACTTTCGAATGAAAAGTGTTTTATACACGACCAATGCGGCTGAAGATTAGAGTTGTATAGCGCTTTCCAATACCGGAAAAACAAGTACCACGTAAAAATATATGATGTTCGGGAACAAGTCTTTTTATTTCGCTAGAGCACGTTGCCTTTAGTAGTACCCAAATGAATCAAAATAGACTTTGTTGTATTCCATTTTTGAATGGACAGAAGTAGTGAAAATACTGAGGAGCTCAGATGTAGTGAAAAACATTTTACAACGCCTCAAGAGATCAAGGAGCTTGAGTCCTACTTCTGACACTATATCGCATTGAATTTTCAACCTTGTGACACCTCAATACTTCCGGTCACCGAAGTGAGCATGTATTGTAAATACTATTGTGATCCGCAACAGGATACTTCGATTTTCAACAATCAAATTTATTTATCAAATTTTACCTGAAACAAGAATAGTTTGATTATCATGTTTCGACATCAGTCACCATTATTGCTTAAAGATATTACAATCATTTCGATTTTGTTTTAAGGTAGTACGTCAAATGTATTTCTATTTGTTTTTGTTGTTATTTATTTTATTTATATTTTAATTGCAATTTTTTTTCTTTCTCTAATTACAGTATATACCTGTTGGTAATTGTGTGGATTTTGTGGTTTTTGCAGCATGTTTTTGCTTCAATGCATTTTCTATATTTCTTTATAACTTTAAACGCAAATTACGTAGAAGAGCTAATATTTAGTTTACTGGGTACCTTTCATTTTGCCCTCTTACTTACTTACTTGTCCATCTAATGTGTGGTAAAAACGACTTGGCAGTATTTTAGGTTTTATTTTTAATTCTTAAACGACTGTGTCTGTGGCTTTATTTTATTATTGTGTGGTTAAGAAAGGTGTTTAAATTAGTTTTTTTTTAAGGTAGTCATATAACACCTTAAAAGAAAGACCACAACGTAATATTTTTTATTACGTTTTTAAAATTGTTTTTATTTTTCATGTTTTTTTAAACATGAAAACTAATTTAATTTCATTTTTCATAGAGTTTGTTCATGTTTCAAGTCAACCGAGTGTAAAATTACTTGTGTTTTATTTGAATAGAAAATAATTTTCTTTTTTAATTAAATTTATTTTCTTTTTTTTGTTTGTTTGTTTGTTTAAATTTCATTACGTGATAATTTACTTAATAATGGGAAATATTTAATTTATGATTTATTATTATATTTTTTAAATTAAATAATATTTATTTTTTTATATCAATACAGTAAAGACACAGTGAAAATTTCATACAGTGACTTAAACTAATAATGGGAAAAATGGGATGATAACCCTCAAGAGTTCGTGTTTTTGTCGCAAAGTCTCGGTATTGCTGCAAAGCCTCTAAGCCTGTGTAGAATCATGTAGAGCAACTCAGCTGAGGTAGGAATGGACTTCTTCGAACCTTTTGGTATCATGCGAGGTTTCAAACATGGCGAACCCCTATCATAAGACTTCTTTTTCCTCATGGAGAGTGTCCTGCGGAAGGTGGGAGTGCATCGCAATAGCACTATTTTTTACAAAAGTGTCCAGCTCCGTCAAAGAAATCCGTCAAATTAGGAATGGACTCTTCGAACATTCTGATACCGCGCGTGGTTTCAAACAAGGCGAACATCTATCATGCGACCTATTCTTTCTCATGGAGAGTGTTCTGCAGAAGGCGGGAGTGCATCGCAGTGGCGCTATTTTTCACAAAAATGTTCCCATTGCTTCTATAGGCTGACGACATTGTCAGCTCCAAGAGTGATGTTACTTCTGCCATTTGCGATATTGAATGGGAGTCTATTGTGGTGCATCTGGCAGTAAATGACGAAGTATATCTTGTCGACAAGTAGGGACAAGCGACGCATTGAATGTCAGATTTTACCCGATTACTATACTTTGATGTTGTCAGTAAATGTGTACATCTTGGTTCCGCCGTTGCCAGCAAAAATGATGTTAGTCTGGAGATTAAGCGTAGAATCACTCTTGCGAACAGGTGCTACTGCGATTTCTAAGGCAAATGGGAAGCAGAGACCTTTCTCGCGCGACATTACTAATGCTCTACAAGTCGCTCATTCAGAAGCACAAGCGCTGTTATGCATGAATGATGCAGAAGTCTTGAGGGTATTCGAGAGAAAAGTCCTAAGTAAGATGATTTCCGCACCCGAACCAAGACTGAGCTGTATGGCTTCCTTAACGACATAGTCGTTGTGCAGCGCATTAACATCCAGTAGCAGCGATGGCTCGGCCATATCGGCATGCGCCGACGGGGCTGGTATTTGGTGTGAGGATTATCGGAAGTCGACGTAGAGGACGATCTTGTCTGCGTTGAAAGGACCAAATCGAGGAAACCCTATCATCGATTGGTGTAACCAACTAGCTAAGGCTAGCGAGAATCAGAGACGCCTAAAAGGCTGTGGCAAGGCAGACAGAGATGCAATAAACGGATTCTTAAGAAAATATAAAATACATATGTACGCTTTCATAGACTTGGAATTTTTAATCCCAATGTAATTGATTTTAGTCCACAAAATTTCGGTTTGCTAAACAGTACATTTTCATTCAAAGTTACTAAAAAACTAATTTTGTTGCCAACTGTTGCTTATTTGTGAAACAATGGCTACCACTTTATTTTTTTTATTTTCTTTTTTAAACTCATGCATGAAGTACGCTTTTAAACTTTTACGAAAATCAAGTGCTATGGTGTAATACTCTAGAAATAATAAAAAAAATACCAAAACAAAAAATGCAACAATTTGAAAATGTTTTATAAGCACATGCATGAAAGTTTGTCATAAAACTTTTGCTAACAAAATGTTTGAAAAAAAGGGTAATAAATGAAATTACATTGTTCCTAAATACAGAAAATTAATTGAAAAAATTTAAAGAAGAATTTAATATTTAAACACTCGTATTTACAGAGAAAAATATCCAACTAATAGGATTTCAATCACATGAAAAAATAGCACACAAGAATCAATAGACTTGAATAGTCTATGGTGCTTAAGAATAACCGTAACACACTTGGGTCTGTGGTCAAGATTGACATCAAAAATAGACTGAAAAATACTGGCTAACATATGTACTATGTATATTTTTTATAGATCAAGTCTGTAGAAATATTAGAAATAAAGTGAAGGATCTAATTTTATTTTAAATTATATGAGTGTTAATTTGTGAGTGTTAATTTTATCCATAAGTGGTGAGCCGTACAGTTAAAAGTCGACTTCGAACGACAGATTTTTGAATAACTTTTCATTTTTTATTTAACCTCAGAGTTTTTGCCAGAAATCTGCTGAGAGGAAGTCGCCGAAAAAATATTTCGATTTATTCTAGATGTCTGACCTGTTATTTGAACAGCGGTCTAGCATCTAATAAGCCAAAACACTACCTACTAAACTACGGCGATCAATAAATAACTTTGCTTAACAGACAGTCTAATAACCGGAAGCTGTGTGCCTGGGCTTACATGTTTTTCTATTTTCTCTGTTACATGAGTCATAAACTAACGTCCAAGAATATTGTTTAGAGCTGAAATTAATGGAACATTAAATATTTACTTCCTAAGCTAATACTATTATTATTACTTCCTCTTCAAGTGCTGATACATACATACGTATTATTGTTTATGGTGTACAATATATCATTTGATTGATTTTAATTGTTACACTCGCTCCTTTAAGTATGCAGTTATTATTGCTTATGTCATATTGTTGACAATTCGTATGTGAATTACACACAATGTTGTTTTCCATTCCCAACAATAAATCAATTTTCTTTACAATACAATATGTATGTATACTTGCCCTAGTCTAATAATGTTAGATTTCTCCTCATTTTATTTTCACTATACTTTTCCACATGTTAATCTCTCTGAAAAAGGATAATTGCTTTGTTTCGTAATAATATCCGAACTATTATATCAAATTCCGTTTGGTTTGGTATTCCTTTTATTATTTTAAGTTTTAATTAATTCCACTTGAAACCATTTCTGTTGTCTGAGCTTAAGCTTCTCTTTACCAAAATGTGGACTGAGGGAATATAAAAACTACAGACCACACCACTGCATGTGCGACATACAATTGCAAAAACTAAACTAAACTACAAGAGAATGCAGTTGTATTAACAACAAGTTTATAATTTACAAAACAAACTAAACTAAGAGGATTAAATACGGCAAATAGTTTTGGAACGAACGATGGACATTTAAAGCAGTAGCCACCAGTAACTGCTTTATCTGTGGATGTTTAAACAACTGGAAAATGAGGCAACATGTTTTCGTCTTTACATCGAAATATAAGACGAAATTAAAATGAAAAAAGAGACGAAGAAAAACTGAAATTGAAATACAAAATCAAACAAACGGCCAGAAATGAAGAAGAACATTTGAGAGTGAAAGAAAACTGGTTAGAAATTAGAAATGACTAATGGCTTGAACACGACGAAACAAGTCGAAAGCAAATTAGCATGGCACATAAAAACCAGGGAACATAATCAAAAAGAAAATTTCAAAAGTTTAGGGAAGAATCAGGCAGGCAGATAGACAGACAGACAGGCGTTTAACAAATGTGTTAAACTAGCAAATGTAGTATTTACTGGTCATTAGTTCTCTCTGCATTTACTTTTTTCGAGTTCTAAATAAAATGAAACTGCAAAAAAAAAAGAATTAGGCGGCAGTAATTAACTTTGATGATAATTACTGCTCAGTAGTTGCTAAGGAAATGAGGAATTAACACATTAAAAGATTAAATAACGTTGCAATTAGAGAATCTAAATTGTATAGAAATTGAATGTATACGAGTATATGTAGTATGTATAATCCGTTATCCATACTGGCTAACTAAGCGTATGTAAAATTTGTGGCTTTTCTAATTAATGTTCATCATACGCCCTCGATTGTTTCGTAATATAAAGGGTTTATAAAAGAATGTCTCTTTTATGAACAGTCGAAACCTATTCCGAAAGAGCAAAATTGATACATATATAAAAGTAAATAGTAAAACAATGTTTCAGTTAAAAGTCTAAATGAATTGGGAATTAATGAATGGTTTATCGAGTTGCAAGGCTTTTTTTTCGTAGAAAATGTAACTTATTCTTTTGAAAAAAAAAAAAAAAAAAATATTTATTCGTCGAAGAAATTTCTTTGAAACTAATTATTTAGAATTAACGTTTTTTTTTATTGTCTTTGATACATGTCTGATTAATACCAAAGAAAATAAAGTATAAAGAATGTGCATTTCAACATATTTTGGAATATTTTTCAAAAATATTTCATGACGCGGGGGGAAAGATAGAAGGGAAGGAAAGAGAAACGAAGAGCGTAACAATGTGTTGCTCTCATCGTGCGTTTTTGTTGTTTGACCACTTTTTTATTAAATTTTCTGAAATTACTTATTCTGGTCAGTGTTGCCACAAAAAAAAAAATATTGTAACCAACATTTGTGAAAAAATTACCAAATAAGAAAAAATATAACCAAAATTAAATTCACAGTTTTTTTTATTTTATTTTTTCAAATATAAATTATAATTAATACAACATAGTAAGAAAAGAAACAAAAAATAACAAACTAAAATTTTAGTATTACAAATTAATTCATTTCTACAAACAAAAGCTCTTTTTATAAGAAAAATAAATAACCAAATCCGGAAATTTTGGTTAAAAATAGCTAAACGGCAACACTGGTTGTGATTAGTGAGCAAGAGAGAGAAAATAAGTTGAGAGAATTTATTTATTTACACCCATAGAAAACTGTCAATAATATACGATACTTTGATTTTCATTTCATTAACATACATAAGTAAAGCTATCTATCTTAATAATTTTAGATAAATAAAGATAAAATAAAGAATCAATTTTTTTTATTAAAAGAACATAAAGCTATCCATCTTTGGCTTAAAAATTATACCTAGTTTTTCTTAGATAAACAAAAATAAAAAAACCCATTTTTTATTAGAAGAAAAAATAAAAAAATTAAATACGGCCAGCTAATGACATACTCGTAGAACATTTTTAACATAAAATATTTTTTGAGTGTTATTCTGAAATAAAATGATAACGCATCCGCTACACATGTGTTCTTGTCGCAGTCTGATCGACAACTAAATCAAATAACACAAGAATGCGTGTGAGTTCTCTCTGCACAATTGTGCGGGTCGTTAGGTTAAACAAATTTTGGTGAGAGCGGGTCGTAATGTTACAACCCGCCATCAGAAATTTTACTTCTACATGATGCGCATTCTTTATATCCATATTCTTTGTTAATACTTTTTGGAATGTCATGAAATTTTGTATTCCTCAATCGTCGAGAATAGAACAACTGATTACAACAAGCCAGCATTAAAACTTTTTTTTAAATTCTTTGTTTGTCAACAAATCTGCTATGGAAAATGCAGGCTATCGACAAATTGTATGTCATGTATTTTGGCAAATTATTTTATAATGTTTCGCAGTACTTGCTACTTGTCATAATTTACTTGAACCTCTTAGGGTTGCTTAGTCATCGTAATCTAGTAGGTAGTGTGTTAACTTATTGGACATGAAGCCACACCTTCAAACTTCAGGTCAGATAACGTCAACAAAAGGAAATATAAAAGAAATATTTCTTCAGCGACTGTCTCTCAGCAGATTTCTTTCAAAAGCTCTGAGAGTAAATAAAGAATGAAAACTTTCTCAAAAATTTGTCGTTCGAAGTTGACTTTAAACTGCAAGTCGCGCCACTCATGTATAAAATTAGTACACACAACATAAGTGGTGTGAGAAGTTAGGTCGAAACTCTGACTAATGGGTTATAATGACCAATTATGTATGTACGTATGTACATATATGTATAATCCCGGTCTGAGAAAGAAATTTGTTTTGTTGGCAGACTTAATTGATCTAAATTGGATAAGAAGCGTACCATTCTACAACCATTTCTTTATTTACGAGCATTTTTGCTCATAGAAGATGAAGATTTAATGGCGAGAAAATTACACAACTTATATCCAGATTATGCCACGAATAATAAAACTTTTAAGAGTCATAACTAGTTTTTGAATTGGACGGAACCTTCCACGTGTTGAACCATTTGATATTATATCAAGCTGTCTCAGATAGATCTTGATCTGCTAAAACAATGCAAGATATAAATAGATAGTAGCAGCCTGAAGCTGTGGGAGCTTGCTAGTTTTTTGTCACAAGAAACTATAACTGAACGATTGAATAGCAATAAGCTATCTATTAACGTAGAGGATTTCTTCATATAATGGAGCTGAAGATCTTATACTCTACCCGAAGTATAGAAGTTGCCGTAGTCTAGTAGGTAGTGTGTTGGCTTATTAGACATGAGGCCTGGGTTCAAACACCAGGTCAGACATCTCCAACAAAATTAAACGAGAAAAAATATTTCTTCGGCGACTTCGTCTCAGCAGATTCCTCTCCTTTGAGCGTAAAATAAAATTGCCATAAAAAATTTTTCAGAAAATATCTGTCTTTTGGAATCGACTTCAAACAGTAGGTCCCCCGCCACTCATGTATAAAATTAACACAGAAGATAATTGGTGTAAGAAACTAGGTTTTAACTTTAACTAATGAAGTAAGTATATCATTGAAAGATATTTGAGCTAAAAATTGAAAGAACAGTAAACATTTTTCGATTGAGGCTTCTACTCAAGGGGCTTGCGGCATATGCCATTATAGGGCTTTCGGAGCGTATTCCCGATTCATTTATATTAGAAAATTAGCTTCAAACGCGTTTAGTTTAAACATTTCAAGGGTTAATGACGTGATACATCTAAACGAGAAGTATTGCATGGTTACATTTTTTTGCATGTCTACTTCAGTTGCTAAAACGCCGAAAATTCTAATGCGTTGGAAAGAGGTATGAGCTTTAATCTGACTAATGCCATTATGCTAAAATCTCTTCCAGGCTAAGAAAAAAAAAAAAAAAACTCTTAAAAGCACAGCATAATGGCCAGACATGTCTGGATTCATTGTTGCGTGTATTTCCTGCATTAAAAAGAGAAGAAAAAAATCACCGATTCACTAACTATCCAGACACCATTGCTGCGCTAAAGTCAGTCAAAACAAATAATATGAATCTGTGTCTGTGTTTTACCATCTCGACACTTATCAGAATGTTATAATAACGCCAAATATGAACAAACACACATACACACGACAGACATAACATTCATAGAGAGAAACTTTCCGAAAAAACTAAATGACATTCAAGAAACTGTACAAAACACAGTTTTCTGGCAAATGGCAAATCGGAAACTACAAAAAAAGAGTGAAAAAAGGCTGAAGTGTTAACACAGGCATGGACAACAATACACAGGCAGTGAACATTTGTTGTGGCTACACTGTTTGCAACAGTATTTCAATGCAATTGCAACTGAATTATTTGCAAACAGCAGTTGAATTTAATAAAATTTGGTGGAGTAAAAATGCAAATTTGTCACCGCTTAGGTTTTAAAACCTTGTGAAAAAATGAATGTCTGGCACATACCTTCCTTTTAAGGATTATTTTATGTAAATATTGCAGGCGACTACACCGTAGGTGGTTAATACATGAGCTTTAAATTTGGTCCACTTTTTCCAGCATTTAAGGCGATAAGATAAGATAAGATGCGATATCTTACACGGCTGGCTTCTTGTGAATGTGAGACTTCACGTACACCACAGAAATTAGTAAGCGGTTAATAGAATATTGGACCAAAATGTAAGAGCAATTAATCATCAATCTCACCTCTGAATAGGTCTAGCGTGGCGTATGACATATGGAATCATCTTGTTGTAACCACCTGCCAGCCAAGTCCAAGCCTTTCACAGCGGGAAAAACGTAACCATGCTTCAGGGGCCACTGCAAACATTTGAACTATTTCTGGTTGGTCTTCATATCAAATTCGGTAATTTTGTTCGGGGACGTGCCCATTTCAATTTAATGCAATATTCAATGATTTGCAAGCATTGTCCGTTTGAAAGTCTTTTTAAGGTGACAATGGAAACTTGAGATTCCCACATGTCAAGAATCTTTTTTAATAATAAAAAAAATTGGGCTGCAAAAATTAAATGGAAAAATTTAACATTTATTGTTACGACGCCGTAATCTAGTAGAAAATCTGTCGTTGGAAATCGGCTTAAATCTGTAGGTCCAGCCATTCATGTATAAAATTAACACACACAACATTAATGGTGTTGGAAGCTAGGTTGTAATCCTGACTGAAGGGTTGTAATGATCAATTATGTTATGTATGTTTATTTGTTAAATTGAAACACTTTTCTAAATCGAGTGTCATAGGGATGCTAGAAAAACTCAATTTTTTTAAATTGTTGTAGGAAATGGTGTAAGCACTTAATTTTCCACACAATGGTAACAACATTTACAATTTTTTTCTTTATTTGACTACATTTTAGAGATTTTCATTTTCAGAATTTTTATAAAATTACAACAGCCACTGCCATTACTCTTAGCTTCCTCCACAGACACCGGGCTAAATATGAAGGGCTTTTAATATGACTGTAAGCAAGTACATTAGAAAAGAAAAACAAAATTTTAAACACTATTGCCCGTAGCGCATACAAGCAAAATACACTTCAAAAGTATTTTTCCTTTATATCTTAGCAATTTTTGCAAAGAAAAAAGTGTTCCTTTGATGATAGCGATCATTAGAATAAATACAAATCCATAATGATGATGATGATGGTAATGTAAGCAAGTGCTTATAAACCTATAGCCTAAAGATATGCTACAATTTATTAAAGCTTAAAGATGAGTTGAATATATAAAATAAATATTTTGAGCCAAGTCCAATAGAATGCCAAGAAATATTCGAATACCAAAAATGTTTTACGATATCATTGCATTAAATAGAATCTACTTCTGTACGAATAAATATTTATTTGTTGCATACCATTGGAATTAATTTTCAAACGAGAGCGAGCTTAAATAAATAGTACTCATCAGATATTTAAAATGTTCTTTTATGTACAAAACATCAATTTGAAATGCAAAATGGTATGCTGGCAAAGCAAAACTGTTAGTTTTGTGTCAATGTTATGCAAAGAAATAAAAAAACAGAAAAATGTTGCATACTTTACGACTGCATCTACTTAAGGAAATGGAGCATATCTTAGGGTGCTTATATAATATGCAAATTAAAAGATATTAAAAGTTAAACATTTTTAAAAGAAATATTTCAAGAACACGGGAAAATTTTCTCTTTTTCGTAATGGCAATACCACGCAAATTTTCTTATATTTTCAATATATAGGAGTCAACCCGAAATTTGCATTAAAAAGTCTTCACATAAATTGTTACTGGCAGTTTGAAACCGATAGGCTACTGCATAAGCTGTATGAACAAAGGATTCATTGTGGAGGCTCTAAGCGGTAGAAATTTATTGATGATTGCGGATTATTTCTATCCGATCATGGACCATGATAAGCCTTCTAATATACAACTGACCTTTAGAAACGACTCTATTATTGATTTGTTGTTATGGATAATCCTTTAATGGATAGCTCAATGATGGATATAGGAATGGGTGCTCAGTCAACAGTATAGTAGAAATATATATAGCGAAAATTAAATAATAGACAATAATATGCCTAAACAAAGAAAACCAAGTATGAGCAGTAGACTGGCAAAATCAAATTTAATATATACAGCACCATAGTAGAACATAAGCCACGAGATAGAGACGCTGTCATGATGTAGAGGAAACGGAATCGGTGCAACACCATTTATGGGAGTGTTCTGCACTTCAGAACAGACGTCATCGGTTTTTTGGTGACAGAAAGTTTGAAGATCTGGGCATGGTGGCGACAGTGCCACTAAGGAAACTGGCCGGTTTCATCTGGAGATCGGGACATCATGCCAAGGAGGCTTACCTCACACTGGGCGACATAATGGGCCATATGAGCCACCGAGTGAACTTGCCTGTGAACGACAAGCTACCCGCTAACCTAACGTAATGTTGGATATTCAGGATTATCGGAAAAGTTGGTGAGGTGAAGGTAACTCTACTTCTTAGCGATGGTGGCGTATATAGATACGTGTTATAATTGTCCGATTTGTCCTGATAAAGCTGAAGGTACTGAGCACGTTATTTTTTCATGCCACGGTTATCTGCTTCTAAGCTTCCTTTAATCAGGAAACACACTATGTTGTGTTTATTAGTGACGGGATACATTCTATTTACTCTTAGAGTTTTTGCTAAAAATCTACTGAGAGGCAGTAGCCGAAGAAATAATTTTCATATTTCATTTTGTTGGAGATGTGTAATCTGGCGTTTGAACCTTAGTCTCACGTCTAATAGGATAACAAACTACCTACTAGACTATGGCAACTACAAGGAACTTAAAAGAAATAATTTCTGATCGGGTATTACTTCGTAATACTTTAAAATTCAATTCCGTAAGGATAGTCAAGGAAGGCGCATGTAGTCGATAAAAATCAGACATATGAGCGTATCGTTCGCAAGAATAAATATGTTGCTTTATGTTATTAGAGCACATTGTACTACTTTTCTCTGAAGAGAAAGAAACTCTAAAATTTTTTTGTTCTGTTCGGCTCCGAGGGATCTTAAGTAGTAATAAAAAATTATTTAATAAATTCCAGACTATTTTAAGACTGTAGTACAGCACAAAAAGGAAGTTTTTTTTTAGAATTTTTTTGTTTTTAAAACTCCTGTAAAAAACATTTTGACATCAAGAGGCCTAAGTGGCCGCCCTTTGAATTTAATTGTACTGTACGTACAAAAAAATATTTTCCACAAATAAAAAAGTAACAAAACAAAGTAGAATTTTTAATTTTTTTTTTTTTTTTTTTTTGATAAAATACTTTCATAAATAATAGTGTCATAAAAGTACACGCCACCTCCCCCATTTAAAATGCATAATAAAAGAGAGCTCAATTACTTTTTCAAATGGAACTGCATCTGAACAATCTTAACAAAATGTTAACAACAACAATTCATATTTAAACTGTTGCATTTACAATAATATTTATGGTGCATGAATGCATTTTTGAAAAATCCAAATGAAATCTGTTATTCTGTCCTTTAACGAGTATTTTATTGTTTATGGAACAATAAATTGTTGTTGAAATAAGAGATTCCCATCATAAAGTACCCAGTTGGAAATGTATGAAAATGGCATTTTGATGTTGTTGTTGTTTTTAATTTTTTTTTGTAAACAATTGGTGTTAAAACTGGTTGCCACGCATTTGTTTAAAAACAATAAAAAAAAAACAACTCTTGACAACAATAGAGTCTAGAGTTCCACTAAACTAAATGTGTTTTGTTTTAAACAAATAGTTTTTTTTTGTTTCAATTCAGATTTTTCTTCGAAAAGAGAAAAAGGTTAAAATGCTGAAAATGAAAATAAAAGGAAAATTGTTGCTGATGCTGTTTATGCAGAAAAAAAAAGAAGGAAGATTTTCAGTTTTCGTTTTTTATACGCTTATGAAGTGTTTTGTTAAAAACTTTGAAGCATTTTTTATATTGTCCCAAAAAAACAACGGCGATAAACAGGGTGCTGTGAAGAGTTAAAAGATATTTCAATTGGAAAATATTGTTTAGAAGCATTTTAGGTAGTGATAACTTAGAGGTAAACTGAAATAGAGCAATGATGTCATAAGAAGATAGGAAACATGCATTGTATTAGCAAACTGTTTCTTAAAGGATCGTAAAAAAATTCCAAAGAAATGGTTACGTTTTACGTATAGGTTTGTGGTATTAGAATACATTTGAATACCCTCAACACTCAACTGTTCAATCAGGGTTACGACTTAGCTTCTCTCAACACCACTTATGTTGTGTGTGTTAATTTTATACATAAGTGGAGGGACCTACAGTTTAAAGTTGACTCCGAACGATAGACATATGTTTTTTTTTTGGCAATTTTATTTTACTCGGAGAGAGAGACATATTCTTTTATATTTGGTTTTGTTGGAGATGTCAGACCTGGGGTTTGAACCGCAGCCTAATGTCTAATAAGCCAACACACTAAATGCTAGGGTACGGCGACTTCAATTTCACATTCTATTTGACTACTTCCTCATTAACGATTGATTTTCTTGGCTCTTTTTAATAAAAGATTTGGAATTGGAGCAATGCCAAAAATACACAGCAAGGTTTTTCGTTTTACCGATCGAAGCTTACAAATCATCGTATTTTATTATCAAAAATTCTGCTATCTGAGGAGTATAATGTTTCTATAAAAGAATTATCTTCTTCAATGTCGAAACTCAGTAAAGGCAGTCAAAGAGCTGACCATGCACTTTTTTTTGGTGCGGCGTGTGAAGTCGCCGTAGTCTAGTAGGTAGTGTGTTGGCTTATTAGACTTAAAGGCCCGAGTTCGAATCCCAGGTCAGACATCAAAACGAAAATATGAAAATATTTCTTCGGCGACTTCCTCTCAGCAGATTTCTGGCAAAAACTCTGAGAGTAAATAAAATTGCCATGAAAAGCTTTTCAAAAAACTGTCGTTCGGAGTCGACTTTAAACTGTAGGTCCCGCCACTTATGTATAAAATTAACGCACACAGCTAGGTCGTAATCCTGACTGAAGGGTTGTAATGACCAATTATGTATGTACAGTGGCTCCCAGATTATTTCAATCAGCACCTTTAAAAAAAAATTTGAATAAGAGTTTATGGAATATGTTTAAAAATTAAACAAAAAAGTTTTATTCAGTCTGAAATTTATGGGCAATTTGTGATCAAAACGTCCGCCAACACCAGATTTCGAACAAGAATGACCTTATAGCAGCTCTGAAAAAGAAATGGGCAAAAATAATTCCCCAAACCACTAGAAAGTGGAAACAATGCAAAAAAAGTCTGAAAGCTGTAATTAACCAACTAGGAGGTCATACTAAATTTTGAAATTAAAACTATTATTTAATTAATCATTTAATTGTTTGTTTATAGTAAGTGGTTGAAATAAGATGTGACTAATTGGGTTCCTATATTTTTGGTTTTTAGTTTGTAAGTTTACATTTGAGACTGAATAAAACTTTTTTTTCTTAATTTTTAAACATATTCTATAAACTCTTATTAAAATTATTTTAATATCTTGTTTCGTTTCGAAATTATACGAGTTTAATTTTTTTTAAAGGTGCTGGTTGAAATAAGCTGGGAGCCACTGTATGTGTGTAGGCACGCGGTAACATTGGATCGTTTTTCTTCTTCATCAGTACAGACCTTTTATTTTCGAACAAAATTGAAAATAGTTGGACATAATAAAGGGTGCCGCAAGGATGTCTTAAACTCAATTACTATTAAGTTTTGAAAACGATTAAATCTCCACAAGACAATTTTCGGAGATTCGTAAAGTTTCTCGTGTACTGGGTCATGCCACCCACAACACGACTTGGCAGGCAACAATGCAATTACCAGTGGTGAGATACCGGCCCAAATTCCGGTAAAAGTAAAGTCCAACCTACGGTCTATTCACTTTAAAAAGGAAAGTGCAGGCAACCTATACGAAAAATAAATCACTATCATTGTGCCTTTGATTGGAAATGGAATAAAAATTTCATGTATGAGTCGCAGTCTAGGTAAGAATTTTGTGGATTCTAAAACGTGTACCCAGATGCTAGTGAGAGGATATCGGACTTCGTTTAATAATTACAGCGCCGTTGCAATAAGATTATTGCTATTACACGAGTGCAAGTCGAATTATAGGGATTCTAATTTAATGGCCACACTTACTTTCTCTCCTGAGTGTTCCAAAACTGAAATTCAAAAATGGTACTGAATTATAACTGAAAGAGACGTTTTTTCCATCAAATGGTACTTTTGTAAAAAAATATTTATTTATATTTAATACGGAACGGAATAGAAAAACTAACGACTTATACATGTTTCTCATGTAGAAAACAAAAACAGCTGATTTGGAAAGTAACAGAACGTAAAAGCCTCGTTTAGTCAAACGTCAATGGAAAATAAGAGCAATGTAAATTCTTACCGAAATTACATTACAATTTGGGAAGCGTTCACATTGCTTTGCGGATTCTAAAAACGAACGACGTTTGGCTAAACGTGGCTAAAGCATTACATTGAACATGTTGCTAACGCATTAATAGTAGAAAGGCGCAAAACATAAAATATGTAATAACAAAACAGTACTGAAAGTATCGCGGGGGTACTGTGGTATTTTGAAATGAAAAAGCACTGAAAAAAGTACTAAAGTACTGAATTTTTCAATACTGTTCTTCCTTCTTTCTAACAATTTTTCATTTTCCTACTCCTACAACAATAAGGACGTCGTATTCTAAAACCTGTTTGGTCCAGATGACATGTAATACGAACAAAATAGTTTCAAGGAATATATTGCAGAGTAGGGTGAGATAAAGTGTTTCTATTTATCACTTATCGAAAACGAAACAACATTTACTCCTTTTAAATGCTTTATGCTGTTGATTTTTTTTTTGCTTTTGTAAGCGGAAATAAATATTTCTTTTGGGAAAATAGAAGAATATCTTGCATTTTGCATAAGGAGTAATATAAATGGACAGAAACAAGACAAGTAAAGTACGAATGGAAAAACCAGAAAACATAAATATTTTCATACTCATAAAATACTCACAGCACTCGACACGCACTTGAAAATGAAACCAAAAGCGAAAAAAGAGGGGAAAAAACTGAAGAAATGCTTTGTAGTTGAGAAAAAGTGCAAGTAAATTTGCAACATTTTGTTGGTTGTTGCTTTAATACAACTGAGATAAATAATATATGTATGTGGTATGAGGCAGACATGAGTTACACTCACTTGGAAATGAAACATTCATTTATGGACGTTTTACTAAAAAAAACTGCTGGTTAATGTAAGAGAGGAAGAAAAAATAATCTTCCATAAATAACAACAGCATTTGCAAAATGAAAAGAAAAACAAAAAAAAAAAAAAAAAATCCATTAAAAAAAACAAACAAAAAAAACGAGAATATAGAGAGACACAGATAGATAAGCACTCTTGTAAAATAGGGAGGAGAGGCAAAAAAATGTTGCAACACCAACATGATGCAAATGCAGCACAAGGAACAAAAAATAAAACGATAACGCTTTAAAAACGCATAACAACACAAGCTTTATACACACTGTACCCTTTACCCTTATCTTTCGTTAAAACAATGTTAAACAAAAATTGGTCTCGGGGGTAGGGCGAGCTGAAAGAGGACCGTGTGAACAGAGGAAAAAAAGACTGAAACAATAAAGAGTGACCCAAATTATTTGTTCATTTTTTTTCTCACAGCTTTTCTACCTCTTTTTTGCACCCATTGCCTCACACACTTTCGTAACACATACGTTTTCATTTTCATTTCAAATGTTAAACTTTATTTTGCTTTATTTTATCTTTTGTTTTCACTTTTTCAGCGGCAAAAATTTGTCATGAAAAACTTGATTAGTTTTCCTGGTATAATGATACATACCTACGCTATAGAGCGCTCAGCTTGGTGTTGACATTTTTTTCATTAATCTATTGGCCGTTAGAGGAAGTGTATTGAATGAAATGTTTGAATTGCTTTTGCAATGCGTTTAGGCCATGTAACGAGAAAAGTATGACACGCAGTATTGGTGTGGCAATTATAAGTTTTTTTTTTTAAGACTTATTGCCTCTTTGAAGTTATAGCATAGATATTGGCTATAAGGATTATTAATAGTTTTCAGAGAAATGAAAATTAGCTGTAAAGAAACTTTCTATATTCTGCTTGATTTTGAAATTTGATTTCTGAGTAGTAATTTCAGAAATGCATTTCACATCTTCAACATCAGTCTACTTAGAAATACAATGAAAATAGTGAAATTACAATAACAAATCAACAGCAAACTTCTAGAAGTTGCCAGACTGAAAATAAAAAAGAATAAACAGAGCGAAGTCTAACATTACCAGTTAGTGAAGAATTAAATTGATAGCATGGTGTTGTCATTTTCACTGTATTGTAAAAATTAAACGACTAAGGCATTTATGGAATTAAAGAAATGTCAAACGGATAAAAGTAAACAATTTCCTTTTTGCCATAATTGGAATCATTGCATATACAGCAAATATTTGTTTTCATTAAGGATACAAATTTAATAACCCAAAATTTTTTTTGAAACAATTAAGGGGTTGCGCTTGTTCGTTGCGGAAGTCTATACGGAAGTCTATTATTTACAATGTTCATAATAAGATTTTTGTATTTCAAGATGCTGTTAACTTGGACACAACAAAAAATATTTTCCATAGAAATTATTTCCCTCACTTATTCTATCCCTCAGACACATGTATGTTTATTTGAAATATAACAAATGCATAAGTAATGGCAAAAGACTTACCGATTTAATTCAGAAATTTGTAGAAATTGTGTACCTAATACTGAACGACTCCTGTCTGAAAGAAGAACACTTTGGAAAAAGTGTAAGTCCTGCTTATTTCCAAAACGGAAAATTAGCATAAGAGAATACGAAGACCATTGTAAGGAACTGTCACACTTCGGAATACCTCGCACATTGAAAGTGAGGAACATTTTATGGCGCCGCGGAGATCTTGTGTGTAGTGTGCTAATCTACTGACTATGGGAATTTTAGGGTCCTTTTTTTTTTGCAAAATTTTTAAATTAATCTTTCTAAACTCTACTACAGTGCACTGTACGAGAAAGACCTATCTCCTCATTTAAAAGAGAAATGTTATCGAACACAGGAAAATATCTCCCAATAATAAATTCTCACAGAGAGGTCATTGAAAGATAAATAGTCACATATGCATTGTCGCCTTAAAACAACAACATTTCTTAGGTTGGATTGCATGGATTGACATTGAAAGCACTAATCAGCTTATTCTCTTGATGGTTGGCTTTACCTTATAATAAGTGAATACATCGTGGACGCATGTGTAAAAGCATCGAATTATTTCAGGTTACTAACCCATAGCTGTAGAGAGAATATAACTTTAAACCATTACCAAACTTTTGGTAGCGGAAACTTGTATATTATGTTGTTAGCTTCCTGAACGGATTGAAACGACGTCGCTACACTGCAATTGCTTTCCAGGATAGAAATGAAGTGGTCTTAAAAGTCTCAAAAATACCGTTTTAGAGTAATACCATGTCTAGAAGTGGCAAAAAAGTGATTTTTAAATTAAAAAAATTAAATTAAAAAATTTTAAAATAAAGATGTTGAAAGAGAAAAGGATGTGAAATGCAAAATGAATTTGCCTTACATTTGTTGAAATTTTATTATCCCCACACAGTTTATAAGCATTTTGTCTTAAATACTCAATGTGTTCTACTTTGCCTAGTAATCTAGAGCATCAGAAATTTCTAATTACACCTCAAGTAGCACACATTCTAAATCTAAGCGTTTATTTACTGTGTATTAAATGAAAACTATTTGAAATCATAATCGCCATGCTAAACCTTATTTTACTAAACAAATATTAAAAAAGAAAACAAAAAATATTGTAGAAATTTTAGGCTTAAAATGATTTTCATAATCACTATCTGTTGCAATTTGTGGCATGAAAGTGTTTAAATTGTGTACGCCAAAAAAGATACGTAAATTGAAAAGCGTTTTAAGACAAACATTATTGTATGGAACTATTTAGTTTCTAGAATTTAGCTCCGTTTTTTTTTTTTTTTTGGTTTAAGATCATTGAATTCAATGAATGAAAACTATGGCAAGAAATATGTATGTACGTCGCTTGCCAAAGGCATAACATAACATTTGCGCGCCATAAAAGGTAAACAAAATATGTATCCTGCTACTCCTTTTTAGGGTTTGTTTTCTCCCGCAGTTCTATTGCAAAAGCAATAACAGCCAATGCCTTTATTTCTGCTTTTTTTTTTTGCTAAAAGGATAATATAAACAACTATACCAACAACTGTTCCACAACTATTGTAGCCTTTTAATGGCTTTTGGTTGAGGTTTTTGCAAAAAAGTTTACTTGTGCTCAATTTTGCCACACCGCACAACAGCTATTCATTTCTTTACACAACTACACCTCATTTCCATTTCTTTTTTTCAGATTGTTTTCCTTTCTGTTCAAGCAAAAACCAATTTAAAGCTAAATAGGGAGAACTGAAGAAAGAATGAAAGAAAAAAAAAACATACAAAAATTAAGGAGACCTACTAAAAAAGGAGATCTAAATTGAATCTTTTTGAATGGATATTTATGAATAGAAATCAATATAAAATACAAGACTATATGAACTATAAAATACTGCAGTCGCTCCCATAAATAGAAGCTTTAACAAGAGACCTGAAACAAAAAGAAAAACTTTAAACGAAAATTGGAAAAAAAAGATGTGAAACAAAGTTGACATTTTCGTTTGGTTTTCTGTTTAATGCTACAAGGAAAAGTTTAATTAAAAACAAAAAATTCAGAAATATTAAAAAATAGTTGGATAAACAAAACAAAAAAAAAAAAAATGATGAAATAATTTTCAATTAACTCAGCGTCTTATTAAAATCAAAATTAGGATGATAACGCTCACTAACATCAAAGAAACTTTATAGGTCTACGGTTTCGTCTCAGAAGTATTACGTTATTCTAAACGAATAGAGGGTAACGCTGCCAAGAACGATCCTAAATTTCAACGGAGCCCTATTCAGATATTTTTGTAGTCATGTTGGACATCACATATTCGACAAAGGACTCCGTTTTTTGTAGATCTCAAACTAATATGTAAAACATCTGGTTAATGGTTAATGGAGCAATGTAAAGAAACAAAAAACTAAAATTATATCAACCGATCTGCTTAGTTATGCATGTGAACAATGAAATTTTTAGACTTTGGCGAATAGCTTGCATACAACCCGGGTAAAGACAAATGAAAAACACAGCGTTTACGAAAATGAATAAGTGAATGAAATTATAATAATTGTCAGTCGGGTTTGTTACAACAGAATATACATACATTCATACATACATAATTGGTCATTTCAGAAAAAGCTAACGAATGAACAAAAATACAAAGTTTTGTCCGATAAATTCTAGCCAATTGCATTATACCTCTCACACAACAACCCTTACTACAATTACAATGAACTGAGAAGGCAAGAGAAATTTACAAGGTTCGATTAAAGCTACAATATAATCTTTTGGTTCTAGATTACTAGTTTTTCGTCGTTCAACTTATCGTTGTCAGTGAGATTTAAGGTACTTAAATACAGAACACTTTCTTCGGAATTGATCAAACTCTACGTTAGTTTATTAGAAGAATTGAAATCATAAAGTCTAAGCAGAATCTTAGAATCAATCACTTCGTATATCAAAAATATTCATTAAAATTATTCTGGAAATTGAAAAATTCTACACGGGTTTTATAAAACTAGGATTTGAGTGAAGACTTTAGACACAAAACAGAACAAACTCTTACTAAATTAACTCTATTTTCGTTTTGTGAATATCATATTGCCTATTCCAGATCACAGGGCGTATATAATCATTTTACTTACTTCACTTAATTAACCACTACAATCCTTTAGTCAGGTTTACATCCTAGCTTCTCACACCATAAATTTGTGTGGGCTTTGATGGACTCCAAGCGATTTGATAAATTTTTTTTCAATTTTACTTTACTCTCAGATGTTTTGCTAGAAGACTACTGAGTGGAAGTGGCCGAAAGAAATATTTTATTGGGGGTTTGAATTGCATCAAATCATGAAACTCTTATCGGAAAAACAGCAGAATTTTTGAAGAACGAAGGCGCCGCTGCGAATATTAGCATCCTACACCGTGTACATAAAAGAGGAGAGAAGACCTTCAGCGTTAAGTATAGAGGTAAACCCTCCACATTCTTTCCATTCCATTTTCCTACCTTTTTGGCAACTTATGTTCCAGTGCGGAATGTGTGAAGAGATAAGATATGGTAAAATTCATAAAAGTTCTGTAATTAAGCTATGCAGGACACCTCGCAAGTTTAGATAAGAGCAGACCACAGAAAACGATATTAAACTATGAAATAATATATACATACATACTAGCTGAAGAGAAGGTAACTAGATAACTAGATTAAACAAATGGTACTGAGAAAAACTTTCTAATTATAGGCACCCACAACACTCAACAAAAAGCTGAAAACAGAGGAGAATATTGGAACACGATTCAGTTCATGCTTTACTTTGACATACAATATTTCATCTAGCATTCTGTAAGATAAGATACTAATATGAAAAAGGACAGCCGACTAGATATTTACACTGCAGAAAGGGATTCAAAATATAAAATTTTTTGACTATTCTAATATTTTCGTCGATTACAAGGCTAGCTTCGACGTTGTGTTTGGTATTCGAATAGAGACTTTGTAATTAAAATAAATTTATTTCTTACAACACTCATGTTGTGATGGCAGGACCAATAGTTTAATGTCGATTTCGAAAGACAGATTTAAGAATCTCTTCATGGCAATTTTATTTTACACTCAGAGTTTTTGTCAGAAGACTGCTGCTTTTTCTAAATATCTAATAAGCCAACAAACATCAAATCATCATAAACTTTGTCAATATTTATACTTTTCAACAAGTTTTCCTGCCTACTGTGATTAGTACAAGCGAATCTAAGTTCTACAACGAAAATTCACGTCATATACAGGCACCACACTATATGTCAAGTACTCATTTTGGAAAAATATTCATTGAAACTTTTTTTATCATACTTAATACCCTGTGCTCAGACGACTAGTTGTCTTACAGTGTTTTGTCTTGGATGCTCTATGTTATGTTTTCATTGCAGTTTTTTTTGTTTCTTTTTTCCGACTTCCTTTAGGGACATCTGAAAGCGGAAAATATTATGTTCCCGGAAATATTGCGAATACGAACAACATTAAAATTCTACAAATTTTTTTTCGCTTCTATTCATTCGCAATGAATACAATGCCAACTGCTACCACTACATGTAAAGAATGAAAGAAAATATATGAAATATTTATTTTCCTGTCAAAGCTATCCTTTATGTGCCAAAGATACGTTCTTTACATTATATGTAGTTTTTTGTCCTTTCAAATGAGTGCTACATCTAGCGGGGATACGTTTTTCATTGTATGGTACCGTGAATGTAACCAAACCGAAAAAAAAAAAACAAATTTAAATAAAATCTATCATTTGAAGCAAATAAACAATATTTCTATAACAACCAAATGTTTTTGACATTGAACGTTACTTTTTCCATAGGAATAAAGAAATATTTGCCAACCGTTTCATTTTTTTCTTTTTTCTATTTATCACTGTGATATTATATACTGGTAGAATGAACTTTTTTCATTATTCGCTGAAATATGACACAGAGTACGTACTACGTACTTAAATGTAGAATCTCTACTTGACTTATTTATTTTTGGTTTCATTTGCATCTCAAGTTGAGCTCTTTTTAATTTTAGTGATTATCTTACGAATGAAAAAATCATTAAATTTTACTTACAGTTTTGGAGAATAAAAATTTTGTAAATACATACGCTTGATAGAGTTTTAGCAATGAAATGTGGGACACAAAAAGCTTACCTGAAAGTAAAAGAAAAAACAGAAACAAGTTCATTTATAAGAGGAGATTGAAATTATAAGAATAATTTTTGTTCTCTTTTATATAAATAAAAGAATAATGTCAACAATTTTAAACTACAAAAAACTAAAAGATAATGTTTATGGCTATAAGGGGTTAAAACAAAAGTATGATAATAATATAAAAGGTAAGATAGTACGATTGCTTTAGGACGAAGAAATTCACTAAAATTGACTTTGTATTTACATAGTTGGTCATTACAACAATTCAGTCAGGATTACGACTACTTTACGCATGAATCGCGAGACCTACAGTTTAAAGTCGAGTCCGAAGGACAGATTTTTTGAGAGATTTTTTCATGGCAATTTTATTTACTATCAAAGTTTTTGCCAGAAATCTGATGAGAGGAAGTCATCGAAGAAATAATATTGTCCTACTAAACTACGACTTTATGCCTACCTCTACGCTGACGGAAATTTGGCCAATAATGCATTAATTTGTGTATTACCTGTACATGGAACTTGGTATTAATACTCAATCTAAGGATTTTTTGGAGCTTCACATCTTTAAATTTAAATAAAACAGAGTGTGTGTAAGATATAATCGAAATTTTTCGTTCGTTTGAAATACTTATTAATGCACATATTTATGTACGGTAGTCGCCGTAGTCTAGTAGGTAGTGTGTTGGCTTATTAGACATAAAGCCCGGGTTCATATCCCAGGTCAGGCATCAAAACGAAATATGAAAAAAATATTTCTTCGGTGACTGCCTCTCAGCAGATTTCTGGCAAAAACTCTGAAAGTAAATAAAATTGCCATGAAGAGCTTCTCAAAAATCTGTCGTTCGTAGTCGACTTTAAACTGTAGATCCCGTCACTCATGTATATAATTAACGCACACAACATAAGTGGAGTGAGAGGCGAGATCGAAATCCTGACTGAAGGGTTGTAATGACCAATTATGTATGTATGTGTGGAATATAATATCATTCAAATGTCCGCAATTGAAATTTTCAATTTTCCATAACTCTGGTGAATAAATCAGGCCGAATTTGACCGATGGCATGCATTACGTTGGCTTTGAGAACCGCTGTGGCTTGCGTCACACTTGAAACCTAAGCAAACACTTTAAGAAAAAATCTAAAGGGGTGAAATCGCCCAATTTAATCCCCTCTAAGTGATGTGATCATGTCCTTAAATCGGACGTCCGCAATATCCAATGCAACATGAGCTGAGTGGCATGTAGTGACGTCCACACTTCGTTGGTGTAAAGCTCATCTTATTAAGGCCAAAAGAAGTTGGTAATCACCCATCGATAGAGCTTGTCGAATCAGTTAATTCATCGATTCATCTGTTTGTTTAGGTACCCATTCATCCAGAATTGTATGTCATCGCTGAAGATGATTTTTCGATGATAATTAGTGTCAGTAGACAACTGCGATTTAGCAAAAACCCGTCGTATCTATAGCCCAAAAACAGACTGAATAAATGGCAATGATGATTAATCAATGAAGAGAAAAGAGCTGGTAGCATTGTTGTTGATCAATACTATAAAACACGAGATCCTATAGTGAAACAGTGTCGAAAGCAATTATAGCAATCGTTTAAGTTTCAGGGAATGTTCTTTAGAATTTAGAATAGGATTTAGTCTGAGCCATGTCTGTTCCCTTTTAAAATTATCTCAAAATAAGGTTAAAATTAGAAGTGCTGCCGTCTTTGTTGATTGCGTTGTGTGGCATATTTTCTCTTAGTTTTCTCTCTGTAACTAGTGAAGTTAAGTTTGTTTAATTCCGTGTCTCATAGCAAGTAAACTTGTTACCCAAAAGGTTTCGCAAGAAACGGTCGTTCTCGTACTGCTACTTTGTTCATTAAAATTTAGTGAAGAACTCTAAAATGGTGACAGAAGAAACATAATGGAATCATTCAAGATTTTTATCTTTTCATTTCATTTCATTACTACACTAAGTGACTGTAGTAGTCAAGTATTTTTTTTTATTCTACACCACACCACCGCAAATAAGTGCTAAGAAGTTATCCCTTCAATTTATTTTCTTTTTCAAACAACCTGGACATATCAAATGTTTTAAGTAATTTATGGTAAAACTTCAACTTCGTATCATTTCGAAATTGTCTCTGATTTTGTTCCACATTTATTGTGTAACTTTTAATACCCATCTTAATGCATCAAGTTAAGGTTAATGGAACCATATTACATTACAACAACCCAACTGATTAATCTTATCTGCCTGTCTAAAATGTCTCAAAGCCTTTAGCACTTTCTCATTACCATCATTATCAACATCTATTCAGGATAACAAATTTGTCTTTGTTGTCTGAGACAGCATATTGTCATGCGGCTAATCTTTCTTGCCAACAAATCTTTATTCAAATAGTCTTAACTTGATTGAATGGCTGGGGCTATTAAACTGAAATCAACAAATGAATCAGGTTAATAACTTAATGTCAACGTCAGCAGCAAAGTCAAGAATGAAAAAATCAAGAGGAAAAAGAAAACATTGTTAAACAATAGAAATCATAGCACAAATCATAGCACAAACGTTCCAGATTTATATGTTAACGCAAGTTTTCATGCTCGAAACGATTAAAAATCATTTGTTTTGTTTTAAGCCGTTTAAACGTTCGTGTTTTTTCTTTTCTTCCCTTTTTGAATCCTTTGAATCGTTTATTTTCTTTTAAACAAGTGTGTTTAACCTCCAGCTATACAAAGAGGTCCTTGCTCTCACACATACTCTTGCCTAGCACCACTCTTACTTGTTCACTCCTTGGCGAAATTCTCAACATTCCCCCGGTAGAGTTGGGTAAAACAAAAAAAAAAAAAACAAAAAAATAAAGAAAATTGCAAAAATATTTCAAGAAATGCAAATACAAAGACAAAAACAAAACCAAGAATTAGAATTTTCCTTTATATTATATTAATGTTGTTAAAGTAGTTGTTGTTTGTAATGGAAAAGGAAGAAAAAGAAAAATTATATAAAACGTGCATTTGTTGCTTCTACACATTATATGTTGCATTTATATATACAAAATGCTACATTTACAACTACAATACAAGTAGTATACATATTTGTTGCAAGTGCATAAATAAAGTTATTTGCTACAACAGGCAAATGCATACATGGAAATTACCAGTTGTTGTTAAATGATACACAGACGGTTACAATTTAAAATACATAACAAGGGTACATGCAATACAAGGATAAACTATAATGATATTGTACGAGTATAACCCAGCAAAATGTTGAAAAATTAAAACAAAATGTATAAAATGGAGTTGCAATGAATAGGGTTTAAATAACATCGGGAGCACATGTAAATGTTTTAACGTAGAATTTTGTTTTAATATGGTTCTAATGAAAATTCTTTCACATTTCGAACGCAGAAATTATCAACCATTTGTACAGGAGATTGCTGGGCAACAAATAACAGATTTCCGGACTGCAGTGCAGAATATATATTCCCTTCTATTCTATGAAAAAAAAAAAAAAAATTAGTCGCCGTAATCTAGTAGGTAGTGTGTTGGGTTATTAGATGTGAGCCCACGGTTCAAACCCCAGGTCAAACGAAATATGAACAAATACTTCTTTGGCGACTTCCTCCTAGCAGATTTCTGGCAAAGGCTCTGGGAGTAAATAAAATTCCGATGAAAAGTTTCTCAAAAATCTGTCGTTCGGTGTCGGCTTTAAACTGAAGGTCCTGCCACTCATGTATAAAATTAACACACGCACTACTAGTGGTGTGAGAAGCTAGGTTGTAATCTTGACTGAACGGTATATATGTATGTGTTCTATTATATTATATGATTAATTATTCTATCCTTGATTTTTCTATTGGAAAAACAGCCAACAAATTCAATACCCATCTTAAATGCATCTTAATCAAGTTTCAGGTGTCTTCATCTATGGAACTAATGTTAGAGAGTCGTGTAGTCATCCAGCGAAATACATCGTGTTTCACGTGGAGATGTTAGAGGTTGTTGAGCTTACAAAGGGCTCAAGAGCAACAATTTATGCAAAATAAACAGGCATCACTGAAGGCTTTGAGGGAAAAATATTTGACTTAGCATCTAGTCTGGTAGTGTAATTGGCTGCTAAGTGACCTTATATCGTGTTATTGGATTAGATTATGCTGGCTACTTGACCTTTGTGATGAGATCAGAGTCAGCTTTGGAAGTAAAGCCAGGTCGGAGAAGCCACTAATAGACTTCTCCTATCTAGTCTATTAGTGGCTTCTCCTTCTGATTTCTATCACTTCCCTTTCGTTCTGACTTGAACAATGCTATTGCTCCTTACACGGATAAATATTTCAAATAATAAAAACATTTCTTTAATACATACATATATATTTTGGGACTTATTTATTTCTTTACGGGGTTGTCATTGCAAACAACACATTTAAAAATTTATATGCTGGTCATGACTTTTGTTCCAACAAACTTGGGCCTTTTCTTTTCCTACTTTTTGTTATTTGCCTCTTTTCTTTTGCTCTGTGTTTGTTTGTGCAAACACAACTTTCACAACAATAACAAAGAGAGAAAAATAAACAAAATAAAAATGAGAAAGAAAGAGAAATAATTTCATATTAAAGGAAATTTAATAACACATTTTAAACAGCATTAAATAAAATCTGTTGTATTGACTTTAGATTGGCGTTTTATTGCACATTTGTTCTCTTAGAGGACAGACAATAAAATTGTAGGTTTACGATATCATTTCATTTGGGTCGTTTCAATTTCATTTTTTTTTTAACATTTTCCTTTCCTGTGTTTATTTCCTGTCTCCTGTGACTCTCGTGCGATATGAATCCTTTGAAAGGGGGAAAGGGTTGAATTTCTTAAAAGATATCCTGTGCCCGCTTTCGCTTTTTATAGCAAACTTTTACGAGGCTAAACAATATGTCAAACATAATCTAATACTTCAATTTATTACGGATTACTGTGTGTCAGTTTTCTTTTTGATTCCATTTTTTTTATTTCATTTTTTCATGTAGCAAATCAACATCAACAATTTGGCTTAAATGACGTGTGTGCTAACAAATAAATTTAAGGGTTAAAATGCCAGCACACAGCACGCAGCCCGAGTGTAAGCGGTATTGGGTCAAGATTAATGTCGTCGTTCAACATGCCTCTTTTTTTTTTCTTTTATGGTTAATTATGACTGCAACATGGTTTAGCGGAAATAGTCGACATAAGTACGTATTTGTCATTTGAATGTTTTGACAAATTCGTGTTTGCTTTGGAATTATTCTTAGGGTTAGGCATGAGACGTCATATATAGCGTCTGGAATACATGTCGCGTTAATTAATTAAACTTTTAATAAATTTATTACGAAAAAAAAATTAGTCATATGATAACAATAGTCTCAATTCAAAGAATTCAATTGAAAAAACTGAAATGATACAACATATTTTGAAATAGCCTCAATAAAAAAGAAAATTATTTGACAAAATCAGTTCTTGATTGGCATTAATTTTGACGTAAAGAGTATACCTGAAAAAAACGACGAAATTTCCCAAGTGAGGGAATAAGATCGACTTTAGTACAATGGGTCAATTCGACCTCCGGGTACTGTACTTGTCTTGATTGACTTGATCTCTAACCTAAGATCGACTTTAAAACGGTTAGAAGATATGCACTTACATTAATCGCAATCACCCATTCAACTCGTTTATAAAAGGATGGCTACTCAAAGCAGGTCAAAGTATAAAGTAAAAACATTTGGCTGACCAAACTACCAACATTGAAATGTTGCTGATACATACGTACATTCATACATACATAAGTGGTCTTTACAATCCTTTAGTCTGGATTACGACCTAGTTTCCAACACCACTTATGTTGTGTGTGTTAATTTTATACATGAGTGCCCGGGCCTACAGTTTAAAGTCGTTTTCGAACGACAGACTTTTGAAAAACTTTTCATTGCAATATTTTTATTTGCTCTCAGAGTTTTTTTTTGCCAGAAATCTGCTGAGAGGAAGTCGCCGAAGATATATTTGTTCATATTTCGTTTAGTTGGTGATGTCTGACCTGGGCTTTAAACTGAGGCTTAATAAGCCAACACACTACCTACTAGACTGCGGTGACTGTGAAAGATTGCTGACACTTAAGCGAAATCTAGCGTCTTACTAATATTTATCATTTATTCTTTATAACACTATAATGTGATTTGGCATATTTCGTATCAAATGTATGAATAATGTCATCTGGGATATATCTTCGTTCCTTTTGGATACGTGACTATTGCAGCTAATTCACATACTTCTAGTCTTCTTTTCAAAAGATCTCTCAAATTTCCGATTGAACAAAAATCCTGATTTTAAGCTAGTCACTTAATCATTTAAAATTTCTAGTTCGACAAACAATTTTTAACAATTTTGGATGTCTGCTTTACATCTCCGTCTTGTTGAAATGAAACCTTTCCTTCAGAATGGAAATTTTTTTTTAAATAAACCCAGGTAAGTTGCTCTGGAGGATACTAGGATGGTAGTCCCCGTCCACCTTCTTCATATTATCTTCTTTTTAATTGTTTAATGTTATGCAAACCGTTAGATGTTCCTCTTCGTTTTTTACGTTTTTGCTTCGATGTCACTGGAAATTTTGATTTAAACGAACCCAGGAGGTTATTTTTTCTTTAGGTTTCGTTCCTAATATTTTTATTTGACAGCGTCAGTTTTTTTACGGTGCAAAAAAATCCGATTTTACGGAAATGAGTGGTGTGAGAAGCTAGGTCGAAATCCTAACTGAAGGGTTGTAATGACTAATTATGTACATATGTATCTACGCACTCTTGTAACCAATTTGAAAGTTTAGGTTTCATTACTTCTCACTAACCTTTCAATGTGACGAACGTCAGTGTCTGTAACTAACCGTGGTCGATCATTTGCCATGGATTTGGAAGCTACATATCCTCTTTTTTGAACGTTTTGGGAGTTCTCTATTCCTTAAAGGAACGATAAAGCATACAATACAATATATCGATTGATGATAAAAACTCCACAAACGAATTTTAGGCCTTAAATTTTTGGAATGGTGAAATTTAACGAACAAATATTTAAAATTTTTTGCAAAAATTATTGCACAATCTTAATATAAATTTTACTTTATAAAATGGATGCATAAAGAACATTAAGAGTTTTTTATGCACAACTTTTTAACTTTCTTTGCATACCATCATTTTCGTTTTATTTTTAAATAATTAAGGATAAAACGCTCTCGTTTTGTAAAATAAAAATATAGAAAATAAATTTGTTTATGTATGAAAATATTACAGGGTGGGGCAAAAGTCGCGAAGGGATTTGAAAAATTAATAACTTTTCTAGTTTAATTTTTTTTTTATTTTCTTTTTAGGACTTGTAAAATAAATCTGGGAGATTAATTTTGGAAGGTTACAACGTTATCCAGCGAACCAAAATCATAGAACTTTATTTTGAACATCATCGATCAATAATTCAAACTCAACGAGCCTATCGTCGTCATTTTAATGTGCGGAATTCACCATCCGAATCAATTAGTGACACGTTTTCAGGAACAAGGCTCACTAAGGGATCTTCCACGAAGCGGAAGACCACATTCTGTAATTAATGAAGCAAATATTCAACGCGTTCTGGAGAGTGTTGAGGAGAATCCTGAAACATCAACTCGAAGGCGCTCTGCTGAGCTGCAAATGTCTCGGCGGTCTTTACGCAGAATATTAAAGGGAAATTTACATCTTTTCCCATACAAGCTGCAGTTAGTGCAAGAACTAAAGCCACGAGATTCCCAAGAACGATTAAACCCCTTCGTGACTTTTGGCCCACCCTGTATTAAAAATTTAAACAACAACAACAAAGACAATAAGAAAATATTATGAAATAAAAACAATCATATCATATATATAAGCTTTGTTGTTTTGTTCAAAGGATATAAAATAATTGTTATTGTTGTTGTTTTTTTTTGCTAAGGCCTTTATTCCTTCGAATAAATTTCAAAAAATAAATGGAGCCAGAATTAAGGAGTTGCAAGTGAAAGCGAGCACCTTTCATTCGTTTTAAGCAGTCTTTTGCAGTTTTTGAATACATTCTCCGATAAACACAAAATGCTCTCAATAAACTGCAAACCAATATAAATATATACTCATATGTAAGTATGTGGCAATGGAGTAATCAAAACAGAAAGAGAAAGGAAAAGAAAAGGAGAATATGGTTTAACAATACTTGCATATTTCTAGGACAACAAACAACCGACTCGGCAAATAATTTATAATGAAGCAGATATACAAGCCTTAGCATTAAGAGAAGAAACTTTAGTAGGGAAGTTTAGAGAGGGCTGCCGCTCGTTTGTTTTAAGTCCAAACAAACGAATTAAAAAATAGTTATTTATAGTTGCCACGATTCTAAGCAATTTATGTAAATTCAGTTTAACGAAAATACTGGATTGCTTGAAACATGAGAACTTGAAGTTTAAGTTCTATGCAAAAAAAAAAATCCCTGTTAGACTTTTAAGGGTAACTGGGCTTTTCACACCACTTATGTTGTGTGTGTTAATTTCATCCATGCGTAGATGGATCTACAGTTTAATGTCGTCTCCGAACGATAGATATTTGAGAAGTTTTCATGGCAATCAGAGTTTTTGCCAGAAATATGCTGGGAGGAAGTCGGTGAAGAAATATTTTTTTCAGTAAATAATTTTTCCATGAAAAGTTTTTCGTACGAAATCGACTTTAAACTGTAGGTCCAACTGTAGGCCACTCATGTATAAAAGTAACACACACAACACAGTGGTGTGAGAAGCTAGGTCGTAATCCTGACTGAAGAGTTGTAATGACCAATTGTGTATGTATGTTATGTAAGAAAGTTAATGAAGAAATGAAGCAGGGACCGTTAATAAGTTAGGCACAAAACTAAACATTCTTTTTAAATACACTTTCATCCAGTGTCAGGCGTAGAAATGGGGTCCTAATTAATATGAGGTAGGATTAACGCAATCAAAACAAGAAGAAGCAAATTACATTTCACAAAGTATAGGTAAGAAATGTATGTAAATTTCTGAAATAGTGAGAAGTCACCTGTACAAAAATGGATCCATTAATACAAAATGAGAAAAATGTATTTTAAGCCTCGGATGAAAGAAACAATAATGCACTCCATGATGGGCGATCACATAAAACTCTATCCCATATGGCGTTTTATCCAGATGACCTGTGTGTTTCCTTCGTTTTCCAATTGTTTTCAGAGTACAATCTATCATATATCATAGGATCATATATTAAAGGCAACAGTTTGCGATTCTTGCAACGTTCCTTAAACATATTTTCCTTAAATTATGACACAAAACTTTACTGAAATTAAATTTTTCATTTTAAATTAAACATTTTAATGATTCTCTTTTGTTTCCTTCATTAATTTGTCTTCTGTTTAATGCAAATTAAGAAAAAGTGAATTTCAGGAATTTTATCTCCTTTTTCTTTTTTTCTTTGTGTTGCCACAAAGTAGAGAGAGAGAGAGAGAGAGAGAGAGAGGGAAAAAACAAATTGTGAAAAGAAAAGTTTTTCTTCTGCATAAATTTACGAAATTTAATACAAGTTTTCTTTTCTATTTTTCCTACTTTTTTCGCCCTTAGAAATTTAACGGAATTATGCAGCCATGTAAAGCGTGCTATTGTTGTTGTTGGAAAGAGTAAGGCTGGCAGGCAACATAAAAGTTTGTTAATGTGCGGTTGTATTAAGTAATATGTAGTGAGCGTATTGCTGAAGCATGTGTGTGCCTGTGTTTAACATACTGCAAATTTTCTAACATATACACATACATACATATACGTACGTATGTACAGTGTATGTGTTATGCTAAAAATTCATCAACACCACACAACATTGTTACAATATTTGCCTAATGGCCTCAAACTCGCTTCGCATTGCTTTCCATGCCACAAAACGTTTAGTTTTGTTGTTTTTTCTTGTGTTTTTTTCCGATTTTTGCAACATCATTTACAGAGCGAACATATATAAATTACATGGAAAATGCGTTGAGTCCATAGCACATAAAACAAACACACACACACCAATATGTGTGTGATTTCTGTATACTCTACTCTCCACGTACATATATTACTTTGTATAGAATACTTACTTACTAACGATGTTGTTGTTGTATATTTACACATTCAACATTTTATTTTTTTCATCTCTTTTTTTGTTGTTTTTAGTTGTTGTTATTATTGTTGCTGCTACTGCCAGCAGTGAATTTGTTGGCAGGGTGGTGTGGTGGAGATGATGTTGGCTGTCGTGACAGTGTCGCATAGTATTTGTTTGCTATTCATGCTTTGAATATGTAAATTAATCAACTACTTCCACATAATTTGCCAACGACAATAATGAATGAAGTGGTTTCTAAGAGACAGATATTTAAAGGAATTCAATCAACAGTTAATTCTATTTTGAAAGGGCGTTTCTTAAGGCCTTGATTAGTTCCCCAAACGCTATTAAAAACCCGTTTCAAAAGGATCGATATTTTCTTAACGTAGGGTAGGCGAAGGGCTCTAAGTAGGTTGGGAAAGAAACTAATATGCCCCATAGTCGCTGGTTGGAACGCTATGCACACGACTACCGAGGTACTCAAAATAATTGAATTACAGATGGCACATAAATACAGTTTTTACGTACAAACTAAGGGGTGATTTTTTAAGAGCTATAGGAAAATTTTTCAAAAAAAAAAAAACACATAAAATTCAGAAAAATACATGAAATGTTTATTTGAATCGATAGTACGGTCCATATAGTTTAATGTTTGAAGATTATTTCATGCAAATGTTGACGGCGACTGCGCCTCAAATGGTCCATCCGCTTAGTCCAATTTTGTCATACTCTTTCCAACATTTCGGCCGGTATCTCATGAATAAATGCTTCAATGTTGTCTTCCAATGCGTCAATTGAGCTTTAACATAGCCCCACAAAAAATAGTCTAAAGGCGTTAAATCGCACGATCTAGGCGGCCAATTGACCGGTCCCGAACGTGAAATAAAATGTTCACCGAACTAGCCTCTCAATAAGTCCATTGTTACGCGTGCTGTGTGGCATGTGGCACCGTCTTGTTGAAACCACATGTCATGCAAGTCAAGCTCTTGCATTTTGGGCAAAGAAAAGTTGGATATCATCTCACGGTATCGCTCACCATTCACAGTTATGTTACGATTCGCAGCATCTTTGAAGAAGTACGGTCCAATGATGCCAAATTCAATGATTTGCAAGAGTTGTTCGTTTGTAAGACGATTCATGGTTAAATTATAGACCAAACTGAAGATGTTTGACAGTGAAACAAAACATGAAACGTGCGTGAGCTGTTTAAACCAGTGTTGCCAAAAAGATAATAGCTAAAAAATCACCCTTTATTACCTTGGACCCATTGATATTTGATCTTATTATCAATTATACGGATTGCTAGGGCTCGCCATGAGAGCATAGGTGGGAATTTCTTCGAATTATCTGCTTTAGCAGCCACTGGAAGTGCGTTAACTACGTTGTTATTTTCAAGATTCCATGTCTCGGAAACCATGAGAGGGTATCCGTTGAATGTCTTATTAATCTTTAGAGGGATCTAATGGACGCCTTACAGTTAGCAAATATGTGTAGATCCCAATAAAACATACTCTGATAGGTTTTAGGTTGCCACATGTATGTATGTGTAGGACTTTTGACAAGAGTATTCATACAGTATATAAATCGATCGAAAAAAAATCTGTCGTTCGGAGTCGACTTTAAACTGTAGGTCCTGCCACGTATGTATAAAATTAATACACACAACATAAGTGGTGTGAGAAACTAGGTCAATAATCCTGACTGAAGGGTTGTAATGACCAATTATGTATGTATGTATGTATATACATCGATGTATATAGAGTTTTTGCTTTGACTGTAAGTCAGTCTAGTTCGTATTGCAATTAGAATAAGAGGGAGAGTAGTGATAAAATCGGTTTGTTTTTTGTAAATTAATAACAATATAATTTTACCAGGATTACCTAATTGCTGATTAGAAAATTAATCCGAGTATTACGTTCTTTGAAAGCTACTCGAACTGGTGTTCTTGGCAGAGATTTTGATATTTGCATGCCACCATGCATTAATCAGTTCCTTTCACCATCATGTTACCAGTTCTCAGAGCAGAGTTTTGAAATTAAGCTGACAAATTATAGAACCAATATGTGATTAATGGCAACATGACAGCCGTATCTGGTCGACAGTCGATTCAGGTCAACACTTCATGGAGATAACATTAAAGATTCTCAAACGATGTCGCCGTAATCTAATGGGCTTATTAGGCGTGAGGTCACGGTTCAAACGGCTGGTCAGATATCTGCAACAAAACGAAATATGGAAAAATATTTCTTCGGTGACTTCCTTTCAGTAGATTTCTTTCAAAAACTCTGAGAGTAAAATAAAATTGAAATGAAAAGTTTCTCAAAAATCTGTCGTTTGGAGTCGACTTTAAATTGTAAATCTCCGCCATTCCTGTATAAAATTAACACACACAACATAAGTGGTATGAGAAGCTAGGTCGTCGTAATCCTGACTGAAGGATTATAATTACTTCTTTAATAAAAAAAAAAAAAAAATATGGAAACGCCTTTTTATCTGCGTTTCCTTTTTTACAGCCTAATTCTTTTGTAAATAAATATGTTGTAAGAAGAATAAAAAGTTAACTAATGCTCTCATCAAACATTCTGCGTCTCTTAAAGACCACATTCCTTTAGTACACTGGCTACATATGTATACCCTCTCCTGCTTTTATGTTTTTATGCTTCTATGAATGTTTTAAATAAGAGTGTCATAGAAAAGAAAAAAAAAAGTTGAAATTTATTAAGAATAAAAACTTGGTTTTTGTTTCTTTTATTATTATTATTATTATTCTGTGTTGTTGTTGTTGGTTGTTTGTTTTTTATTAATATAAATAAGTTTGTCAATAGCAACGCAATATATACTGGGTCACTAGCAACGATTATTTAAATTTTTTGTTATTGTTGTTGTGTTGTCGTTGTTGTTGTTGTTGTTGTTGTTCTTGTTGTATTCATTTTCGCAAATTGTTCAAAGAGATGAGTGCAAATAACAACAGACAAATTAATTGAAGATAAAAATTACAAAAAAACTAAAACTCTTTTTAAGCTTTTTTTTTAAAACACTTGTTTAATAAACTTGTCTCTGTGACAAAGGCAGCAATTACTTGCAATGGGTTTCAATATTTTCTTTTAGGGCATATGTGAGCCAAGGCAACGAGGTTCGAAGGGCGCAAATTAATTATTTTATTGTCATAATAATGACGTTTTTGGTATTTTGAAGGAATACGAGTAGTTTATGGCTTAAACGCTTTAAATCGTATACATACCTGAAAAATTGTTATGAATGTGAAGCAAATTTTTATGAAGAACATACCTGCAAAGAGAAAAACATTAAAAAAATATTAAAAATTATAAACAAATTACTGAAAATTAATTATTGTTAAGGACTAAATAAATTTTTAACTTCTTTTAGATCAAGCATGTATATTGCTTCTTTATCGACTTCGAAAAAAATTATTTTCTTTTAAATTCGAACTATCACTCAGGGAATGAAAATATGTTATGGGAAGGAGGACAGAAGGATTAGTGTTTGTGGATATTAGATTTTAATTTATTTCTATCATAAGTGACAGGAAAGACCCCTGCAGGAAGGGAGTTCTACATACGAAAAGTTCGGCTCTTTGTAAAGCATTGTGCGATCCATTGCCCAAGCGTCAACAGATGGATGTGCCCTACATGACTAGCATGTATTGCGTAAAAATATTCGATTTTCGGAAACTAGTCCCTTGATTTCTCTCGTGCCTATTCTGTTAAAGTGGCAAAAATACGGCGTAACATAATAACAAACGGCAGTGTAGGCGTAGATGTAACCGATAGAATCAACAAAGCATATACCGCTCAAGCGATTTCGGGAACAAGTCTCTTTATTTCCCTCGAGCATATTCTATTAAAGTAGCAGTAAAATAGCGAAACAGGATAACAAACGGCAGCGTAGCCATAGACGAAACCCGCAGAATCAACAGAGCGAATGCTATTCGAATGATTTCGGGAAAAAGCCCTTGATTTCCCTCCAGCACTTTCCGTTAAAGTAGCGACCGAAATACCGAAAAAGGATAGTGAATGGCAGCGTCTGTATAGAGGTAACCGACAGGCAACAAGTCTCTTTATTTCACTCGAGCGCATTCTGTTAAAGTAGCGGCAAAATAGCGATACATGATAACCATAAGCAGCGTAGGCATAGAGTTAACCGGCAGAATCTCCAAGGCAAGTACAGCACGATTCGGACGATTGCTGTCACTATGAAGAAAATTTGATAAAACCCGACTAGATTTGACTACAATCATTCAAAACTTACAGGTATTCGTTAATAAGTGCGAACCATATGCACGATATTCTTAACGAACACAGAAATACATTACAATCCTTTAATCAGGATTACGACCTAGTTTCTCACACCACTTATGCCGTGTGTGCTAATTTTACACATGAGTGGCGGGACCTACAGTTTAAAGTCGACTCCGAACGAGAGATTTTTCAGAAAGTTTTCATGGCAATTTTATTTTCTCTCAGAAATCTGCTGAGAGGAAGTCCCGAAAGAAATATTTTTTCGTATTTCGTTTTGTTGGAGATGTCTGACCTGATTTTGAAATGTGACCTCACGTCTAATAAGCTAACACACTACGTACTAGACTATGGCTTGTTATCCAACACCAACACTAAATCAGATCTTTAGATATTAACCAACTGGGAAGCTATATTACAGCAAATCATAAGTAGAAATGAAAGGAAGGAAAGAAAACTTACATCAGAATATCCACGAATATTCTGAGAAGGGTACATGACCTAAATTTTTGCAGAAAAAGAATCAATTCAAGCCCAATCTGTAGATTCTGTGATGAGGAGGATGAATCAGCAGAACACATACTTGGCATCTGTCTTTTGCTATTGATCTTGTAAAGTTAAATCTAAACAAAGACAAGTGCAACAGATTTTCCTGAAAACAAACTCATGATTGTTTTTATTTAGAATCAGCGCTTCTAATGCCTATATGTTTCTAAAACAAATACCTTTTAATTAACAGAAAAAAACATGCGTTTTTCATGGAATATAAGTCCCCAAATACTCATCACCCTGGTTAATAATTAAACATTTTTAATATCATTTGTAATCCACGACGTTATCATCATAGCTGCTAAAGCCTAAACTTTATTTAAAGAATGCAAATGAAAACTCCTTTTTCCTTTTCATTTTCGATAAAACTTTTAATCAAGAATTCTAGAAGCATAAAGCCAACTAACATATACTTCATCACTATGAAAATACTTGCAAAAGTAATTCCCACAGGAACTTTTTCTCTAGGATTACAAACCAAAAACAGACTCATGAATAAACTAAACAAACAAACGAAAGCCAATACACAGGAGTAACATTAAAACCAACGAAACCAAGAATTTTTTTTCACTTTATGGGATACACCCAAGGAAAGAAGGACTAAAACCAACCAACCAACCAACCAACTTTAACTCGCAAGAAGAAAATACTCATGAATGCAGGCAACGGTAAAGAAAGTTTTAATACAATAGGGAAACGAAGAAGAAGAATAATAATATGAGGGGGGAAAAAGTGAATGCTATAAGGGTAGGAAAATAGACAATAACAACAATTCTAAAGAATATAAATAAGAAAAATCAAAAACAACAACAACAAAAAGAAATACATAATAACAAAACGAACAAACAAAAACAATAACAATAACTTTCAAAGGAAAAATATTAAAGTCGGTCGTGAAAGAACACATAACAGTCTACAATATAAAGGCTGATGGTATTAAACGTATTAAAATATGTTCTTAAGGACCGTAAAAGGCAAAATTCAATACAATTTCTCCAAGAGTGAATAAAATTGCGATTTTTCACAAATTTTGCAAATTGATAACACGGATTAATTTGGAATCTATGAGCAATGGGCAGTAGGGGAATATAAGCAGATATAGGTCTCTAGTTGGGTATAAAGACATAAACTCAATGTCCTACATATAGGAAGGTAAGTAGCGTCCCAGGAATATCATTTGAAATATGATAAACCTGCGACAGGTTCTGACTCAAACCAAAACATGTTTGAGAAGAAATTAAATGTCAAAACATTTTGAGGTTTTGATGAAACTGTGTAGCCTCTCTTAACGTAGAGTAAGTTAATGATTTTTATTTAGAGATAATTCTGTACAGGAAGGAGAGAAAATAAATGAAAGTTTAATCCTGCTTCACATCGTTGTAGTCTCTCTAAAAGAAATGAGGCGGAGGCTATAGTTGTCTTGCATGCCTAATTTAGCCTGAACCAACTTTCGTCGCATGCGATCCATGTCAATTTTAAGTGAGGAAAAAGGGGACACCGATCTGTCCGTATTTGACAGCTCAATGCCTGACTTAACATCGTTAATAAAAACAGAAATTAGAAATCATTAAAGTTCTAATCAGTAGTAGCTTTTAAATATAAATTTGTAACAGCTTTACGGTACTTAATGTAACTAAAGGAAGAATTATTAAATCTTTATGACTAGCGTAGATAGGTACTAATGTAGATTTTAAACAAATTTTTAATTTATAATCAGTATGGCATCCGAAACCCAATTTTCCAGAAGATACCTGAAGTAATGGAACTTTCTCAGTAAAGCTCACTATTTTCAGGGAATTTCTGTGAATTATGTTTACAATTTCAAAGATTAGTTCATAAAAGACTTTTTATTTGATTGCAAACTTTTCGCTATACGTTCTTATATTCAGCGTTTCAAACCTTATTATCAACTCTGTAAACATTCATCAACTGCGTAAGGGATACAACAAGAATATAACAACAATAAAAAAGAAATTCTGCAACATGTGATTAGAGGCCGTCAAAAACATTTTATCAAACAATAATTAAAAGAGAAAAGAAAAAATTTAACACATACTCACGCATCTGCACACATGTAATATGCGCCAAAAAGCATGCTTCCAAAATGATACTTTTCATTTATACATACATATGTATTTATTAGACGGTATGTGTGTTAAAGAACAAAAACAATCCTGTACACACATAATACATATGACTTTAAGTTTAAGGAGCAACAGCAAAATAGTCGACAATTTAAATTGCTAGTGTGTGGAAGAATGTTCTCTTCTGTTTCGAAGAAACCCGAAATGCTTCTTCTATATGTTTTCATTGTTCTCTGTGTGCATATGTACTTTACACTCACGCACAACAGCTGTGCTAGAGTCTGTTTAGAAAATCAACTAAAAATTCAAGTATAAGTGCGTTTATGGCGAAAAAGCAACAAACAAGCAGTATACAGTGTAACAATATGAAGCAGGGATGGAAAATCATTATTTCTACTGTAAACTACTATTGTTGCAGTGCAGTAACGAGGCAATAAAGTACTACGATCATGTAATCTACTACACATCAAGCGCATTGCCTAGTCGCATTGCCCTGTTAAACATGAGGATGCTGGTTGGTGCAACTTCTAGAAATTTGATTTGCTTTTCTAATTACGGAATCTGCATATTGATCTACAAATGATTCCTTTTCTTATTAAAATTATCATTATTCCTTGAGTTTACAATGCATGAACAGAAGGTCGGTTACTATCCCCAGACAATTCTTAGATAGTCTGACACAAGGTAGATACATAGGTAGGTAGGTTTGGAGTAGTAACTTTGATTGCCAAAACTCACATGAGCTCACATTGCGGCCAGTTGTGATGCCACAGTTAAGGTCAGTCAATGAATTAAATGAATTCCATTAAACAAATTGAAGAAGGTGGTCAGCGCAGGGGCTGCATGTCTGACGCAAGACTCGGATTTTTTTTACAGTTGCCTGGCAAAAACTCAAATCCGTGTGCTTCCATAGCAGCCTTTTTACAAGACCAACTCCACTTCTCAATTCGAAGAAAGGTGCTGCCTTGTCAATTGCACGGAAGCTTATCTGCCTGGCATGCTTGTCTGTCTGTTCATTTTTTCCTGAATTTTTGCATGACCGAGAACATAAGAGAGGACGAGCGCATTGTCCGAACCTAGCTAATTCAGAATCGCATTAACCTCGAGTCAACCTTGTAAGAGATGGCCAAATTGCATTGAACTGCTGCCTTTAGTATTATTACTCAGTACCAATGCAAAGCATTTATCCTAACAATAGCCTCTATGTACTTCTGGTATTCACTACCATACACCACGGACCACATAGTTGCTGTAGAGCAGGTTCTCCTTGCTCTGGCTATGAAAAATCACGCTATTGTTTTATAATTTCCAACTCCACTAGATCTGTTTTCAAATTCGATTTACCTCTTCGGTTAAAATATGTTCAAAACATTCCTTTCTTCTTGGCCACAAGGCAAGACAAGACCTAAATAGTCGACGAAAGCTCATAATATTTATCAGCCGAGTTGCGAAGATAATTAAAAACATCATAACACGTTTTAACGTACAGAGTGTAGCGATACAAAAAATACGGTAGAATTTAAAAATTTATTTTCTGTTTGCGCCTCAGTATTTGCCAACCCTGGCATAAGTGTTGTAGATTTGGCTAAAAAGAAAACTGCGTGCGTTGTTGTGAGCCCAAATGTGATTGATGTTGATATTTTTCTTTTCTCTTTCCCTTTCTCATTTTTGTTTTCGATTTTTTTTTAGGGAAAATGTTAGAAAATCAATAAATTTGTTTGTATAACTTTACGCGCTTTTTCCACAATATTCCTCTAAACAGTTGGCTTTTATTGTATTTCCTTCTCTTCTATAACTTTCACATTAAAGCTGTGTATGTATTAAAAATGTTCTGAACCAAAAAGAGAAAAGAACGATACAAAAACAATATTTAAACAGTTATTAAAGCTCTCTTCTATACACTTAGAAAAAATGTTGAAGTTAATTAAAGATTCTCAATTTATGTCAAAAGATGGGTGTTTGAAATGTGGTTCGCGTGTAATATATGTGACCCTAAAATATTGAGCTTCTTGGGTATCCAAATTTTTTCAAATGGTTTCTGAATAAATACGTACGTGAATAAAGGAAATTTGTTGCATTTGGATCGATACAAATCCACATGCGATGCCAGAGCGTCTAATGCATTACAAAAATGTCACTGTTTAGTGAGAATTTTGGACAGGCAAGCTGTAGCGGTACATTTCATGTAAACGTTATGGAATATTGAACATTTCGGAAGTGTTACACCCAGAGAAGCCGTGGCGATAGTATATTTCTTTGAAAAAAATAAATAATTTCGATGATATCTTACACACTCTTTAATTTAAAGATAGGTAACGCTTAAAGACAGATCTGATATTTGCAGCAAAACTTCTCAAATTTTTTCTGTAGCCAGTAGCCTCATTTCTACTTTTTCTGTAACAGAAAAGCAAAATATGACGATAATTTTTAAATGTCGTCTACAGAATAATGTTAAAGCTTAAAATGTCACTTTTCATACAAGTTTTAGTGTAGCCTGATGCAACCAATACATACAACTCTTAAGTCCAGATTACGTCGTTTAATGAGCAAACAAACTACATACTAGACTCGCTGCTCGAACGAAAACGTCCCGGGTTATGAGATCTACTTCTGCTTTTTCTAACAGATTTTTGTTCCTACTTCCTCTCAGCAGATTTCGGGTAAAAACTCTGAGACTAAATAAAATTGTCATGAAAAGCTTCTCAAAAATTGTTGTTCGGAGTCGACTTTAAACTCACTCACTTTTAACGCCACTCATGTATAAAATTAACGCACACAATATAAGTGGTGTGAGAAGCTAGGTCGTAATCCTGACTGGAGGGTTGTAATGACCAATTATGTATGTATGTTATGTATGTATGTACCGACTAGACTACGGCGACTACAACTATACAACTAATATTGTCAGAAAATATAACATTTTAATGTCGTCTATCTATCGTTAATTTATAATCGAATTTTTTGTTTAAATTCAGTTTAAAATGGATTAGGAATTCAATAAATCCGACTAAGAACGGATAAATTAAAATTTTTATGGCGCCATTAACATTGCATTTTCAACTTATTGTAAAAGAAAGAAAGTTTCAGGATTTCAGTCCTTGAGGACTTATTAAAATCAGTGATAATCCAACAAGACAAGTAACAAACAGAAAGTAAAAAAAAAAATAAAAGTTACATATTTTTATTTTGAAAGTGTAGGAGAGTATGTATGTATCTATATATACTAACTAACCCGTGTATATACATATGAGTACGTAGTGTGTGTTTATTGCGTGGGTGTATTTAATTTTAACACTTGTGTTTATGTGTGTAAATTACGGTGAAAGTTCTCTCTGTATATATGTATGTCTGTATGTGGGTAAAAACCCACATTCATGCATTCGATGAAAATAGAGAAGAAAACAAAAAAAAGGAACGAAAGAAGGAAACAGCATGAAAAACAGATAAGTTTATTCTGTGTTCGTCCTGTTGCTGTTGTAAATGGACTGATTGTGTGTAGGTGTGTTTGTGTATGTGTGAGTGAATGTTCAACTGCTTGGGTGTAGGTAGATGTTGTAAAATTATTATTAAAAACTTAAATTTCTCTCGAGTGACCTTCAACATTTCGGTTTAATCTTTTCATATGGATACAGGCAAAAGGAAGTAAAAACTCGATATGTTGTTTGTTTTGATATTTAAGCTTTTAATAAGAATTTATTTGCCGAGGTAATTAAATTAACTATACAATTAGGCTGACAATCTCTTTCAGAATTTGGTATACAGTACATTCATCGGAGCATCTGTGAAAAACTTTCAATAAAACTACAGATCGAAATTTTTTAGGCAGTTTTATTGCATGACGTACACATAATTCGTCGTTACAACCCCTACGGCGACTTCACCGTTTTATTACGTATGACAAATACTGTATTTGACCTGGACCAAAAATGAAATCGTTTCAACGTTTTGGTTCTAAGTGGTCTTTTAATAGGCCATCGCCTATTGTTAGAAGTTTTACAATGTTGTCGTTAGCGAGTGGTCTGACAATGGTTGTCAGTACTTTTGTATAACGCTAGAACAAAATCAATTATACAAGGTGCGTATACCGCTAAAGACAAACTATTTTCTCATCACAATTTTTAAAATTGAGGGCTAACATTCCCCCATTAAAAAGTTTGTTGCCCCAGAGAGAGAACAACATCAATAAACCTCATTGGAAACTAATGAAAAGCCATGCTTTCAAAAGACGTAAAACCATTTCACCATTTCATTCAAGACAGCAATACAGTACATTTCCAAATGGGAGCGTTGTTTTTAGACAATGAAGAACTGTAACCTTAACATTATAGTATCAGTTACACTAGATTAATCTACTGTACCATCTTATATGAGAAAACCTAATTGAAACCGAAACAAAGCAAGAAGACAATTAAGTAAAAGTGATTGGCAAGATGGGTTGTGGTAGCTGTAATGACTATGATTATTATTGTGGTGAAGAGTATCACTATAATGTCTACTCAGTGTGAACAATGCTACTGGGATGCGTTAATACCTCACATATGAAGGGACATGTTCCGATGACAACTCGAGAGAGCCCCCATTCTAAATAAGGGTTATTTCTTGATAGTCTCGTGCATGGCTCAGATCTCCTCAACTAGGACCCTGCAGATAGTAGCCATGTTTTGTCTACCTTAGATTCTACAAGCAGTCTCATACATCGATTTAACATCATAAGCGCCGGGTGTTCGAATGACGGCCTGAATGTCAGATAGTGCGCCCTCCTATTCAAGTGCAATGAACTCCAGCAGTCGCCAGGACAAGTTCTCATTGCCACTGTTATACCCACACATGTTAGACTCTGTATCCTACTTGGTTTTTTTTTTCTTTTTTTGAGGCCAACATCAGGAGATGCAGTGTATTGTGTTGGAATACAGGAAAGGAGTTTTTAGGAAAAAGTAAAGAGTGTGCGACAATTTTTAAAAAGACAACAAATTTCAATTGTTACATAAAATATCATTTGGCTCGTCTGATGATGTTACAGATGACAACAATATCGGCCAAAGATCTCTTCTAGTTGATCACCAGCTTATCTGGAAAAAGCCTAATTAATAAAACTAAAATAAATAAGAATTTTAATTTAATCCCTGAGTGGAATTACTCCGTCCTATATTTGATGTTGATTGCCCTATTTTACATTGGCACTTAAACCCTACGTTTATATTCTGTTCCCGCATAATATTCTTTCATTATATTTTTTGCCACATGATTTCCCTCTCTATCTCTCTTTTTGTTAATGTGCTGTCGCCAGTTGGCGGTGAATCTGACAAGCACACAAATAGCCAGCAGTCAGTCACTCAGTCATTATCAAGTCGTGCATGATTAATTCAATTTAAATTCACTTTTCAGTTTTGAATTTTTCATTTTTATTCGCTCATTGACAGGATTTTCATACGGGGGAACAATATGTACCAAGGCACATCTAATAGGTAACCTTAAGTGTACAACAAGTACAACAATGCAAAAACAACAGGCATTTTGTTTTTGTTAAAGCGTACGCGTAATGTCAAAAAAATTAACCCTCAAACCTCTATAGGAAATTAATAAAAGCAATTAAAAAAACTAAATACATTTTATATATTGAAATTTCTTTTGATTTTTATGTCATGCTTAATTACGCAATAGTGGGGCACCTATAAATTAAAAAAAATTATTCCATGCAGTCAATAACATTTCCACTTTATCTAAAGAACATGTTTTTATATGGCCATCGATAAAAATGGCAGATGCTAACGTTATTTGTTATTGGTCATAGTTTAGGCACTTAGTTGGAGAGACCGAAATCTTTTTTTGGGTAATTCATCAGCCTCGTCTAAATAAATATAAATATAGTAAATCTAGGTTGTAGTTTAGAAGATATATGGATTTAGTGTTAAAAGCTTAAATATTATTCATCATCTTGCAAAAATTTTAATAAAATTGGCTTTGAAATAGTAATCCTGAAGAATTTCTAGAGTGCGTATCGTTAAGGATACATCCGGTACATATGAGGGTTTATAAATGCGAAAATGATTATCGAAACAAAACAAACAAAAAAACAACAAAATTTTGACATTTAAAAACGCGTCAGCTGTTGACATAGGTTTACCTGTTAGATGTACCTTGATATGTACGTAGTATGTATTCTTATAAAATAAGACAGTTAAAGTGTGAGTTGGTCATTGGAAAATACGTGTTTTTATTTTTATTGTTAGTTATTGATGCCATTGTTATTATTATTTTCGATATTTTAATGGACAGTTTGATTTTGCTAGCCTCGACGGGCAGCTATTGTAATGGAATTAATTGAAGAGGAGATAAAAAAATACATGTTGTTGTATTGTTGCACTGACAGGTTGAAAAATTTGTTTCGAAATAAACGTTTTAATACTAAATAAATAAATTACTAAATAAACGTAATAATACTTTGAAGAAGACGATTTTTCTGATTGCCTCCTTAAATTGGTGTCGTATATTAAACGATTAGACGCGAAGATACATCGATTACTGCGTTTATTTTGAGGAAATTAAAAAACAGTGGATTCCGAAGTAGTGAACGCAGCCATAATTGATGTCCATACGGTATCGATTTGAGAGATTTTTCATGACAGCACATTATACGAGAGGTTTCCGCATTTCAGACGGATATTCTCTCTGATTACTTCATGAGTTTGAGGCCTGTTTACAGACTTGTGACTTTAAGAAACCTCACAAAATGACATTCAGAATATTCAAATTGTGCAATTGCCATAGAAGTCGACGTAGTTTGGTAGTTAGTGTGTTGGCTTATTAGACGTGTGGCTACGATTCAAACCCTAGGTTAAACATTTCCAACTATTCCAACATTTCGTCGGCGGCTTCATCTTAGTAGATTTCTAGCAAAAACTCTGAGAGTAAATAAAATTGCCATGAAAAGTTTTTCAAATCTGTAGTTTGGACTCGACATCAAACTGTAGCTTCTGCGACTCATGGATAAAACTAAAACACACAACAAGAGTGGTGAGAGGGTTGTAATGACCAATTAAGTAACCTAGAAATGCAGCCTGCAAACATCCTGCTGGAACCATATGTTCTCCATGTGCATGGTTGATAAGCTCTCGAAGATCGCAATAGTCATTGGATCCATTGAATTTTCAAATGCATAAGGCTTGATGACCTCCTCCAGCGTAAACACCATATTGAAGGGGTCTTCGCGATGGACTTTCAGTGTCCCAGAATCAAAAAAATCTGCCTTTCACGTTCTCACAAAAATTGAGATGGCTTTCGTCGCTGATAAAGGTTTTCGCTAAAAAGTGGTTTTCCGTTTCAGTATATCTTGAGCGTAGGTTACATGCACTTGTCAAACATACATACATAATTGGTCATTACAATCCTTCAGCCAGGATTACGACCAAGCTTCTCACACCAGTTATATTGTGTGCGTGTTAATTTTATACCCTTGACATTGTTTTAGATGTACTCCTTGCAAGGTTACATTTTCAAGTCTGTTATTAAAATCATTTGTTAAGACCTCCGAATGATGAGTAGTATTAAGTCTGGTCGATATTCTGGCGTTCTCTGTAAGAGAACCGCGATATTATCAGTAGAAAGACTCAGAGCTGACAAGCAGACGAACCGGGAATTTACGGTGCAATTCAAGAACAGTGTTAATTTTTCATATACAAAGAATTGACAAAAAAAAATTCTGAGTTTGTTTGGAGTATAGGGACGTGCATTTAGCAACTGTTCACCCCTTAAATGTAAATTCGCCGTAGTCTAGTAGGTAGTGTGTTGGCTTATTAGACGTGAAGCCGCGGTCCAAACCCCAGGTCAAACATCCTCCAACGAAACGAAATATGAAGAAAATATTTTTTCGGCGACTTCCTCTCAGTAGATTTCTGGCAAAAACTCTGTGATTAAATAAAAGTTGCCATGGAAAAGTTTCTCAAAAAATTTGTCGTTCAGAGTCGTCTTTATAAACTGTAGGTCCCGCTGATCATGTATAAAATTAACACACACTACATAAGGGATGTGAGAAGCTCGGTCGTAATCCTGACTGAGGAGTTATAATCACTGATCAAGTAAGTAAGTATGTACATATAGCAACGTGTATTTAGTATCTGTTTACCTTATAAATGTAAAGAAGTAACTGAACTATATTACGATGTAAAAATAATTGCATTTGTATCTGTGACGGATTACATTGAAATTTTTTTTAAACAATTTTTTTACATATCAACAACGGGTCAATGAAACTCTCAAAAAAAAAAAAAAACAATTAAAAAATAACAAGATCCTGTGAATAAATTATAAAAATAATTGCATTCAACAAATGTTTATCTTAAAGCAGAGTACATATCCTGAAAATCGTTTTAATCGTTATCCCTTTCAATCTACTTTTTGGGTCATTGTTCCCCTATTAAAATTGTGTTTCATTTGCCAACACAATTATTATAATGAGTTTAACTGAAATGAGCAGAGAGAACAAACGATAAAATGATACAAAACAACAACAACAACAGCGACAACAACAAAATAATCCTCTTTTAAAAAGAAGGAATTGAGTAATTGTGAGGCATTTTTTATATGTGGCAGCCATTACAGAGAGTAAATAAACCGACAGCAAACGATAAGGAGTTGCAAACAAACAAAAAAAAGAACGAATAATTGAAATGTGCAACATGCAATAGCAGCAATGGTAACTTAACAGTCATATAATTGCAGCACCAACAGTTACAATTCAACAAAATGGCACCTAAAACAACAATAGACAGTGACATGTTAAAAAATATACAGGATTTCTATTGAACAGAAGTAGGAAAACGCTATTCCCGTTACTCCTACACCCACATCCACTATATTCCCCCACCCTTCCTCAAAAATACAGAGCAGCACTTGGGTGTTACGGCAAATAAAGGGGTGTTGGTTTGGAAGTAAAACGACAACAATGGCTGAGGAACAAGTAAAACAACACAACGCGAGTAATTGTTCTTCTATTCAATCGTTTTAATGGCCAGACGAAGAGCACACAAACTTGCACCTGAGGGAGATGTGATGTGCCAGGATGCATAAATAAAACAGGATTGTAAACAGTATACTCACGGACTGACTGACAGCCAGCTCAGAGTCAAGAAGTCGACACAAATAAACTTGTTGATGTTGTTGTTGTTGTAGGAGGATGATTAAAAGTTAAAAAAAAAAAAATAAAACGGAAAACAGGAAGAAACAGTATAAAAGCAAGACAACAAACCAGCCATTATCACTAATTGCAACTTAATAAATTTCTTTTTTGTTGTTGTTATCCTATGCCTTGCAATATGCAGGGATGTGAAAAAACAAAAATAAACCATGATTTTAACAGTTAAAGAGCAATTTCAAAAAACTACCGTTTTAATGTTCAGCTATAAACATTACCGGATATGGTGTCAAAACAATATGGCGCGGGTGTTAATTTGCTGGTTGCCAGTTTGTCAGCCATACAGCAGCGCAGCCAGCCAGCCAAACAATCAGTTCTCTGCTGCATAGTTTGTACAGTCTAGTGCTTCCCAAATAAAGTTAAAAAGCCCCAAAGTGTTGGTAATTGTGTAACAAGAAACAAAAAACTAAAAAAATTAAACATGGCAACCAACTTCTGTTACTTCACTTTTCACAATTTTTTTTCTTTCTTTTTTCTTGTTGGAAATTTCTAGGGAATTTGGCTGCATAAAATGTCCCAAAATGTTAAAATTCGTTTCTTTTTCTTTTTTGCCTATGCAGACGACGTTATCTTTTCTCCAGCTGGTTAAGTATTGTGGTGGTTGATGTCCAAATTGTTTCATTCGATTTTTGTGGTTGGGAAAAAGCAAAGATGTTCGAACAACTGATTGGCTAAGGAGAATTGGATTGCAATATCGCTTATACTTTTAGCAAAACCAAGCATTTTAGTCAGTACGTAGGGAGTGCTTATAAGTTTTTAGAGTTTTTCTTTTTTTTATAGAACTGGAAGACTTGCTGAAATTCTCGTTATTAACACAAAAATCAAGTAAGTAAGTAAGCAACTAAGTCTTCGTAGACTAGAAGTTAATGGGTTAGCTTATTGACGTGAGACCACGGTTTAAAGCGAAGGTCAGACATCTCCAACAAAATGAAATGAAACACGATAAAATATTATTACGGCGATTTCTGACAAAAACTCTGAGAGCAAATAAAATTGTCATGAAAAGTTTCTCAAAAATCTGTCGTTCGGACTCGATTTTATACTGTAGGTTCCGCCACACACAACATAAGTGGTATGGAAAACTAGGTTGTAATCCAGATGATGGGTTGTAATGACCAATTATGTGATAGGAAACGCTTAATCAAAGTCCTGAGAGTAACCGTGCAGCACACTTAACACGATATAAAAAGACTCTTCATGTGATTTTTATCATATTTGGATTAGATTTGGTGCACACTTCATTAGAATATTCGAATGGGAGAATGCTTATAGCTTCTGCCACAATTACCGCTAAGACTTTTTAAGGAGACTGTAAGTTAGTTGTACACACATTTGTTGTGAAACAGTCAATAAACGTTTACATGGCATGACTACATTTCCTCAAGCCTAATTATGTCTGTTAAACCAGACATTACTCGTATTTGTACATTTTCCAAATGTTTTCTTAGTTATTTTCTTCACTTTTCTTTTTGTAATTTTCTTCTATTTCAAAATCAAAGGCAAAAAGAAATGAAATGAATTATGCTCTTCAAATAACAGCACATATTCTCATTGTGGACGGAAAAGTGGAATTTTGTTATCAAGAGTTGCTGGAAAAAGGACCAAAACTTAAAAATGATCAACGAAACCGACACAGAAGAAGAAGCTGAGTATACAATAACTTCTCGGAATTTGTTTGACAGCCAATCATTGGTTCTTGAGTATTTTTCGTATAAAATAAAATTAAATATCCCTATGCAGCTGGATGTCGTTGTGACACCTCTTGTTTTTTCATTTCGTTTTTCTTACTCCATTCAGACATTTTTAATAAATTATTTCAATTGCAACTTCTGGCTGCTTAACTTGGCTGGTTGGTGTGGCAATCATTTCTTTCTTTTTTCTCTTTTTTTTGGTTTGTTGGCATTATTTGTTGGCATTGACAGAAGAAAATGAGTAGTTTTGTATATTTCATGAGCATGATAAAATGCTCATATCACTGCCAGTGGCAGTGGCAAAGAGGAGGACGATGCTTATTTTGTGAGATTTTCTTTTCATTCATCTTCAGCTACTTGAGTCTCTTTAATTGTTATTTAAAGTCTGGCAAAGTACTCTACATACTTGAGCCAAAAAAATATTTCTTTAATCTTTAATAAGAAAAAAGTATCATGTATCACAAGATTGGCAATCTAATGGGTTTATAAACGACTATATAAATTGAGGAACTACAAATATCACTTACTTGGATTGTAAGAGGAAATTAAATGAGGTTAATAGTGCTTAAAGTATCTTTACCTGTATAGAGAAAGAGGTAGTAAAAAATTCTATTAATTAAATACGATAATTAAAGTTCAATATTAAGTTCTATTATGGTTAACATCATAAGAACAATTAATTTAATATGTTCCTGTGTTTTAGCATCAAAACTGAATTAATGTTTTCGACCAGATGATACAAATTACTTGCCTTTAACTTGGCGATTCTTAATGGGATTCAACTATTTCTACTCAAGAGGTAATAAGGATAATATAATTGAGAGACTAAAGAGAACACCCATAGTGTGACTGATTGCCTTCTGTCATTTAATCGTCCATCCATTTCTGAATTGCGATTCTCATGGGTCACTGTATTAGGTAAAGGCATGCTGGTACGCTCAGCATTTTCTCAAAAGGCCTCCGAAGAGATGGAGGTACTTAATCTTTCATTTTCTATCATTCTTGACTAAACTCGCTGTTCTCTAGTAGGTAGACTTGAGGGCGTGGTTTAATCCCGAACAAAACAAAATCTGAAAAAATATTTCTCTGGTGCTTCCCTCTCAGTAATTTTCTGGAAAAATTTCTGAGGATAGATAAAATTTCTATGGAAAGTTTTTAAAAAAAATCTGTCGTTGTTATGCTATAAACACAATAAACGCAACGCAGCAAACAGCAAAAAAAGAGAAATGATTATTTTAAAGGCAAAGCAACAACAAGAAAATTGTTGTATTCGCTGCGTTGCGTTTATTGTGTTTATAGTCTAAGTCAACTTTAACCTGTAAGTTCTGCAGTTCATGGATAGAATTAAAGCAGACAACATGGGTGGTGTGAGAAGCTAAGTCGTAATCCTGACAAAATAAAGGTTTTTTAAGGCCAATTAAGAAAGTTGATTAAACTCTACAACATAAAGATTCTTGCAGGACGGGATTTATTCTGAAGTCGGATTGGTTTCCCTTAGGGAAACCGGGCGTGATACATCTTTATTGCGGTATTACAACCTAACCTAACCATCCCTTTTGTATAGGTTTTCATTAAATTCATTTACATATACGAGTTGAAGATGAATTGTTGACCGCTTTTGTAAACTGATTATGAAAATATGCTTCTAGAGACAGTACAAAAGAAAACTATACCACGACATATTCATGCAAGTCAAGAGAGAGAAATATTAAAAAAAAATTCTGACAATCTCACTACTCTGTCACCAGGGCAATAATCTCCAGGGTAATATAATAAATAAATAAGCATCTTAATGTCATTTACACTTAGATTTTCAGGCTTATAGCCACACCGGAATACAATCACACATATGCACAGTGCTATGCTTTGTCTCATTCTGAAGCAGCACGTGAGAGCCACACTTCACGATAACTAATTAATTGTTATTAAAAAGGAAAAGAAATTGAAAAACTACACACGGTCGGTATCAAACACATATGTACGCCTAAAGATAAACGTACTTGGTGGTACTGGTGGTGTATTGAGGGTGTAAACAGATGTAAAGAATGAACTCATTCAACGTAATGGACTTTGTAATTTGAAAATGCAGTCAATAACAGTCGTAGGGAGAAAACTATAAAATTAAAAAGAAAAAACACAGGCACACACATGCACAAATATTTTGAATTTTTCTCAAGAAATTTAAAAGAAAAACCACAAAAATATTACAACAAAAGCAAAAACAAAAGTAAATAAGGAAACAAATCATTTTTATGGCTCTTAAAATAGACGCATACAGAGGCAAGCATACAAGGTACACTAAGAGTGTACAACATAAACAGGAAATTGCAATTTTTCAAATGCTTTTAAACTATAAAAGCGTATGTTTAAACAAAAAACAAAAAAGAAGAAAAATTAAAATAAAAATAAAAGAATTTAAACCAGAACTTATTACATCGAAGTACACCGTATTTCTCGAATTTATATTCAAACTTCAAATGCTCCTTTAATTGCTACGTGAAGGGTGGGGGGAAGTTAAGGCATTAAATTTTTTTTTTGGAAAGTTGGATAGTTTAGAGAAGGAGAGACCAGCAAGCAACGAATGATTGTGTTGGTGATACTTTCGGTTTATTTCCCTTCCGCTATTGAGATGTGCTCACACAAATCACATTAAATGGTCCATTAATGATTTTGTGAAAGAACGATGAAGAAAACCATTGGTTGCTTTTTTAAATTTTTAATTTCTTAAGTGGATTAAATAAAGCATAGTGGGGCTAAAGAGCAGTTTACACGACAAAAAAGAAAAAATAATGAAACTAAAATCGATAAATTGAAGGTACATACATGCATACGTACATAATTGATCATTACAAACCCTGAGTCAGGATTACAACCTAGCTTTGCACACCACATATGCTGTGTTTGTTAATTTTATACTTGAGTGGCGGAACCTACAGTTCAAAGTAGATTTCGAAGGACAGTTTTTAGAGAAACTGTTCATGGGAATTTTATTTAATCTCAGAATTTTTAACAGAAATCTGCTGAGAGAAAGTCGCCGTAAGATTTTCGTTTTCATTTTTCGTTTTGTTCGAAATGTCTTAGCTAGGGCCTCATGTCTTATAAGTCAACACAACACTACCTACTAGATAACAGCGACAAGTTCTTTGAAGATTATGGTAAAGGACCTTAACATCAATAAGTCTTTATGATTCTGACCAATTGCATGGGTCGGGTTATAGAGGTACATACTTAACGTTCGGAATTCCCATTAATATATGAAATGTTCTGTGCTTCCTGCAATTTCTATTGCCTATACTCAAATGATTTGATAAATTGCTTGACTAGAAACCCGAGTCGTTTCTGGATTGATGGGTAGTTAACTGAAGTCGCCGTAGTCTAGTAGGTAGTGTGCTGGCTTATTAGACGTGAGGCCACGGTTCAAACCTCAGGTCAAACAGCTCCAACAAAAACGAAATACGGAAAATTATTTCTTCGGCGACTTCCTCTCAGGAGATTTCTGGCAAAAACTCTGAGAGACAAAAAAAAATTCCATGTAAATCTGATGTTCGGAGTCGACTTTGAACTGTATGTCCTGTCACTCGTGTATAAAATTAACAATCACAAAATAAGTGGTATGAGAAGATACGTAGTAATCCTGACTAAAGGGTTGCAATGACCAATTAGGTATGTATGTGACCGATATCCAAAGGCATTTTATGCCCCTCAAAAAAAAAAAAAGCATAGACACCCGGCATGCGTTTCCAACAGAACGGCGCTACGTGCCACACAGATCATGCCACATTAAATATTCTGCAGGAGTGATTTAAGGGCATAGCCATCTCACGCGAAGGTAATGTGAACTTTTTCTTGTGGGGATTTGCTTATTAATTCGCCGACTTCACTTACTTTATAGGTGTTATGGGCTGTGTGGTAACTTGATGGAAATTTGGTTTTAAACGAATGCTTTGAGGAGAAAGAGTTTTATGGCGACAAAAACCATGCTCACCGCGCTGATTTGTCAAACTTCTACCGGAGAATTGCATAAAAACGCAATTAATTTTAATTAAATTCAATGTAAAATCCTAAGATTAGAACTTTCAGATGCTTAAAAAAGATTTCAGACTTGAATCTCAAGTCGTATCGAATACAGCTTAATACCGTGTTTTTTGCATTTTTAGGTTATGATATATCCGATGATCTAGGGTGATGCAAAAATTCTAAGGGCGGATTCGAATTCAGCGTAAAAAAACCTCTAAGAAAAGTATGATCAGTTTTCTTCAGTTTTCAAAATCTTGTCTAAGAATGTAAGACTCTTTTAACCCACAGTAGAGTTGGCAAACTTTTAAATCAATTTCGTATTTCTTATTTTTTATTTTTTTCGTTGCGTACGATAAGGGTTTAAAATTAAATCAGATCTTTCAAAAAAAAAAAAAGAAATAGAAAAAAATGTAAAACTTTTCCAAACGTCTAAAGTCTTATTTTTTTTTCGTTTTCATTAAAACAACTTTCAATGGCGGAGTATGAGTTGGGAGTTTGCAATGCAGCAAAAAATCTGACATATTTTTATGGAGACAGAAAGCAGAAAAAAGGAAAACACAAATTTTAAAAGGGGAGTCACTGTAAATTAAGGAAAATCCAAGCTGGAGCATAAATAATTTGACGCTACGAGTAGAGAAGAGTAGGAAGAACTAAAGATTCCTGATTTAAATTTAATGTGATGGGGCAGGATGGCAAGCCGTCAGTTAAAGTAACGTCACTAATGATGTTTATGCTGCGTATACGTTGTTATTCCAAAGTGGTATGGTTTTCATCTACCAGCCCCCCTAGCAAACATTCCTTACCTTCTTCTTCATCCATCCTATGCATGATTTCGTCGTCGACCCTTTCACATTTTTTTTCATACATTTTGTTGTGTGTGTTTTTGTTTTATTGTCATGTGAAATAGATGAATGATGGTGTCTGGTTATGATGATGAGTTTCCATCCGTTTATTTATCCTGAGTGTGTGTATTTTATGGCCAAAAATATCAAAAAAGGGGAAAAATACTGACACAGTGTTTGCTGCATGTAAGTAGAAAGGGATGATTTTCCTCCCTCTGGGGAGTACAGGCTGGGGGCTGCAGCAGCAGTTACCATAGGGAAGTTTATTCTAATCTTTATTGGGAATTTCGTATCAGTCATGATTTCACCTGCTTATCATTGTTGTGTTATCATGATTTTATTCTGCGACATTATTGCACGTTGTAAACGCAGCTGTTGTTTCGTCAACCAGCTTTAGAAACAAAAACAATATTTTACAGAATTTTTTCTTAATTATTTCCATTTAGGTTTGAGAACATTGTAGTTAGAATGGAAATTATGGGGCACAATTATGTGATGTCTTCGTGGAGGCACACCTTTTGTAAATTTTAAGTAGACAATTGAAGATTCTCAAAATGTGCGACAAATTTAAGTTACTTATTGACATGAAGATTAGATTGCAACCAGAGATCAGCAATGAGTATTCGAAACGATGAGTAGATTCGAGTCATAATCGAAATTTCTGATACTTATACGCATTCATACTTATTTTAATATCATACTCATACTACTCATATTCAAAGTTAGAAATACTCATCGTACTCATACTTAACAATACGCATGTTGAGTTCGATGTTGATTTCGACTCTCCATGACTCAACATATACACGAAGCACAAAATAAGTATGATTCGCGTACGAACACTACAATACTCACTAGATGGTTGTGTGTTTGCCTTGCTTGCTGTCTTTGTCTTTTTTCTTCTTTTTTTGTAAATGCAACAACGACTAAGACTGTAAATTTTGATGAATGATTCGAATCACTCGAATCATTTATAAGTATTATAAGTGTTTTTCTAAATTTATGAATCTGAATGCGTAGGCGTATGAATCAAACATATTTCGAATGCTATGAGTTTGATGTCAACGTTGTACTCATACTCATTGCAACCTGTACTTATAAATCAATGTTGTAGCGAGTACAAATGAATCAGAGTAGTTGAATTTCAATACTGTTGACGCACTCATACTCATAATTTCATGAGTAATTATGGGTAGCGAAAAAACGATTCATTGCTGATCTCTGGTTGCAACTAATTGAAGAAATACAGCATTAGTTATGCCAGGTGCATTGCTTCGTTTTCGAAAGCTTATTGCGATGTAGATGGTAAGACTCTACTATGACTGGAGTTTGGAGAAACAAGGCTGTCTATAATTAGAACCAGAGTGCCATTTTCATTCCATGTAGTCGCCGTAGTCTAGTAGGTAGTGTGTTGGCTTATTAGACTGAAGGCCCTGACTGAATCCCAGGTCAGACATCAAAACGAAAATATGAAAATATTTCTTAGGCGACTTCCTCTCAGCAGATTTCTGGCAAAAACTCTGAGAGTAAATAAAATTGCCATGAAGGGCTTCTAAAATACTGTCGTTCGGAGTCGACTTTACACTGTATGTCCCGACACTCATGTATAAAATTAACGCACACAACATAAGTGGTGTGAGAAGCTAGGTCGTAATCCTGGCTGAAGTGTTGTAATGACCAATTATGTATGTATGTGCCATTTTTAAACCATATTTCAGGCCACAGGTGAGAGATTTGCAAAACAAACACAAGGGAAAAAGGAGTGAAGTCACACTGAACAGTTTATAAAGAAGGGAAGATCGAGGTGACCCAGGCTTGCGGACTATACCAAGCCAGAGGTTAATGATGCCCCATAGAACTATTAGCCCATTTTATGCACTTGCATATCGTTTCTCAAATGACCCCCGTGTACAGAAATTTAGTTTCGAAATTAAAGAACGGTGGATCTCCGCTTTTTTAGTGTTCTAAGGTTTGCTATACAGAGGCCGGGAGACGCTTCATATGACACCGTAGGCGATACAACTTCTCTTACTCGGTGTTTTACTTCATTGGTCATTACAACCCTTTAGTCCGGACTACAACCTACATTGAGGGTGTTAATTTTTTGCTTGAGTTGCGGGACATAAAATTTAACATCGAATCCAAGCGAGAGATTTGAGAAAGTTTAATTTAATTTTTACCCGAAATAAATATTTTGTTTCATATTTCGATTTGTTCAAGATGTCTGAGCTGAGGTTTAAACCACGGAATCTCGTCTAATAAGTCTACTCAATAACTACTACGAGACTACGAGTTTATCATCATGAAGAAATTTGCAGATTTATTCCTTGACTACTTTTATATGACAGAAAATATCTGAGTAGAAGATGACAGATTGCATATCCATCGAGGCCCTCCTAGCAATTACAACAACACTTTTCTTCTAACGATGTCTCTCTATTATGGGAATGAAACATTAATTCGAAAGATTTTCTCTAAACTTTGCATCGTAAAATTACGGTGTATTTGCTAGGGTTCTTACAGCTTGAATCTGACAACAAATTCTATCAGCAGAATTCTGCAAAAGTCCACGATAACACTTGCCAAGATCCTACATTCTTTTGAGGAAGAGAGAAGAGATGATAATGATGTACAACGAGAGAAAGAAACAATAAGACTTACATACATACATACCTTGGACATTACAACACTTCAGTCAGGATTACAACCTAGTTTCTCACAGCACTTATGTTGTATGTGTGTTAATTTTATACATGAGTGGCGGGACCTATAGCTTAATGTTGATTCCGAACGACAACTCTTTTGAGAAACTTTCAACGGCGGTTTTTATTTACTCTCGGAATATTTGCCAGAAATCATCTGAGAGAGAAAGTCGCCGAAGAAATATTTTTTCATATTTGAATTTAATGTACAAGTCTGACATGGGATTTGAAACGAGGCCTCATATCTAATAAGCTAAGGCACTACTTACTAGACTAGAAGACTTAACAGAAAATTATTCTTGGCTAATCTTTAAAATAATCCTCCCTGAATAGATAAGGAATAGATGATGTTCTACCAATGTTCTGTTTAAATTAACTTTAAAATTATAATAATATCAGTGTAAATTAAACTGAAAAGACGCCAAAAATTTAAAAAAATAAATTTAATTTTAAACATTCCTTTTGGAACATAATTCTTTATAATCCTTTACATCAAATTTTTAAGTCAATTTAAAATCTTTAAAGTTTCACACAGCATCTTTGTTTCTATTTAACAGAATATTTCATAATCTTTCATGTATGAAATATTGATAAAATTTTATTAAAAACTTTTTACAAAACAAAACTTGACTGTTAAGTTTTCCGTCTATTCCCACTTGTTTCGAATTTCTGTCCATCTATCGAGGACTTTTCAGTTTATTTTTTAACATTTCTAATGTACGATAGTAGAACACACTACATATAACATGATAACAAAACTTTTTATCTTATTTAGTTAGCAGTAGTCGTGTTGTATACTTGCAAAGATTGTTGCATTGCTACGCAACCAATACATCTTCTGGATGATAGTTACACTGTACCAAAGCATTCACGACCATCATCATTGGTAGCAGCCAGCAGTGGCAGCAGCCAGCAGTGGCAGCAGCCAGCAGTGGCAGCAGCCAGCAGTGGCAGCAGCCAGCAGTGGCAGCATAATCTTTTAGTTTTCGACAGTTATTAGTTTAGTTGTCTACTCAACGTATATGTAGTTGTAGTCAATGTCTTTATTTTTGTCTTAAGTTAACGCGCGAACGAAAAACGCCATCATTTAATCAGTCATGTAGACAATATTTACGGCAATAACTAGATCCATCCCACTCTGCCTCACCCATCTCATCGTTTCATTTTGAGATTCTAATTCAGTTCCATGTTGAAGAAATTATTCTGTTTTCTTTATCATCATCAGCTTTATAAGAGATTGTAATTAATCGTTAAGACGCTCGTTAAGAAGAAAATCATTTCAGTAGAATTTTATCGCAACGAGAAAAAATTAATTAACGCTGGCAAGAAACTTTACAAAGAAGAAAAAATCCATAATCATTATCAAATCTTAACAATTTTAATATGCGGCAGTAAATTCCAGACAATTGCTAACTACTAAAGTGGAAATGTGTTCCCTTCTGACGGTGTTTACTATTTCTCACTGTCTACTAAACGAGCGCTACGAGCTGAGCATAAAAAAAGGTTGATATCTCCTGCCCCCTGTTAGTGTGAGAAGTAATGCATATTAATATTCAAAATAATAGCATTAGTTATCCCTGTTTACTATAAATGCTTAAAACTGCTGTTAGAATTTTACAAACGGTGGTTTATTCATTTAGGTTTTGATTAGGTTTTCATTTCAGGTCTCATAGATCCAAATAATAGAGTTAAGAAGATAAGGTAGCAACATTTGTGGCGAAAGGGCGAGGATGGTCAACGGGGTTTCGTGCATAGGAGGGGAGTTTAGTGCGCAACTTACATCTATTTATAAAATTATTGTCGCATATATGGTGTTATCGGTTAACATCTGAACATTTAGAGAGGTTGGTGGTGCGAGCAAGCGATCTGGATACGAATCATACATACATATATAATTGATCGTTACAACCCTGTAGTCAGGATTACAACCTAGGTTCTCTCAAACCACCCATGTTGTGTGTGTCAATTTTATCCATGAGTAGCGGGACCTACAATTAAAAGTCGGCTCTGAACATCAGATTTTTGAGAAACTTTTTCAAGACAATTCTACATACTCTCAGAGTTTTTGCCAGCAATCTGCTGAGAGGCAGTCGCTGAAGAAATATTTCTTCATATTTCGTTTTGTTGAAGATGTCTCACAGGGGTTTCGAACCGTGGTCTCACGTCCAATAAACCATCAGTCACCTACTAGATTACGACGACTCTAGGTACGAATAGAGAAGGTGAACAAAGTTTTTCATAGTGCAGGCCTGCAGGCATTATTGGTCACTTTAAGCTTTTAGTGAGGTTACGTCCTAACTTCTCACGCTAGCTATGTTGTGTGTATTAATACCATCGAAGAGTGTTGTGTACAGAAGTTCAGTGTCGAATTCAAAAAACAGGTTTGAGTAGTTTGTTTTCATGGTAATTAGTTTAGTTTCAAGGCTTTTGCTGAGAGAGGTAGCATTTTCTCAATATTTGTATTAGAAATGAGGTATGAGTATTGTGTCCCTGTTTAGTATACTATGCCGATTATTGTTTTCGAATTTAACAACTTATTTTCAAATCTTCCATACGAAGTGACATCTCAGAGAAGATAACATTACGAAATAACAGAATAGAAAAGCCGTGCCGTGCACCCTTTTGGGAAAGAGTGGGACTTAACGAGCAAAGTTGTTACCGCTGCATCCACTATATATGTTTTTAAACATCGGCAGATGCAAGCCTTACAGTCCTAAAGAGATCGAAAATAATATAATAGTTGAGCTGAACACCGTCTATGTGAGATAGATCAATTATCTCTTTGTAACCTCATCTTCATTCTTATACCCCATTCGTAGGAATTCCAATAAGAAAGCATTTCGCTTTTATCTATTAAAAGATTGTAAATCTGCATTCTAGAAGTTGTTGTGGTGTCAGCTTTTTAAGGGTTTTTTGCAGTTACGGAAGTAAACAATCTGTTTGAAGTCAGCCGTTTCAAATTGTTACCAATACGACTTTAGCCGGATGAGAATTAAAATCTTCGGACTGAATAAAAACAAGCATCATACACTAGTTTTGTGATTCTTCCCAGGGTGCCCTGTTTTTTACTACCCACATTACTCCGTATGGACATATCACTAATTACACATAATTTTTAGTGATGATTGAAATTCCAGAGACAGAAGATATAATAATTTTTATATATAATTTTTAAGTATCGGGTCCGCCATCTAACGTTTTTTTTTCAAATAGTGCTTATTTCGTGAATGGTAACACTTAGCTCATGTCTGATTTGACAGATAATTAGTTCTATCCTTCCGCTGAACGAATATGGTTGTGTATTCGCGTTTTCGCTTCGCTAAGTGGGCCTGCGATCGACTTACAGTAGATGCCGATTTTGGGAAAAAAATCATCTTTTCAGATGAAGCCCGCACGAAAATATTGAAAAGCCGACGCACCCAAGCGGGTATGTAAACAAGCAAAATTGTCGCATTTGGGGCACAGAAAACCCGCACGCATACATTGAAAAGCCGACGCACCCAAAACCAGTCACTGTTTTGTGCGGATTTTGGTCTAGAGGCATAATTGGGCCATTTTTCTTCGAAAATGAGCAAGGAGTGGCCGTTACAATCAATGGCGACCGTTATCGGGCTATGTTGAACGAATTTTTGTTCACAAAAATTGAAGAGGAGGATATTGGCAACATTTGCTTTCAACAGGACGGCGCTACGTGCCACACAGCCGAAGCTACACTCGATATTTTGCGCCCTGTTTTTGAAGATCGCATTATCAGCCGCAGAGCTGATGTCGTTTGGCCACCTTGGAGCTGCGATTTGACACCGTTGGACTATTATTTGTGGGGTGCCGTCAAAGATAAGTGTTACGCCGACAAGCCAGAGACAATTGACGCTTTAAAGGACAATATTCGTGAAGCCATTGGTGAAATACAGCTGCATACAATCGATAATGTGCTTTAAAATTGGACCGATCGTGTAGGCTACTGCATGGCCAGCCGAGGCAGCCATTTGAATGAAATTATTTTCCATTATTAACCGGAAGGATTGTACTTTCAAATAAAAAAAGAAATTTGAGAAAATATTCAGTAGTTTTTTTAAAAGCATTTAAAAAAAAAAAAAAATTATTTGGCGGACCCTTTATATTAAATTAATTAAATTATGATTTAAGAGGAGACACTTAAATACTGACCGCGAAGACAAAACTTCGCCAAAGATATATAGACCAAACGAGTGTGATTATGATGATCAGCTAAAGCTTAGAGTAACTGGAAATGTACTCTGTTTAATATCCCATAGAATCTTAATGCATTTGTGAAAATCACCATCTTCTGGACAGTTAGACAACACTCGGTTGTCTTAGGACTGGTGTAAAGACGGTTCCCTATTGACTTATGTAGAGACAATCGTTTATTCGAATACTAAGAATACAGAATACAATGGAGTGTTTACGGACTACTGAAGTTATTGTCATCTCTCACGTTTTCTGATATTTTTGGTGATGATGAAATCGCAATTGCAATAACCGCCGTTTAAATTGTAAAAGATATTGAAAGAGAAGGTGACAAAAATAAACCAGTGCAACCAAGAATTAAACAAAAACATTGACTGACATATTGATGTGGCAATGCGTTGAGTGTATAGAGTGACAACGGTGTCTAATGTGCAAGCAGCCACCCCAGTTGTCATTTTCGTAGAGCTGCTGCGGTTTCTTTTTTCTTTTTCTTCGTCTACTTCTTTTTACAGCCACATCTCCTCAACTGACTGACTGTGCAAACATACACTTGAAATATTTGAAGCTGCTGCTGTATGTGTTTTTCGTTGACTTTGGTACATAATGATGCAAATAAAATTGTGCTTTCAAGAAAGAAACACCCAAGAAAACCAAGAAACCCTTTCCCCCGTTCTCTTGTCATACATCAGAGAAACAAACATTATGATGAGCGTATTTTTTTTTTTAAAGCAAATATTGCATTTATCGCGTTAAACCAAGCGCCTTCTACAGTTTAATCAGTTTTTTGTTTGTTTTTGTTTTTCTGTATTATTTATTTCGATACGTTTCAGTCGTATTTGGCGGTTCTGTCTCCTCCCTTAGTCTGTCTGTTATATATCCGGCTGTTAATTTTTTGTTCGTTTTTTCTTTTTCTTCTTTTTTGCCGAGTTTTTTTGTTTTGTTTGGTTTGCTTCTTATTGCCGCAAAATGAATGATTTTTTAGCATTAAATGACTGTGCTTTCTGTGTTTATTTTAGCGGTTGAGCAAAAATAAAAGAGGCGACGCTGGGTATGGTAATGTTTATGCTGAAAATGACGACGACGTCGCTTTTTGGTGATGATATTCGTTTTCTGCTCGATATTAGTTTTTATTGTCACTGCGTTTCTAAGTGTAAACGACGTCGTATTGTGTTTGTGATGTAAGAGAGCAGCGTGTGTTTCCAAAAACAGGAAACTAATTTTCGTTTAAATTTTCAAATCAATTGCTTAAATGGAGAGACACTAGCTTTTAACAGTTATCGGTTGCTTTGTACAACGAAAGGGAAAATCTTACTTTAGCTCTTAGAATTATAAGACACCTATTGACGTGAAAAGTGTTTTGCCTCACTTCAGGCTGAAGCGCAAAAACAAAAGTAAAAATTTAATTTTTTGGGCTTCTTCTAAGCATTGGAAATTGTTTTTCTATCGTAAAAACAAATTTCAAAGCGATTGAATAATATTCTGATACATACACATATAATTGATCATTACAACCCTTCAGCAAGTGTTACGACCTTGCTTCTCATACCACCTACATATGTTGTGTGTGTTAATTTTATATATGAGTGGCAGGACCTACACAAACGACTTTGAAAACTTTTAGACGAGAGCCCGTGGTTTATTACTTGGCCAGGACATCTTCAACAAAACGAAATACGAACAAATATTTTTTCGGCGACTTTTTCGCCACATATTTCTGGCAAAAACTCTGAGAGTAAATAAAATTGCCATGAAAAGGTTGTTCAAAAATCTGTCGTTCGGAGTCGAATTTAAACTGTAGGGCCCGCCACTCATGTGTAAAATTAACCCACACAACATAAGTGGTCTGAGAAGATATGACGTAACCCTGACTAAAGGATTGTAATGGCCAATTATGTATGTACATATGTGTAAAACAATAAAGTAAGAAAAATTATAGGATAGGGACATGTCTTTTGAGAACACTATGTTCGGACCCTATAATGAGATGGGCGTTAACTGAATTAGTTTTGCCAGTCGTTACTTTTTGTTCAGAAGAACCAAGCACTGAGTTATCTTTTATGAACTTCTGAAAGTCTATAAAAATAATTGCGATTTGGTTCATAAGTATACCAATAAGTAACAAAGGACAGCTCGTTTCATATTCTTGGAAATTAAAAATTTTTAATTGCCTCTTTGGCTGCACTTCATGTATGATATTCAAATAATAGAAATTTAAATTGAAAATGCTTAGAATTTTGCAAGGATATTTTTGTGTTTCATTCAACTTCTTTCAGACGTATCACACATCCCCCCTTAGAAATTTTTTTGTTATCAATTATTAGGTTTATTTATGAAATTGCGATATGATTTTTTGTTTGTTTCATTTTAAATCACAACTTTGCAATTAAACGTCATAGATTTAAAGTTGACAGAATTTTTGACACATGTCTGACAGCTTGAGGGTAGAGAAACAATTAAAAAAACCTCCAGTCTGACCAAAATTTATTGGATGGCTGCAATCGCATCAAGTAAAAATTATTTAACACAAGCATTAGCAACATAACCTTCCCGGTTGACATCCTTTTCGTAAACACAAAGTCAGTCACAGTAAAAAAAAAAAGGAACACAATACAACCAGCCAAACCAGACATGGTTTTGAATACAAAATAATCACAATTTATCGGGCAAACGTGCGTAATACAATAAATATTAATTATAACGATACGTTGTTCTCACACTCATTTGCACTTTGTTTCTCCTGTGCAGTTGGCTCATAATTCACTTTATTTGACAGAAAACTGAAAAAAAAACATGTTTCAAGTGCATCAAAATGAAATCAAATTTTCAAGGTTCTTCAAGCAGACTAGTCGAGCTATGCAGGCATAACATAAATACTCGATATGTTATGGCGCAAAAAACAAAGCCAAATAAATTTAAACCCCCCCTTGTCACCAGCCAACCGACCACATACCATTATTAATTAAAGAAAGAGTCAAGTTAATTCGATATGGTGGTCATGCCATACATTTTTTGCTGAAAGCCAAACAACCAGCCAGGATATATGTATTTATCCGCGAGACGAATTTTAAATACTGCCAGTGCTTTAATTTACATGTGGCAAAAACATACATAAGCCTGTTCCAACAAAACACAAAAAAGGGGTTCATTTTTAAGCCACTTGAAGTTCATTTTTGTATTTTTCGTTTGTTATTAATTTAAAGCCTTTTTAGCCCTGTGGTGCAATTGGTTGTTGTGATGTGTAGTACTAACCATTGCAATGTGAAAACATTCTGCCCTGGCTTTAACATATTTCGATGTCGACTATTGATTAAAAAACACTTGACATTTCAACACCTTTTTTGTTTGTTTAATTGGCGTTTGGCAGAGACAAATTAAAAAAAAAAAAAACAAAAACAGAAGCAACATTAACAAAATAACCACAATACCACACTGCACAGTGGTATCAATCAATCGAAGAGCATGACTAAGACGAAATGCCGTGCTATCTATGAAAATGTGTCATAGCCGAGAAGTACTGTAATGCGTCATTTCATCAGGCGTTTTCCAGAACTCAAGGATTTCTCCAATGACATCGCGGTAGTCGTTTAAGCAAAGAAATTTGCAACGCCAGCAATATTAAATCCATGTTTTTAAGGTGAGTAGGAGTCGTAGTCTAGTAGGTAGTGTGTTGACTTATTAGACGTTCAAACTCCAGGCCGGACAACAATAATGAAAAATTATTTCTTCGGCGACTTCCTCTCAGCAGATTTCTGGCAAAAACTCTGAGTAAAAAAAAATTGCCATGAAAAGTCTCTGTAAAATTTGCCGTTCTGGGACGACTTTAAACTGTGGGTCGTCCCGCCACTCATGTATAAAATTAAGACATAAGTGGTGTGAGAAGCTAGGTCGTAATCCCTTTTTGAAGGATTGTAATGACCAATTATGTATGTAAGCGCTGACTGGGGTTTAAGAATCAAAATCTGTTAGAAAACGCGGACGCCGATCTCATAATACGAAAACAACGCAACACTGAGTCTAGTCTATTACGTAGTCTCGTTGGGGTTAGAACGAGAGTGCATGATTCAAACCCCAGCTCAGAGATCTCAGACAGAAGAAAATATGAAAAATATATTTCTTTTGGTGAATTTTCTAGCTGTAGCTGACCTCACACACAACATTTGTAGTGTGAGGATGAGCAATGTGCAATTAAGAAGAACTATAACTATGGATTCAAGTTAACACAAGTTAAAGTTAGAGTAGACTATAGTAGATTAGAATCATAGAATGAGGAAAAACAGAGCAAGTAAAATAGATTAGATACAATACAGAATCGAGTCAAATAGAAAATATTTTAGTTTAGTTACCAATTATGTTGCATTACGTAATGCATTGTGGTAAAGAACTAATTTATGATGATCCGCTTTTTCTTCTTTGACTACCACTGTACTTTGACTGACATGAGTTACGATTGCGAGTTTTCACGCGTGCATTGGCCAAAAGAAAAGTGTAAAAGTTTCCAATTAAAAAATAAATATTTATTCATGATAGATCTCTCCATTAAACAAAAAATAAACACACATTTAATTGGACTGGAAAGTTTTTCTACGACGATAATACGATAAAAGAATATTAAATTTTTTTAAATTGAAAACGCTTCTGAAATATAAAAAAATTAAATTAAATAAAAAACGAATTGCGGGAACGAAAAGTACAATTGTCTCCGCTGATCTCAAGATTATTGTCAAGGTAACTGTAATTTCTATTTAATACTGGATCAATTATGAAATTCAGGGATCAACAACCTACAATAATACTTTCCGCTTTGTCATCTTCGGCCCAATAGTTTCTGTGAACAGTAATCACGGTGCTATCAAAAATGTGGTTCATATCTGACACAAGAAACTTTATTGTGAAATAAGAAACCTTTTGTAGAGAAGATCTTTTCAATAGAAGAAGCGTGACATCTTCACAGCAGTGTTTGGCAAAGTTTAAACGTATTATGGACGAGGTTATGAGTCGTCTCGCAACTGTGGAGGCAACAAACAGAACATCTAATACCAAACATCAGTCAAAACATTGGGTTTGTAAGAATCGGTGGTAAAGAAGGCCATTGAGGGTTGTCGGTTCCTTCTCTAAGTCAGAGAAAACCAGCAAACAAGCTTGGAGTATCCAAAGTCTTTTAGGGTCCCAAACAACGAAACAATGGGCAAAAGCCACCTTAGTTTGGATTACAACCTAGCTTTTCACACCTCTCATGTTGCGTGTGTTAAGTTTATCCATGAGTGACAGGTCCTGCAGTTCAATGTCAAATATCTGAGTTGAAGGTTGAACCACAGACTCTCACCTACTAGACTACGGCGGCTACAATCAAACAATATCTTAAGTACAGCGAAGTAAATAGGAGTCGTTTGAGCAGCAAGAAAAGAGTATTTACGGTGCAGTCTACTTGCCAAATTCATATGAATTGCATTGGATAGCCGAATAACATCGAAATGTAAAGTATGCAGAGAGCACATCGAAATGGATGGATGGAACACTTTCTATGTTGTGGTTCAGCTTTGGAGCGCATGAGATCCCAAGATTATATGGATAGTACTTTAACTGATGTTACTAATCTTATAGGTATGGATTGTAAAAAAATGAGGAAATACGTAAACAGATTTCCTATAAACTTCAATAGTTTCTATCTCTCGTTAGCGATCACACAATATGCTGACGAGATGACCTCGGTGTATGAGACAATAAATTAGGCACGAGAGAATCCTTTTGAATAAATCAACTTAGCTATCCCCAAACTTGACTTTCTTTTTGTTTACTTATCACTGTATTGATAGTTAGATTTGTTTGCGATCGTAATGGAGAATATTTGCTGAAAATTTTATCAAATTTCGAATATAATTTATCAGTTAGGCGTGAGGTCACATCTCCAACAAAACGAAATATGATTTCTGGCAAAAATAAAGTAAATAAAATTGCCATGAAAAGTTTCTCAAGAACCTGTCATTCGGAGTCGACTTTAAACTGCAGTCCCCGCCAGTCATTTATAAAATTAACACACACAACATAAGTGGTGTGAGAAGCTAGGTCGTAATCCTAACTGAAGGGTTGTAATGATCGTTTTATGACACTATAGAGAAAAATTTAAATGCACTTGCTTTTGGTTGCCAGTCCTGCATCAAATAATTCTACATACGGACACATTCGGTATTGTAGACATACACCTTAGAGAATCTCCTTTAAAATCAATACCTTGCACCCTATACTCTTATTTTACGAGTACGACCAGGAGTATATTAAATACTTTTAAAATCCCTTGAATATTTAAATAAATTAACTTTTATGGCAGGACTTTTAATTTAAGGCCAACTTTCAAATGACATTTCCAATGTCAACTCTGCCATGCAACACGGTAAGTACAACAAAAATAATGTAAACAAATGTGTATTTTTAAAAAATTTTAAGGGTTTAGGTTGCATTATTTCCACATACAACAACTACAACAGCCACAATAGAAAAATTAATAATAACAACAAGCATATGTTCTCCTGTAACAAAAAAAAAAAAACCGACGACTGTATTTAAAATTATTTCAAGAGAAGGTGTTTAAATGCGTTCACATGAAACGAAAAAAACGTATTTTTGTAAACACTGGACCAAAAATAACACACACATCCTTAATACATTATCATTTTTTTTCTTTGTCTGTTTTTGTAAATACAATAACTTTTATACACTAAAATTCCGTAGACAGACATAGCAAGGTTGAGGCCTACTATTCACTCCAGAGTATTTGAGCAGATTTCCATAGCGATGGAACAAGGAAAAAAGACTGAAAGAGAAAAAGAGAATGAAAGAGAGAGACAGTATTTTTTTTGCATGGAAATGCAAAAAATATGTAATATTTTCCGGTTTGCCTTTTGTTTTTGAAATTCCTTTTTTTTTGGTTTAGTGTACTTACATCTGCAGACAACAACAATAAAAGCCAGAAATTAAATGTAAATATCGTATGAAGTTATTCATTTCGCCTTCTCTCTAAAGAATGCATACAGGAGCACTGCACATGCATAAAAGTACTCCGAAACACTTGCACTCAGAAACAAGATAGAACAAGTGCGTGTGCTTTAGCAGTCTGCATGTCACAGACAATGAAAATAAGTATGGAGATATTGGACTCGGTATTAGCCGACTGTACTTATGAGTAACACTTTGCTTTCTAAAAATTAATTTTATTTCATGATTTTTAATTTTCATTCCTTTAAGGAACTTAGAGGTGCTAGAGGTTAATTTTATCACTTCTTTGCTTTGTTGCAACTTGAATTATTAAGTTTATCGAGCTCAGCAGATGAGTGGTCTACTAAACCCGAATTTGGATTGATAGGGTAGCCATGGGAATATTGACTTGTTGTATCGGGTGAAGTCCTGCGGCTAAAAAAAAACAAATTCTATAATGTTTTAAACAAAGTACGGAGCCTGAATGCAATCCTAAGCAAGTTAAAATTCACAGTCGATAGAGATGTTTCAAAACGTTCTTGTCAACCATGCTCTGAGCCTCTCTCTTTTTATAAGAATTTCGACCATAAGAACCTCTAACTGTGGCAAAGCCAAGATTGATGTGTGTATTTGGATTGGAAGAGAATTGTCCGAACAATTGATATCCACTGTCAACAATTAACGCGATTGAAACCCTGTAATTCACTTAAACGACCGGAATTCAACGGTATAAGAAAGGTTTTGTTGCCATTATGGTGTCACCATCATTATCAAGCCCTCAAATCGCTCTTGTAAAATATTCTATGTGACATGAGCTGTGTGGCACGTTGCGCCGTCCCAAAAACGACAATTTGGTTGTTCACGTATCTATTCGCCTTTTTGTTTTGTTACAAACGCTGCATACAATTACAGTTTGCCACAACAATCCATGGTAAGGCAGAGAGAGAGTATAAATGTTTAAAATGTCACCAGCCAAACATAAGGAATAAATTCCTTGTGTTCGGGTTACATGTGAGTATTTTTTTGACTCGTTTTATTTTCTGTTTCTCTTTGCATTTCATTGTCAACACCCTTCAAAAGCATTCTTCCACACATATGCATGCAAACATGCAAATGCCTTTACGAGTAATACGTTTTTATTGTTGTTATTATTTCTCTTATGGGTTTATTATTGTGATTATTTCCCCTCTAGAGTTTCAAAGGAGTTGCAATGTGCATATACAACAATGTTTCAAATAATAGCAGCACAGTAGCAGACATATTTTTGCAAAAAGAAGAAATAAAGTGTTTATTCAGTTGGGCTATTATTTTACTCGTTCTGTAGCGTAAATATTATTTTTGGAAAACAGCAAATGGAAAATTTATGCAATTTTCATTTAAATACAGTTTTTCTCTTTGCTATTTTTTGTTTTTCTATTTTTAAAAGTATTTTCATTATTTCAAATCAGTCAAATTACACCGTTTGACAGTGAATATTAATGCATGATGAATGAAGAAAAATAATGAAATGTTACCCAGTAGACCATCAGGGTAGATGTTCAAATAAAATTGGTGCCGGAAGAAAATTCATTTAGAAATTGTCGGTAGTTGGTATACAATTGAATTGGGCAATACAAGAGCTGTTTCTGTGTTTCAAAGTGAGTAAAAATTCATAATACATATGTACATACATAATTGGTCACTAGAACCCTTCAGCCAGGATTACGACCCAGTTTCTCACACCGCTTATGTTGTGTGTGTTAATTTTATATCTGAGTGGCGGGACCTACAGTTTAAAGTCGACTCCGAGCAACAGATTTTTCGAGAAACTTTTAATGTCAATTTTACTTACTCTGAGAGTTTTTGCCAGAAATCTGCAGAGAGGAAGTCGCCGAAGAAATATTTTTCGTATTTCATTTTGTTGGAGATGTCTGAACTGGGGTCACGTCTAACAATAGCGCTATATTTTGCTCTAGAAAAGATAAGAATGCGCCATATGCTGCCGGAAAAAAGAGTAAAATCTACGGAGGCAATGCTGTAGTTAGAAAACAATAACGATCTAATAATTTTGGTGTTAAAGATGCATCTCGATTAGATCGAGCAATCCCTAACAAAAGTCAAGGAAATCGCGAAGAATATTGAGACAAATCGGTACATAAGCAATGCAAATGTTGCTAGGGATCTAGGTATTCATAATCAACGGTTTGAAGAAAAGCTTGACACTCAAAGAAGCTCCAGTATTTAAAAATGTCTATATCCTATTCAATGCTAAAACGGAATAAAATCGAACAATTTATGAATCGAATGGTTATGGACATTGAAAAGCGGATCACATACGACAATAGTTTATAATACGATCCAGATAATGGATGACCACAGGTGTAGTTTGCAGAAGGTTGCAAAACGGGTATTGGCATTACGAAAAGTACTAAAATTGTTCATTATGAGGATCTACGACCTGGTCAAATGATTGGGTCTGATATCGAACATAACATAATTGGCCATTACAACCTGACTTCAGTTAGGATTACGACCTAGCTTATGTTGTGTGTGTTAATTTTATACATTAGTGGCGGGACCTACAGTTTAAAGTCGACTCTGAAGGACAGATTTTTTGAGAAACTTTTTATGTCAATTTCATTTACACTCAGAGTTTTTGGCAGAAATATTTCGTTTTGTTGGAGTTGAGTGACCTAGCGTTTGAACCGTGGACTCACGTCTAATATGCCAACACACAACCTACTAGAGTACGAAATAACGAAATACTAATAACGAAATTTAAGTAAGACAGAAAGCCGTTGTTAACACCCTACCACATGTGTATTTGAGATGACCTGTCAGAAACTGAGAGTTTAGTTGGAAAAATACGATATTTCCACCATATAGTCGACACCTTATATCGACGCCTCCATTCTATAACGTTCTAAGTGTACTTAGAACGTTTTTAATGTTTTTTTAAATTCTACGTTCTCTAACTTAAATACTGTCAAAATTTGGTTAAGGTGCGCCGATCCCTTCCGAAGTTATAGGGAAAAATCTACTTAGAATACACATATAGTCATATGGCGCGTGAAAACTTTGAGAGCTCATAACTCAAAACACACTTTTTCGACTTAGAATGTTATAGAACGGAGGCGTCGATATGTACCTTGTGGTAATCATACATTTCGAACCCTGCGTAACTGTCTAAACCATTTAAATTTAAGCCGTTTACAAGCCTGTAAAAGGAAAGTGGATTAGTTTTTCGCTAAGAAAACTCAAAGGAAATACAAAAATGTTGCCGTTCATCAATACAGTATTTGGTTCAATAAAGTTTCAAATATATGAAGAAATTTTCATATTTTGGGTCAAATTGTTAACACAACATCCTGGAAAACTAATATTCAAAATATGAAGGTTTAACAGTGTTATCATTCTGAGGATTCTGTATGAAATTGTAACAATTTTTAAAGCATAGGAATTAATGGCTTGGAGGTTTAGATATTTGGTACGTTAAAAACTACTTATTAGACGAGATGTGTGTAGAGTAGAGTGATTTCATCAGTTTAAAATTATACAAGGCTATCTTCGAAATGTCAAATAACAAGATTATACTGATGAATTGCAACATCCAGCACCTTTAAAGAGATAAGAGATCTACGATATACTTTTTCTTACATTGTTATAAGTTTGATACAAATCGTACAAAAATATTTATTCAAACCATTTAAAAGCTTCAAGTATCAAGCGTTAATTTGCTTACTGGGATATTTTACAGTTGAACAACTTCATTCTAAGTTATTATTTATTTTTTAATAAAGAGTTCTGTAATGCATCTTTTGCACATGTCAGGGTCAAAATAAAAGTTTACAAAAGTTCAAGTGTTTCACATTGTATTAAGTTATCGAAAGGAAGGTTTTATTTAACAGAAAAAATTAAAATCATTTTAAACAAAAAAAAAAATTATTTTCATTGCAAGGATTTAAAAGAGAAAATAATTTTTCTTTTTAATATAAATTTCTATTGCATCCCACAGCGAAAGAATTCGTTGCAGAATTACTGCTGGTACTATTACCTCAGCACAATCTGGTCTACAACTAGATTTGCGGCATGTAAATTGGACTTGTGAGGAGGGGCAGAGTAAACACATGCATAGCATTAATTTAGGTTTAAATTAATTCTTATCAAACTTTATAAAGTTTGCATATGTCAGTGGAAGAAATAGAGAGTTTTACTGAATATTTGCAGGTCGCTTTTCAGTTCAATCATGTCCCAAGTATTTTTTCACACGATTACATTAACGTTAATGTTCCACTTAGGCCAGCATTTATGTCCATTCTAACACCACAATTTATATTCAACCCGGGGATCAAACATTGCCTAGAGGAAGTCAACCCTAGTTCAAAATAAATCTTGCTATTGCAGCAATCTTACATTAGAGAACTCGGTCAAGGATATCAAAAAGTAAGCGGTCAAAATTTTCGGCGTGCCTGCCAAAAGGACAGTGGCCCGTGAGAATCGCTATTGTGCTATTGATTACCATGGAATTTAAGGATAGAAGTCAGTCAACCCTTTTATTCTACATCCGGGTCTAGCGGAGTGCAGCAATCTTACACATATTCGTATTTCTTGGTTAGGCCAATGGCCGAGAAGTCTAACGCAAGATTTATAAGGTATCATTGTAATCTAACAAATCAAATGTCTGCCCGTTGTGATTTTGGATAAGGCTTCGCAACTAAGAAAGACCTTTCTGTGATATATAGATGGTGTAATGCCATATAGTGTGTCAGAAACGAGGGTATTTGATCGCAAAATAAAATGTACAAAGTTCGTGAAGAGACTCGCGAGTTGTTTTCAAGAGAAAGTTTATGTCATCGTAATGTGTGATCACTTAAAATAGAACAGAAAGCATAGAATACGGAACATACCAACACTATCTGACAGAGTATTCAACTCCTTCTTGATTTGAGATTAAAAAGGAAAACTAAGTCATCAAGTAAGGGTGAATACCAAGAATTTGCGACAACTACCAGATAGATTAGCTTTCTGACGAGCAGTAAGAGGGGTTTAGAGAGATGACAACAGGTGGTAACTCTTCTTAAGTCAAATGGATTTTAAACACTCTTAATTTTTGTTGGAAAGAAACGCGATTTGGGTTGTGCTTCAGACTATCTAGAAATAGTTTACTGGGCATTATAGACTCAAAGGACACTTGTTTTAGAATAGGGATGTATTCAAGCCTAATATATAGACTCAGTGATGTGGAGGAAGTATCAGCGGAAGACATACTTGGAATCTAAGGGGCGTTAATACATATCGGACGAAACCATCTGAATTTTTATCAAGCAATAAGCTGGGGGTTATACGAACAGCATTTTGAAGTTTTCCAAGGCGACAAGCTTGCAGGAAACAACCTATATGTTCTCTGTAGGTTAAAGACAGTACAATACATATATTCAAAGCAAATGATTATTACAAAAAAATTACAAATGAAATGAATTACGAGATATTGTTACCCTAAATGTTTCCGTATTGAGGCGGGATTTGATATGAACAATACTTTATAACATTACCGAGTAATTTTTGTATTCGTTTAAAGCATAAAAAAAGTTCCTAATAATTACAGACATAATTGGCTCTTCAGTTAGGATTACGACCCAGCTTCTCACACCACTTATGTTATTTCTATGCATGAGTGGAGGGACCTACAGTTTAAAGTCTCCTCCGAAAGACAGACTTTTTGCTAGAAATCTGCTGAGAGGAAGCCGCCGAAGAAATATTTAATTTTTTTTAAATGTTTTTGTTGGAGATGTCTGATAAGTGGGTAATATGATTACCAACTAGACTATGGCGACATTTAATCCTATTCCTCCTAATTATTACAAGTATTTATTTCCAATAATTATACAAGTTTTCAAAATTTTTGTTACAAACTCATACATACATACATAATTGGTCATTACAACCCTTCAGTCAGGATTACGACCTAGCTTCTCACACCACTTATGTTGTGTGTGTTAATTTTATACATGGAGTGGCGGGACCTACAGATTAAAGACGATTCCGAAAGATAGATTTTTCGAGAAACTTTTCATGCGAATTTTATTTACATTCAGCGTTTTTTCCAGAAATCTGCTGAGAGGAAGTTGCCGAACAAATATTTTTTCATACATATGTACATACATAATTGGCCATTACAATCCTTTAGTCAGGATTACGACCTAGTTTCTCACACCACTTATGTTGTGTGCGTTAATTTTTAAACATGAGTGGCAGGACCTACAGTTTAAAGTCGATTCCGAACGACAATTTTTTGAGAAGCTTTTCATGGCAATTTTATTTACTCTCAGAGTTTTTGCCAGAAATCTGCTGAGAGGAAGTCGCCGAAGAAATATTTTCATATTTTCGTTTTGATGTCTGACCTGGGATTCGAACTCGGGCCTTCAGTCTAATAAGCCAACACACTACCTACTAGATTACGGCGACTTCATACAAACTCAAACAGAACTTTTAATTCAAAGGCAGAGAAAATTAACAAAAATTCCTTGAAATTAAATTTCCTTATGAAATGTTAAACTTGCTAAAAAGTGTTGATATTGTTTGAGGGAATGGTTAATTAAACTTTATAAAAAACTTAAAATTTGTATAAGAAGTTTAATAAAACATTTTTAAAATTTTAATTGAAATTCTTAGAATTTTAATTACCTTTAAAGGGTTTCATACACAATTTCTTTTCTAAGGACTTGCTTTTACAATTTTGGTGCTTACCTGCAAAGAGAGAAAAAAATAAAAGGAATTGAGTAAAACTTCGTTAAAGAATGATAAGTTATTGTTGTTGTTGTATTTTATAATTAAACTGAGAAATCAGAAACTGCTATAAAACCATATGTCAGTATGAAAGCCATTCGGTTGGTTTATTTTTACTTTTGACAAAGACTCATCCTACACAAAACCACAAAACAGATGTGCGTTTTAAAAAGTCTTAAGTGGGTTGTTTTAAAATTGAAATGCACATGTATGGAAGAAATGTATGTACAAATGTTACGACATCAAATGGTGACTGATGCTAAATCCACAAGAATAATTACACATTATTTGAGCGAACAATATCTATCAGCTGTTTTGCAGAGTCTTATGAAATTGTTCTTAAAAGTTACTGAGTCTACTACTAACGGATCATGACAAAGGGGCTTACCACACACTGGGTAACACAATGGGCTATATGGCCACCGAGTAAACTTGCCTGTGAACGACAAGCTCCTCGCTAACTTAACCTAACCTATGGAATCCGAAAGTTACATTTTACAGTACAGAGTACTGTACAGAGTTATATTTTATTATGAAAGAAGGTTTTTTTTTCTAGAGGCTTGGTTTTTCAGAAAATACCGGACAACACTCAATTATTGGAAGTGTATCAGTAGTAGCATAGCATGATGGAGTGAAATAACAAGGAACTTTGCTCTTATTCATACTTTTTCTCCAAAAATAACTTTGCCAGAGCTTCCCATTAAAGTTATTGATGTTATCCTCCATTCAGGGGCTTCGTTGGCAGTGGCACACTTTAAGCCATTCATTCGCTTTACAGTGAACTGAAATAACATTGTGCCGGTAGCAATATTCTATGAACTGCTGTTCCTTCGTCTTTGATGAGGTGTCTGCAACAGGACAGGAGATATCTACGTATTTAATAATTCTCGCCGCTTTCTTTATGGCAAATAATTCCATCTAAAAGGCGCAGCAGCGAATCGATAATCTTATAAATTGAGATATGCCCACCACCAACAACTATTTCAATTTGGAGCGATCGCAACCGAGTTATTAACAATGATTACTGCATTACTTTTCCAAACATCTCTATTGAGTATAGCTGTTCTTAACTTTTCCGAGTAATCATATCGTGGTATTATATGATCAGTAATACCTAAAGTCCAGAATTCGCCAGGTTCTTCGCGTAACTTATATTTGATCCAAACTACTGTTTAGACATGGAGAGAAAACCATCTAAATTTCAAGAGTTACGTGTATTAGGCAGGCAAAATGATTGTAAGAGATACAAAATTTTTCTTATTAATGCTGGATGAAGAATCGTGACAACGTAACCGAAGTATGATAGACTTCAGATCCACTACCGCGTTGGACCAACGAATAAAACAAACCCTGTTTTGTTGCATTCAAAAAGTTACAGACTTATGGGCCCGCCCTCGTAATAGTCAGCATAGTATACATACATATTATATTCACATATGTATGCTGGAAGGCAAGGATAGATTAAAAGAAATGTAATCATATAAATACGTGAACAAACAACAACAACAAAAAAACCTGTTGGCAAAATATTTTGGGTTCTCAATCCAGAGACGAAGACATAAACGCAAACGTTTAATGAATATTAAAACAAAAAACCAAAAAAAAAAATCAAGCAGCCAGCCATCAAAAGACATTCATCCATCCACTGGCAAATCGAAAATAAAAACTTCCCCTAAACTGTGTGACTGTTGGTACTTGAGCTCATTATTAGTACTTGTAGCACTCATTCCCAGGTATGGTACGTATGTACTCTGCAGCAGTTTACTGTCCCAAATGAGAATAAAAAAAAAGGGAAATCATTGTCATGCCGCTGTCAATAACTATAACAGCACTGCCATTAGCAGCGACAGTTAGAGAGACCCTTTACAATAAAGCGAAAACGAGGGTTAAAAATTATTTTTTGACAATGTTTGTTGTTTTTATTGTTGGTTGTTTAGTTTTTTTTTATTATTTTTTTTTATTATATTTTTTTAGTGCGAAATTTAGATTTGTCGGTCCACTCTGGAGCCGTTTTATGTTAAATGAAAACGTCAAAGTCGTCATTTGGTTGTTACTGTCGACTGTTGCCCTGGCCTACACCCTTAAATTTTTGTTCTCATTTTTTTTTTGTGTTTTTGCTTTTTATGAATTTCGCTTTCTATTTATTTCGTTTCACTTTAAATATTATGCCATAGTTCTTTCATGTTGTTGCTATTGTAATTGCAGTTGTTTGTAATTGTAGTAGTTCAGGGGTAATTCGTGGTTATTACTGGGCATTTTTTTTTCATAATTTTTTTTTGTATTTAAGTACACTCAAAGACTAATGTTGGTAAAAAGAAAACGAAAAAAAAGAATCAGAATAACGTCGTCTGAAACTTACTGCGGCCCCTATACGTTGCAACTGGTTATACTTTATAATTTTGTACAAACAGTTCATATGTTGAATGGCTGGTTGCTCGTCGGTTGGCTGAAGATCAAAAGATCTTGATTTTCATTCAATCGGCGAAAAATACGATGCTACAAATAGTTATTTGCAAGTAAATTTGGTTGAAAAAGAGAAACCAGTAAAGACCGTTGATTCAACATGTTGTACAACTGATCACAACGTGTATGGGCCTCATAAGACTTTAAAACTTTACTGAATTAAAAAAAAAATTTTTAATCCAATTGACATACAAATTTATGGTACATATATGCGATGGTAAACAGTCGCAGCTGTACGGTCTCAGAAATATTCACACAATGAAGTCAAAATTATAAAAGAGCACTGGCGAACTAACGTTCTACTCTTTTAAGCATTAACCTTTCAGTGAAACACAACTTCTTTTGTCAACAGCGAAGCAGACATTCTGCACTTGGCAGAAACCTTCTGTAGGTAAAAAAAAGTTGTGCTACAAGATAAATTAAGGCACGTATCAAATAAAATAAATAGTCTTCCCCATATGCTAAGCCCAAGTTGTCAAACGAAAGCCTAAGGAAGTGTGTTACATGAATACAATTTGACATTGTACGAAAGATAAATCCTATGGTGTGTCATGACCACAGTCATGAAATTTATAACAAAAATTCGAGAAAGAAGGTCATTCTAATAAAAAGCGTTTAATCATATCGATATTCTGACATATTCCAAATAACAGTCATTCTTCGGCAAGTCCATTCACAATCATTTTATTTAGAATTTGGAGTACACTTTTAGGATCCTGTGATCTATGGTGTATACATACACACGTACACAATTGGTCATTACAACCCTTCAGTCGGGTTGTTTCTCACACCACCTACATACGTTGTATGTGTAAATTTTATATATGAGTGGCGGGACCTCCAGTTAATTTCAAGTCAATTCCGAACTAGAGATTTTTGAGAAACTTTTCATGGCAATTTTAAATATTCTTCGAGTTTTTCGTCAGAAACTGAGAAGAAGTTGCCGAAGAAATATTTTTATTTTTCGTACTTCGTTTTGTTGGAGCTGTTTAATTTAGGGTTTGAACCGTAGCCTCCCATCGGATAAGCCAACACTCTACTTACTTGACTATGCTGTATACAAGACGTAAAAAAAACGCTTCATTTTCTCTAATTTACATTCTCTCAGTGACTTGAAGCATCATAGGAGATGTCACAAGGCATATTAATCACTTTTATTCTGATTTTTATTTCCATTTATTTGCTTTGTGTTTCAGTTTCATTAATCAAGTTTCTTATAGCTAACAGTTTCTATGATGATAAGATCAGTACCGTTTGCCTTGAATAAAAGTACAAATACTTCGGCTTGTTGTATGTTTTTAAATCTATACACGCTTTAAACGAATAGTTCAAATATTGGAAATGTAAAATGCAAGGGAAATGCACAAGAAAATATTAAGTTTTAATGCCACAATTTTACCACCATTTTTCACTGAGTGTATGCAGAAAAAATTACTCACTTTTTATGAATGTGAGTAAATTTTTAACAGCTCACATCACATGGCCTTGAATTGTGCATCAGATGTAGTAAAAGATCATTCACTTACGCATACATACATACGACTTTTTTCTATGTGACCGTCATAGTTCTCGTTCCGAGTTAAAACAAATTAAAAGTCGGTCCATAATAATAAAGACCTACAAATTGTTTTGCTATTTGCTACCGAATAGAATTTCAAAGGCAATTTAACTTCTATTGGCATTAAATAGAGAAGGGGGTCGTATTAACATTTTCTTTTGTTCATTAGTAATTCTAATTATTATTTCAGCAACGAATTAAAAAAAAAAAACTAGGGGTTGAATTTTATATTTCACTGCTCTAACATGAGAAAAATTGTAACACAAACTAAAAATTAATTATTTGTTCGACTTTCTTTCATTGTGAGAAGCAGAAAATGAAATTCAGCGAAAAGTGTTCATAAATTTTGTTTATGATTTTGATACGTGTTAATAGCCAACTTTTTTTTGTATTTTTCAAATAAAATTTTAGGGTGTTTATTACAGTAGCTACTAGAGATAGTTTTGATTGGATATTCTTTTTATTGAATTATTATTATTCGATGAAGAATAAATGATTAAAATGAAGAAAATTACGCATTTTTCCAATATGGAATTACAATAACAAAACTACATACAAAGACAAGGAAAGGAAAAATAGAAAAAAAAGGACTAAACAACAATAAGATTCTGAAAGTTGTCAGGCCGAAAAGAAATGAGGTATAAATAAAACGAAAAGTAATATTTCGTTTGTAGTAAAACGGGCATGTAACAAAACTGAAAGCGTGTTCTTTTGCAATCCTTGAGTTCACCAAAAATATGTACTCGCTTTTTAAAAAACGTAAGAACGCAACAATACGATACAAACACTGTATAGCATTTGTGCGTTACACTCTAAAGATTTTCAAGCTCTCTTTGGGAATAATTGATGCTTTCTGAGGTTCCTAGATGCTTTGCCTACGTTGTCCGGGCGATCTTCTAAGATATGAATATTAATTCACTTGGGAAACCTTACCCTCGTGTTTTTAAAAGCCCACATTGCTGTCTAAGCGCTCCTGAATGGCTTTCACTATGTCCAGAAGAGTTGCCTCTGTAGATCTTCATGCTGTATGTGCGCCTATGAAGCTGTCCAGCGTTTTCTCCAGTTATTTCAACATGAAAGATGTAAGGGCTAATTGGACGTTGGTCTCCTTTTGTCATTTTCCGCATCTTTGGAATAGACACCATAATTGGTTTTACCTAGGCTGTGGGTTTGAAACCAAGAGTCAGGTTGCTGACGCATACATTTTTTAGGTATGATAATAGTCCCTCTATACCTATTTGTAATAGATCGGGAAAAACTTCATGGCTTCCAGAAATTTTCTTTGGTATGAAAAAACACAGATTTTTGAGTAGCTTTTCATGGCAATTTTATTTACTCTCAGAGTTTTTGCAGGAAATCTGGTGAGAGGAATTCGCCGAAGAAATATTTTTTTATATTTAGTTTTGATGTCTGACCTGGGGTTGAACCGTGGCCTTACGTCTAATAAGCCAACACACTACCTACTAGACTACGGCGATTGCATATCTCATACGAATTCTCTGGAAAAGATTCAGTTCATAGACTGATGGTCCTTAAATAGAGCTTCTAAGTGGAATATAGAGAAAATCAAGCAGAACAGGATTGAAATTACAATGAACAATTTCTGATCTTCAGGAAGCGTACAGAAATAAAAAGAAACGAGACATTTAGACGCCACCGATTGCAGAGGTCTTTGCAATGTTTTGTCGTAATAAAAAATTCATTAAAAATTTTCAACGTCATGTAATAAAAGTAAAAAATAAAAAAAAATAAAATATCTTTGAAATCTATAAATGTTTTTAATAAATTTTTTATACGTTTTTGTTTTCTGTTTTTTTGTTTTTACTGACGCTGCTGATAATTTCGCAATTATTATGTATTCATGTCATCAGCATCATTACAAGCAATGTTTTGGTGTTTCTTTCTTTTTTCTCTTGTATTTCGTATGCCACCGTTGCATGTGCCACATTAACTGAGGAAAAAAAATAAAAACTTTCCAATGACCAAACGAAGAAAAAAAAAATATGTTTTACGAGACATTTGCTGTTGATTTCTTTATTTATTTTTATTTTATTTTCTTTTTTGACTGGTTGTGTTTGGTTTTTTTCGTTTCATATATTCGTTCATTTTTTAATAATTTTCCAGACTAGACGCTGTCTGTAGCTGCCAACACCAGCAAAAAAAAAAAAAAATGAAAAAATAAAATCAAAAGCAGCCACAACAATAAAATCATTATAGAACAGTCAAAACTCCCTAAAAGCCACATCGTCTGTGTGGCAAGTTTAAGGACATTTTACAACTATAACTACACAATACAACACAGACAATACAAAAAAAGAGTAAAAGAAGAGTAAAAAATAACTGTAATAGTTTTGTACAGCTGTATAGACAGAAAGATAAGCAGAGTCCGGAAAAATTTTACAGAACTTTCAATATTTCTACTTGTAGAGGCATTACTATATGTCATGGCTCATTTCTGTTTTAAAACCTCAATAAAAAGTAGAGAAAAAGGATAGATAGAGACACAGAGAGAGAGAGAGATAGAGAATATTTTATATTTTTATTATGAAAAAAAGTGTGAGTGGCTTACAACCAACTCGACTAAAGATGTGAAACAAACCGTCTGTCTGGTTAGCCAGCAAATATAAAACTTAAAGCTTTCGAGTTTTGTGGCATTATAAAAACAGACACACACATGACTATTGCGAACTGGGGGAATGTATTCCCACTTCCATACCTGCATGCATTCTGTGAAATATTATAAATGACTAGAGCTACAGTGTTGAACGTTAATGAAAGTATCGTTCGGAAATTAATTCCTGCACTTTTCGTTATTCAAAATGTTTTTAAACTAGATCGACATACTTTTCTTGGAGTAGTGGCAGTGCATTCATTAAAGCAGATTTCAATCCGCAAATTGCATAATATGTTGCCACAAGTGTCTTTAAGACCCTCTAATCGGTTTAATATAGGTTCCGGGTTGAAGTTTTTGATAATGGTAGGTAATCACATCATTCCGAGCTTTATGACTTTGGTTTGCATTCGAATGTAGTGTGTTACTGTCTCCATGAAGAGCATATTGAGTAAACCTTTTTGAAAATTTAATGTGCCGCAAATAAATAGAAGCCAGAAATCTGCTGTGATGAATTCGCCGAAGAAATATTTTTTCATATTTTCGTTTTGATGTCTGACCTGGGGTTTGAACCGAGGCCTCACATCTAATAAGCCAACACACTACCTACCAAACCACGGCGACTTCAGCAAACATATTACCCTTAACCTTAACAGTTGTCCTCGTAAGCCGAAAAGAGTAGAAAACGGAAAACGTCAAAACAAGATCAGAGTTGATGACAATGTTATATACTTCTAAAAGTCCTGGAGTAATAATTCAGGATCGTTTAAACTTTAAGAAATGTTACAAATTTGTTGTATAAAATGGTGGAAGAACTCTAGCAGTGTCAAGAATAACTAATGTAATGTTATTAAATGGGAAGGAACTCTGAGAAATAGGTAAGCAAAACATATCCATTTTTAGAAGAAGCTGCGGTTATTATTATTATTTGTCGTGATGAGGTGCCTTAGTACTGTGACCATACGATCTATTGTACACCCTTCAAACTTCATAGGGTATCGTTACAATGTTTCCTTTAAGCCATGCCAAATTTCCGGATGCTGCTCGGTAAAAACAATGATAATTCCCTGCCCTGCACTTGATAATGCACCACAGATTCCATGAATGTGTTCCGATGATTTATTCTATCGTCACAGAATCTACAAGTTGGACTCGAAACAGCTTCCGTTCTGTATATATGTACCCTGAATCTACGGTGCCCTATTAAAAGCATGGTTATCAGCTTTAAATTATCTGTTATCCTCAATAAAAGTTTTGATTGCTGGAGCTCGGGGTAGTTCAAACCCACCACTAACGTATCATAACAAGAGGTCTTACCCCACACTGAGCAGCACAATGGGAAATAAGGGCCATAGTATGAACTTGTCTGTGAGCGCCACGCTACCCGCTAACCTTCTCCATGAGCTCGAAATATTTTATTCTGGAAACAAAAATTCTTCATCCTGTTCCAAGCTCCGTTCTTGACTTAACTGTGTACCGCAAAATAGTGCCCCTTTTACTGTAGTTGATGTTGTGGATGAGGGTGAAAAAGAAATGCTTGCGTTACACCATCTGGCGAAGGCGTTAAAGTAATTTATGGTCACAGAAAAAAGAAAAAATTCCCCGTAAAAATGGTAAAGAAGATGGAGGAAAGAATTCTAAATAGTAGTTACGTGGAGGTCAATCACAACTTGAAGTAACACATATCGTATATACCATTTGAGAAAATTTTAATACTTTGAGCCTACCGTAAAACCATAACAGCACCACAAGGTTGCTACAGCTTTATCAAAAACTATTCCGGCAGGTTCAAGATTTGGCCGTCACAGTATTAAACTAAACATCGTACCCTTGGCATATCTGTTTTCTATCTGTTTTAAATGCATTCAAGAAGTTACTTATTATGTCGCCGCTTAGAAGTAGAGCCACTTTGTAAGTCGACTTTTACAAAAGTTTTCGACTCAAAAGCAAAGACGACAATGAAACTACAGAAGACAATAATGGTAATAATAATCATGATGGCAATTTTGATTCTGTCCGCTAATTGAATTGATTATGACGCGGTATTATTTATGGCTATGTCTTCTAGCTTAAGGCGCATACATATGTTTGAAGCGTATGTAACTCATAGACAAAAACCAAAACAAAATGAAAAGTATGATAAACGAAGAAGAAGATACAAAATATAAATTCAATGCTGAAAAAAAAAATATAATAATAATTGGTGATACTGGAGGCAATGGTGGCTGGTGGTTTGTTATTGTCCGTTTATTGAGTTTTCTGAGGCCAATTTATACGATCAAGGTCATGTGTTGAGTAACAATCAAGAAATTTATTGGTTACCGGTTATTTTTAGTTTTCGTCGTTTCGTTTTCATTTCGTATTTTCAATCAGTATCTTTTGTTTCTTTGTTAAACTTTTTCTCATTTTTTCTTTTACACACAAGTGCTGGTATTTAGTTGCTTTTGTTGTGGAAAATTTTTTCTTCCTGCTTCGTTTGCAAACACAAAGACTAGACAAGAGGACTTTTGTTAATTTCCGCAAAAATAATTTTTAAAATCGTAATTAAGCAGAGGGATTTTGAAGAGAGGAGTTACTGTTCTTGTATCAAAACAATATTTTAAGAGATGATACTGAATTGAAAATTTATTTTCAATTAAAGGCCTTTAATCATAAACATCATCATGTTTAATCATAAACATCATCATGTTTATGATTAACATCATCATAGGATTTCATTGTTATATTACTAGACTCTGGCCAAGGCAGCAGCTTATGCCTACCCTTACCGGACACGAAAATAAAATTGAATTTTTTTTATACTTCTTCACAGCTAAAACACATTTCTTTTCCTTCTTTATTGATGTTTACAATAAAAGGAAAAGAAAATTTTCAATTTTTATCTTTAAATTCAACAAGCAAAAGGAGGGTTGAATATTCCCCCTCAAAGGTACTTATTTTTCACGTAACGAATTGAATTTTATTGCTGGCGATCGCATGTCCTTTATGCTCTTTACGTCTACTAAATCAACTGACAAACAGAATTAAAGACTTTTAAATTAGAATTTAAAGAAAAATCCTTAAAAACAATTTCCAAGGATAAGTGCACGGACATATTCGAAGAGGTTGTATATCCTGTGGAGTAGGCAATTACTTTTCAAAATTAAATGCACTTTCCACACAAAGACCCTCTTCTGTGGATAATAATAGTAATGGGGAGGAAGAAAATTTCATTGCGTATCTCAAGAATAAACAAAATTCAAGCATGTGTTTGTGATTTATTTAATTGAGAGCGTAAATGCTTGTAATACAAGTGACAAGCATTGTGAGTAAGAGAGAGAGGGAACACATAATGATAGAAGACATCTTAATGTGCATTTCCTTTTTGTTGTTGGCTGTGTATGTGAAATTGAAAAAAGGCTGTCATTGTCACCATTAAGTGTCAAATAGAATGACAGCTTAAAAATGTCTTTTCCAATCTAATTTAATACACGATACACAAGTACGCAAGAGCGTTAATCAAATATTTAGTGGAAAAAATAGTGTGAAAAAAGAACACAAGTTAGAAAGCAAGACGCAGTAAATGTGACGGGTTTCCATAGAATATAACGGTGAGGCATTCAAGATCTTGGTAACATATTAACCAGAATAGACGTTATGGTAATGATTCTCCGTAAAAATAAAGAAGAATCCACCTTAAACCACAAGGCGGTTGGTGTAAGGCTGCTACGAAGACTTATCTTGCTACAAATTGCAGTGGCCTTATTTACTTCTGGGCACATTGTGCCCTACTACTAGTAGCAATACTTATGTCATTCTGTTCTGTTACAAAATTCAGTATATTATTTCCACTGAAGATAATGAATCGATTTACGCTTGAACAACGTTGGCAGTTATTGGACCAACGAGAAACTGCACGATGATGTCGATTTTGCAAAAAAAAAAAATTATATTTTCGGATGAAGCTCATTTTCATTTTGGTGGGTAGGTTGATAAGCAAAATTGTCGTATTTGGGACTCAATAAACACACACGTGGTCTTACAGAATACAATGCACCCATTATGAGTGACTCTTTGTTGCGGCTTGTGGAGTGGAGGCATCACTGGCCGATGTTTCTCTGAACCATTACGGTCAACGGAAACACCTATCGCACCATGATAACCGATTTTTTTGTACCCGCTCTTCATGATATTGAAGTAAATGATGTTTGGTTTTAACAGGATGGTGCAACTTGCTGCACATCTCATGCCACAATCGATTTATTGTGTCAAACGTTTGATGGCCGTTAAATTAGCCGAAATGTTGATGTCAATTGGCCGCCAAGAAGCTGGGATTTGATAACGTTGGACTATTTTCTGTGGGTCGCCGTTAAGGAAAACTTTTATGTTCAATAAAGCACTCAACGAATAAAAAACGAATTGCCTCAAGACTTTATTATATAGCACAGCCCTTGTAAGACAAAGCAGTAATGGCTAGGCTGACCCCATCGCGAAAAACTACAATCTGGCAGTACTAGGGAGTGTTTTACTGCCGATAGTGTTGGTTTTGGGTTCATAAGAATTCAAACTACCACATTTTGCGTTGAAGATGTCAATTGAAATTCAGCACTGAAAGGATATTAGAATTCTTATTAAAACATTTCTGTGCACAAATATTTCGCATGAGCCAGAAAATATCTTCCATATTTCCGGTATTGAAGCAATACATAAAAAAAACTGTCAGTGTTTTTAAGCACACTGACACCACACACAACAAAACTATTTTTTTTCTACTCAAATTTAACTTCTTTTTTCTCTAGTCGTCTATTCATTCAATATTTCTGTCTAACGATTTATGATGGTGCAGCAGCAAAAAATGTTTCCCAAGGGATGCATTTATATCCCGTTTATTTATTTCTTTCTCTTTTTTTTGTAGCGTTAGAAAAATTCATAACTGTTTCAAAAAAAACTCCACGAATAATAATAAAAAAACGAGCAACCATAACAGTGAATTGCATAGAAAATCTCCTTCAAATCCAGCATCGACTTTGATACCCAGAATTTCATTTAAATCTACGTTTGATATTTTTTTGTTTTTGCATTTGTGAGATACGTAGTAGTTGTTGTTGTTATTATAATCCTTTTTGCACTTCTATCTAAAACGTATTTATTAACACTTCGTTCGTTTAGTTTAGAGCTGAGGCAAATTGGTAGAATTTATTTGTACATCTTTTTTTTTATAAAAAATTTTCAAAGAGGGGTTGTTTTTATTAGATTTCAGAGTTTAAACTCATTTCGAATCTGAGGGATACAACAACAATTGTGTATCGATTGTATGACATGTTGGTTAAAGGTATAAAAATCGATAAATTTTTATGAGTTATTTTAAATGAGGATGCTGTCGATACGAAATTAATTGCCTTTAATAAATCAAGTGATATCGATTGATTTGGTATCGTAAAATATAGCTTCATTGTCTTCCTTAGCGAAATTTCACAAGCTGCACGCATTCGCTTGTAAGTACTCACTGAGAAAAATATTACAAATATTCGCATTGAATGTACTTCTCAACCGAGATCTCTGGGGAATAAAGAGCGGATGATCAATCTCAAAAAAATTACGTAGAGCACATGTAACTGTAACGGCTATATTTTGAGATGATCCCAAGGGATCTAATGGTAGCGGTAACTGTGTCAATCATCCGTGTTGAAGATGATCAAAGAAAATGATCGGAAACTAACATGAATAGAATAATTTGATGCGATACAAAACTGATGTCTACCTAGCGCCACCAAGGTAATTCAGTATTCTCGGAAAATTTAAAAACATTTTTTCTGATGTTGTAAAAATGACTATTTTCAATTAGAATTTCCTGAATATCTTGCTCTACATAATTGAAATAATTTTGGGACAGAAACAAGTTTATTTTACAAAGAATTCATTTGTGAATGATTTCTATTATAAAGGTTTGTGGACCATGTGAGCATTTATAATTGCTCTGTGCTCCTTCATGAGACATAATTTAGTCTACTGTAGCTGGCCGTAATATGACAAGATATGGATAACTTGTAGTCCAATGGTTAAGTAACAGCGACGAAAAGCAAAATCTGTGAAAAACATTGGCACTGTCGGGATTTTGGCATGCTCCCGTATAAAATTCAACTGATTCAGGTACTGAAGGTGCTATAGACAATAACGTGTGTATCCTAAATGGGCTCTGAAGAATTTGGCAACTGCCCCTAACCTTCATGAAAAATCAATTCTGGATGAGTGGATACGCTAACAAACAAAATTATCGAATATTGGGTGATACCAATCTATATGAGATCCATAAGCGTATATTCATATTGTGTGGTCCGAAAGTTGGTCCATACTGTTTTAAGAACGACTTTGGCAAGGCCATCACTGTCAAAGGGGAGCATTACAGGTTGATGATCAACAACCTGTTGACCTGAATTGGATAATCTGGACACCAGCAATATATAAATAGTTTCAATAAGATTGCGCTACGTGTCACACAGCTGATGCCACATTGGATATTCTCCATGAGTAGTTTGAGTGCATGGTCATCTTATGTGAAAGTAATGTAAACTGGCCACCAAAATCGTAAGATTCGACCACGTTAAACATATTTTTATGAGGGTTTTTTAAGTTACAGGTGCATGCCAACAAGCCACAGTATAGAGGGGTCCTCAAAGTCCTTCGGTCGAATTTAGTCAGATTTGTGCACCAAGATAATGGGAAAAGTGCACATTTCGAATGCGCTGTACCCAGAAAAGACGTGGCAGACAATACGTCCTGTATACGACCATGCGTCCTGTAAACAAATAAAAAATTCCATGATATCTCACATATGAATTTAAAACCTCATAATGATATTTGAAATAGTTTCCCCAACTACCAACTGCATAAGCCAAAACTAGTGTGTAAACAGTTGGTATTTTTATATTAGATTTGCACCAACAAGTTCATGCTTACATATCATTTAAGTTTCTGCAAAAACTGGTGTTGCTTTCTCTGACTTTCTACGGAGTCGGGCTGTCGTTCAAAACATTATGTACTCTTTAAACTTCTTTCCGTCAAGGCATAACCTGGCAATACTTAAAAAAACGCAGAGTCTTTAAAGACTGATTGAACTACGAAAAATAATGACATATATCGCATTCAGTGGAGGGCAGATATATAAGAGATTATGTAGTGCAGTTACCAGTTTTATGTCTTTTTAAAAGAAAACCAAACACAGTATTTAAAAATTAAGCACTTAAACTCGTTATATTTCTCTACAAAAGTAATATTTAATGTAATTTACTATTTAAGAAATTATGCGGTATAATGTGTAACGAATTAAATGTTGAAAATTCAACAGAATACATAAAAAACTGGGGTAAACATCCTCTCTCTCTCCTCTCCACCCAAAAAAACAGAATCTGTGCATAAGTTGCAAAACCAATGACCACAAGGGGTTACACATCCAATTATAGATAACCATAGGAGGTTGAATTGATTAAAGTTCTAATGAAACAACAAGTCAAGGGGATTTTACCAAATCAACTGCAAAATTGCCATCAACGCCACACTACTTACCACTTGCTAAATTAACTTTTTACTGTCAGACTGCATTTTTTTCTCGGTTTTTTTTTTTATAAGGAATAGCTACTGGTTGATGTATTGTATTTAGCAAATAATTAAATAAATTAAACACATTATAAAGGGGGGATTTGGTTTACGAAAGCGCCATAATCAGTGAATGGTTTAAATTGAAAAAATCTAAAAAAGCTCTGTTTATAATGTGGTCAAGAACTTCAGGTTAATTACGGACTTGAAAGAGAAACCTTGACTAAATGTTGCCTTTTGAGGAATTTTGTGCACAATTTACGCTTGATAAAGGAAAAAATGAAACTTTTCATTAATTTGATTAAAATTTTTTAATTTCGAAAAATTATACTTTTTTAAATCAATTTTTCTATTTTCCAAATGATAAGCTTAACTGCTGAAATGTTGCTTTTCAGTATACAATACATAACTACATAATTGGTCATTACGACCCTTTAGTCAAGATTACGACCTAGTTTCTTACAAGACTTATGTTGTGTGCGTTAATTTTTATACATGACTAGCGAACGACAGATTTTTGAGAAACTTTTCATGTCAATGTTATTTCCACTCAGAGTTTTTGCTAGAAATCTGCAGAGAGGCAGTTGCCGAAGAAAATTTTTTCATATTTCGTTTAGTTGGTGATGTCTGACCTGGGGTTTGAACCGAGGCCTAATGTCTAATAAGCCAACACTCTACCTACTAAACCACGGCGACTATATAATATCCTGTAGACTATTAAAATGTAAAATTCAGGCGGAAATGTCGGTTAAATAGGCTGTGGTTATGATTATTTTGTATGCGAATATCCTCAAGCGAAACATCACTGTACTCTCCGATAGTTTGGCAGCTATAAAAGCACTGGGACCCACCGTGATGAAATCCAGGACGGTGTACAGCTGCAGCAGACACCTAAACAGGGTGGCGGAAAAGTATGATGTCCACATCATTTGGGTTCCGGGACACAATGACGTACCAAGTAACTGCAGAGCGGATGAACTGGTCAGGTACGGCACAGCCATCGAATTCTCGACTATTTGAGTCCCTCTGGGGACCTGTAAGTTCGTGATTGACAATGCCTTCAGAAATTCTGTCTACCACAGGTGGTCGGCTTCGGATAAGGGCTGAACGGCGCAGAAAATTTGGCCAAGGCTGGATGTAGGGCGCTCTTCAAACCTGCTTAAACTCCAAAGAAGCATGCACAGTACAGTTATCGGTGTCCTAACAGGGCATTGCATTATGGGCACGCACGCGAGGCGCATTGGCCTGGGACACATCGCAAATGATTTCTGTGGAAGATGTTGAGACGAGGAGGCGGATGAAACTGTTCACCTACTGAAAACATGCCCGGCACTATGTCAGAGGAGAAAGAAGCAGCTTAGTTTTAACTACATTGATGATCTGTCGAGCGTTTGAATCGATTCATTGTAAGCTCTAAGTGGGTCCAGACCAGAGATCAGCAACGAGTATTCAAAACGATGAGTAGATTCGAGTCATACTTATAATTTCTGATACTTATACGCATTCATACTTATTTTAATATCATACTCATACTACTCATATTCAAAGTTAGAAATACTCATCGTACTCATACTTAACAATACGCATGATGTTGGTGATTTCGACTCTCTATGATTCTACATATACACGAAGCTCAAAATAAGTATGATTCGAGTACGAACACCACAATACTCGCTAGAAGGTTGTGTGTGTGCTTTGCTTGCTGTCTTTGTCTTTTCTTTTTTCTTCTTTTTTAAATGCAACAATAACTCTTACTGTAAATTTTGATGAATGATTCGAGTGACTCGAATCATTCGTAAGTATTATAAGTATTTTTCTAAATTTATGGATCCGAATGAGTAGGCGTATGAATCAAACAATGAATCGAATGTTGTGAGTTTGATGTCAACGTTGTACTCATACTCATTGCAACCTATACTTATAAATCAATGTTGTAGCGAGTACGAATGAATCAGAGTAGTAGAATTTCAATACTCTTGACTCACTCATACTCAAAATTTCATGAGTACTTATGAGTAGCGAAAATACTATTCATTGCTGATCTCTGGTCCAGACTAAGAGGATAATTGTTGAAAACTGTGATATCACAAAGGGATCTATGCGGTCTAAGTGGATCCACCCGAATTCCTTCGGGGTACAGTCACCTATTTTTACCTACTTATTAAAATGAAAGTCTCAATATCTTCAATAGAAAAAGATGTAAGAAATCACTGGAGTTCGATATCCTTCAGCCTACAGTTTAACAACAGTTCCCTTTTGATTTTAAGTTTTGCCCTCCACTATTGTTTTTCTCAACTACTGATGTTTATAACTTTACTAAATAGAAATAAACACTCAGACCAGCTCGATAATTATACTCTTGTTTTGCATTCATTTAAATAGACATTTTACCGTTCATTCATTCCATTCATTCATTCTCTCACTCATTCAGTTCAGTTCAGTTACTCATTCCTGATTAGTTACATGAATCACTTGTTATTTAATGTCACTTTTCTTTCGTGTATGCTTGTATGTATTCTTAAATGTTACAGTATTAGTGGATTCTTGTTGTAATTTTAAACAAACATACTAAAACAACAAAATATTTACAGAGAGAGAGACATTAAAACAAACACACATATACATATAATGTCAAAATGCATTGTTCTCATGTGATGTTTAGTATTGTACTCGTATATTCGCTTTAAAACACTACAAAGTATTTAACACCCAACAAACATTTTCTTTCAAAAGTACCAAAGCAGTTAGAATATGCATATTGACCGCACATTTCTCTAAAGGATGAAATCTTTTATTATTATATTATTAAGTAATACGAATTATTTATATTCTGACACTGCATAACACAATGGGATATATGGGCCACCGAGTGAACTTGTCTGTGAACGGCAAGCTAGCCGCTAACATAAGCTAATCTATAAATTTTTCCTTTTTCGAGGAACAAAATTTTAGGGCAACTAGAGAGCTGTAAAGGAACTATAGTTTCTATTGGAGAAAGGGAAAACCAACATTATGTCCAATTTTTAAATTGTTCGCCAACAAATTGTGTAAAAAAAAAACTTCAATAAAAAGTAACAATCTCATGAAATATGCGTTTGTAGTCACAAGTTCTGGAGTCATCAATACTAACGATCTCAGTTATTTTGGAAGTCTGGAAAAAATTGGCAACTCTAATTCAATTCAACACTTTCATTTCATTTCTACTAAAGCTACTCCTATGGGTAGGCAAGATACTCTTCAAATATCCGTTACGACTTCTCTGGGTGAAGCGCATCTGTATTACCCAATTTCATATTACTCTGGCGCATTAATCAGACTAAACTTTATCGAAGTCTTGGATAGGTTAGTCTTACACCAACGTCTTAAGGCCTCTGAAGAAAAAGTACAAAGGGGACATCACCTACACGTGAGATGACCTTGCCCTCACATCGCTCGTGCAGAATATCCAATGTGGCATGAGCTGTGTAACACGTAGCGCCGTCCTGTTGAAACCACAGAGTGTTCGTGGCCAGATCATCCAATTCAGACCAAAAAAGTTGGTAGTCAGCGACCTATACATACGGCTGGTTGCTGACAGTAGTTTTGGCCATCATCGTATTCAAAAAAATATGGACACATGACGCCGCCAGTCTTAAATATAAAACAAACAGGTTTTTTTCGGGATCCATTCGAGACTCTTGAATCTTATGTTGATAGGTATCGTCCCAAATGCGACAACAGTGCGAACTGTTCCCGGTCCCATTCAGCGAATACACGTCGTTGTCTATGGTGATTAGGCAAAATAGACTTATTATTTGACAGATGTCTCTCCAACAAGATGGCCATTATCAACTGTCAAAGTTCGAAAGTCTCTACTTAAGCTATCTGTGGCGTCACAGCGGGCCACTATGAGTGCTCAAGTGTGCTTTGATAATCAAAGCTACCACTTTAACCTAACCCACTTAAGTTGTAATTTACCTCATGTAGAAAAAAGTCACTTTGTTTCTGAAAATAATCGGTATCGAATTCCGTTTTACGATTAAATATTAAACCACGCTGTGATTATGGTTTGACATCAAACAATTGGGAAGCAAATGGTTCATTGGGTTTACATGATGTATTTTTTGTTTTACAAGTAGAATGCTATTTGTAGTTGTTTTGTTGTTGCATTAAATAAAGTAGTTGCAGCAATAAAACGTTAGCAATGATAATGACAAAAAATTGCCTTAAAAACTATTACTAAAACACATACAAATACATACACACAGAAAGCATTTACTAACACATGTATTGAATGGAATTCTCTCGACTTACACTACGTATATTTTCTGTTTTAGCTTTTTTTTTTTTTTTTTTTTTTTTTTTTTGTAGTACATTTTTCATGAAAAGCGCACACAAAAATAGTATAAAAGAAAAGGGGGAATACGAAGAAAATTATTTGGAAAATGTTGAAAAACTATTTTTGAAAGAGTGTTGCAAAAAAAAAATCAGAAAAAAGTTATAAAAACAAATAATTTCTTTCGATTTTAAAAGCCTTTCTATGTAACATGATATCATTTGATAATTTGGCATTTGAAGGGCTTAGGCAGGCAGGCAGGCAGCATATATTGAAAACGAGTCAATAATAGTTTATTATTAAAAACATTTTAATTACTTTGTTTCTATTGTTGTGAGTTTATTTGTTTTTTTTTGTTTTTCTTTTAATTATTTTCGTTTACATTACAAATGCTGGCATCAAAGAAAAGGGATTCCATTAATAATGAAATAAAATATTTTCATTCGGTTTTGATTCTAATTTTTATGAAATGGCTTTCGGACATAAATTTATAAAGAAAATGATTTGAACATTTTAAAGTAAGAAATATTTGGACGCCATTAAAGATACTTGTACAATGGGTCAATTTCGACCTCCGGGTACTGTACTTGTCTTAATTGACAAGTACACGTCCTCTAACCTAAAGATACTATAATCGAAATAGATTTCAATAATGCCTTTACTATAGGGACTGGATAGCGAACTGATGAAGAGAAAGATAAAACATGAACGACTTTTGACGTCAAAGTTAATCCACCATACCGATATGGTTGGAAATTAGCCCACCTAACAAAGAAAACAAAAAAGTCTGACATATTTTTTCATTATTTCTGAACACATTCTTATTTTAGCATGATACACTGTTCTTAGAGATTTTTAATAAAAAACGTAATAATAAAAATGTTATTTATTTTTCCAGTTTAAAAAAGTCCGAAGAGATATAAATCCGGCGTATCAGGTGCATCATGAAGCAATTTAAGCTTTAATTCCATAGTTTAGGCCGTCGTAATACTGTAGATTCTTTTCGCCTCTATAAAATAAATAAACATTCAGGATTACGACCCAGCATCTCACACAACTTTTGTTGTGTGTGTTAATTTTATCCATAAGTGGAGGGACCTACAGTTTAAGGTTCACTCCGAACTTTTCAGATTTTTGAAAAGCCGTTTCATGGCAATTGACTCTCAGAGTTTTTGCCAGAAATCCGCTGAGAGGAAGTCGCCGAAGAAATATTTGTTCATATTTCGTTTTGTTGGAGATATTTGCCTTGGAGTATGAACCGTGGCCTCACGTCTAATAAGCCAACACAATACATATTAGACTACGGCGACATCAATGAAATAAATGCCTTGACTAATTCACTAACCAAGCGATTACCATTAGAAAGCAGCAGAAAAGAAAAAATCAAGGCTTATAGTGGGGAAGCACTTTTTAATTCAATGTAATGTAATGCAACGCTTTGTTAAAGGACAAGGTCTTAAAATTGTGAAATTACGTCATATTGAGACGGCTCGTGAACTACGAAGATATCTCAAGTCGCGAAAGTGCACTTAATGTGCTAACCATTCAAAGAGAGGTAGATAAATTTGAAGAACCTACGGCCGTTATGGGCGGTAAAACTCCTGTGTGTTAAGTAAAGCAGCGGTTTTTCGTATCGAAAACATTGCTGCTGTAGACGAGAATATTGTTGAAACCTCGAAAATATTAATTTTACATCGTTCCCAACAACTTTAGATATCACAAATCACTTAGACAGAATGCCTCCAACTGCAAGTATACAAAATTCGCCTTATTGAAGATCTCAAACCAGTGGATCTAGGGTAACGGAACAAAGTAAAGTTAAATACAATTATTTGAAAAAAAAAACACCTATATTCTCCGCTTAAACCCATTTCTATCGGGTGGGCTATCTATCGGTTTAAATCTGAACTATCGGTTGTTTCGAATCTGTGCAGTACTTATGTCATTCTATTCTGTCACAAAATTCAGTATATGATCTCCACTGAACGTAGTGAATCGATTTACGCTTGAGCAACGTTGGAATTTATTGGAAATTTATTTCCAAAACAAAGACAGATGTTCGGAAATTGTACGAAAATGTTGTACAAAATTTAGTCGCAAAGTAGGACCAATAGTGCCAGGTGTACGCAAGGTTATTGCTAAAGTTCGGGAAACTGGTTTCATTGTTGATGCGGCAAGACGTGAGCGTGCTCGCACACAATTCTCAAGAATTGAACATTTCACACACCAGTTTACGTCGATCTCGAAAAAAGATCTCGGTATGACGCCTTACAATGTTCAATTGTTTCAAGAGTTGAAGCCGCAAAACCACCCGCTTCGTTTTCGCTTCGCTAGATTGGGCAACGAGAAACTGCATAATGATCTCGATTATACAAAAAAAAAAAAAAAAAATCATCTTTTCGGATGAAGCGTATTTTCATCTCGGTGGGTACGTTAATATGCAAAATTGCAGTATTTGGGGCTCAGAAAATCCACACATGGTCTTACAGAAGACTGTTTGATGCGGCTTAACGATAACCGGTAGCTGAGCACATTGTTTGACTTCGAATGCTTAGCAATACTGTCCATAACTTTGCAATGTACAGAGCACATGGTGATTTTAACGATATCAGCCAAAAACTTTTTAGACTTTGGCGTTTCTGTAGCAAGCTTTCAACACCAAGGGAAAAGAGCCGGTCCTTAACAGAATTCATTTTAATTATTTAAACCCCAATTAGGTATTGAAATTATGCGTATCAAATCATAAATTTTCAATTGAGATATAAAGTGCCTGGCGTTTGACAATGTGTAGCGAATTAAAACCATAAAATTTCTTGTTTAATTTTTTTTGGGAAATAAATAAAAAAAAAAAAAAAATAATAAAAAATTTCTTGTACTCTAATTACCCATTATTACTGACTGCTAGACACCGAAGCCAATTTTAATAGTACCAGAGACACAGGCACGCTTTACTATTTTGCATTTAACAGCCATCAACGTTGGAGTAGAGTGTATCAAAATTATCGAATTACCACAAACAATGAAAGAATAAAGTTATCAAAATGTGTTGCATGCAATATGCTAAAGAAAACCCACCACCAATACTGCTATCGACACTTTTAAAGGAAAACAAAGCTGCTTAATTATTTAAAGCATAGTTTTTGGTTTAAAAAAGGAACGAAACCCTTGGTGAACATGGTATAGCCATAGCAGTGGCGGTGGGTAATACGTGTTATTTTCATGGTTTCTTTTTCACATTTTGGAAAATCTTTTCAGATTTTCCATCGTGTAACGCGCTTGTTGCTGTTTGCTGATTTAATTAGAAAATCTTTTTAACACAGCATGCAGAGCACCAAAGGGTTTGAGTCATCAACATCAACTATTTACCCTTTGATAAGATTTTGTAAATATTGTTTCGTGCTGTTTTTGGTTTCATTTTAATCCTTTCCTTCTAATTCCTGTGAAACTGAAACTTTCACTAGCAGTATTAGAGACGTGCTGCTGTTGTTGTTGTTGGTTGCAACCTTTTGGACTTGCACAGCACTTTCTATTTAACTTGTGGGCGAGAAGTAAAGTTAAACTGTGTTAATTTGTTGGTAATTTATTTAAATATAGAAAATCTAATTTAATTTTTATTTCAGTTTTAATAAAGAAATACTAACAATGCAAGTTTAAGAGAACTAAACAAGAAGGGCGTTCTTTGTTTGTTTTTCTTGTTTCACCAAAAAAAATAAAATATGTTTTCGTTTGACAAAAATTAAAGAAAAACAATCAAGATTGGGCTTCCTTAGGACAGCATCGAAGGATGGACTATTTATTCCATTCCTTAAAAACCATACCACACACGATCCTGAATGAGACAATTTCTCTGGTAATTCGCAAATTGTTTTGAAAATTGAAAAATGGGACTTACTCTATGTATCCCACTATATAGGCATGGTATCAAAGATTCAAAAACAAGTCTTACTGTAGGGCGTTCCTTCGGACCCGAGATATAGCCGACGAAGCTAATTGGTTTCTTCAAAAGTTCTCAGAAATAAGGAAAGGACCGGAGATATAGAAGTTGAAACTAATACAGTGGGCGAAGCTAATATATTTCTCATCGAAAAAATAAAAAAGATGCAAGTCAACGTCCAAAAAATGCAAGTCATCAACCAAAAAAATGCAAGTCATCGACCAAAAAAGTGCAAGTCATAGAATGACACAAAAGAACTACAAACTAAGCAACCCGAGTTACGTTCAAATGTTCTAATGAATGTATGAATGCTGACATCCACATATGCTAGATCAGTTAAGCAATTCAAAAAGTTTCCATAAAAAACTATTACTGATAACAGAGTAGTGACAGAGAATGTGAATGATAGTCTTATCATCCTCCATGTGACTTCAGCTCTACAAAAGTCGCGATGCAGAAGAACTTGTTTTCTCGCATTCTCACACCAATTAGGTAATGACGTATAAACGCCCTAACTACCATAAGCAAGCCGAACTTGTCAATTCTGAATAAAGCAAATAATATCGTGCGATCATGAAACGACTAAATCTACGGCATTTCAACATTGGCACAATATTTAGCCCCTATCCAGTTCTCAGATATTGGCAGCATGTAAATGTGTTTGATAGGAAGTCTTGTTAATTTTCAATTGTTGAAATTTTTTTATGTTCATTATTGCGTCAAGTGGCCTTATAAAGTTTTACCCGTATCAGTAAGAGACAGCAAATGTTCGGCTAGGCAACTTGGATGGCTTGTAGTAGTGGAAAATACACGCAATCACAAATTTCGACAAAATTTGATGCTGAAGGCGGTGTCGTTAAGTTAGTAATTAACCAAACCTGTGAGCTTCAGCACTGAAGTGTATTTCATGAGTCCATAATTACCGCTGTTATCACACAAATATGTTAATATATTTTGCGATGTAGGGCACTCAAAAGTTGGTCTACACTTGTTTAGAACATTTGCAATAAAAATTTTTACTTTAGTAAACTCTTATAAACTACACAGAAAAAGAATCCACCACCATTGCTGCTGGAGAACACAAATCTATTAAAAATCGAAATAAAAATATTTCACAAAAACCCTTAAAACAAAAATAAAATATATCACAAGGTCCTCGGTTTTTATCATTGACAGTGTTTGATGTCTAGTCGAGTGTTAAATTTGTGCAAAATTATTGTGATTGCATGCAGGGCAAAGCAAACGCAGCAAAAAAATTATTAGATTTTGCCATAGAAGTATTGGAGGAAGTTTTTTTTAGAAAATGGGGGTTATTTCTTCATTATTATTACTATGAGGGTGACCAGAGTATGTGTATGAGTTTCCCATAGATATCCTTTGTTCTTCTTACAATACTTTTAAAAGATGTTTTCTATAATTAAGTTTCTGTATTAAATTCGATTTCAGATACAATAAAAATAATTGAACACTACTTTATAAAAGATACGAATCGATTTCATGCGGGCAATACTTAAGAAATAACTGCGTAAAATCTCTAAAAACTAGCATTGTGTAGAGGAAAAGTAACAAACCACAAGGAGATTTTCAGTAAATAATTAAAGAAAAAAATATTATTAAAAAAATACAAGCAAATAGAAATAAAGTTTAAATATTCAAATGGAGGATAACACAGCAAACTGTGAAATAGCTGACAATAATTAATAACAACGAAAGTTTTTTTTTTAATTACTTGTCGACAAACACAATGGAGGTTCCTCAATTGGCTGACCGACCATTTTGGAAAAAACTTATTTCATCTCGGCATAGTTTTTGAAGTGATATTCAAAAACTTCTACTCTTTTTCTTAAAATAGCCATTGATCGCGGACTTCACCTCGATTTTGAATCAAATTCTTTAATTTGCACAGCACAGCTTTCTCATTCCTAAATATGAAATGGAAAGTATTTATGAAATACCAAAGCAATTTAGGTTAAAATCTAGAACACAAAAAATGTCGTCATTATGCTGGGTGCTTGGCGTTATTAGCAACGAAGGTAAGGATGAATTGCCAAGTTCACGCTCAGCTTTGACAGCTACAAAAGAAGAGAAGTCGGTGAAGCCACCAACAGCCTTCTTCTTGGGAATTGTTGAGGAAAAATTCGATTGTAGGGTTGCAAGAGTCTTATGACCAAAACTATTCTATAGAAACGAAACTAATCCTAAGCATGAGTAGGCAGGAGGTGGAAGCTACCATAGGAGTTGCAACATGGCATGGCCGCCTAGGTGTATCTCCGATTTGTTTAGTCTATGTGAAGGAGCAGATGAAACAGTGGACCATTTGTTATGTCACTGGGCTTGTCTGTAGATACTAGAGGTGTGCACAAGACATTCTGCTAGCTTACCCTTCACCGAATGCAATACTGTATTGTACTCTTTTCTGTTGCTCTTGATTTTACGAGTGCACTGAAATGTGTATTTCTCTTTTATTCAAAGTGTGCAACAGCACTCGTTTGTCTGTGAAGTAACGGAACTATGCTTTGTGTAGTAAGAGCATATTTCACTACTGAAGCTAACTTTTCAGTATTGTCAAATGAATTTCAGTAGTGTATTCGCTGAAAAATATGCGTACATAAGTGTTTCTATACATTCCTTGCTTTCGCCATAAACTCTTTCAACAACAATCTCTCTTCAAAGTGCTATGTTAATATTCGTTGTTTTTGTTTGTTTGTTTTGTTTTTTAAAAAACACAATCCATTTTTTCTTTCGCATTTACTGAAAAAAGAAATGCACGTTGTGAGACTATGAAGAGTACAATAATTTTGTTGCACTCTTCACTCAACTATCTTTTATACTGTTGTACAATGGTTTACGAGTGCAGTTGTTTTTTTGTACTCTATCTTTGCTTCACACTTATTTATATTTGCAGCTACAATCAATATGCAATTTTATGTGTCTCTAGTAGATACTTAGGCAGAAGGGGCTAGCTAGTTTCTCGATTTTTTGAGGAACTGGTAGACCTGAACGACTGCAAACTTGCGAATCTAATAGAGTTCATAAACGGGCTAGAGTGATACCTATAGAAGGCTAATATGGCCGTAATGGTTAATTATTATTTTGGCCTTTATTTCATTTTATTTTTCTCTTTTTTCTTGATTTTGTACATTCATTTTTCTCTCTTCTTCTTTTTCTTTTTCCTGCTCTTAATTTATGAAGGGTCACACCAGACCAAAAGTTTTCTAGGTGAAGGCAAGTGTGCAGCACCCTTTCAACATAACCTAATGTCGTCACGAATAAAGTCCTTAAATTTCAGAGGTTAACATTCTCTCCAAATAACTTCTGTCACTCAGAGAAGATAATGCCGCCTTTGAGAAGGAGTAAGTCTCAATGAGAAAAGTTTCTTATCTCTATCTTGTTGCCTTCTAAGGTAACTTGCTAATTTTGTTTGCTATTTTTATTCCCTACGTCTTCAAATCAACCTCTACATCAGGTTTCCTTGATAGTTCCTTTCTTCTTCCTTGAATAGGTTATTGATCGAATGACTTATTGACGTTGTTTCGCTAAACGATCACAGTATATGTTACCACCGCCAAGATTAGGTGGAAAATACACCTCCAACCAGAGGCCAGAAAAAAATTTATATAGTACGAGCGATTTAAACCTTACCAAACTCAAACATTTCACAGAGGAAACACTAGGGAATAACAAATGACAACTTGAGGATATTAGGGTTGAATTCAATCCATGTTCAGCTGAAAAACTGCTTTGTGACTGTCCTACTTGCCGTTACGGTATTAACCTTCACAGTTTGTATTTACAATTATTGATAGATAACTATTTTCAAAAAACAGTTATCGATCACTGCATAAATTTAGATAGAATATCGATGAATATAAACAATTTTATTTTGGACAAATATTATACAAGGGGACTATTTTTGCTATTTAGAGAATAATCGATAACAAGAAAATGTTTGTAATAATTATAGAGCACAATTATCGATATCCGTATTTTATTATCGATAACCGTTGAATATATCTATCTATCTATCGATTGGATAGATAACTTTAAGGCATTTCAGTTTAAGTAAGGAACTATAAGAAACACCAGAGAAACCTCGCAATTTAATAGGGTCCCATGTGTTGCAATGGCATTGTATTTCCAATGTACAAATTTAAGATATTTCATCATCGCCTTCATACACTTCATAGATAACAGTGGTGTCATTTAAAGTTTCAAATATTCTCTCTACTGGGGGTCTATTTGCTGACGCAGACAAAGATGACAAACAGAAGCTCTACAAACTACCCCCTCCTATTCATTTTTAGAAAATTAGAGTTTTTAGACAAAAAAAAAATTAATTGAGAAATTTACCCCTTGAGAAAAATAAAACAGTTACACAAACAGAAACAAAAAAGAATTAAAATTTTTCTGTCGATTGTATTTTGTGAAAAAAAAAAACAAAATTTTTTCCCACAATTCCTAATCAATAAAAATAGAAAGATAAATTAAATAAATATTTGGCTACTGTTGTTGTGTAGAAACAATAAAAAAATAATTAAGAAAACAGTAATAAAACATCGAAAATGTTCAGATAAAAAGCAAAAGCAAAACAAACAAAATTAAAAGAAAGAAAAACAAAAAATTTTGTAAATCATATTCAAACAACAACTGATTCGCACCCAATAAGGAAATACACACACTTGATACGAGAGTTGCGAGAGCTACAAACTCATTAAAAACGTATAAAACGCTGAACTGAAGATGAACACGATGGCGATGATAATGATGATGAAGAGGAATTTATGTCTGACTTCTGGCGAATACAAGTATGTTGCACTTAATAATACAGAGATGCAGCAGATGTGGCTGCTACATTTGTGGCATTTGAAATTCAATGCATTTGTTATTTTTTTTTATTTTTTTGCTTTTGCTTTCTCAATTCCTCTTGAATGATAAACAAAACAATTGATGAGATGAGGAAAAAAATCCATTAAAACAAAAGAAAATCTTGGATAGAGACAGAGAAAAAATATGTAAATAATGCCTGCCTATAATGGAAATAAAAATTTCTTTTATGCATTAGACGGCAGTTATTTAAAGAAATGAATTATTTATGAAAAATTACACTAAGAACGGTATAACGTTTAATGCTTATTTACATACACATATGGTTCTATATAAGTTGATACATATGCATAATAAATGTTTTTGAAACCCACTGCTAACTTCAAAATATTTCACAGATTCAACTTCTTCTACAGAAGTGTTAAACCTATCATATATATATGAAATGTCAGCCCTCTAACAACGCCGGGTCATATCTGTTATATACCGTTAGAAATATGCCTGTGTACAGTAATATACACCACCGGAGACCTCGAATCGAATAAAGTTCTTTCAAGAACTCTGATTTAAATGATGAAGATATCACAATATCAACAATATTAACAGAAGACCCATTCCAGTTGAGTCCCCACAAAACAATGAGAAGAGGAGTTTAGTGAAAACGGTGAATCACTTGACTGAAGTGTACGATGAACAATTCTGTCATTGGACACTGTATCGCATTGGCCTAGTGCACCTTGCAAATGATTTCTGTAGAAGTTGCAGAGATAAAGAGAAAGATGAGACTGTTCTTCACCTACTGGGAACATGCCCGGCACTATGACAAAGGAGAAAGAGACATCTTGGTGCCTACTACTACGTCAATGATCTAGGTGATTTGTTGAACATTGACATCGGCTGTTTGAGTCAATGCATTCGAAGCTCTAAGTGGTTCCAGTACTAGGGGATAATTGATGAAAACTGTGGTATCACAATGGGCCCCCCGTGGCCTAAGTGCGTTCATGCGCATTCCTTGGGGGGGGGGGGGGGCGCCCACCTCTACCTACTCATCTACCTATCGTGAATATCTTCTGACTACACATATTAGAACCATTATTGATCATTGTCTGCTGAATGAAGAAAACTGCCGACTACATCAATGTCCACCATGAGTCTTAAAATAGCTGCAGTCCACAGACAGACAAAACTACAAAATAAAATAGTCCCTGTCACCCCATGTCAAAGCTATTCTATCTTTTTAGGCTACAAATGCCTAAGAAGTAATGAAGAAGAAGATCGGTTACGGAAGCTCCGAACATAATGAATAAGAATAAGAGAGAGCTGGTGCTTGGTTGAAGCCAAAGTTCATTCGAGGACATGTTGCGGCTCGTTGTGTGAAAACCAGTCTCAAAATTTAATAAATTCTGTAATCGATTTGTTTAATAATAAGTAAGGATGATCCAAATGAGAGAACTCTACGTCGAGCTAGGGGAGAGGATTGGCAACTAAAGTAGATACATAATGAGGCCACGGTTCAAACCCCAGGTCAGACATCTCCAAGTTCGGCGACTTCCTCTTAGCAGATGCCTGGCAAAAAACTCTAAGAGTAAATAAAAATTACCATGAAAAGTTTCTCAAACATCTGACGTTCGGAATCGGCTTTAAAGTGTAGATTCCACCACTCATGTATAAAATTAACACACGCAACATAAGTGGTGTGAGAAACTAGGTCGTAATTGTGACTAAGGGGTTGTAATGACCAATTAAGTTTGTATGTATTTGACAGAAATAAATTTAAAACAGATATAAACAGAAACTAAACCACAAATGAAAGGCCTGCAAAACGTTTACAAAATATGGAAATGGAAGGGGAACCAAAGTACAGACTAAGTAAACGTCACTGAGTTCTAAAGCTAGCAAAGAAGATCTGTCACCTTGGAATTCTGAAAAAATTAGTGTTCATTACTGGTGGTTTACTTTGCGAATGATTTGCTTCCTGACGTCAAAAATGGCATTATGTATAACTGCCAAAGCCAAAAACAGCATAAGGCTGGCCACCTAAATTCTATTGCAGATGAATTGAAACTGGTTAGGTAGGTAGGTTGGAGTGCTAGCTTTGATACCAAAAGTTCCCTTGAGCACGCATAGCGGCCCTTTGTGACGCCACAGGTAAACGCAGTCCCTATACTGACCAAGTTCCACCAAACTAGATAAGAAGTTGGTCAACGCAACGGCTGCACTAAAACTGGGTATGATAATAAAGACTGCAAGAAGAAGAGAACCTATTGACTACTAGGGTTGTTCCGAAAGATATTAAATAAACGACTGCCGAATACTTTAACCCACTACATTGCAATGAACAAGCTGAGTTTCGTTTACAGAAATCTGGTGTGGAATATGCAGTTAATTATTGAACAATCAGTCGTATGATGCTTACATCTACCAACAGCCTGTTGGTGCTGTTAAGTTGTGTTCATTTATGGACAAACTTTGATTTTAAGATTCTTAACGAAACTGCATACATTTACATGCCCTTCTTCTATAATTTTTGTATTCTAAAGAAAAAAAAAAAGACACTAAAATTACAACATCATCACTTTTCTACAACAACACCAACAACAACAACTACAGCAACAATAATAACTAAAAAACATGAATGGCAACAATAAGTCGGCAACTCGTAATGAACCACAAAATTTTCTTCAGAAGAACATGAGCAAGACAGCAAATGAAAAAAGTAGTGGAGAGAAAAAAAAATATTTTCATTACATATTTGCAGAGCTGGGAATACACATTGGTTAGGGAAAGACGAATGAACTTGAAGAATACAATATATTCTGTGTAAAAAATATAAAGAAAATGCGCTACAACAACAACAATAAGAGAGAAAAAAAGTCAAGGGTTAATATCCTGTAATCAAAACATAAAACAACATTAATTCAACGTATCAACAGTAGCAGTAGTAGTGCACAACAGAGCTGTTTAGCACCCTGGGTAGAGGATGAGGCAAAAGAACATATTCTCGTTCGAGATACATTTAAATCTACTTCAACAACAAGAATAAAAAATTTCAAAAAAAAAAATATTCTTCTGTTGCCAACAACAATAACAATTAGAGGAACAAGAATTATTATGTAAATAAATGGGTGTTAATAAGTTTCAATTAAAAAGTGCTGCCGTTTAAACAGAATTACTTGGAAAACTACACTCGAAGAAATTAAATGATGTCGAAAAAGATACACGCAGAAAAATAAATGGAACGATAACAATCAAACGAGATAAATGGGATTTTATTATCGGTAATCTGTACATTCCACAGTTACGGATTGAAACAAACTCGATTGTCATTTGAAAGCTTTAAAATTATTCGTCGATGGGTTAAAAATCAGACAACGTCAATATATGATAGGATTTATACCTGTAGCCATTGCTCTGGAGATTGTCAAATTACTGGTAAAAAGTTCTGCAAAGGATAAACCATGAAAATAACGAATTTAAACTTTAGTTCATAGAAAAAAGAGGTCATCATAGAGAAATCTGTAAAGCGAGTGGGGATGTCTATCTTAAATCTCGAGCACTCGGATCTTATGAGGTTAACTATAGTTAGACCGGGGAAATAAGATTTCCCTCTGCAGGGTGCCAGTTAATGTGGGAATATTCGGCAATGTGCAAGTAGACCAAGTAGGTTTAAAACAATCGAAACCTTTGTTAGGAAATTACAAGAGGAGAAGATCTGAGACTGAGAGGGAACCGATCTGGGCACTGTTGACTCAGGGAACAGTTAATCACAATGGGGATTGTCTCTAGCCATATCTGTGACGATGAGAATGACGCATCGGAACACGTTCTTGGAATCTGTGTAGCAGAAACACATCCAAGGAGAGAACTCTTTTATGCATATCAAGTGCAAGGAATGGGAATTGCCATTGCTGACACCGAGCAGCATCCTGAAATTTGTCAGAGCAATAGGCTTGAGAAAGACACGAAAGCGTTATCCTATTAAGTTTGAGAGGAGTACAATATTTCGTATGGTTGCAGTACTAAGGCACCTCTACACGACTACAATACAATACAGGAAATACATACTCGTACAGAAAAAATGCGTTCTCTTAGGTGATAGTGTGATTGAATGAATCGTGAAAATGTGGAAATTTATGTATGACGAGAAATCAAAGTAAATCGCCGTAGTCTAGTAGACAGTGTTTTGGCTTATTTGATGTGAGGCCACGGTTCAAACCCCAGCATAGACATCTCCAACAAAACGAAATAAGAAAAAATATTTCTTCAGCGATTTCCTCTCAGTAGATTTCTGACAAAAACTCTGAGGGAGAATAAAATTGCCACGAAAAGTTACTCAAAAAAAAAAATCTGTCTTTCGGAGTCGACTTTAAACTGTAGGTCCCACCACTCATGTACGCACACGGCATAAGTTATGTGTAAAGCTAGATCGTAATCGTGACTCAAGGAGATTTGTAATGATCAATTATGTATGTATTTGCACACATTACCTACTAGACTAAGGCGACTTCTGTTTTGGAAATTACTTTGTTAAATATTTCGATATAAGACATGTGAAGGGTAATCGAAAAAAAAGAAATAAGTTGGCGAGATCAGGAACTTATTTTGCAAATTGTCAACCGTAGCATGAAAATAGGAAAACGATACGAAATATAGCACGAGAGCCATCAAATATTGCATGGAAACTTGTAGAATTAATTGCCCTATAATTGCTAAAAAATTTTTTTTGAAGATTTATCTTCTAAATTTTTTTTAACATCTTGACTTTTAAGCAGAGTTAATTCGAGCTAAAAAGACATTCAGACCTGTATTACAATCTTAGATTACAATATAAGCAAAGTTCAATGCAGTTGCCAGAAATTTTTATTTCAACCTCAAAAAAAAAAAAAAAAATTCAGTGCAATTTAGCAAAGATATGAAAGCAAGAGAGGGGGAGTAGATGAGTGGTTGTAGAGCAGTTACCACTTAGAATGCTGTAGGGCATAACGAGTTTTAAATTTGTCAGTAATTATATTTCAATTAATCGTATTTCTTATGAATGCGATAAAATTAACACGTTTTACTTCCACGAATTCTTAATACAAATTCTGTAGAAGTCACTTTTTTTCGGCGGGATTTTTGTACAACAAGATTTAAAAAAAAAAAATTTTTTTTCAATGAAATTAAATTTTACCTGTGATCGTATATTTAGTGACTACAACTAGTTTTATCCGCTTACCTGGAAAGAAAAAACAAACAAATCGTAAATATTGGGTTATTTTTAAGAATATAATATTAATAAAAAAAAATCATATTCAATAAAAGATGCAATAAATAAAATATAACAAAAACGAGAGGTGTTATGACAACACCCAGACACAACGAAATTTGCTGTGTTGTTTCTAGAAGGCAAATTTTGGGTAATATTATGTGGAGACCACCATCTATCGGTTTAAATTTGAAGCATCGGTTATTTCAGATCTGGCAGCACTTATGTCATTCTATTCTGTCACAAAATTCAGTATATTATATCCACTGAACATGATTGAATCGATTTGAGCTTGAACAATGTTGGGATTTATTGGGCCAATGAGAAATTGCACGATTTCGCTGTAAACGAAAATCATCTTTTCGGATGAAATTCATTTTCATGCTGGTGGGTACGTTAATCAGAAAACCCACACGTGGTCTTACAGAAGTCAATGCAGTCCTTACGAGTTACTGTTTGGTGGGGCTTGTGTAGTGGAGGCATCATTATCCCATATTCCTTTGAAAATAAGGACGACGCAACCATAACGGTCAATGCAGACATCTATCGCACCATAATAACTGATTCTTTTGTACCCGCTCTACATGGTATTGATTTAAACGATGTTTGGTTTCAACAGGATGGTGCAACTTGCCACACATCTCATGCCACAATCGATTTACTGCGTCAAACCTTTGATCACCGTTTAGTTAGCCGAAATGGTGATGTCAATTGGCCGCCAAGAAGCTATGATCTGACACCGTTTGACAAATTTCTGTGGGGCGCCATTAAAGAAAAGTGTCATGCCGGTAAACCAGAGACAATTGAGCATTTGAAGGCTTACATTCCTGATGCCATCGCCGAGAATCGACCCCATACACTTGAAAAAGTGCACAAAACTTGGTCCGATCGAATGAGGTACTGTGAGGTCAGCCGCGGAAGCCATATAAATAAAATAATAATACATTTTAATCGGAACAATTGTACTTCACAACAAAATAATAAATTTGTCAAAATTTCAAACCGTTTTTGTTTTATTGCATTTTTAAATTATAACTTTTAAATTTGCCACCCTGAGGTCTTCGTACTTGCGGCCTCTTAATAGGGCAAATGATGTCAAACAGAGCAAGTATACGAGATCATAGATCTCATGTCGGCCAACCTAACCTACCACTGATTTTCTCCAATTTCTTTTTAATTTAAATTTTCTTTTAGATTGCAATTATTTGTGTCTCATAGTTTCTCTGTTTAATTATTTCGATTTTATTTAAACATTAATTATTCCAGTGTTTCTTTTGTAATTAATGGTCTTTCGATTAGTATTTTATGGTCATATTTACAGGCAATTATTTTTTCTTTTTTTAGATACCATTTATGTTTCTTACAAATAAAATACTTTAATTGCGTTTAAATACAAAAATATTGTTGTGGCAATCAAAAGATTCATTAAGCCCAACTATTGATGATGAAAATAATAAGCACGATAGTAATGATGATGATTGAATGCGATTGCAACGGAAGTACAATTAAAATGGTAACCCAATAATAATTTCAATAAAAAAAAAAAAGAAAAATAAAAACCAAATTTGTTTACAGCAATAATAAAAATATTTAAAAAAAAATAAGCGCTTTTAAATACATATGTACGTACATACATTGTAACCGATTAAATACACACATTGATTGCTGACGAATAAAACGGTTTGAAAACGCTTTATTACCACCATTTGTATGAAATACGCTTTTTTCTTCGCTTTTAACCAGTATTTTGCGTAATTGTTGCGGTGTGCTGACAGAAACTACATATTTTAATGGATATACACATGTACTCTACTAAAGAAAATTTATGACTTTTAATTCCATAGGCAGTTGACAGATAAAGAAAAAAATATACACATGGATTGAGAGGGACTTTCAATGTTATCTCAAACAAACATTGGCTTGATGGGTGTGAGGAGTCAAGCTTTTATTTAAAAGAGGAATTAAATTCTCAAGAGAAAAAATTCTTTAGTGTTGAAAATAATATTAAAAAAGTGTGAAACAAACAGATTACGAAACATAAAATTATTATTTGCATGTAAAGGGGCTTGGTTTAATATTTACAGCGATTTCCACATGCAAAATGTTACCAGAAGATATCAATTTTTTTATTTAATTATTTGTTTATTAGGAAATTTTAAAATTTTATTTTTTTAAATAATTAAAGAAAAAAAACATTACCATAAAGTACTAAAACTAAAAAGTACCAAAATTTAAAAAGTTCTAAAACCACAAATTTTAATAGTTAAAATAAAAAAGTTTATGGTAAATCTTTACCATAAAAGTACTTAAACGATAAAGTACCAACAATTTAAAAAGTATTAAAGCTATCAATTTTAATGGTAAAAATATAAAAGCTATGATTTTCATTATATAAAATATGTCTGTCTTCTAGAGGCAAAAAATACATAGAAAGAGTATGCACAATTGTATTAAAATAGTACCAAAAGTGTTTAATGAAGATATTCAAAATTAATAAACAGAATACAAAAGGTACCAAAATTCAAAAATACCGTAACAGAATTTTACATCTTTTTGTATAAAAATAATTAAAAGAAAAATCAACATCATAAAAGTACTAAAACTAAAAAGTACCAAAATTTAAAAAATTCTAAAACTACAAATTTGAATAGTAAAAATAAAAAGTACTATAAATTATGTCTGCCATAGTATAAATTATGTCTGCCTTCTAAAAGCAAAAAAAAAACGTAGAAAAAGTAAACACAATTGTATTAAAAAAGTACTAAAAGTACTAAAAATAATCAAAATTAATAAAAAAAAAAATACAAAAGGTATTAAAATGCAAAAATACCGATACGAAAAGTGAGAAACAAAAATATCTTTTAAATAGTAAACAATAATTCCGAGTTAATATATAAAAACGTTTATAATTTTTTTAAAAATCTGTAATTGTTTCATCTTTGTTTAGAAAAGTACCACAAGTATTTTATTTGTTGTTTGACTTCAAATTATTGAGTAAATCTTCCCTGCGGTATACAAAAATAATTTAATATCTATAACTAATAGTACCTGAAAGTACTTGCAGCAAAAACTGTAGAGTATTCCAGAAAGATTTACACACACTTACTCCAAATAACACAAGCGCAACAATATTATTACCTCAACTGCAGTAATGGGTGGCGGTGTAAATACTAATGAGTCAGACGCTCTTGATGTTCTGGGCATGAAAATTCAGTGTGATGTTCGTGGGAACCAGCACATTTTTCAAGTGTCGAAAGAAAGTGCCGCGGTTTCTTAAAATGGTGCATGAAATGCATCACTTCATTTGATCTCCTTACTTTTTGCAAAACCTATATCCGATCGAGAATGGAATACAACTCTCATGTATGGACCGGTGGCTCAAAGTCTATCTTGAGGCTTTTCCACCAGGTACAGAAGAGGGCAAAGGTGCTCATTAATGACGATGAGGTATCCAACTCTATTGATTCATAGGAGAATCGTCTGAATGGGGGTTCTACCGCTGGTACAATGGATTTAGCTCCAGCGGGAAATAAAGGGACTTGTTCCCGAAAATCGTATATTCTTACGTAGCAACCGTCTTTCTCATACAGCACATCCATTTGTGGTCGATTGGCTAGTGGATCGCTTCCTACATAACAGACTAAATTCGATTTTTAGCCAGACTATCCATAAATGGAACTCCCTACCTGTAGAGTTTAATTATGATTATAAAATAAGTTCTTTTTTTGGAGAAGGGTCGTGTAAGAGAATAATTGAAATTAACAATAAAAATTCGCTTCATTCATATAAAAAATGTAACAAACAATGAAGTGTTGAAAGATAATGAAAAAAATCGTGGAATCAAAAGAAAGTATAGATTTGCAGACTTAAGCCAAGCATTTTATAAATTACTGAAAGCCATAAAAAAGTAATTTTGGTATCGAAACATTCTCATGATGAATACTTTCTTTATTACAACCTTAAGCAGACGTAGTTGTATGGGAGGCCCGGCCTACCTATTCAACCAACTCTAGAGGTAATGAAGTGAAAAAATGTTCCAATATATGATGAACTCCTGCTGAAATCGTATTAGATGCAGGGAAGTTGTATCGACCACAATTGATTCGTTTGAAGCGAATATTGTGTGAAAATACGGCTAAAATATGCCACCAATAATGAAGTCGTAATATACCATCATGACTACGTTCGGCTACACGTTTCATGTCAATATGAAAATTATTTAGAAAATAGGTTTTAATCGATGAAGAACGCTTTCACTAGAGAATGAGCTTCGTAACCCGAATTCGTGTGATTCGTTTTTATCTTAAAACAATTCGCAGTCATTCTTTGTGAAAGGGCCGCGAAATAAGTGCTGCATTTTTAGTATAAACTTCTGTAGTAATTAAAGTAAACTGTGCATGATTGCAGGGCATTCATAAATTCGTTTAGTATCGATTTAACACATTAAAAGCATGTATATTAAAACACACATTAAAATCACTGAAACTGGTTTAAAAGCAATAGCAACAGAAAAAATTGCAATTGTTGGCCATTTATTGGCGATTTTTGCCCATAAATTGTGTTTTAAATTATTTTGTTTTCATTTTTTTTCGTATCTACTAATGACAACAACAACAATAAATATTTAATACAAGAAACTTAAGTTTAAATTAAAAAAACAAACACATTTACGAATGGTCTGGTGGTAGTATATTTGGCTAGTTTTTGATTTATAACTTGACGGCTGCGTTGGTTTAAACTTGCTTCCATTACAGCGGCAGTTTCTGTTTCGATTTCAGATTCAGTTTTGAACTGGTAAACTAAATATGTATGAAAAGTGCTTCTCATTTATTAACTTAAGTCGTAACTACATAAATAGTAGCGTGGAGGTTAAAAAATATTTCAAATTAATTGTCGTTTATTCATTCGTTCAGCTTATGGGAAATGGTGTAATGAAATCGAAAGAAATTTCAGGTAAGATACTCATACAGAAACTCGTTTACCTTGCCACTTAACAGTTTATATTTAATTTTTCTTCTTTTAAAACAACAACAACTACAAAAACTACAAGTGGTGGTGGTATTACTAAGCTTAGTAGTTTAGTACTTGTCTTATTGGTTCTTTGTTTTTTTTTTTTTTTTGTTCATTCATTTATTTTATTTGTTAGTCATAAAAAAAAATAAATAAATTCTTGCATTTGTTAGTAAACCATGTGTAAAATCGCTTTTGTTTAATGGGAATGGATTTGAAATTATAATTTAAAGGCTAGAAATTTAATGAGGTTCTATTCGATGGGAAAACCCACAACAAGTGCCACATGACTGTTACGTTCCATTCTAAATTTGATTGTTTGAGTGTAAATTGTTATTGAATTATTTAGAGAACACGGAATAACACCTGTTATTATACAATTAACCCACATTAATATCATAATCGTTGTTTAAATTGACCTGAGAAGTAATTTTATCGTATTAAACTTGCACCAGACCATGCAATATACATATATATGTACATAACCAGTGAAGTAGTGGTGAAATTCCATTAAAGTTGTATATGCGTACAAGTATTTTGGACTTTCATTTTTAACTTTGTCTACCATTCCAATTCTATATTAGGAATCCTTGTGTTGTCGAAATTTTTTACCACCCACCACCCATTTTTCAGAGGTCACATCAACGCTAAAGTCACTGTAGTCCAATAGATAGTGTGTTGTCGTTTTAGACGTGAAGTCACAAATTAAATCACAGGTCAGACATCTCTTAAAGCAGATTTCTGTCAAAAATTCTTAAAATGAAAATAAAATTGTCATGAAAAAGTTTTTCAAAAATCTGTCTTTCGGAATCGACTGTAAACTGTAGGTCCTCCGCCACTCATGTATAAAGTTAACACACACAGCACAAGTGGTGTGAGAAACTAAGTCGTAATTCTGACTAAAGTGCTGTAATGACCAATTATGATGTATGTATGTAAGTGCGAGGGTGATACGCGTAAAAACAAAAAAAATATTTTAAAAAATGGACCTTAAATCCATATTGAGTACTTTATTTGCACGAACACTGAAGAACGATTTCTTAAACCGATTAAGAAAAGAAAAATTATGAAATAAATACTAAATGTTATCACTTCTTCCCTCAATGGTATCTTTTATGCATTAAACGTGATTTGACACTGGATGCTTAGTGCTCTTAAGCGTAAAATCTGTCAAATTAAATATTTCTCAACACTGTACAATATAGCATCTACCATTTACAGTCAAAGGAAAAAGTCTACATACAGTGGTGTATTGAAAAAGATATGATAGCGTTGTTAAATGCATTTACAATTAAGAATGTTTAAAATAAATACGAATTTGAATAGAATATAACGTAGAAATTTTGGGAAAAAATATAAAAATTAACGTGGAAAAAGTCTACCTAGGTGTATGTAGACTTTTTTCTTTGACTGTACTTATATATACATTGTTGTTATATATTGAGTCGTATACTACAATGTATTTGCAAAAGCATAAAAAAAATTAAAAATATTTGCCCCCGACATTCAAATCTACATCAACATATAACATACATATACATATATATACACAGATATGTTTATATACGTGTTTAGAGAACACTTGGCACTGTTGTGTTGTTTTGAATATACAGTCAAACTCGTTTATAACGAACTCGGTTATAACGAATTCTTGGTTATTACGTACATATTTTCAAGTCCCAACGTTTTAATAATAATTTTCATACAAAAAACATCGTTTATTACGAACTCGTTTATAACGAATTCTCGGTTAAAAGGAACTACTTTAAATGGTCCCAGTAATTAAATTTCATATATTTTGCCTTTTTATAACGAACTAAATTGCTAAATTATTTGAAAATGTCTAAAAATAAGAAAAAAAATCACTGTCTGTGCTTCAAAAAATTAAAATATTAAGTGAAATGGATGAAAACGGAAATCAAATAAAAACATATGCAAAGAATATAATATAGCAAAATCAACACTATCAATAATTTTAAAAAAACAGGACAAAAATTGAAAATTTTTATAAAAAAAAAATCAAAAGTCGACAACAAAAAATACGAAGTTCAAAATGAATAAAAAAAATGTTTTTTGTTTTTAATAAATGAAAAAAATTATTTGTATTTTATATTTTCTTCTATGACTTCACCCCGTTTATTACGAACTTTGCCTATAACGAACTATTTTTTCTGGTCCCACGGAGTTCGTTATAACCGAGTTTGACTGTACATATATTTGAAAGGAAGAAAAAAAAACGGCAAACATTTCATTTTTCATTTGCTTCAACAGACAGCTTAAATTGTACATACAGATCGCAGGCAAATAAAATTTGAATTTTTTTTTTAAATTTATTTTTCATAATTTCGTAAAAAAAACATAAAATTATGACTAAAATTTCGTTGATGATTATGATAAAAATACAAAGATTATGACAGCAGTGAGCGCTAAGATGATGTTGATATTTTTATGCAAATGGGCTTACAGTAGTGGAATCCATTGCTACTACTGATGAATTTTTTTTTTTGTCTGGCGTGTTTTAATACCAAAAATGTACCATTCATTTACAATGAATTGTGAAATATAATTGCTTTTAATTTATGATATTTTGGCCGGCCACTAGAAGGCACATTTATTTTTATTGTTATACTCCGCTGTTTTCATAATTTCAGTTCATTATTCACTTTGAGCTGTTGTCGAACATTACATGAAGAGGAAAATCATAAATAATAATACTTTTACTATTTATTACCTATTTATTGACGTTGTATGTTTTTCATTAAGAAATGATTATTACTTGTAGTAGCTTTTGCGCTATTTAGGTGGCGCATAGTGACGTAGTTGCAGTAGTCTAGTAGTGAACGAAATATGTTTGAAAAAATATTTCTTCGGCGACTGCCTCTTAGCAGATTTCTGGCAAAAGCTCTGAGAGAAAATAAAATAAAATTGCCATGAAAAGTTTCTCACAAATCTGTCGTCCGGAGTCAACTTTAAACTCGCCGCTCATGTATAAAATTAACACACACAACATAAGTGGTGTGAAAAACTACATCGTAATCCTGGCTGAAAGTTTGTAATCATCAGTAATGTATGTATGTATGTACATATCTGTGGCATTAAATAATAATAGCTTAAGTCGAAATTTCGTGTTTAGAGATATTAAGGTTTTTGTCTAAAATAAATAGTGTTTAAGTTAAGTAAAGTTAAAATATAAATGCGTATAGTTTTATTAATAATGGCATTTTATACATGAAATTTAGCTGAGTGATAGATCTTGAAGAAGAGAATAAGAATACATATGTAATAAAATGAAAAAACACTTATGTCAACTTAAGCCATTATCATTTATTGCCACAGATATATAATGATTATTCGCCATTGATTTTGTGTACAACGAATTCTTCAAACAGAATGATTATTTGTTGTGAACCTGGAAAATCAAATTGAAGTGGCGTTATTAGCATCCCAAGGGTTGACAAAATATTGATCCTTTAGGGTATTTTATTAAAATTTTGAGTGAATTTTATTAGAATGGAAGATATTTTCACTTAAAAGTTTGTGTTTGATTTTTATCGTAAGAATTGGAGAATCTTTGTTCTTGAAAGCACTTTAGTGTACTCCTAGAAAATAAGCTCTCCCTCTAACGTTCGCAATTTGAGACAAGCAGAGAAGCCTCCCAGTATTTTTGGAATACTAGTTAACTGGATTGGAAGAAATACATATGTCTGAAAAATTTCCAGATATTAGGTCTTGCAACAGGGACTTTCGAACTTTGGTCATCTTGTTGTAATTTATTCAGTCTGTTTTGCCAAATCACCATGGGCAACCTTATTGTACAACGATGGGAGATCATGCGTTTTGACACCGTTAGACTTTGTCTTGTATGGCATTCTGAAGTCATAGGTGTATAGGAATAAGCCACAAACGATAGCTCGCTCAAAGCCGACTTAATCCATCAAAGCCGACTTAATGGCATCAATAGGTCTTTCAAACGGACAAAAAATTGGGATAATATCTGACACATACTTTGTTTGAATTAAATTTAAAATGAGAATGATTCTTTAGTCTCATCAATGGCATGGGAGTGCTGTTTGTTTTCCAGGAAGCGGGTGTATTAATTTTTTTTTTATTAACTTCAAACAGGAAAAACCCCTAAACAGCAAGTTTCTTCATGAGAACAATGCATATGGAAGCAATGAATTAAAGTTCGAAATACTTAGTCATGCTCACTACTTGCCAGATATAGCTCCGGCGGATTATTCTTGTTGATGACTTCAAAGCTATTGGATATAGAGCTGGTAAAAGTTTACTGAGTTAAAAGGAGATCATGGTTAGAAATAAGAAATTTTTTTCCCCAAATTTATTTGACTTATTAAGCGACAGTCAACGTAAGAATAGAGTTTTCAAAATTACTTTCCCGCCACTGGCAGTAAATACGGAAGCATTATTTTTCGAATGTTGTTTCGGTTCATAAAAAATGCTCAAAATACTTTGAAAATTTGTTTTAATTTTTGTTTCTTTCTTGTTATTGTTGTTTTCATCACAAAATTTGAAGCCCTTATGTTGTAAAATCATATTTTATTTCAACAGCTCCCGAAAACTTGTGTAAAAATTCCATGCGTTTGTAAAAGACGGCGGCGTGGTTCTTTGTGTATTTAAACTATTTTTTTTTTATTTATGCTTTGAATTTATTTGGTGCGGGAGTAAATGGCGAGATGAATTTATTGTCTGATATACATAAATACTTACATACATATATGTATATGTGTACATATGTATGTGTGAATGTTATATCTTCCCTCTTTTTTATTTCATTTAAATTATTTATTTAGTTGAGATGATATTTTTTTCTGTTCGTTTTTGGTGTTTCATTTCATGTACACATACACACACGCATTGGAAAAGCCAGACATACATGCATGCTGCTGTAATGTTTTATATTTTTTTTAATGAAATTTATTGCCTTAAAAACAAGAATAATTAACACCAATTTGTTTTGGATGAGTTTATTTATCTTTTATGTTAACAAAAAATAAATTATATAATAGCTGGGTATACTTGTTTATCAAAATATAAGGGCACTTTCTATATTAATTAGTTGATGTTTCTGTAAGACAAGCTACCAATCACTAACATTTCCATTCGTTGAGAAAAAGTAAGCGTTAATTATCAAAGTTACTCCTCACCACAACCCTCAAAATAACAACCCAATAATTTTTATCAAAAATAATGTTTAGTCAATAAAAGATGGCAACCCTACCGTTCTACAGCCAACAACAGAAGACTAATATTTCTAACTTCGTTGGTAAAAGTAATTAATGTAGTCAAATTGAAAAAAGGCAATGAATCCCTATGCTAAACAACTTTTTTTCTTTGAGTTATTGCACTTTGAATGCAAGACCAAACGAGATTTATCGGAAAGTGAATAGACATACATATATACATAAATAATTGACCATTACAACCCTTCAACCAGAATTACGACCTAGCTTTTCACACCACTTACATATGTTGTGTGTGTTAATCTTATACAAGAGGAGACTCCGAATGAGAGAGTTTTGAGAAACTTTTCATGGCAATTTCATTTACTCTCAGAGTTTTTGACAGAAATCGGGCTATATTTCGTTTTGTTAGCGAAGTCTGACCGGAGGTCTAATATGTCAACAACAACCCAATACTTTATCAACAAGAATGTTAGGTCGATAAAAGGTGGCAATCCTACCATCCTAGAACCTACAACAGAAAACTAATATTTTTAATTTCGCTGCTAAATGTATTAAGTGACTTGAAAAGAAAAAGCAACGAGTCTCTATGCAAAAAAACTTTTTCTTTTAATTTATTGCACTTTGAATGCAAAAGCAAACGAAATTTATCGGACACTGGATAGAGCTTAGAGAACATTACTTTCGCTTAAGCGTTTTTCAGTATGTCTCATCGCCTGTGTATCTTTGTATTGACAGGTATTCAGAAGAGCCAAAGAGCGTACTCCTAATGATTTTGAAAGAAGTTGGTTGAATGCGGACCTAATTTGGATGGTCCTATCAATCTAACATCCATCAATATTAAACGGCTTTGTGGTATAGTGTGTACTTTAAATTTAGTTTGAGAAGTAGTAAAGTGGTGCAACAGCTTTATTGTGGATGTGGTACCTAACCTAAGCAATGGAATTCTGAATTGTTTACTCAATAAATGCGACATTTGTAACTATGGGTGGTATTAATATTAGAGAGTCAAATGCTTTTTGTAGCCAGGGTATGACAGTCGAATGAGCTGTGTTGCAAGCAGCATTCGACAAGCTTGCATTTTTTAGCACAGTTAAGAAAAACTTCACTTCATCTGATTTTACAACTACCCACACTGCCTCTATCCGACTGAATTAAATACAACTGTTATGTAAAACTCGGTGCCTGAAAATATATTTCTTCGTTCAGGAATAAGCGAATATATATTTTGAGACTCAAATTACGTTTTGAGGATATATTTTGATACTCAAAGTTCATTTTGAGGCTCAAGGTATATCTTGAGACTTCACGATGTTCGTTATAGGACGAAAGCACGACAAAAGGCCAGGCAAGTTTATCGTTTAGCTGAAATTCCGTCGTAATATATGTTTTATATTTCATTGGTCTATTGCTGCTATAAAACAAATTTTGATAGTTTTCCGTATTATTCGTCAGTCAAGTAGAGCGCGTTTACTCCTAGTCAATTGGCCAGTGGGTCGGTCATTGTGAAACGCTGTTCCTATAGAATTACTTCATATCATTTACAGTTCAAATCTAATGCTTATAAACACTGTCCCCTTTTCCGACCTCCTACAAGCTATTTTCCTTGTTCCTCTCTTAGTCGTGCTTCGATTAGTTTTGGGGAATTCGGTTAACACAGGGACTGCGCCTACCTGTGGCGTTATAACGGCCCGCTATGTGTGCTCAAGTAAGATTTTATAATCAACACTCAGAACTGCTGGTAATTCAACATATTAATGTAGAATATCTTACACGCTTGCCTTTCTTCCCATGGAATCCGTTCAAATTAAAATGATTTGAAATTTAAATTCTTAAATTTAATGGTTTGTAAATAATACACGTTTTAATTGAAAGCAAAATTTCTGTTTCCGTTCTACAGAAAAGCTCTTCAAACACCTTCACAACTGCAACTTATTTATTAAGAAATCGCTTCTATTCTTTTGGAAGCGGGCCAATGTAATTTTTGCAACACCTATTAGTCAAATCGGAATCTTTTTGTATATCTTGCTTCATCCACCGTGTTGTCTTGCATTAATCACCAACTAAACTATTTGCCCTTAAACTTACAAAACGCTTACATTGTGCCTTGTTTGCATTCTCTTTGTGTTTAAATGTTTAAAATAATCTTCTTTTGAAATTTCAAATATTAAAAAATAAAAATTTCGTGATTTTAATCAAGAGACCAACAATTTTAATTTATTTTTGTTTTTATCTGTCGGTTTGTTTGTTCATTAAGTTTTCTTTTTTTTTTTTGCTTTGGTTTTGCTTTTGTAAATAATGAAAAATCGCTTGGGTTTCAAAAGAAATAAAAAGCCACAATTTTTGTTTGTGAACAAAAATATGGAACCACAAAAACTAAATAAAAATATGAAAACAAAAAAAAAAAATTAATTAAAAAAAGTATATCTTTACATACGTACATACAGGCGCAGAAAAAGTCATACTACATTTAGTCACGTTTTTTAATAAAAAAAAATTAATTTTTTTTTTTTAATTCTGTTTGTAAGGCGGATAGAAAAATTCAATCAGTTTTTACAAAACCGGCATAAGGAAAAGTTTTTTTTTATAAACTTATTCTACTGTCTAATGCCGTTTGTTTGTGTTACAAAAAAGAAAAATATATTGAATAACAAACACTGAAATTTGTTTATTTTATTTGATGAAGTACAGTGCGCGACAATAATGTAATGACGTTTGCTTATTTTATTAACAAAAAATTTCTTGTTTCCTTATTCCTAACAATAAGAACTTCTAGGTTAAACCATAACAAACTATTACGATATTTAGTGTCATTGAAAAATTACACCCAAGATTAGTTCATGAACAATTTCCAAAGCTAATAGGGTTTAGACTTCTTCTTAAACAGCAAAATTTCGTTGATTACTTAGAAACTTACACACTGACAAATTGTGCAGCATCTAAGATTCATTGTTCATACTGTTTCATATTCGGCATAGTAAGGAGTGCGCACAAAAACATTTGGAGAAAATTCTAGTCAATTTGATGATATTTCTTATAGAATTACATAAATACCATTATTAGTAGGGCACCACACAAGTTCTTTGCTTAGTGACGAAGCCTGGCCGGAAACATGAGAATATTTCATGGAAAAAGAATTTTTTGCAAGCACTGTAATGTAAATATCGGTACCATTAGTAATCAAAGAAGTTCGCCAATTGTTTGCCTTGTCAAATTTTTTTAAGGTTATTTTGATTTTTCGCTTGCGGAATTCTTGTCCCAAAAAGCTCTGACAAATTAGTCAATACATAAGGCGGTCAAGTGGAAAGTTTCAGAGAATCATTGTAGGCAGCCGCATAAGCAGAATTATGAGTATATTAGAGTATGGGCTCCTTAGAATCGTTGGATGAGTTCTTTCTCAGGAAGTGAGAAAGTAGAGGTGACAACAGCCCATGTCAAGGATCAGTCTGGTTTAAGGACCCCTTCAAATATAGTCTAGTTGCGAACGGAACTTCACCGATACCTGGACACATTGATGAATATCTTTTGACCTTGCTAGGTGAGCGAAGTAAATAACTAGACTTTAAGACTTTTTTGGACGCATATGGATAAAAAGAGGACAGAATCTCTTCTGTGGACATTCATCATTCGAAAGTCTCGTCATTCTGATAAATGAGTTCTGCAGGAACATTGGGTCTGATAAGGAAGAGGAGGCTGTCTTTCAACCATTGTCATCTGTCAAAAAAGCTCTCGACTAGTGCAATATTTATTGTGTACTCGGTAAGGTTTCCGCTATTGTGTCTGACATTCGGATTGAATATTGGTATTTAGCCTAAATTATGACCTAATTGGGAAGCTTCCTTCAAAGAGAGTCCGCTACCTTTCTCAAACTACTCAAACTTTTTCTCATTGCAATTCTCCAACATAATTTTAGAATATCTTAAATCTGTATGGCTTTGAAGGAGTCTCCGCCTCTCTGCATCTTGCCTTTTGTTGAGTATACACCTCCAAACGTCTCATTCTACTCAACAAAATGTAAAGCCCTACCAGCGAAGTGGATGCTGCTTCCCTCGCCAACTTATCGGCCTGCTCATTAAACTCTTTATATGTTCTGGAATCCAGCAGAGAATGACCCTTACCTCATACGAACCGATTGCAAGCATGGTGACTTGACTATCAAATAGCGTTGCTATATTCCGACCTTTGTACTTTCCGACCAAATAGAATTGAGCACATCGTGCGATGGCATAAACTTCAGTTTAGAGAAGCCCGCAAGTTTCGGAATGGTTTTCTAATATTTCATTTTCTGGCCAAAGACATCTGCTCCTGTTCCACTAGCTACCCTCGAACCATGGGTAAACCATATACTGATTCATCTCTTAAAAGAGTATGTAGCTTCAAAATTGTTCTATTCACTCAGCCCGTCAAAATTATGGAGTTACTGGTTGTGTTCAGGACACAGTTAAGGAGTGACTGAAAGTTTTAGCCACTTGATTTATCAGTTGCTATCTGCTACCACATGCAATGGACTCAATAGTCTCTAGCGCTGCTGTAGAACATGTCTTTATTACTGCAGTTAAAAATTCTCGTCAATTTGTAACGTTTAATTTTTGTCCACTTTTTGAATTTATTGTATATGAAAGAGTTTTTCGATTAACAGTTGAGAGCGATATTTGGCAAAACATTTGATTTTCTTTTAAAATGTTACAGAGTTCGATATGAAGTTAATATGAACGATTCTGTTATCATTATTCTTTCTCACACTGTTTCAATTTGATATTTGCTTTGTATTTGTATAAACAATTTCTATACATTTGAGTAAATCTTTCATAATTTATCTGAGTTTATCTGTGTAGTTTTTCGTGAAAGTCTATAATTATTCACTTCGAATAATTATTAAACCTGTAGTGAGAAGAGCTACATACATTGAGCAGAGCTACAAGTATAGCAAGGGGCAGGAAGCATGTAATATCAACTAATAAACCATCAATCACTTTTATAGAAATACATGTCATAGTAATTTCTAAAACAAACAAACACTTACTGTACACTCGCAATAAAATAAGAAAATTCAAATGCCCATATAATGGAGGTATTGTTAGTCAATAAACAATTATTACCGTTATAACAATAAACATATGCAGTAATTATTAATTTATTATCGATTACATTCGTTTGACTTGCTAACATCGAGAAAATTGCAAACGATAACATCAACTCCTGTCAATATCATTCATAACGAATAGTTTTCATAATGAAATGTATTTGTTGTATAAAACAAAAACAACTATTTAACAATTTAATCATTTATTTATAAATGATAGAAAACATTTAGAAAACATTTTAAAATAAAAAAAATAAAACATTTAAATCAATCAATTTAAACGATTTTACAGTCTTAAATACAAAAAATTAAATTATAGTTTAAATTATAGTTTTTTATGTGCTGATGTTTTCAATTTTTTTTTTTTTTTTAATTTAGAATTCCAAGCAATAAAATAATAAAAAAAAAATTATTCAAAACAAATCAGTTGCATAAATGTTTTTTAATAGACTTGAAGCAAATTCAAGGTACCACCGGAAATGAATATTGATTTTATGACCTGTGCTAACGATACACCAGTTCAGACGACTCCAACTAAACGAAGTACGAAAAATATTTCTTTGGCGACTTCATCTCAGCATATTTCTGGCAAAAACTCTAAGAGTAAATGAAATTGCCATGAGAAAGTTTCTCAAAAATCTATTGTTCGGAGTCGACTTTAAACTGTAGGTTCCGCCGATCATGTAAAAAGTTAACACACACAATGTAAGTGATGTGAGAAACTATGTCGTAATCCAGACTAAAGGGTTGTAATGGCTGATTATGCAATGTATGCAAATGGCAGTGGTGTTATCAAATCAGGACGTTCACGGGCCAACGTCTTGTTGAGAAACTGAAGGTTGCGGCTGAATATGTCACAATTGACTTCTGAGTGCGGACCGAAAACCTTGCACGCAATTACATACATGCATAATTGGTCATTACAACACTTCAGTCGAGATTACGACCAAGCTTCTCACGCCACTTATGTCATGGGTGTTAATTTTACCTATACGTGGCGAGGCCAACTGTTTAAAGTTGGCTCGGAACGACCGATTTTTAAAAACTTTTCCTGGCAATTTTATTAACTCCCAGAGATTTTGGCAGAAATCTGCTGAGAGGAACTCGCCGTAGAAATACATTTCATATTTTGTTCAAAGGTAGTATGAGACTGTTTGGGGAAGCTAAATCAGCTATTTAGAGAAAATGGGGATATCATGTGCTGAGGCCAAGGTTATATGGGAAATGTCAAGAAGCAGACGAACTTACGATAACAGTAACGTCCACTCAGTTGATGTGGCCAGAACCTATCTATGGAGAGGTGCGGATGTTTGGAAAGGTATGTCCAACGAAAGTCAAAGAGAGACAAAAAATGTTGTCAAATCAAGTAGCTTTCAGACAATCAAAACTTTTGTTGGAAAATCCCAACAAGAGAAAATCTGAATCTTGCTTCAGACTATCCACGAATAACAAAAGATTAGTAAGTGATCTTTTGAAGTGCACTGTAGACTTAAAGTACATTAATTTAGAATTGCAGTTGTTTCGATTCCAACATATAGACTCTGTGACGACGAAAATGAATTTTTGAACACATTCTTGGCATCTTTAGGACATTACTGTATCCTAGAAGGAACCTCCTGGGTGTATAGCAGATGCTGGGCAGGGAACAGGCATTATTAAAACCGAACATCAATCTGAAGTTTGTCAAGGCAGTAGGCTTCGAGGAGACACCCTAAGGATACCCTATAAAATATGACGGGTGTACAATACATTGTATGGTTGTCGCGGGTCTTTACCACATTATTAACAAAAATTTGGTTGAATCGGACATGCGATTTACAGCCCTCCTGCCAGCCGGCGACTAAGCGCAGTACATAAAAAACACCTACTTGAGCATCACTGAGGTACTTTTCCGTTTGTGATTCCTTAAAGTCCAATTATTCTAATATCAATGTTTTCCTTCTATTACGGTTTCAAGTAAACCACCAGAAAGAGAAATAAAGTTCGAAATATTTCGTGATTCACTCATCGCGCGGCTGCCTACTTAACTTTTTTTGGTCCAAAAACTTGCTTTTATTATACATTTGTATGAACATAAATTCGAATTTAACTAGCAAAGACAAAAACCAAAAAGTTTAATGAAGCCAATTTTAAAGTTAACGAAGCAATGTAAAGTGATTAATCCAAATAATTTTTGACTTTGAGAAATCGGGCTAGAAGACACATTCACTATGTTAAGATGGTCTGCGGAGGGTGATAGATATTATGGAAAAATGAGACTTGCTGTAGGTATCCCACTATATATTATCAGTATGAAGGATTCCAAAACACGTTTCCTTACGGACGGGCGTTACTTGGGACGGTGTATATAGACGAATAAGCTAATTATTTTCTTCAAATGAGCAAAAAACAAAGTGCTCTGAAAATCTAGATCGTAATCCTGACTGAAGGGTTGTAATGAACAATTAAGTAAATAAGTAAGATTTAAAGAAAATGTTGATAGATTTTTTAAAAGGAGATACAATTCATATTAAAAGAAAACTTGTATTATATTTTTTTTTCATTTTTATAATATTCAATGTTAAAAACGAATCGTTTATGGAACATTTAAAGCAAATGAATGAGAATGAAAAAGATTTTATTTTTAAAATAAAACTTAAAAAAAAAATTTTTTTTTTTGTTGAAAAAGAAAAGTTTTTAATGAGAGTTGTTGGTATAAACAAAGAGAAAAGTTGGTAATACTTTTAAATAAAAAACACTTAAAACTGAAGGTTTTATTGTTAAACAATTATGCAAAACAAAGTAAAAAACAATAAAGAAAAAACATTTTTTTTTTGTTTTAATAAATTTTTGTTAAAAACCAACGATGACAATGAGAAATTCGCCCACAATTAAACATTGTAAATAAATTCATTGTGCTCATGCATATATTTTTTTTCATTTGTTATTTGTTTAAAACAAAAACAACTTTAAAGAAACAACATAATTGTTGAAGAAAAAACAGCGAAAAAAAAATACAAAATAAATGCAGCAATAGCAACAATTGTTTTTAATTAAAAATTAATAAATTTTTAAATTATTATTAACCTATTTTCTGTAAATTACAAGGAAAAAAAAACAAAAAAAATAGTCGGTCAAGTGCCAGCTTATGATACCCTACATTAGAGTCTACAACATGGCAACATAGTTTCTTCTATTAATACCAACCAAGACTAAGTCTATGTTCCCTGAAGAGAAATATAAAAAGTTTTAAAATATTTCACATCCATTTATGTATACATATATGTATGTATGTAAGTATGTACGTACAAGTAACCGTTTTAATATCAGCATTTTTTATTTTTTGCGCTGCTTTCTTCATTGCCTCATACATTATGTGCGTTCGTATGTATGATTTTTTAATAAAAAAATTTCTTTTTGTTGTAAATTTGTGCAACTTTTTTTCTTTGTTTCCTCACTATTATTACAGAAAAATATCTTTTTTTTTTATTATTTCAGCATATTTGTTTTTTTTATTGTTGTTGTTGCTTAAATTACGTGTTAACATTTAAATGAAGAAGACGAAGTCATCATTTATAGTAGATGTAATCTCATGGAAAACAACTGCAAAAATATGTTTAAATGAGTTTTGGAAAATAAAAAAATAAAAAAAATAAAATGAACGCACATCAGCAACAAATTTTATTCACTTAGAAGTTAAGAAGAGCTTTAAAATAATGTAAACAACAACTTCTAAACAAATTTACTTAGCGAACGACAGCTGTTTGCTATAGGATTGCCTCATAGGCCAGTATGGTAGTGCTATAAGCATTCCCATCTTTTGTTTTGTTTACTTGCTGCAGTTTTATTCTCCAAGTTTTTCTTGCAAAGCAGGTGATATAATGATGGGATTATTGCCCTCAGACGTTTCTGCAGAAAAAAATAAAGCCCCCTTCGAAAAAGTATTGGGTTGTTGTATTTTATATGGTGGTGTGGAACTTCTCTCAATGATCTACACTCTTGTGGAAAAGGCAGTTGGTAGAGGAGTTTGGTGCTGGTGTTATTATCGCTATGAAATCGGGAACTTTCAATTGAATTATTTTAGTGAGAAATTAAATTTAAAAAAATGATAAATGATAACCACTCCCAACTGTTACCTGAGATCGTTTATACTGTTGTATCGAAACAAGGAGTTAATCTCAGATCAGTTCTGATACTACAAAATCCAAATTAAAATTGCTACCTTACAAGCCAATCTGTTCTATTTCCGCAGCTCTCAAAATATTCTACAGTTTCACATATGGACCCATTTCGCCGAAAACAGTATACATATGCCATCTTTTTTTGTAGGCGTTTCTAGCGGGCGTAAGGCAATTACATATGAGATGTTTCAGACCCTTCTAGTGTGGTTTATGTTCACATAGTAAGGCTATATCGTTCATGCAATACAGTAGGACCTTGATTATCCGTGATTGGATTATCCGGCAACATCAATTATCCGGGATGGAAAAAGAGAATTTTTTGCATCGACTTAATTTTATTTTGGATCGACTTAAATTTTTCTGCATCGTTTAACCGTGATTACCTCTATTATCCGTGATTATAAGCAAACATTTTTTTCTATTATTTTGGACAAACAAGCGAAAAAGGGGAATTCCCTTACATAACATGAAATCCTTATCTAGTGTTCACTGTTTTCTGACAAAATTATTTTTTTTTTATATTTTTGAAACATGTATGTATATAAAATCCTTGAATTATTTAGTTTTTATATAAATATGTATGTACATATTCATTTATTAATTAATAAAAATATCTATTAAAAAACTAGCCAAAATTGGTACTCAATTAACCGGGAAAATCGATTATACAGAAGGCTTCCGGTCCCGACCATAACGGAAAATCGAGGTCCCACTATATCACTAAAGAATCTGTGCGATTACTGTCATAATTACTTGACAATTTGGTAGTTATTCTTGGCATGCCCGACTACAATTCGTAACTCCTACAGTACTATGTCGAAGCTTAAGTGCAAGGTAACATATGGGCACATCCATTCGCCATAACGTGAGCTTGTTTTTCCTAGACTAAATAGGTAATATGTTGGCTTATTAGACGTGAGGCCATGATTCAAACCCCAGGTCAGACATTTCCAACAAAACGAAACATGAATATTTCTTCGGCGACTGCCTCTCAGCGGGTTTCTGGCAAAAACTTTGCCATGAAAAGTTTCCAAAAAATCTGTCGTTTGGAGTCGACTTTTGACTGTCCCGCCACTCGTGTATTAAATTAACGTACACAACATAAGTGGTGTGAGAAGCTAGGTTGTAATCCTGACTGAAGGGTTGTAATGAGCAATTATGTATGTATGTATGTATGCCGCACTCACAACTCAATAGCAAACAGATTTCTCCCAAAATAAGGAAATCGAATGTAACAAAGTCGGGACAACCTCACCATGTGAAGTTAAGCTTTCACTTTTCACATTGGTGCACGTGTTACATTGGTTTCGAAAATATTCTACGTTTCGCATTAAAATGTTTTTGTAGTTTCAAATATATATGTAATATAACAATTCACTCTTTTAATGTTCTGCTTCAAATTTAATATGTTTGCATGTCATTTTCGTAACGACAACTGATGGTATGCTGATGATTCAACTTAAATATTAAAAACGTTTTCTTCTCTTAACGTTTTTAGACAAATTTAATAAAAAAAATTTTGCATGAAAGAGAATTTTTTAAATAAAAAAAAAACAAAAAATAACAACAATAAAACCGCTTGAAAATGAGTCATTCTCCTCCGCTTCTAAACGCTTGTCACTCTTGTAGTGGATGTCTTTAAGAAGAGAGCTGTTGGTATCAGAATAACGTCAATAAAAGTTTAAAAATATTTCAAATACAATTGAGAAGCCACACATCTGTGGCTAACTGTACTTGAGCCGTAGGAAAGAAATTTCGATCAAAATTAATTAATTCTTGAACAATTAATAAAAAAAAAAATTATGAGTAAACGGAAGCATGCCTCTAACAGACATCGTTGTGAAGTTATCGGAAAGTGGTGGCTAGACAAATTGCAACAAATTAAGAGGAATTACTGAGGCCAACAAGGTAAACATGATATTGGCAATCATGAACATGAAATAGGGAACAGAATAGGCGAGATGCACACGCAAGTTTTATGGCCAAATAGAAGCTGCTTAGATCAGAATAGCGTACCCGCCTGTTCATCGTTTGCATAAAGAAGGAACAGTGTACCTCAGAAAATAATGCAAATCATCAAAACTACATACATATGTATATACATATGTACGAGGGCGTTGAACTCTTTATTTCGTTACAACATTAGTCAAGGATTACATACCAACGTTGGCGTAAAACCAGGATATCTTTTATAAATACATCTTTTAACCATCGTGCTGCATGCCATAATAAAAGGAGATTGTTCATAGAGAATTTAGTGATATTAGTGATGACGTAAAATCCACGCAATTGCTTCACCATTGTCACTGGAAGCTAGATTTGGAAAAGAGGTCCAATGGGGGAACAATCCGTAGCCTAAGTTATGAAATTTTGTGTTGTTTTTTTTTTGTACGGAATTCACTTTTTTCATTTCATTTAAAATTCCTTTAAAATTGTCCAACACAAACCAAAGACGCAGCTTTTTTATATTCAGGCAGAGATCAACTAATAGATGAATAATAGGAGAAGTGCACATTCCCTGGAGCAACTAGCTGAGCAGAGTGAAATTAATTTAGTTCATTTAGATTTTCAAAGTAGTGCATTACAGCAGTAGGTTAGAAATAGAGAAGTTTTTATAAGAACAAAAGCGATTGATAAGTGGGTTCGAAAGTAAAATAAAAACTGTCGCAATTGATCACTAACGCCAACAGAATGTCTGAGTCCTTACGGCTAAGATGGGATCATAAGAGAAAGATAATGTTGATTTTAACGCTTGAAAAACGCAATGCTCTGACAACATACATACATATTTGGTAATTACAATCCTTTAGTCAGGATTACGACCTATTTACTCACTAGTTTCCACTTATGTTGTATGTGTTAATTTTATACTTGAGTAGAGGGACAGTTTAAAGTGGACTTCGAACGACAGATTTCTTGAGAAACCTTATTTTACTTCACTGCACTTCATCTGATATCCTTACTATGTATTTACCACTTACATGTATCCGACAGAGAATGGAATACACCTGTCAAGTACAGGCCGGTGCCTCAAAGCCTATTTTAAGGCTTCTCGACCGCGTACCGGAGAGGGTGAATGTCCTTACTGAAGGTAGGGTATCCACCACTGTTGTTTCATTGGAGCATTGTCGCAATGTGGCATGCGTTTCAGTGTTCTAACGCTCGCAATGCAATAGTAGGGGCCATCCCCTTATAAAAAAAAAATTGCTAACTTTTTGGTTCCCTTTGTGTTAACAGACTGAAATAATCGGAAGATTAATTCGAACGAATGATTTTCAATACGAATAATTTTGTATAGGAAATCCAAAAAGCATTTAAATTGTTTCATGGCTGTTTTACTCTAATTTCGGTGATTGTAAGTAGAGACCTAAATAGCTCACCTATACTTTCGGAGTGCATGATTTGCTTTAAAAATGTTCCTTTTTAATTTACAAATAAAAAAAATATTCGTTTGCTGTTGTTGTTACAATCGTAATTATGAATTGCAATTTCAACGAAAATGTTTGCAAGCGATTCAATTGCAAATAAATTGAATGCTGAAATAAACACGAGGGTGGCAAACAAGGGGGGTTTCAGATGCAAAACAAATCATTTGTAATTTGAAATGTAAATTAAAGTTCTTTTTTTTTTGTTGGTTTTCTGAATTTCAAATAAAATCAACAAGAATTTACTGACAACAGCTGCAGGAAAAAAAAATTATCAACGACATCGCTGTTAATAAAAACATGTTGTAGACTCGTGTAAAAAACAGCAGCAATTGTAGACGACTGACTACTCATCATTAGAATTATTAGCAACACAAAAAAAAACAAAAAATTGCAGCTCGTTTTGAAATTGTTTATAAAAAAAAGTTGATCAGAAATTCTAAAACAATTTCAAATTAAAAACAAAGTGTTTGAAATAAATGCTTGAATAATAGAAAAAATTTTAAATTTTTTTAATATAAAAAAAGCAACAAAAAAAAGTGTTGTTTCATTAATTTTCTTCACACTTTTTAATGAAAAAAAAAAATCATTTCGTAACAGAATTATTGAACATATAGATCTTGAAGCTTTTCTGTTTGTTTGAAAATTATAGCGGCTCTTAGCACGAGGTTCACATATCTTATAGCTGCGATGCCACATTAGTTATTTACTTAATTGGTCATTACATTCCTTCAGTCAGGATTAGGACCTAGTTTCTGACACCACCCATGTTGTGTGTGTTAATTTTATACATGAGTGGCGGGACCTACAGTTTAAAGTCTACTCCGAACGACAGATTTCTGAGAAGCTCTTCATACCAATTTGATTTACTCTCAGAGAAAAGCAAAACTCTCAGAGCAAGAAAACTAAGGGGGGAAGGCGCCGTAGAAATATTTTTTTTACATTTCGTTTGGCCTTTGAACCACGACCTCACGTCTAGTAAGCCTACACGCTACCTACTAGACTACGTCGACATCACATGCAATGTCACATGGCCATGTCAGGCATGTACCATTTTAGGATCTCAAAACTTCATGTGCTTAATTTTATAAAGAAATTTCTTTATTAAAACAATAGCACTGAAGTTATTAATTAAATGCCACAAACTGAAATTAAATTTTATTCATTAAGAGTAGCAGCGAAGCACATTGGGTTTGCCAATCAAAGTACAAAGTAGAAGTCATGTAGAAGCTACAGAAATAAATAAATATTGAGACACGTTTTATTTGTTATTTTGTTAATATTCCTATTTAATTAAGTTGTTAAAATAGAAAAACAATTGATTATTTTCACTAGATTAACTGAATTTAATGAGAAATAGTTGACATTATTGTCATGGATGCTTTTGATTTACTCTCATACGATTGATTGATGCCAAGTAAAAAAAATAGTCGCAGTTGTGATTTATTATACGGATTTAATTAATTGTTAAACAAACGAATTAAAAAATTAATAAAACATTTTTTAATTGTTTCAGATGAAGAAACATTTTTTTTGTGAAAACAAATGCTTGAGAAAACAAATGTTGCCAACGCAAATGGATTTGGATTGGACATATGTACTTCATTACATGAACAATACGTCACATATTTAGAAGCGGAAACAAATTGACCCCGAACTATCCCACTTACATCTCCGTTGGAAAATTCTTGCGACAGAAAGAATGTTCTGTAAACAAAATTCCTTTGCTTAAGGTTATTGGATATAGGGTCCTAGAACTTACACAACAAATGTCATATAAGCTGCCAACGGGAACGTCAAACTCACCATTTATTACGTTTACTTCAATTAAATGGCATTGTTGGTGATTGTCGGCTGAATGTATAAGATGGGCCATCTATCGGTTTAAATATGTTTCATATGTATTCACATACATACATACATAATTGGTCATTACAACCCTTCAGTCAGGATTTGGACCTAGCTTCTCACACCACTTATGTTGTGTGCGTTAATTTTATACATGAGTGGCGGGACCTACAGTTTTAAAGTCGATTCCGAACGACAGATTTTTCAGACGCTCTTCATGGCAATTTTATTTACTCTCAGAGTTTTTGCCAGAAATCTGCTGAGAGGCAGTAGCCGAAGAAATATTTTTTTTATATTTCGTTTTGACTACGGCGTATTCACATATCCTCTAAATTCAAAAGACTTTTAATTAAAGACACAAAAAATCTGTTTATGTTTCTGTATCCAAAATATAGGGACAAAGGCATAATACCTTGCTATGTAGCAGTATATTGCTTAGGGATACCATGTAGATTTTCTTAAAGATAGGTTCGACAATTCCTCTTAGCAGATTTCTGGGAAAATTTCTGAGGGTGAAAAAAAAATTGCAATGAAAAAGTCTCTCAAAAATCTGTTGTTCGGAGTCGACTGTAAACTATATGTATGTCCTGCCACTCAAGTATACAAAATTAACACCGACAAGATAAGTGGTGTGAGAAGCTAGGTCGTAATCCTAACTAAAGGGTTGTAATGACCAATTATGTATGTATGTACATATGTACATATACTTATGTATATGTAGTGAAATCAATGGAAACTATTTTCCTAAAAAAATGTTCTTCAAAACTTAAAATTGTTTTCCAAATATAAGCAACCCGAGAAGCTTAAGCAGTTCATAAGACTCTGTTTTAAAAAGTTTTAAGTAAACAGAGAAAAAAAAAAGAATTTTTTTTTATTAAAATATTGTAAATTTTAACCGGCAGTTTCTGTAGAACACGCATTTTCGATTAAAAATTTGTATGAAAACAACTGCGAACGGAGTCAGTCAGTGTTTGTCGAACAACTTTTCGATTTTCTGAGAACACTTATCACGGAGAGGGGTATGTATGTATACTAGACGTATTAAGTTGTTTTTATTGTTTGTAATTTTTAAAACTTTACTACCTGTTGTCTGTTGCACGTGCTTAGTATATTAAAAAAACTGTCGTTTTTCTCATTCATTCTTTCTTCATTGCTACAAATACTAAAAACTTATTTTCATTATTTCTTTACATTTTATTTTAAAATATTTAATTTGGCTATGGAACAAATTCTTTCTCACTTTTTTTTTGTTTGTTTTGTGTGTTTTTCGTACTTTTGATATTTAAAAAGATTTTATTTTAATTGACTTGGCTTACACCAAATACTGTGTGTTTGTTTCGTTGTGTATTTTTATAGTTTAAAATAAAAATTTCATTTCTTTTTTTCAATAAAAAAATGTATTTTATTTACGTTTTAGACAACACAAACTATTGGTGCGTAACAAATGACGCGTTTTTCTATTTTTTGCGAAATTTTTTTGATTTTATTTTCGTTTTTAGTGAGAAAATCGAAATAAAAATAAAAAAACAATTAATTTCATTGGCAACAAAACAAAAAAGACATGAATAATACAATAAATAAAGTAAAAGTAAACAGGTACAAGAAGAAAATAAAAATAATCGAATAATTGCAGGAATAAAATCAGGGAATAAAATAATTTGTATGGAGTAAAATGCAATCGAATTAAAATTGAGAATTTATGTGAAACTCTTTATGTAACTTTTTTCATTTATAGAGATGGACGCTCAGGTGGATACATACAGTGGACAGCAAAATTCTTAGTACTGAAATATATTTTGACAAAAAAGTGTCCCCTCAGGCTTAATACTCTTGCACAAGGTCCCGATATGACTTCAAGAGAGTATTTAGGAGATCATTTGAAAGAACGGTTACGTAATCGCAAAACATCAAACAAAAGTCAACCGAAAAACTTGCTCATGGTAACATCAGAAAACACTAAACAAAACTTGTACATTCAATTCCAAATGAGTTTAATGGAGTGCTTAACCTTAGGGGATATTCTACTAACTACAAGGGATAACATTTTCATATATTAGGCCTTTGAATTTTACATTTACTCATGGTTTTCCTTGGGGGTACCTATGGAGTCGTCTGAATTGTTTCCTTATTTTTCTCTTGTTTTATGAAAAACATTAAAAAATTATTTTTTTTATAATAAAACTATAAATTTTTATACAAACTTTTTTCATGAAATTGCTAAAATATACTGCTATACTAAGACCATTGCTGTCCACTATACATAATTGGTCATTACAACCTTTCAGTCAGGATTAAAGCCTAGCTTCTCACACTACTTAAGTTGTGTGTATTAACAGTTTATATAGTTTAAAGTCGACTCCGAACGTCAGATATTTTAGAAACTTTTCATGGCAATTTTATTTTACTCTCAGAGTTAAAGAAATCTGCTGAGAGCAAGTGGCCAAAAAATTTTTTTTCATAACTCGTTTTGTTGGAGATGTCTGACCTGAGGTTTGAATCGTGGTCTCGCGTCTAATAATCCAAAATACTACCTACTAGACTACGGCAACCACAGGTGCATATTGGTTGATAAATTTTCTCTAGGGAATCAGATAAACAATTTATTGAATGAAAGTCATTCATACTTTAGCTCTTCTCTATCGATTTCGGGAAAGTTGTTTAACACATAGATGGTCAGTAGGAATAAGCGAAGTTTGAAAATTAACACTATAAACTCAAGAGAAAACTTGATCATACTACTTCCACTTCACGATGACGTGAACACTGAAGCTAGAAGTCCTGTAACTAAATTAAATTTAACCAAAAAAATTATTTCCAAAACATGACATTACTTGTATGCCGGTAAATACAAATCTGTATCGCTATAGCAGTGGTGGCTAAAAAGACGATCTTTTTCGTTTTTGACGGCTATTGCCGTCGTGCCGCATAGGCCGCTTTGACGGCTGTACCCGCAAGTATTCATTAACGTGCTAAACTCTAAATCACAGAACTATATGCTGCTATTCAATGGCTAGGGATGTTAAATGAAAAAAATCGCGTCTTTAGATCTGTCCACCAAAGTATGTATTGACACCACAACTAGCTAATATCGTAATTCGATTATGGCCGCATCATTTGAGGACACAAAAATGGGCTGGAGGGCCTTAATTAGTTGGACGACTATGCATGGTAGCTCACACGGTGTGGTATATGGCACGCAGACAAACAACTTCACCAGAACACAAATATTAATCAATCAATAATATCCCAATTAAACAGGTAGAGTCGTTTTATTTTTAATATTTTTCATATTTCGTTTTGATGTCTGACCTGGGGTTTGAATCGTGGCCATATAAGTCAACACACTTCCTACTAGACTATGGCGACTTCTAATTGCCACATACATAATAGCACGCGATACATCCTTATGAAATAAGATTGTAACGAACCCATGGTTATGGGAATAACATATCAGTTCTAAGAGAACTTTTAGAATTTTCTTTCAAAATTGATTTTGATATATCATTAGACCAATGTACCATCGCAATGTATACACCGTCTAAAATACTGCATCTCTTAGGGAAAGTGCATAAATTAGGATAATCCTAATTTGTCGGTTCCACAGCGTTCTCAGAAATAAGGCCTATTTTATGGGTCATTATAATATATTTTGCATTCGGATTTTATCCTCCATTCATATTAAATCCAATACTGACATAATCGGTTTTAACGACGTCAAATGCCCACCTAGATCATGCAATTGTATGACTTTGGACTGTTTGTGGGGTTATGACAAAGATTGCATCGATGCGGATTATTCCCTAACGTTGAAGTCTTTCGAAAACCAAAATTATTGTCTAAGTTATAGCCGAGATTCTGCCCGAAGTTTTCGAAAAGGTGGTAGGAAACTTGAAAAACTAAAAATATCAATTACATGCATTGCATTTAAATCACATTGTACATATATCAGTCAGTTGCAAGGTCCAAGCGTTATAATGAAAAAAATTTATCATTGAAATCATGGTTTTCACTTCTTTTTTTTTTAAACCGAAATTTGGATGATATTTTATTATTTTTAATTCATATTGCTCTTCACTCTCCCCAACGGAGTTTTATTGTTGGAGATGGAGGAAGTACTAAAAAATATCGTAAAACTAACAGAAAATGAAAGTGAAAAAGTAAATATTTTGCCATTTTTTCTTAAAAATAATGAAAATGGAAAGAGTTAAAGAAAGAAAGAAATTCATTGGAATGAAAATGAAACCAAAAAATCAAATCATTTTTATTTTCACTCTCTTCCGTGCTCATTCATTCGAGAAAAGCACTCAAACAAAATACAATAACAAATACAAAACCACTCCATTTTCTAATTTCACACTCTTTTTCTCTTTGCCGAACAAGATACTAAATGAGGTTGCCAACTTGCAAAATTTCAAAAACAGCATAAAAATAAGCAAACAACATTACATTTTAATAACAAAAGTGTTCGTACCTATTCTGAATATTATATCGGGTGTTTTTTATACCGTTACAAAGGTTTAATGTGATGTTTTTGTAATACAGGCTATTTCACTTGCTTGTCTGTTTGCATGGAAAACACAAACAAAAACACTCAATTTTGTTTGTGTTTCCCATATAACTCCCTACTAGATTAAATACTGGAAAAAGTATGTCAAAATAATTGGCTTTAAAAAGAAAATGGCAAGACCAAATAAATATTTCAAACACTTTTGCAAACTATAAAAACACTTTAAAATTCATATCGTTAGTATAATTCGCAAAGACGCTAAGTCCACTTTTTTCCAAAATTGAGATTTTAATGCAAAACGGTAACATTATACTAAATACATGTTTTACAACAACTAAACATGTCATTATATAGTTTAAAGTTGTTGTAACTTTGTGGTTTGCAAAAACGCTAAGTCCATAAAACTACGAAAAATATTAATATTAATATTATTAATTAATTAATAATAATATTAATATTATTAATTAATTAATAATAATAATTAACATTATTAGTTATTAATATTATTATTATTTTGTAAAAATAATTGCGTTTAAACAGTTTAGAAATTTTAAAAACTGAAAAAGCTACAAAGTTTTTTGTGTCTCCTGTAAAATTTGAAAAGAGGGACTTAACACATTTGCGAACGAGACTAACGATATGAAAAACAAATATTTTTAAATAGTTTAAAGCGTCTACAATTAGTTAAATTACAAAAACTGGAATGAAAATTTTATCTTTTAATTTGTATTTAAAAAACTTGTCTATCTTAATAAATAACTTCAAAATCGTCTATTCAATATATTCTCATTCATGTTACTACAAAGAAGTGATATTGGCATCTCTGTTATTCTCTGTGTCTATTTGCGTCGCACAAAAACAAAAAATCTAAAAAAACAATAAAACTTGTAAAACAATTGTTGTTGTTACTTACCTGTATACATAATAATAAAGTTAAAATTAATCCAATGAGTAAATTTCGTTGTCTGCTGTGTAATCGAGACGGAGACGAAGACGAAGAAGGTGATGTTGTTTCTGATGTTAATTTTGATGAGAATAGATTTTGTTGTTTCATCTGGTTACTATTATTATTAGTATTATTGTTGTTGTTGTTGTAAAGAGTAGTTTGTTGCTGCCATATCCGTTTACTACTCAATAAGATTCTGGATGTTAAAGGACAACCAGGGGAAGAAGAAGAGATTGTATTATTCACATACATTTTGCTAAAGAAGCTGTTGTTGCTATTACCGCATTTATTGTTATTGCTAATGTTGTTTTTGTTAAACAATAACATTTTAAAAGATTTAATTTTGTTCCAATGTTTATTTATTAGCATTATTTTTGTTTTTGGTTGGTATTCAAATTTTGTTGATTTTTGTTGTTGACTTTTTAAGCTATTTTAACACACAGTTGTTAATTTGGAACGTCTTTTCTTATTTTTTTTTCTTTTTTGCCTTGGTTTGTTAAAATTCTGGTTAAAACCGGTGATCAGGAGAGGAGGTTTATAGAGAAGAAGTAAAATTGTGCGTTTGTTTTTTAACAAAAGCAACTTTTTTTGTTTGTTTGTTTAAGTCTTTAATAAATTGGTCATGTTTATAAAATTTGTTTCCACTGCCGTGGTGGTCGTCATTTGGTTTTTTTTTTTGTTAATATTTTTTATTTTATTTTAATTTTTAGTTGATATGTAAACATATTTGTGAATAAACGAGTATTTCAGGAAATCTGCGTAAAAAAATTTTTAAATTGTTGTAAAATATTATTTAAATTCACGATTAAAGAAATATTTGATTAACTCAGTGTAAAATAATATCAAACCAAACTAGTTTTACTCAATTACATGTGTCAAGCGTGTATGGAGTTTAACAAAACCACTCTTTTGCTCTCTCTGTCTCTTTGCTGTATCGAAATTACTTTAAAAACAGTTTGATTATAGTGTTGCCATTTCTTGAATTTTTCATACGCTACTATCATGATACATTCTTGGTTTTTTTTTTCTAATAATTTTATTTTTGATTTCCAAACCGTTACAATGTGCCGAATTTGTCGATTATTAAAAAAAGAATAAAGATCAATACGTAACACTGGTAATCAAGAATAGAAATCCAATATAATGTATAACTATGGGCAATTCTGACTGTTGGCCTCATTCAACTTATTTACCATATTAAAAAGAATGAGATTCCGATTCGGGGTTTATTTAACAACTTTTTTTTTTGAATTTTGAAAGAGGACTGTAACACACCTTGGTGTATACATAATACACAGAATATACTCATGAATGAGAGTTCTTATCGGTATTGCATTTTTGCTTGTGTTCCGTATACAAACAGCTCTTCGTCTAAAACCATTCGTCTTACAGAAACAAGCCCTAAATATATGTGTACATTACATAAGTCAACTTTATGAATAATTCACGCGTAAAATTTTATCATTATTATTACGAAATAATTCTTTGTGTAGAACGTAAATAAAGGAAAAGTTAAATCCGTCTTCTGATTATTCATATACTGAAGAATTACCTGAGCCCCGAATGGCAATACAATGAAAAAATTTTAATTAAAATAAGTTGCCTTGTACCAGGTATCTTTGAATGTGCGCAAGTTACTATCAGATTTTGGATAAACATCTCAGGAGGATTGGAAATTCTAATCCATCTACTAACATACAACAAATAAAAAATATTTTTAACATGAACGAAACTAATTTTATTGTAAAGATAATTTTATGCCACTAATGTTTCAATATCATTCGACCGTTTGGCGGAATCTGATTTTACTCACTTTCTATTACATTTCGAAGATATATTAGAGATCTTCTAATGCTTACGACACAGTCACAGTGTAACCAGTGACGACAATTATGACGTTTGAAAAACGCTTAAATCAGCAGTTTTAACCCTCCTTGTAGAGGGAGAAAAGAGATGTTAAAAGTTTTTGCAAAGCAAATGTGTTAGAAGCAAGAGATATACAGAGTGAAAACTGGCGGATAAAGTGGAAAAATTAAATGTAAATAAACATTTATTTTATGTTAAAAAAGGGCAAATTTGGAATATTTTTTAATTTCTTCAATGAAAATCTTAAAAGTTCTTAAATATTTAAATGTTAATCGAAATGTGACTGGTTTTTGGTCAGAATGAATATAGTTTCTTGTGCAAAAGGTAAGTAAGCAGTTAAATACATCAAGATGAAATAAGACATATTGCTTATAAAATTTTTTTCTTTTAGAACTTTGTGTATATTACTAGTATTTATTAATTTCTTGAATGAAAAAGTTAAAATTCGGTAATTTTTTCATTATTCATCGAACTCTTAGCAATTTCGCTTCACACTGAAAAAGTTCCGTGTGCAAAAGGTAAGTAAAAATAAAAATATAACAAAATATATACTCATAACTTTTTGTTTCAGGAATTTGTGAATATACCTTTAAATTGGTTAAATACTAAGTCAGTGACGACCGATGAAAGCTGTCATGAAAAATACATTAATTCCGAATTACGTTTCCCTAATAAAACGGTTCATCTCCTTTCAAAATTATTCTAATATTCTACAAAAATATCATAATAAAAATCCACCCCGAAATCTAAAAAAAAGTAAACAAAACAGACAGGCAGTCAGAGAGGGACAGAAATACTTTTTTGGTAATATTTGCTGTCCCTTTCTAAGTGAGGGTTAAACGTCAAAACCGTGACGTATCTGTATACCTGTGACACAGTTACTATTTCGAACGTTATTGTTTTTTAATCATTAAATTTCCGCTGTGAAAGCTGCATGACTTGAAAATTGAAATAAGTTTAATTGCAACAGGACAAGGCACTGATGCACGCAAATGTATTGTTCATGACAAGTAACCATGAATAGGTTTACTCGAAAACCAATTGAATGCTAGTGATTCTTATTTGAAACGACTGTTCAATACAATCCCTAATTTCTATAGGTATTTCATCTAATCACATTTAATATTGATGCATGGAACTCAGAAGTATACGACTATATTGCAGAAAAAAAGTGGAAAAAAAGTAATGGTAACTTCAGAAAACAGATGTATTTTCTTTTAGTGCCCACTTTCCAAAGTTAAATCTAAATGCTGCCCATTAACATATTTAATATTACATGGCAACTCTATACTTGTAAGCCATACTCTCTCTTCTGATTTTAATTTTTTTTACTTCTTCTACTAGCAGTGTTGCCACCTTGTGTGTAATTACACATATTGTGTGTAATTTTTAATTGTGTGTGTAGCATGTGTGTAATTAGTTTCGTGTGTAATTTGTGTGTAATTTTACTTTTTGTTCTACCTTTTTCTTTAATCGCTAATTTTTAACAGTCAATTTGTTAACACTGATTTGTTTTATAAATTTATTGCAATTTCCAACACTAGTTTGCAAAAATAAACACCTACATCTTTCTCGTTCTAATTTAAATACATGTAAAGGCGCCTAGAGACGATCAAATAAAATCATCAAATAATACACAAGTGTGCATGTGGTGTGCTTGACGTTTAAAAGGAGACGTTTAAATAAATGCGTCAATCATTATTTTAATTTCGTAGTGTTTGTTTGCTTAAATATTTTCTTCACATGACGATTTATTGCTATTAACATCGTGCAATATTGTAATAATATTCCAGTTTTACATTCCATAGAACTGGTAGACACTGGTATTTCTCAATAAATTGCAAAATATTATTTTTTTCATTTGCACATTTCTACATGACGGCAATAAAATTATTAGTTTTTATCCGCGTATGTGTTGATTACTACAATATCAGAACAAATGAGAAATGCTTGTCAATCACAAATGGAGACGATCAAATAAAAAGTCATCAAATGAAAAAAATCAAAATTTTTGGATTTTCATCAATCAAAGCTGACAACGTGTACGTGTAAAAGGACAACACGCTTACATATAAGGCGTTGATGATTTTATTTGATCGTCCCCAGGCGCCTTAAGGCTAATGTTTAAAATATGCATTTACAAGTCTTATGTTTTGTGTTTTAAAATAAAAGTTGGAAATGTTATATGTATATTATTTTAAGTATGTATGTATATGAATATATAATTTTAAGGTTTACATAATATATGTATGCAATATTTGTAAAAGTAGAATTTTGTGTGTAGTTTTTTTTCATATGTGTAATTTCGATGCCAGTTGTGTGTAAGTCATATAGCTGTTGGTGGCAACACTGTCTACTAGTTAATAGAAAATTGCTGAAATTTGATCGTCATTTGAGAGAGAGAGTGAAAAAATAATAATAACAGTAAAAGCAAGTACTGGAAAAAAAAAACAGCAAGAGAGGAAGTAAGAGAGAGTTTTTATGTAAAGAAATTAATGCAAAATAATAAAATAATTGAAATATTTTCGGCGAAAAAGTAAACACGATTTATTTTTATATTTTCTTTTTGTTTGATATTAAAAGCAATCTTCTGGAAAAGGTTTTGAATATTAAGATTTATTTGCTCTATACGCTTTGATGTCTGTTTGGTATCATAAAAAAAAGAGCGAAAATCATGGCAAAAACAATAAACACAAACTGGTTAAAGCCGAGACTTGTTGTTGTTATTGTTATTCGGTTAATGGTGTTGTTGTTGTGGATATTATTTTTGTATTTTTTTTTTTTTGAACGCCAAGTACAAATTAATAATAAACCATAATAAAACAAGTTTTGTTTTGCATGAGTGTGGTTGGTTGGTTATTTGTTAAATATTTTGTTATTTTTTCTGTTGTTATTGTATAGATTTTGAATTTTGTTGTTATTGAGTTTTAATTTTTTGATTTAAAAAAAAATCGTATTTAGGACAAGTTATTTTGGTTTTATTTGTTGTTGTTTTCATTTAAACAAAATTTTTGAAAGTTAGTTAAAAATGAGGGAATTTTTTCTGTGTCACTCTTTTGGAATTTTTTAATTTTAAGGTTTTTTCGTTACTTTTGTTTTAATTTTTATCATATTTTATTATTTTTTTAAACTTAAAATATCTTAGCTAAGCACGTTTTTAGAAATTTTTTTTAACACTCTCTTCTTTATTAAAATTTCTACTCACTTAACAGCTTATTTTCGGTTTAAAAATTTCAATATGATATTAATTTCACATGTTATTTATTATTGTTTTGTTATTTTTGTTTATATCACATCCCTTTTATTAATTAAAATTTGTTTTTATTTACACAAATGAATCCCTTAAAATATGAATTTCTTCTCTTTTGTTTTTGCAAACAAAACGAAACAGCGAACGTCAACTGCGACAGCGCAATATTGCATGTTGTTTATGTTGATAACAACATAACACTACACAGAGAGATGTAAATTACAAAGAGAATGAAGAAATAAAGAGAAGAAACCAACAAACAAAATGAATACAAAAATAAATAAAACCGAAAAACAATAAAAACAACACAGTATACAACAGTGTTGCAAAATTGAAATTTTGAAATGGTACTGAACTCTAACTGAAAGAGTACTTTTTTGCATCAAATGGTACTTTTGTAAAAAAAATGTACGCATATACGTATATAATTGGTCATTACAAACCCTTCAGTCAGGATTACGACTTAGCTTCTCAACACCACTTATGTTGAGTGCGTTAATTTCATTTATAAGTGGCGGGACCTACAGTTTAAAGTCGTCTGCGAACGACAGATTTTTGAGAAATTTTACATGGCAATTTCTTCATTTACTCGCAGAGTTTTTGCCATAAATCTGCTGAGAGGAAGGCGCCGAAGAAATTTTTTTCGTATTTCATTTTGTTCGAGATGTCTCACCGGGTGTTTGAATGGGGGCCTTACGTCTAATAAGCCAACACACTACCTACGGCGACTTCTACTGTATCGATTGCATCAGTTCAGCTGACAGCATGATGGCAGTACAGTATTGCTAATGACGCTGAATTAATCTGGTTAAAAAGAGAACCTATGTAATTGCCCTTTTCCTCGAATTACTTGCCCGTCTATAGAACTATTGTGATTCTCACAGGCCACTGTCTCTTTGAAAGATATGCCTATATGAAGAGTTTCTGCCAGAAGGAAGTCGCCGGAGAAATATTTTTTCATATTTCATTTTGATGGAGATGCCTGACATGGGATTTGAACCGGGCGCTCATGTCTAGTAAGCTAGCACACTACCTACTAGACTATTTATTGATTTATATTAAATACACATACGGCACGCAACAGAAAAAATTAACGACTTATTCGTGTTCCTCACATACAAGACAAAAAACAGCTGATTCGAAACGTAACAAATGGTAAAAGCCTCGTTTAGTCAAACGTCGACGGAACGCAATGTATAATATACGTTCGTTTTTAGCATATGCAGAGAAATGCAAATACTTACCGAAATTACATTACAATTTGGCAAGCGTTTTGATGGCTTTTCGTGTTCTAAAAATGAATGTACGTTCCGTGGACGTTTGGCTAACCGGAGCTAAACCCTAATTTTACCTTTAGCATTGCGTTGAACATGTTGCTAATGGCATTAATAGTTGAAAAGCGCAAGATAAGGCATATCCAATAGGTAGTCGCATCTCTACAACAAATACAACAATGCATAAACAACAGGCATTTTGTTTTTGTTAAAGAGTACGCGGAATGTCAAAAAAATTAACCCTCAAATCTCCATAGGAAATTAATAAAAGCAATTAAAAAAACTAAATAAATTTTATATATTGAAATTTCATTTGATTTTTATGTCATGCTTAATTACGCAATAGAGGGGCACCTATAAATTAAAAAAAAAATATTCCATGCAGTCAATAACATATCCACTTTATGTAAAGAACATGTTTTTATATGGCCATCGAGAAAAATGGCAGCTGCAAACGTTATTTGTTATTGGTAATAGTTTATGCACCTAGTTGGAGATATCGAAATCTTTTTTGGGTAATTCACCACTCTCGTCTAAATAAATATAAATATAGTAAATCTAGGTTGTAGTTTAAAAGATATATGGATTTAGTGTTAAAGACTTAAATATTATTAATCATCTTGCAAAAATTTTAATAAAATTGGCTTTGAAATAGTAATCCTGAAGAATTTCTAGAGTGCGTATCGTTAAGGATACATCCGGTACATATGAGAGTTTATAAATACGAAAATGATTATCGAAACAAAACACAAAAAAAAAACAACAAAATTTTGACATTCAAAAAGGCGTCAGCTGTTGACATGCGATTACCCATTGGATATGCCTTGGCGCAAGACATAAATATGTAATATAATAAAAAGGTACTGAAAGCGTCGCGGGGGTACTGCGGTATTTTTGAAGTGAAAAAGTACCGAAAAAAGTACTAAAGTACTGAATTTTTCAACACTGGTATACAATGCAAAGGTATGCGACGCGTCAACAAAAACAAACGCATACACGATGATGAAAAGAACAACAAAAAAGAAACAAACAAAAACAACAATATATAATAAACGAGACATTTACGATGATGACAGCCAGCAAGCGATGTCGTTTTCTTCTTTCTTTTAATTCAGCGCACGCACATTCACTTCAAAAATGTTTTTTTTTTCCTTTTTCAAACAAACAAAACAAAAAAGAAGAAAAGCACACACTGTTGTTACACTCCATGCAATAAGAGAGATTTTTTTCAAAAGGGAAAAGTGAACAAACACACATTCCGTACACTATTATTAAATGGATAGACTTTCACAATTCACAAAAAAGAAGTGGGGAAACAGGGAGAACAAAAGCAGGCACATAAACACCGTAAGATTTTTGTTAAATTTTAATTTCTCAAAAATGATGCTGATTTTCTTCTTGTTTTTATAAATTATTTTACTTTTTACTCCCTTTGGACACCATTTTATTTTACTTCAAAATTTTTCAGACATTTTTTATGTGGTGTTAATTTCTTTTTATTAGACAAACACACCTTTTTCACACATTCTTATTAATTATTCCATTTGTTGTTGTATTTTTATTTGTATATTATTAAATTTTTTCTTTAAATATTGTATTACATATTCTTATTTTTCATTTGTTAAATTTAATTTTTTTTCTTTCTCTGTATGAACAAACAAATAAAAAAAAACAGCGTACAAAACACAATATTGCTGGTTTGTTAGTTAACAAACTCACTTTTTCTTACATACACACACACTCACGCACGCCGCAGACGTAAAAACAACAACAAAACCGATTTTGTGTATTTTTATTTGTTGTTTTCCTTTTATCCCATACACATATACACGTTTTCACGTATATAGAAAATAATAAATTTTCTTTCCGTTTATTCTACCGCACTCGTTCACGTTTTCAACTCGAATGATTGAATGAATTTGAAAAATGTACTCTTTAAGTGGCTGCCGCTGAAAGTATTTTTAAGAGAATTGAGTGAAAGAGAGCCAATAAAGGAATGCGTATGTGTGTGGGAGAACAACATCACAAGTGTTGCCGATTTTCATATTTCTGAGCAAAATTGGTTATTTTTTGTGTAATGTGCAGAATTTTTTGTGGTTTTGGTTATTTTTTTGTTGTCTGAAAAAGTTATTTAAATAAAAATAAATTATTTATTGTAACTAAACATATTATCAATTTGAAACAAACAAAAAAATTGAAAAAACTATGAAATTTAAATTTGTATAATTTTTTTTCTTTTGGCGATTTTTTGGTATTTTCAGAATTTTCAAAAAATTTTGCTTTCCTGGCAACACTGGTCGTTTTTGTTCGTTCAAAAAAATAAATGTTTTTTAAACTAATTCGCACATTCTTTTCCGTTTCCGGTTTATATAAGTAAAACTTAAGCCCCCGTTTTTTAAATAGGAATTTAAGGCGTGTGTGTGTGGGATGTGTTTGTTTGGGTGGATGGGTGGGTGTGTGTGTGTGTTGGTGGGTGGGATGGGTTGGTTGGTGGAGTAGGTGTAGGGTAGTAAGTAGTGTAAGTAGAAGGTAACAGTGTGAGAGGGGGGGGGAAGAGAAAGAGAAAATGAGCAACGAGGAAAATTGTGGTTGTTTGTGTTGCTGCTGCTGCCACCTACCCCCTCCCCCTCTCTTCTTTGTTGTTGGATGGAGTTGGACAAAGTGCATATACGACGGACGGACATAGGCAAAAATTAAAATATATTTGTACCTTAATTTTTTTTTAAGTGTGGTGAATTTTGTTGTTGTGGTGAGTTTCCAGTGTGGTGAGTTTTATAAAGTGTGGTGAATTTATCCGGTGTGGTGAATAAAATCGAAACTCACCAAAGTGCCGTTATTCCAAATGGCACTGTATTACCATAAACCCAAAGTACTGTATATTGTGAATTGGACGGTGTGTGTCTAGAATAAGCAATTTTCACCCCCTTTTAGCGGAGGTATTCACCGACATTTTTGAATACCATTATGCACTGCATTACTAACGGATGTGGTTTGTGTTTGGACTAAGTATAATTAATCTCTATTAGTGAAACACTGACAAAAGGCAGTACATTCAAGGAACGAATAAGGTAGTGTTGCCATTTTAAAATTCTAAAAAATTAAAATTAGAAAACCACATACCTACCACAACATAATTAAATTTAAATTGTTTTGTAAATTAATGTTTGAATAATAATTTTCTCTCTTCTATATTTTTATCCAAAATGCTTGCTAGCAAAATACAGATTGGAATTTCTTTGTCATAAATATCGAAATTCGGGTCTAAATTTAATTAACATAATTGTATTATTATTATTTTGGTATTTTTGGTTATTTTTTCCCCTCTTTGGTTGATTTGTTTTTCAGAAGGTTGGTTACAAAATTTTTTATTTCCTGGCAATAATGTGCTAGTGATGATATTTTAAATAAGCGATTTTGTTTTTGTCGATTTTACTTGGATGGTGGTGGCTGGATAGAATCAATTTATATATAGTATTAGGTGATGCCTGTATTACATACGTTAATGGTTGTTGCTTGGGTTTTTTGAAATGATGGTTGAAGGCTTTGCTGGAATGTTAGTATAGACATTAACTAATTATAATTTTAGTTTTATAGCTGATAGTTAATCCGCTGGAAGAAGCGCCATTAGGACAAAAACCTGTAGTTTTGCTATAAAATATGAGATGTCGTTAGTAACTGGAATATCTTGGCTAAATACGATTTTTTTTAAGGTGCAGGGATTTATCAAGAAAAAAGAAAAAAAAGATCTTTTGAGGAGAAACTCGGTTCGGACTGAAGAACATACTCGAATATTTCAACAATATTTTTACTGTTTCAATTCGAACTTATTGCATGCAACCTTTAGTTTAGTCATGACATTCACACCATTTTGCATATCCACTACGGTCGATAAAATTTTGCAACGTGGAGGAAGGAAAAAGAAATTATATCAGATATCCTATTATACCGGCAAGAGAATTCTAAAGTGATATATGTCCCACTTCACCAAAACTGGCCACGAATCTTCCCAAAAAATTTTTGAAAAATTATCACCAAAAATTAATTTTTTTGAGTGTAATTTTCTCGAGTCTCGAGATTATCTCAGATATCCCACACCACGGTTAGAAAGACGACCCTCCGGTACACCATTTGTAATTTTTGACAGAACGTGTCTTACAAAAGCTAATTTGATTAAAATTCACGTCTTCATAAGACCATAGGGACGGCTGAAAGATGCCAACAAGGAGTTGTTGGAGTTATAAGACCCTTTAGAATCCACGTAAGCTATGCTCACAGAGGTGGCTGTCAATTCAATCCTACCTACTACACTTGACTCGAACATATGTCCACAGATCATGAAGGATGATTCATCAGCTGCCAAGGAAGGTTGACACATTTCGCTGTAAAAATTTCCAAAATTTGGCAGCAAGACTTTGCCAAGTCAAAGAATTTTTTATGAGTTGCACAAACTCTCTCTAGAAGTCTAAGGAGATGACGAAGAGGATTTAAGTAAGGTCTGAATATTGAAAGAAGCAAATTGTAATCAGTCATAAATCCTAACTAAACTGTAGATGCGACAAAACTGCCCAATCGGTTTATTTATTGACATTTGGCGAATCATAAAAAGGATGTACCATGAAGGCACTCAACTCCTGTGATGGATCTTTCTTATGTGATGTTTTTGTAACACAGGCTATTTTACTTGCCTGCCTGTTTATATGGGAAACATGTTTGCATGGAAAACACAAACAAAAACACTCAATTTTGTTTGTGTTTCCCATATAAACAGGCAGGCAAGTAAAATAGCCTGTGTTACAAAAACATCACATTAATTATCTCTGTAAAAAGCCATGTGTCTCGTAAGGGATCTAGAAAGCAATGGAACCATTTCTATCACCATCGATAGATGATCAAAGGCTCCATCCACACTGCGATCTATCCTTCAAGCGTTTCTGCACCATGATGATTAGGACAATAGAACTGAAATAACATTTTCAATGAAGTTTTCTTTTTTTGTTTTTATTCAAATGAGAAGCATGTAAAAATATTTAAGCTCCACTAACAAACTGATCATACATATAACATTTCCTAAAATTGTGGATATTATTTATTCTTCATACTAAAGTGTGAATCCAAAAATTAAACGAAAAATTTGAGTCAAAATTTTATAAAAATCATCAAACTTACTCAATATTTTGTTAAGTGTTGTAGTCGGTCGTAGACCATATTAAAATAGACCATAGTTAAGGTAAAACGAGACAATTTTCGAATCGTTTATTTTTTTCATTTTGTGTTCGCTTAAACAAAGCAACAAATAAAGCACAACTAATTGCAGTTTGCACTTGCTTAAACAATGGCGAGCATGCATGAGTCAAACACAGAAAAAAATCAGCAACCACCACACCAGACATGCTCATACACACACAGCCTTGGGTAATTACGATGCGAAAATAAACAAAACAAAAAAAAAAAATTTAAAATCGTTCGCTTATTTTTTGGTTTTGTTGTTTTTTCTAAAGATCATCTTAATGATGATCATCAGCATGATGCTGAGATATGGTCGATATTGAGCGATGGATGATAACGATAATAATGATGATGATCTAGGAAGATGTCATACCTTAAATGGTTGGCCATGATTGATGACCATAATGATGTTTATCTAATGTGTGATCCAAAATGAAACTCTTTTTCTGTACTAAATGCAGGTCTCCAGTGCTCAAGTTATAATAAAAAGGATGACAGAATAGCAGCATATAAAAAAAGAGATACGAATGAAACATTTGCGAAATGATTTCAACTAGACAATTGGAATTTTATTACCAATTTAAGTTTGGCAAGCAACAGGCACAACAATAACGAAAGCCATTCTCCATTATCATAATCATCGTCATCGTCATCATTGTGATTGTCGTCATCGTCAAGTGTTATAAAACATGAATTCAAGTGACAAGAAGACATCGATAAACAGCAGGATTAAAATGAAATATTGGCAATAATTGAAAGGCAAAAAGGCATTGGAAAGTCACATCACAATCACAATCAATAACAAACGAACCCTTTCATCTTTGGCTGATATTATGAACGGAGAGGCATTAGGAAGAAAGTTCGATTGTCATTAACTTAAGTGCTTCTAAAGTCCTTCTCTGAGTATGTAGGGCTATTAAGAGAAAAGCGGATAACGATTTATAAACAAAATCTTTCAGGACTCAATTACTTTTTCCTTTTTCTTGTTTCCACCTATTCCAAGATACAGTCAAAGAAAAAAGCCTACATACACCGGTGTATGTTTTTCTTTGACTGTACTTCTTCATCGATAATACAGCTCATGTAGTCAGACTCATGAACACGGTTAATAAGAAGAGAGAGTTACAAATAATTTTTTCATCGGAGCTTCCGAAGAAGCGACTCTAACAGATTTTACATATAGTAGACACTCAAGTGCCTCTTTCTTCTCTGACCAAGTGCTGGACATGTACACAGCAGGTGAAGAACAGCCTCATCCTTCTTCTCATTTCCACAGGTTACACAGAAATCATTTGTAAGGTATCCAAGACCATGCATGCATGCATGCATTGCATAATGCAATGCCCCGTAATAATCTCGACAACAGTGATGCGCTTACTGTAGTGCTCCTGTAGTTTAAGCAGAGCTACCAGACTTGGCCAAATTTTCTGCTCCCTTTTGTCAGTGTCCTTGCTGCCCATCTACTGTTGGTAAGGTCCACGATTGCATAGTCAATTATAAGCTTGGAGGTACCCAAGAGAGTCGAGAATTCATCAGAGAGTTCGATGGTCGTTCCCCTTCTGGCCAGTTCATCCGCTCTGCAGTTACCCGTAATGTCTCCATGTCCCGGTACCCATGTGATACAAACTTCATATTCATTCGCTACCACGTTGAGACATCTACGACAGTCGCATACCGTCTTGGAATTCATTACATTAGAATTCAGTGCTCTACTAGCCGCTTGGCAATCGGAAAGTATGGTAATCTTTCGCTTGGTAGAGTATTTTTGTTACCACGAGCTTACCGTAACTGCCACACAAAATAACAAAACACTATATGTGATTGAATTCATTTCGCCATGAAAGAATCAAAAGAAGTATCAAAATATGATATTCAGAAGATGACTTATAAATCCTGTGGTAGTGGTTTTTAAGGGGCGTAAGTCACAAAAGAAGTTATCTGTCGTCCCTTCCTCTTTTATATTGATGCTGCTATGATAGAGGTCATTTATCGGTAGTCGAATCCGTCTCGCATGATCTTCAATAGGCCAATACCCGGTAAGTAAGAGTAAGAGTCCCTTCTATTAGGTCTCATGACCGAACTAGAGTCGATGGTATCATATTCCGATATAAGATCCTTCTTTCTGTAATTTTTTCCTTCCACGCTATAGTCAAAAAGATCTCTTTAGAACCATCTAGAAGATGTAGCCACCGAAGCCCGTTAGCGTTCACACGAGTCAGATCCTGCACGGATCTTAATTTATTTACAAAACTTCAGTAGCCTGGGACTCCCGATTCAGCAGTCAGCAGTATTGTCTGTAGGTTTTTGATATAAATAGTTAATAAGTTTTAGAATAAGACACAGTTTGGTTTAAACAGTTATTGTTATTGTATAAAATATACACTTTATAAAAGATCGGCCTGAGATTCCTACGGGACCCTCCAGGTTAGTAAATAAAGAATATAATAACCAAGTAAACCACAGTCTATTTATTGGCACCTCCTACGATTCCTACGGGACCCTCGAGGATTGGTGGACTATAGGCTGTATAACTGTCATTAATAGAGCCCTGCGCATCCTACGGGATCCTCCAGGGTTACTATAAAACAAATAGTATATCTGTAGCAATACGGATATACTATAACATTTGGCGCAGCCGGTAAGCGCGTGAATATATTTACGCGGTTATTCAAACAACAAAAGTGCCGTTTTGTCTTGTATGACTTATCAGTTTAGTAAGAGCGAGCCAATAACGACTAAATTCTAGCAACTTTTGGCTTGTTCAAACTTCATTGGTGGAAATACCACACGGGAACGTATCCTTCTAAGACATTGCCACAGGATCATACAGTTCAATAACGACTAAATTCTAGCGACCTTTGAGCTGGGTGGTTTTGTGATTGTACTGTCGGGAAGGCACGGTTGTTACAATAACAAAAAAAAAAAAATATACGCTATTTTTTATTTTAGAACATTTGAAATATAATATATAAAGTTTAAACAAACAAAACTACTGGAAAAGTTTTATTTTAACTGTGAAATTTAAACAAAGGAAGAAAAAAAAATGTACCACAAGGTATTGGTGAGTAAATTATAAAATTGTTATTTACTTTTAAATGGACCCGCAGACTAAAACGGACGAATTAATAACAGAACTAGGCACGTTTAGCTATTCAGTGGATAGCTTGCAGGTCCTTGCGTGGACAGAATTGAAGGAACTAAATGCAGATAAGGAATTTATTAAACACCATAAGGATATAATTAGGTATCAAAAATTAACAAAGTTAGATGAAGTAAGTTACGTTCTGCAATTAGTGGGAGAATTAAATAGGGATCAATCAGTAGAATATATCAAGAAAATAGAGGACTTAGAGGAAACCAAGAAATTGTTGGAAGCAAGTTGTAAGAAATTAAGACAACAAATTAATTATACGGACAATTTACTAGAAGAGGTAGTTACAGAAAACGCGGAATTAGTGAAAAAATTAGAAGACAAAGGATTAAGTGATAAGGACTTTAAAAAACAGTTGAAACAGAAACAGCTAATAGAGACAAAAGACGATACAATAGAAAGGCTCCAGACAGCATTAGAGAACGCGCGTCGAGAGTTGGATATTATTCATAGGGCGAGGTCGCCCACTCCTTCGTTAAGCAAGGAACTTAAAATACACTCAGGGCACAAAGACACTAGAATCCCTTCTGTGGCTGTAACGGAAACTCTGGACGATATCAGCTACGCGGACAAGAAAGAAGCCCAAGATATAAGACTATCCGAGGAGGAAGCAAGTGCATTAGATCTAATAGAGGCAATAAAGAGTATTATAAGTAACGCGCGGAAAGCTGGTAGCAGGGGCTACACTACGGAAACTAAAATCAAAAAATTTGGTGATTTGGCACGTTATAAGGAGCAGTTCGAAGAACTTGAAGTAACAGGAAGCCTAGATAATAACGTAGCCATCGAATTCAACAGACCAATATCTAAGGCGCAAGAATTATTAGAGAGGCGGTCACCATCACCCAGACCAGTGCAGAGTACAGAAGCTAATATGGCAGTCAGAACACCAGCCTTTTCCGAAATCACAAAAATTGTAAACAACACGGTGCCTACCTTTTTCGGCACCGAGGGCCCTGACTTATTATCGGAGGTTTGCCGATTCATACAAGGATGCAAAATGGTCGAAAGAGAACTTTTAGTAGAGCCAAATGCCGACATAACTTAAAACGTATTAGAATGCGTAAAGTTGAGATTGATGGGATCCGCATACTCTCGTATAGCGGAGGTCAAATTTGGAACTATGGACGCGCTATGCAACCACATCAAGAAGTTGTATTTGAGGAAAAAGAGCCTGGACCAAATACGGGAGGCGATTGTAAGCTGTAAGCAGAGCCCCAGAGAGACAGCGAGTAAATTTGGGGGACGACTGGAGATTTTATTAAACGAAGCGGCTACATCAATTCACACAGAATGGTCAGAGGAGAATAGCCGAAATACAATGATAAAGGACTTCAAGCGCATAGCGGTGAGAGCCTTTATAAAGGGGCTACGAGACCAGGCACTAAAGGCGCGTTTTATTGGGCAAGAAAGGGAGGAGCTGAGTTCCCTGGTAGCAATAGTCGAAGAAGCCGAGGAACTTTTCGGCGAGCCGCAGCAAACCATCCATACGGTCATGGAGTCAATACCTTGTACTTTCTGTAATAAGCAGGGGCATGAACGGTTGACTTGCAGGGAAAGGCTTAATACTCCCTACTGCACGGATTGCGGCAGGTACGGACACGAGGTCGGCCCTGGATGTAGAAAAAGCAAGACTGAGCAGAAAAGCTGCGATTTTTGCAGGGCGAAGGGGCACACTGTGAGTGAATGCAGGAAAAGGTTGGCATCACTGTACTGTAGAATATGCCGAATAAATGGCCATAGTGAGAATCAGTATTGTATGCAACAAAAAGAACAAAACCAGTGGCGCAGCAGGGGCCAAACAAACAATGGGATGGCCTTCAGCAGAAGTGACAATAGGGGAAACAGCGTGGCAATGGAACGTAAGCCACCTGGAATAGGAGAACAAAGTAGGAATAGAGTTCCGCTGTGCTACAAGTGCAACAAGACGGGCCATTACGCAAGGGAATGCCAGAGCAATTTTACGACACATGACGCAACCTACACGCAGTCAAATCAAAAACCGTCCTTCAACAAACCTCTAAATAATAATTCGGGAAACGCCAATCGGGCCAGTTACAGCCAATAACGGGGAACCCGAAAATAAAAAACGAATTAATCAGGCAAAAACAACGAATGGACACAGAACAATATATACACAAAATATCCAAACAAAATAATCCAATACTAGACGAAACACAGGCAAGACAGAAACATTTACCTAGAAATGGTGAAAAAATTAAGACGACTGTTACCAACAGAAATGAACAAGAGTCAGCGAGCGACTCAGAGGCTGAGGCACCGGATAAAATAATACACCGGGCAGTCATACATACACACGTGGAGGAAACAGTTTACAAAAAAAGTGGTAAAAAAGACAACACTGGAGTCAGGAAGTCACCAGGCAATGTGGAGACAATTTTCACCTTGAATCCTCGTCAAGGAGTGGACAAGAGAAAATTGAGCGCACTTGCAAACACTGGAGCAGACTCTAGTACTGTAGCAAACAAAGCTGTGAATGAGGAAAAAGTTCCATGGGACCCCACCCATGCATTTCATATGCAAAATGCATCGGTGAATATAGACAATACGAATGTTTCAAGGGTCGGGAATCAAGCACAGGAAAAGGTATGGTCACACTTAGGGTGTGAGGGAGCCCCACTTCAGAATACCGACAGGACGTCTCATAAGCAAGACTCCACGGATAACAAAGATGTGGGAGTCGTCCTAGGAAACATACCGCTACAGGTCAATGCCAGTAACGATGATCTGGGATCGTCAGACACTAAGGACGCAGTATTTATCACCATTCCATGCAAAGAAGCCAAGGGTGAAAAACTGACCTTATTGGTCGACACTGGCGCAGAATCGAGCATCGTGAAGGCAGAGGCATTTAAAATTTTCCCCAAGAAAAGTTCGGGCGAGATTAAAAGTTTAACGGGCGCCTTCGGAGGAGGCATCAAAACCCTATTTGCAGTGGCCCTAAAGATAGAGGCCAGAGAAAATGTGTCATGGGACTTCCACGTGGTGTCACAAGGCAGCAAAATCCCGGGGGACGGAATCCTCGGGAGGGACAATATTTGGAATAAGAGCGAGATAAGTTCAATTAATGGAACTCTGAAGTTATTTAATGAACGTAACAAATGTATAAAAACTTTTAACCTTCACGATGAGACTGAAAATATTACAGCTCCCGGTCTAGGAAATCAATACCTAAATAAAAGAGCAATCACCATAGTACCCGTAAAAATCAGATCAAACAACGAAACAGTAGTGGTTCACAAACAGGAGGTGCGCCCAGGAGTCTACATAGGAAACACAATAGTAAATGTAAAAGATGGCGAAGCGGCAGTACCTATATTGAACACAACAGAGGAAAATATGCCAGCGGATAGCAACATAAAAATAAAATTTTCAAAGTTAAATACTTATACGCAACACAAAGGAAAGGAAATGACCACAAAAAATGTGGAGGAAAGAATAAGGGAACTAACAGAGATAATTATGAAGGACAAAAACTGGAATGAAGAAGAACAAAAATCAATGAAACGAATTTGTGAACAATATAACGATGTATTCATGTTACTTGGGGATAAGCTGCCTTTCACAACATTGATAAAACATCAAATACCAACACAACATGATCAGCCTCCAATCAATCAGAAACAATATAGACTACCCCATGTACATAAGGAAGAAATCAATCAACAGGTATCGGAGCTCTTAAAAGAGGGCGTGATAGCCCCTAGCATATCGCCTTGGAATTCACCACTACTACTGGTTCCCAAAAAATCACAGAACGGCCAGAAAAAATTCAGAATGGTAATAGACTTTCGAAAACTAAATGATGTCACAATCAAACAAGTATTCCCTATTCCCCGAATCGACGAGATTTTGGATCAATTGGGGAATAGCAGATATTTCACCACGCTTGATCTGGCCAGTGGATACCATCAAGTGCTACTGGACAGTAACGATAAGGAAAAAACTGCATTTAGCACAGATAAGGGACATTTCGAGTTCAACAGAATGCCGTTTGGCTTAACGGGAGCCCCGGCAACTTTCCAGAGGCTCATGAATACAATACTAACGGGCCTGCAAGGTTTGGACTGTTTCGTGTACCTCGACGATATTGTCATTTACGGCAGAACTGTGGCCGATCATGAGAAGAAAATAACAAACGTTTTGTCCCGACTGCGTGAGAGCGGCCTCAAGCTGAATACGAAGAAATGCCAATTTCTGAGTAAAGAAATAGTATATTTGGGACACAAGTGCTCGGAAAAAGGAGCGCTCCCGGACCCAGCTAAAGTAGAAAGCGTAAGGAATCTGAAGCCACCCAGGAGTGTAAAGCAAGTACAAGCTCTACTAGGGCTAATAAATTACTATAGAAAATTTGTGAAAGGAATGGCGGGGCTGGCCGCCCCAATAACACGCCTACTAAAAAAGAACTGCAAGCTCGTATGGACGGAGGAGTGTCAAGCGGCCCTTGATAAGGTCAAGGAAGGGATTACCAACCCACCCATCCTAATCTACCCAAGCTTCTCTGATCCTTTCCGGGTAACAACGGATGCTAGTAATATCGCGCTGGGAGCAGTATTATCACAGGAGAGGGATGGAAAGGACCACCCCATAGCATTTGCAAGCCGAACACTGAGCGAAACGGAGCAGAGATACTCTACAATAGAGAAGGAAATGCTGGCCATAGTCTGGGCAACACACACCTTCCGCGCCTACTTGCTAGGACGACATTTCACCGTTTTTACGGATCATCAGCCCTTGAAGGGCATAGCAAACCTGAAGGATCAAATGTCAAGGCTTGCCCGTTTTAGGCACAAATTATCGGAGTATGATTTCGAAATTTTATACAAGCCGGGCAAGGCGAATTTAAATGCAGATGCACTAAGCCGTTTACCTCTGGAGGAAGACAAGATACAAGTGGTGACTAGGGCGCAAATCTTGGATAATAAAACGGATACAACAAACAATCAGGGCCATGAAGATTCCGCAGAAGAGGGGATACAATCTAACAACACGAATGATAAAAGCAAAAAGGACAGGGCCGAATGGATAGCAGACAAAAAGGATATAAGTGAGATCCTGAGGAGCTTTCATGACGCTCCTCTTGGCGGGCACCAGGGGGCAAAAAGTACATATGCACGAATGCGTAAACAATATAAATGGCAAGGGATGCTGCGTGAAATCAAAGATTACATCAAACAATGCCCAAAATGCCAGAGAAACAAAAGTGGGCCCCTCAATAAGGAGCCCATGGTCCTGACTGACACAGCAAGCAGGCCTTTTGAAAAAATATACATGGACATGGTAGGCCCTCTACCCACTACCACGCTGGGCAACAAATACATCCTGACTTTTCAGGATGACCTATCCAAATTTTTTATATGCGCACCAATGGCCGATGCAGAGGCGGAAACAGTAGCGAGGGTATTTTACACCGAAATTGTAACTAAGTATGGAATTCCAACCAAATTAATAACGGATAACGGTACAAACTTCACATCCAAGTTGTTCGGGAGTGTGTGCAAACTTTTGAGGATAAAAAAGCAGCATATCACTCCCTACCATCCGCAGGCGAACGGGTCGCTCGAAAGAAGCCACAGACCCCTCGCAGAGTATTTGCGGAGTTTCGCAAAAGAAGATGGGTCAAACTGGGACCAGTGGTTAGCTCCTGCTATGCATGTGCATAATCACACGGAGCACACATCCACCAAACAAACTCCATTTAAAGTACTATATGGATTTGACGTGCCTTTACCGTCAAATCTTAAAATACGTACTCCCCTCTACAACCCTGACGACTACTCAAAGGTACTTAAGCACCAAATCCAACGCGCATATGAATTGGCACGCATGCATCAGAACGAGGCCAAAATCTCGGCAAAGAAAAGGTATGACCTAAAAATCAAGTCTCAAAAAATAGAGATAGGGGACAAAGTCCTGGTGAAGAATCAGACCAGGAAAAATAAACTCTCACCCCTATGGGAAGGCCCCTATGAAGTGAAAGGGTTCCCCACATCGGTAAACGTGCAACTACAAATTAAAGGGAAACTTAAAACCCTACATCGAAACTTGGTAAAGCTGTATGCCGAGAAAATAACAAATTAGGATATTAGGATCGAACAGATCCTTTCGAAGGCCAACTAGAAAGCCCCACCTACAAGCTCAGCAAGTCCAAATAAACACAACTGCCCAAGTGTAACATCTTCCCCGTCCTGCTTCTCCCACACCAGACATCGAATCACTCGAAGGGGGGAGGGATGTTGTGAGTCACCCTCGCAACTTCAAATTTAAATTTACTTTAAGTAGGTCATAAGTTAATAACATCAAAATGCTGACTAGCGGTTGTGCAACACCTGCAGACTTCCGCTGGTCAGCAAAATGATTAAGAAATAAGAATGAACCGGCAATAGTGCTGACTGGCAGTTACGCAATCATTGGTTTGTAACCAATGATTGATTTTCCCAGTCAGCAGTATTGTCTGTAGGTTTTTGATATAAATAGTTAATAAGTTTTAGAATAAGACACAGTTTGGTTTAAACAGTTATTGTTATTGTATAAAATATACACTTTACAAAAGATCGGCCTGAGATTCCTACGGGACCCTCCAGGTTAGTAAATAAAGAATATAATAACCAAGTAAACCACAGTCTATTTATTGGTACCTCCTACGATTCCTACGGGACCCTCGAGGATTGGTGGACTATAGGCTGTATAACTGTCATTAATAGAGCCCTGCGCATCCTACGGGATCCTCCAGGGTTACTATAAAACAAATAGTATATCTGTAGCAATACGGATATACTATAACAAAAGTATCAGAAGAAAGCGAGTGGAAGCAAGTCCAATTGTCAAGACTGCTGTTTTATTTTGCTACCAGTTATTCTAGAATATCTATCAGAGACGATTGGGTTGTCATGATATCGATTTTCATTGATTGTTTGAAGACGGAAATGAGTACTTAATCTGATAAACTTGATATTTCTGTCTCTCTTAGATTGCACGCCATTGACAGAACGATGAGGTACATATATTTGAGTTGTAATCTTCAAAAGTTAGGTTATGGATGTATACATTGCATCCTATCAGTGCTCTCAGCTCTTGTTCTTGAGAAAATATACATCATACATATAGGAATCAGTGCAATATTAGATGTGATAGCGAGCAGTGATAATGTTTATATTTTAGATATTGCTACTCTCTTTTTGTAAGCCAGATTTTGTTGTTGCTTAAAATTGTGTTCTGTTAATTTCGGTGTACATTTTTATTTGATTACATTTTCATATATTTACATTACAATTTTTGTTGTAACATATGATTATTAATATTTTGAATAGTTGTTTTTGTAATATTGATGAGGGGAGAAATGTTATTCCTTTTATAAAAGAAATTGTATGACAAGATATTTTATCTGTTTATATTGTTATTATTTTTATTTATAGTGAATCCTGAAGATGATATCCGATGGATATCGAAATATTGATATATAATAAAGAAAATTGATAATTAAGAAATTGACCTCGAACTAGAATATTTTATTGATTGGATTGAAAATATACATCTTTACCTCATATATCTTTAGAGTTGCTTTGCCGAACTTGATAGATTAATGAACGTTTAATGAATTTGTTAGACCATCTGATTTATCCACAATTTACTGAACATCAAGGTCAATGGGAACAACAATAACTCTCTTGACCTTTGGGAGAGAGTAGAACAGGATTCTAGCAATTATAATAACTGGACCCTGTACAGTTGGACGTATACCGAAAATTATGGGTTGCCTATATTAAGGCGATTGAAGTAGTTGTCAAGATAAGAAAGGGCAGGAATCGAACGTACATACGTTATACGGTTTTGTATTAGGCATTATAGTACATGTCTATTCTATGAACTGGACAGTCTAAGGATCAATTTTGTCAATAATACTAGAGCACTCTGGCTTCTTTTGGGTATAATAACTGGTCATTGTATGTTTGGACGTATGGACAAACCACATTACGACTGTTGTCGGACTTGTTTGGAATAAGCAAGCAGTTTTCACAAACGGAGCTACCTTAAAAATCTATCACCATTGAATCTGATAAGATTTATGAGGAAGATGCATTGAATACTGAACTAGAGAGATTTGATTAGGCAGGTGGGGTATACAAAAGACTGAATTAGAACAATGGGACCATAGGGAAAATATAAAGCAGGTTGAAATTTTCTGGGGTATTACAATGAAACTTCGAGTGAACTCGTAGTTTAATACAAGGTTTGTTTTTTTTTTTTATTAAAAAAAAATAGACAATTAAACAGACTTTGTGTAAAGAATCCGAGCCATTTCTGTAGTAGCTGCTACTTCCGTGCAAAGTAAAATGAATTCCTGAGCAACTCTTCAACGTTCTTTTAGATTTCTAATGCTCAACCTGTTGACTTATTGGTTACACTGATTTAAGACATTAACTATCTGTCGCATGGCTTAATTAGATTCCTTTTACGTTTATTTTGCCGACTTCTATTTGCCTCGTTTTGCAGGTCTATGTGTTTCGTTTCGATGATTAGAACTGAACTGCTTTAAATGTCCTTTAACCGTGTGCTTCATTCGTTTCAATTCATTTCGTATTGTATGGCCATTAACACCTCACAATTGGTAAACATAGCGTTGTTGTCGTTGCTGTTATGGCAACAAGCAACGAGCAATTTTCATCATCCAGATTAATTTGAAAAACTATAACTGGCAATGACAACAGTAACAACAACAAACATGACAAGTCATCAGTAGACGTTGTTGGCCATTTAGGGAATGTTGGTCAATTGTATCATACCTTTTCCGTTTTAATTAGTTTTTCTTTAAAAATGAAATGAACAGCAAAAACAACATAAAACAACAACAATACAACAACAACAACAATAACAATAATAAAGAGTAAAAATTGCACATTTGAAGTTGTAAACTTCAATATTAAATGCAATTGATGTTGAGGATTAATGTGGCAGATTGTTGTTGTTGCATGTGTAGCATGTTAAAAACATGATTTTGAACATGAGTTTGTTTTGTTTCTTGCAACAAAACGCCACAATGATAATGATTGTAACAAGTGCATGTGCATTGAACTGTGTGTGCGTGTTGTATACGAATATGTTGAGTTGTGTTGTGTTGGATGTAATAATCTGTCTTTATTATCGTTTTTTCTTTATCTGTCAATGCTGTCAAACGTTTTTGTTGATTTTTGTTATTGTTTTTTACGCTGTTGTTACTCTGTTTATGATGATTGTTGCTGTTGCCGTTGCCGTCTTCTCTTCGCCAATGAACACAAATGCTTATGATGAGGCTGCTGTAAACTTTACAGTGTAAACGAAAAAATAGATGTTGAACGACTTTGAAATATTTATTCTATGGAAAGAGAATCATTTGTTGAATACAACTATGTTTGATGGCAAGATGGTTTCGCCTATCCTTCGAATACTTTGAGTACTTTGAATAGATTCATTTTTTTATTATGTCCAAAAGGTTTTGAAAATCTTAGACTACATCAGGGTGCTGTATATTAGATCTGAAACATAGATAAAATACGTATACATAAATGCTTAGTAAAGTCTTTAGATGGGCAGCTACGAGGATAATTCCAAAGTTATATGAACTAATAAAGTAAACACAAGCAAATTTGGCAAATATTTTCAACACTTCTCAACATAATCTCCGTTTAGGTGGAAGCAAATTTTTCCAGAGATATTCAATTGCTTCGACACATTATTTGTGTAGGGTCTTCCAACGGAAATTTTCGAAATTTGACAGTCGATAACGGCCATCTTTTAAAGCTTCACCTGTCACACTACTTACTAACTTTACTTAATTTATCATTACAACCCTCTTCAGTCAATATTACAACCGAACTTCTCACATCACTCATGTTGTATGTGTTAATTTTGTCCATAAGTGGCGGCGGAAGTTAAAGTTTAATGTCGACTCTGAACAACAGATTTGAGACACTTTTTATGACAATTTTATTATACTCTCTGAGCTTTTGCCAGTAGACTGCTGGGAGGAAGTCGCCGTAAGAAAAATTCTATATTGTTTGAAATGTTTGAGCCAAAGTCTTGTCCAATAAGCGAAAACACTACCTATTAGACGATGGGGACCTCAATTCTATGAAATTAGTTGTCATTTATTTAGTAGGCTTTATTCACTCTGGACAACCATGGACGTGTATGTATGGTTTGCTGGATGGGCTCTGGAGCAGTTAGCAATTGGCTCTAATTCTCATCGGAAAATCATTCTCTGCCATGGGTCTCAAGTCTAAATACACTGGTATGCGAACGAACAAAATTGTAGAATTGGGACGATACCAAGTGTGTCCAATGCATGCCGAAAAAGTCACTGTTTGGTGTATAGTTTGAATTGACGACATCATGGTCTATATTTCTTTAAAAAGACGTTGATAAGTATTAAGTTTTATTGGCCGGATTAGAAAGGAATTGGACAACAACGACATATGGTTTCAACAGGATTGTGTTACGTAGTCTAATAGATAGTGTGTTGTCTTATTAGATGTGAGGTTTCGGTTCAAACCCCCAGTCAAATATCTCCAAGAAAACAAAACACAAAAAAATATTTCTTCAGCGACTTTCTCTCAGCAGATTTCTGGCAAAAACTCTGAGAGTAATTACATTGCCATGAAAAAGTTTCTAAAAAATCTGTCGTTTCGAGTCGATTTTAAACTGAAGGCCCCGCCCCTTATTTATAAAATCATTTGAAAACATGGTCATTTCACATGGAATTGATATAAACTGGCCGCCGAGATTGTGCGATTTGACCCGTTAACCATTTTTCTGTAACATAGTCTCGAAATATTGAAGCAACAGCTAGAAATCGATCAATAATTCCATTGCAGCTCTAGAAAGTCAAATTTTTCAGTGCTTATTCATTATAAACCTGGAAACATATTTCATTTAGTTCGTGTAGTTTCAAAGAAAACAGTTCAATGAATGCATTCACAGCATTTGAAATGTTAACTGTCACTAAAACTTAAGTGTTACTCAAGCCTGTAAATTTTAATGCGAATAATGAATGTCAGAGATTTAAGAGAATGGATAATGTAAGTCTAGTTCTTTTAGTCCATTTGAAGGTAAAAAGTTGAAGGTTGAATACAAAAAAAGTGGAAAGAAGGATTGAAAGGAATCGTAATGAAAAGCAAAACAAATATTGTTCTGAGGGAAACAATCAAGCTCTTGCAATAACTGCTATTTGCAACAACTTTCCATCAATGATTATCATTTACGTTGATTATATGCTGAAATAATCATTATAAACACATAAATATGTTCGCCTCGATATTATTATGAATGTACGTACACGTGAATGTGTACCCTACCCTTAGTATTAAGGACTGTACATTAAATATGTTCTGATTTTATTGAAATTTTCAAGGTTCAATATGTAAAAGGAACAGATAAAACTATGGGCAATTAAAGCATAAATCAAGTTTCTCACAAGGCGTACATTGGAAAAATATTTGGGAATATCACTAGACAGTGAATTGACATGGCAGGCTCATATAAAGAACGTTTCAAGAAAGTCCAGACATGCAAGCTGCGTCAGGCTGACAGAGTAAACTTGCATGCAAATATAATGACCTAAGGAGTCATCGTTTGGCTAAGTAGAAAAAATCTAAAAACATCTCAAATGGAGTTGGGCAAAATACAATGAGAACCTATCCCACAGTGGCTTTTGAAGTGGTATGGTAGTCAAGGCCAGAGCAAGACCACTACTAAATTGAGTGGCTTACAAGTTTCCTCCTTAACTGCCCCCTGAACAGGATCAGTAGACTCTATGGTTTGGGGAATGCTTTGCAACATGTCTTAGGAACAAAAGTTAATGGGGGCTATAACAGGGGCAATGAAAACTTATCCTATAGCGGTGTTGGAATTTCTTTTGGAATTGAGTTCACTACACAAAGTAGTGAAAACCAAAGCTTTTGGGACTGTGGTTAAGTTGATGAGAGTCAAGTCTAATAATGAAATTCATTAAGGAATTTCGTATGGCTAAGGAATTGATAGACAGCTAGCTCCTAAACTATCCCTAGGGCAGCATCAGTTGACTCTTTAATGATGGACCGTTTGATTAATTCAACAGGACTTGGTAACAAAAAAGAAAGCAGAAGTCGCATACATAAAAGATGACATATTTTGTGGTGTACAGATGGGTTAAGAACGCATCTTGGGACAGGAGCAGAAGTTTTTATCCCAAGATGACATATTCAGAGCCACTGGTGGGTATCTTCCATGCAGAAGTTTATGCCATGGAAAGATGTGCGTAGAAGGTACGAAAGACAGGACATTGCAATTATATTTGACAGACTAGTTGTCATTCGAACACTTATGTGCTATGAAGTTAAATCCAAGGTATTTAGACAGTCCATACCTTTTTGGATTTAACTCAATCGCCTAGGTAAGTAAAATCAGATTACCCTCTGCCGAGTCACGTGGTAATTCTCGGCAAAAGTAAGCTTGCGGAGGCCTTTTGTGGAGGGAGCTAAATGTGTGGAAAAATATGCTCAACGAAAGATAATGAGAGGCAAAGACTGTTCTCAAACCAAATGGGTTTGCGACAATCAAAACTTTTGTTGGGAAATTACCATAAGAGGAGATATGATTGTCTCAAGATGAATCAGACTATCCAGTAATAATCTGAGATTGGTAACTCCTAGTGCATTTATGCAGAATATGGGTTGGTTATACTTTGAACCAGCATCATAGAAGAAAACACGTGAGTCTATAACAGGTTCTATGCAGGCGATCGTTCTTGTTGATACAGAGGGTAGCTTTGAGCCCAGATGAGAACGAATCATCAGAACACATACTTTGAACCTACATCACAAAAGAAAAAACGCAGCGGATTGTTCTTTTTGACACAGAGCAGTAAGCTTGTCAGGGCAGCAGCTATTATATAAATACTTTGAATAGATTCAGGGCAATGCATCGATAATCGATAATAAGCTTCTAACAGGCAGGTTTATAAGAACGTCCAATTATGTTCTCAAGATATTCTTCTAAAAATCCTCCAAGAATATTCGGTTTTCTTTACAGCTCACCCTGTATTCGTTCTTTACTAAGCGTATTCGTAAATGAAAATATATCGATTTTCTTTATTCGATTATTTGCATTGAACAAGTTTCTTCTATTCCCAACCAGTTGATATCGCGTACAAACAATATATTTATCTGTCCGATCATTTGTTTGCTGTTTTCTTGTCTCAATTTCTACTCCATCTGTCTTAATAACAGCGCATAAGTTTTTTCTTCACATGTTTTTTGTTTTCACGGGGCTTTAATGAAGAGGTGTCAGATTGTATCATTTTGTTTTTGTTTGCCTGGAATTTTTTTTTCGTTCTCTGTGTTGATCGATATTTTTTTGTATGTTCGTTTGCCGTTCAAACTTAATTTCATGCATTTCATTAAAAAAGAAAATTTGCATTGCACTGCCATACAATTCATAATTAGCGTTCATTAGTTGTTACAGTAAAAATTTCATCTGTAGACTTAAGAAATCTTTACAATTACGTAACGCTTTTCAAATCTTTTAATTTTCAATTCGTTTTTTTTTTCTTTCAAGTGTTATTTAGAATGAGATTTGCTTATTTGAATTGCAGTTACTACTGTGAATTACTCTTTTTTGTGGTGCTGACCATAATATTTACGATAATCGTTTGATTTGAATGACCATTAAAGTAATGCACGATAATTAAATTGAAGCATATACAGTATTTATCTTTCTTGTGTATGTGCGTTCCTAAAAATATATGAATTAAATCAGGATTAAAACTTCAGTTTAATATTAAATGCCCTCACTTATATCGGGTTATACGTTACGCCTTTCCTATCTGTAAGTTTAAATAACACAAAGTGTGTGCGAAGTCTTCGCAGTCTAGTAGGTAGTATTTTGGGTTATTAGACGTGAGACCGCGGTTCAAACCCCAGGTCAGACATCGGCAACAAAATGAAACACGAAAAAATATTTCTTCAGCGACTTTTTTCAGCATATTTCTGGCAAAAACTCTGGTAGTAAATGAAAAATTGACATGAAGAGTTTCTCAAAAAAAATCTGTCGTTCGGAGTCGACTTTAAACTGTGGATCCTGAAACTTATGTATATAATTAACACAAAATTCCGAGTTCTTTTGAGTGATGCGAAATTTACTGCCTCAGATTCCCCTGCACGCTTTCATAGACAGTGGCAATGTATTCGGCAGATCTTGCATTTCGTCAACGTTGATCGTTTACTAAACCATTGGATTCGAATTTATCCACCACATTTCGAATAGACCTCTCGGTAGGATCGTAAAATAGGTGAATCGCTCGGTTCGTTGTCCGAATAGAATTGTTGACTGCAATATCCGACAGTGGTGGTTTGGCAAATTGGACTGAGCAGTCGCCGTAGTCTAGTAGGTAGTGCGTTAACCCATTAAATCCAGGCCAGACATCTCCAACAAAACGAAATACGAAAAATATTTCTTCGGCGACTTCCTCAAAGCAGAATTGTGGCAACAACACTGAGAGTAAATAAAATTGCCATTAAAACGTTCGTTCGAGGTCGACTTCAAACTGTTGGTTCCGCCACTCATGTATAAAATTAACACACACAACATAAGTGGTGTGAGGAGCAGCTACGTCATAATCTTGACTGAAGGGTTGCAATGACCAATTATGTATGTATGAATAACCGTTCGAACCGGCAAAATTAGGAAGTCAAGACACAATTTGTCGGGGGGTTGTCTGTCTGGTGGATTGTAATTAAGCAAAAGAGTACGGAATTCACTGTGGGTATCCACCTCGTCACTTTAGAAGGCGCACAGAAAGCATTATGAGCTCTAACAGACGTTGTTGGTTAATATCACAGTTGGATCGAGATATAAAAGCATTAGCATTCAACCAACAGGCATTTTCAAAAACTTTATTATGATTCTATGAACCACAGGACTTTTAGTTTTCCCCTGAGAAAAACAAGAAAGGTTTAACTAGAAGGAAAGTCTTTGCATTTGAACGAAAATGTATTAATTTGAATGTCTGATTGAAGCAAAACTGGTCTAGTTGGTTGTTTCTCTAACTCTACCATAATAATCTTGTTGAAAAATTAATTGAACACACATACCTGCTTATGAATGCAGGATCGCTGAGCTCATTTCACTGTGACAAAACCGTAACTATAAAACTTTTATGGCCTAACTATTGAAAAAGTTCCACTCCATTCAGATGGTGTTCATGGAGGGTGTAATAGTATTAAGGTGTTGCAAAAGTCAATACAAAGACGATATAACGCCTGTATTTGTGGTCATTAAAAATACAAAAAAAAAATTATTTCCAATATTAAACGGCAATTTTCTTTTTAAACAACCTGCACACATAATAAATTTTCTTTATAAAAATAAGAAAAAAAAAATAAGAAAAAAATCTCCATACTGTTGTACTCGTTTAATAAATAAATTTAAATAAATTTCAAACCATAATTTTAACAAAATTATATGCATACTGCCACCGAAAAATATTGAACAAAAAAAGAAGAAAAACAAAGTATGCTGCTGATCCTCTTGGGCACACCCAAAAACAAAGTATTTGAAAACAAAGAAACAACCACAGCTCGTAAGTCACTTGGGAAATTGTCTCTATCCGCATAGAGGAAGCGTCTTAAAAGTTAGACTTGCAACCCATGGCACAACAACATGATGATGGCAAAAAGATCATCGTGATGCATGTACGTATGTGCAGTATGTAAAGTGGCTAAAACATAAAACAACAACAACAAAAACAGTCATAGTCTCAAGCGGGTTTTATTTTTCACATTAAAAGAGTGAAGCATAGAGAACGTAAAGTGGAAGAAAAAAGAAAGAAAAAAAAAACGCTTTGAATAGTTTGAGAAAAGTGCATTTTAAGCACACGCCATTTACTAGAGGGCATATAGGGTACGAACAAAAATTGTGGGCACTTACAGTGAGGCGTATAATAGACGAAGACTTTAAATATTTATGGAATGATTACATATAACCAAATAAGAACAAACTAATGGGTTAGGTTAGATTAGCGGTTAGCTTAACTTTCATAGACAACTTCACTCGGTGGCCCATATGGCAAATAACAAACTTATAAATCATCACTGTTGCCGATTTTCTCCCTTAATACAGTGTGATCGTGTGGTGTTGACGAGCTTCTCTTATGTCGCCTGTAGATTCCGCCATTCATGAATAAAAAGCACTGATACTACATGTGTGGTGTGAAAAGCTAGGTCGTAATGCTAGAACTTAACAAAATATTTAAAATTTCTCCAAAACAATTCATATGTGTTCTTCTGTAAGCGGACGAGACAAAAATCATTTACTACTCTTACATTGAAATGCCTTTAAGTTAGGTTAGGTTATGTTAGGTTATGTTGGATTAGGTTAGATAAAGTAATGAATCCTTTCTGGTAAGTGGTCCTACGTTATATCACAAGCCAATATCCAAACCAAGGATCAAATAGGAGAGTTCACAAGTATACCAAAATTCTCTATGAGAAGAAGAGTGCGATGAATACTATCATGTGATTTAAGAAAAAAAAAAGACAATTGGAATGCTTTTTACTATGCCTGTATTGATAGAGTACTTAAGTCTTATTATATACGGACCGGAGGAAATAACTTAAACACTGATTAAAATAATTTAAACACTTATCTTCGGTAATATTCTTAGAATTGTTAGGGGTCTGTACCCATACCTATGTCCTGAAATCCATAAAAGAGTTCTCTTCTATTGATCCAAAATTTCTGTGAAAAAGAGGTATTCATGGACGAGGACAGACGTGTGGATGCTTTTGGTAAGTCAATTGATCACAGCTTGGCCGTCCGAGCTTATGAGAACATTTTCAATGCAAATCCCAGGATATAGCTAATACTACACTGCTGTTACTATGGCCATGGCATTCACTTGAAATATATTGAAATGGTGAAGCAGCCAGACCATTTCTTTGACAGAGAACATTTCTAAAAACACCCAGTTTGGCAGACCAGAAGTGTTTAGTTAGAATCTTGAAGCGAAATCTCGCGTCAAAAAATTTCTAAGGCACCTTGTTGTCGATCAAAATACCGTGTAGATTGTTTTCGGAAATCACAGGCTTATCAGACCAGAAATCCTCATTTGGAATCTGGAAGACAATTCTCTAGCCGTGAAAATTATAATTCATTATAGTCAAATATATGTATATGACTTGCAGGTTTTTTTATGGCTTTTTTAATTAAGTTTGTTTTCCAGCTAATCGAATGATTAGTTTAGCAGGTTCTAGAATGATGGTTGCCATTTGTACTCGTGTAGAACTAACTCCCTCTATGAAAATATGTTGGACTATTATACCTACCTACTACCTGACCTTCCCAAAATGTCAGAACATTTTCTAAATTAATTCTTAGGGTATTAATTGAAGTCGCCGTAGTCTAGTAGGTAGTGTGTTGGTTTGTTAGACGTAAAGCCAGGATTCGAGCCCCAGGCCAGACATCAAAACAAAATACAAAAAGTATTTCTTCGGCGATTTCCTCTCAGCAGATTTCTGGCAAAAACTCTGAGAGTAAATAAAATTGCCATGAAAAGTTTCTAAAAAAAAATCTGTCGTTCGGAGTCGACTTTAAACTGTAGGTCCCGCCACTTATGTATAAAATTAACACACACAACATAAGTGGTGTGAGAAACTAGGTCAATAATCCTGACTGAAGGGTTGTAATGACCAATTATGTGTGTATGAATTGAAGTCATTTTGAAATTCCTTAATCTTGGATTTGAATCTGTACTACAGATTTAAGTCAAGCTTACGTAATGCCACAGCTGAAGTAAATTCTTACTTGAATTGACCCTGCATTCGTAATTTATTGCAATGTCGACAGAGGTTGATCGATTGGAGTCAAAGTTGTCCCTATTACGGTTTTGGGTGTTTCTTACATACATGCCTACATAATTAGTTATTACAATCTTTCCGTCAGCATTATGATCTGGTTTCTCACACCACTTATGTTGTGTGTGTGTTAATTTTATACATGAGTGGCAGGATTTACAGTTTAAAGTCGATTCCGAACGACAGATTTTTTGAGAAACTTTTTAATGTCAATTTTTTATTTACTCTCCGAGTTTTTGCCAGAAATATTTCATTTTGTTGGAGATGTCGGACCTGGTTGCTTCAGTTGCTCTTAATCATTTCATTCATATCAATCTTGGACCCAATTGCCGTACCTTGATGTTTTTTTTATTAATTATATAAATAATATTACATGGTTGATTTCAATTATCTTGAACCAATTATGAGGTCATGTCTTTTATTCGAAAGTTATTTTTTCCAGGGAAAAAACCTTCCTCCTTAATATACGCTCTAGTGTAACTCACTAGTTAAGTGTTGACTTGATCTTGAAACTGCAAAAAACGCCACTTAAGTTAGGAAAAAAGTCGAAAAAAAAAATAGAAATCAAAATAATGTGGGTGCACAATTATGCTGCCACAATGAATAGCAGTCATTAATTTTCTATTGCTTGAAAGCAGAATAACTACCAGCAGAAGTAGCTCACAAGTAGTTGTTGCAACAAGTAAAAAAAGGCAACAAATAAGTACCATAACATTAGAGTTTTTAGAAGAAAAACTTAATCCAGCACTTGAACTTCAATTTTTCTTTTGAGGAAAACCTGAGGCCACACGAACATAAGGCACTGGCTGCCTGGCTAGCTGGCACAAAGGGTATGAAGATGGAAAATGGACTGAAAAAAAATAAAAATTATATATTATATGTATGCTAACTATTATTCTCTTGTTGTAGTGGTTGTAACTACAATATAAGGTGTTCATTTTTTCTTAAACATTTGAAAGGGTTGCCAAGTCAAAAAGAAAAAAATAATTTAATTCAGTTAATGCTAGAGTTTAAGAACATCTTGGAATAAATTTTTTCGTTTTTTGTAGTTTTTTTTTCTTCATTTTTTTTTTATCTTAAATTTATGTTACAATGATAACCCTGTTTCCATGAAAAATACCTTTACCTTGTGAGGGAGCAACAATTTGTTTCTTAAGCAGCTTCAACGTATGCTTTTGGAAATTACCAAATGCGTTTAAAGCCAAATAAGCATAATCATACTCTGTGCTTTACGAATAGTAATTGCAAATTGCAGACATTTATATGAATGTATTCATCATTTTTACTTATTGGTCATTACAACGCTTTACGGTCTCTCATATAATAAACCATCTGATTATTTACATACATCCATATAGGGTGGGCCATTTAAAACAATAAAAATAAAACAAAAATGGTTTGAAACTTTTCTACATTTATTATTTTGTTGCGAAGTAAAATTATTCCGATTAGAAATTGAATATTATCTCATTCATATGGCTGCCAGGGATGGCATTACAGTATCTTATTCGATTGGTACAATTTTCGCGCACTTTTTTAAGTATATGGAGTCGTATCCCGGCAATGTCATCGCGAATGTTGACCTTCATGTTAGCTCAATTGTCTCTGGTTTGTCGACATAGTACTTTTCTTTAACGGCGCCACACAGAAAATAGTACAATGGTGTCAAAATGCAACTCCTTGGCTTCCAATTGAATTCACCATTTCAGCTAATTAAACGGCCATTAAACATTTGACGCAATAAAACGATTGTGGCATGAGATGTGTGACAAGTTGCGTCATTCTGTTGAAACCAAACATTGTACACATCAATACCAGAAGGAGCGGGTATAAAAAAATCGGTTATTATGGTGTGATAGGTACCATTGATCGTAATTGTTGCGTTGTCCTCATTTTCAAAGAAATATGGGCCAATGATGACTCCGGTCCGCAAACACCTCCCAATAGTCACTCGTAATGGGCGTAATGGCCTCTGTAAGACCACATGTGAGTTTTCTGAGCCCAAAATACGCCACTTTGTCCTTGGGCCAATGGTTGCGTAGTCCTCATTTTGCGTCGACCTCATTTTGAAAGAAATAAGGGCCAATGAGTGGATTGGCTTCTGTTTTTTGAGAAATTTTAAGAAACTTATCATGGAAATTTTATTTTAATCTCAAAGTTTTTGCCAGAAACCTGTTGAGAGGAAATCGCCGAAGAAATGGTCATATTACGTTTTGTTAGAGATGTCTGACCTGCGATTTGAACCGAGGCCTTACGTCTAATAAGACAACACACTAACTACCAAACTACGACGTCTTATCTGATTATTTACATAACATAACATAATTGGCCATTACAACCCTTCAGTCAGGATTACGGCCTAGCTTCTCACTCTAGTTCTTGTTCCCACTCATGTTGTGTGCGTTAATTTTATACGTGAGTGGCGGGACCTACAGTTTAACGTCAACTCCGAACGACAGATTTTTGAGAAACTTTTCATGAAAATTTTATTTTAATCTCAAAGTTTTTGCCAGAAATCTGTTGAAAGGAAATCGACGAAGATATATTTGTTCATATTACGTTTTGTTAGAGATGTCTGACCTGTGGTTTGAACCGAGGCCTTACGTCTAATATGCCAACGCACTAACTACTAGACTACGACGTCTTATCTGATTATTTATTTCTTTTAAGTCTCTGATTTCAGTCTGTCTTATGCGAGTACTATCGTTAGCAATCAATTGTTTCACAAGAAGAAGGTAAGTCTCTAATGTATGGGTATATGTTACATGCTCTATACCCTTAGGTATGTTATTGTTGTTGTCGTTCTTGCTGCTATTGTTTGCTATATGATTATGTTAAACTAATGCTGCACATGCATACACTTACTTTACGGAGTTAAATGCATGCATGCCACACCAGTTTCATCATCATCTTGTAGATGATCGTCATTGCCATGGCCATTGTTAGCAAATGAACAATGTCAGTGGCAGCAGCAGTAGTAAACATTATAGTTTGATGTGTGTTGCATGTACATACATATTTTGTTGCATGCAAGTACATTAAAGTACACGTTCAATTTTAAATGTTGTTTTATTGTAAATTTGTTTTTGTTGTTGTTGTTGTTACTCATACACGCAAACACAAACACACTTTTATGCCTACGCATACACCTTTTATGAAATTACTGTTGCAGCATAAATCAGTGGTGAGAGAGAGAGAGAGAGAAGAAAAAAATGTTGGCAGGAAAGCAATTGCGCAGGAAAATAAACGCAACGAATAAAAAGTAAGTGAGCGAGTAGCCAGCCAGTCGGCCAGACAAGATTTTGTTTTTTTTTTTGATTCGAAAAAAAAGAGAAAAATTTAAATGGAAAAAAGCACAGAAACAATCACCAGTGACTTGATGCCTCGCTGCCCCAGTGCCTCACAGACAACTTCAGTGCAATTTCAACAATTTATGTAACGTCTCATACCCATAGAATTTATTTAACTTTGTCTGTCCGTCAGTATGTCTGACTGTCGGCCTCTTGTTCGATTATTTTTAAGTGCTGGTGGTTGGTTACAGTGTACCCACTGCTTTTCTCACCTGCGTTGACTACGTTTACTATGAAATTCGTTTCTATTTTCTCGAAATGTCGTTTCGTTGTCTCTCGCCCTACTAAAATGTTAATTGCGATGCACAAATTTTAAATTTCATTTTTTCTGTTGTTAAAGTTGTTGTTGTGTTGCTTTTAATTGAAAGCTTTCAGGCTTTAGTCTTTTGCCTGCCTTCAACGAAAAGAACAAGAAGAACAGTTTGTTTTATTAGCCATGATAAGACAAACCAAAAAAAAAAAAAACAGAAGAAAAGAGGAAAAAAATTTGTGATTATCGCATTGCGTATGTATGTGTTTGTAACACATAAAGTATCATTAGCAGTTTTTAATCGAATGATAAAATCGATAAATTTATTATGAAATAATCGTAAAATCTACCAATAAATTCTTTTTAGCTGAATGCCAAATATTTTATTTGATAATGCGCCGGGCAGTAAGTCTAATTGCGTTAAAGTGTACATTTTATACGATGTCTGTTCAAGTGATTACTGCTCATTCGGTAATCAATAATCGTTGTTAATGCATTAATGCTCCTGTTGAGTTTATCGACTGTATCATTGACGGAAATATCATGATAATTATACGTAGAGATTTAAGTTGAATATAAAACAATTCTATCCACGAACATCGCGATCAGTTGTATTTGAAAATTCGAAAGATTCAAATGCAATTTGTAATCCATTTTATGAGAGGCAATCATACTTTATAGTCGCGCGTAGTCTAGTAGGTAGTGTCTTGGCTATTAGACATGAGGCCTCGATTCAAAGCCCAAGTCAAACATTTCCAACAAAAACGAAATGTAATGTAATCTCAGCAGATTGGAGAGTAAATAAAATTGCCATGAAAAAATTTCTCAAAAACAAAGCGTTCGGAATCGACTTTAATCTGTAGCTAACACTCACAACATAAGTGGTGTGAGACACTTGGTCGTCATTATGAATGCAACAAGGCGAAAAAAGCAATGCAGACTTTCCTCATTGTAATATTCATTAAGAAAATTGACTGTCATTAGATGCAATTGCAAAATTGTTCATGTGCTATACGGCAGAAAACATTTTTCCAATGTATTGAACGTAAGATCGCTAAAAAGTGCCGGTGCGAACTCCGTCTTTAAGCAGATAAACTCTGTAAGATAGCACTGTAGCAACAAGCGTAATCAAATGCTTAGCAAAGACACAACCCAGATTCACTCAAAACCCTTGAGGTTGCCTTGAGTTTCAAAGTCTGTTTAACAGAAACTACACTGTTTCCACAAGTCGATACTGAATATCACTGGAAACATTGTTGCGAAACTATCGATGTACTGGGTCATCAGCAGCAATGCAGAAATCATGAATGGCATGATAATGGATACGATATGAGGGGTTGTAGCCATAAATAACGCAGACTTGTACAGAAAGAGAAAAGGTTATATCACAAGCCAATATCCAAACCAAGGATCAAATAGGAGAGTTCACAAGTATACCAAAATTCTCTATGAGAAGAAGAGTGCGATGAATACTATCATGTGATTCAAAAAAAAAAAAGACAATTGGAATGCTTTTTACTATGCCTGTATTGATAGAGTACTTAAGTCTTATTATATACGGACCGGAGGAAATAATTTAAACACTGATTAAAATAATTTAAACACTTATCTTCGGTAATATTCTGAGAATTGTTAGGGGTCTGTACCCATACCTATGTCCTAAAATCCATAAAAGAGTTCTCTTCGATTCATCAAAAATTTCTGTGAAAAAGAGGTATTCATTGACAAGGACAGACGTGTGGATGCTTTTGGTAAGTCACTTGATCGCAGCTTGGCCGTCCGAGCTTATGAGAACATTTTCAATGCAAATCCCAGGATTTAGCTAATACTGCACTGCTATTACTATGGCCATGGCATTCACTTGAAATATATTGAAATGGTGAAGCAGCCAGACCATTTCTTTGACAGAGAACATTTCTAAAAACACCCAGTTTCGGAGACCAGAAGTGTTTAGTTGGAATCTTGAAGCGAAATCTCGTGTCAAACAATTTCTAAGGCACCTTGTTGTCGATCAAAATGCCGTGTAGATTGTTTTCGGAAATCACAGGCTTATCAGACCAGAAATTCTCATTTGGAATCTGGAAGCCAATTCTCTAACCGTGAAAATTATAATTCATTATAGTCAAATATATGTATATGACTTGCCAGGGTTGCAGTGCCTTTAGTACACCTACTATTATTATTATTATATGTATATTAAATTTTTTTTATTACTATAGGGCTGTAACAAGCTTCTATTATTTTCATAATATTTCATAATTTTTTTATGGCTTTTTCAATTAAGTTTGTTTTTCAGCTAATCGAGTGATTAGCTTAGCAGGTTGCGAAACTATCGATGCACTGGGTCATCAGCAGCACTGCAGAAATCAAGAATGGCATGATAATGGATACGATATGAGGAGTTGTAACCATAAATAACGCAGACTTGTACAGAAAGAGAAAAGGTTAGATTCAAAGCAACAAAGAACCTGCATAATTTTTCAATTTGTCTCACTATTGCCTCCTCTGTACTATATACAAACAGCTGGTTATTTTATAATGCCATTACACCTCTTTAGTTTCCTTTTCTCTTTTTGTTGTTGTTTTTGTAATTCATATAAATATTTCTATTACGTTCACCGGATATTGTAAAATATAGACTGACTACAGCCATGCTAGAACAATTTCATGATAAAGACAAACTCAATTCATATTTTTCTTCAGATTTTCCTTATTAAACAATGATTGATGGTTTCGATTTTGATGAATTTGTTTAAAAAACGTGCCTCATTTAAGAAAATTAAAATGAATTAAAATTTAAACCACTCAACCGGAGTATATCGCAGTAAGATGATACACATCTTCACTGTGGACCAACAATCTAAAGCAACCGGCAATGGGAAAACCATTTGAGTAATACGCTCCTGGCTTAAATAAAAACAATAAAAAAAGCTGTGAAAGAACACAAATTCTTTACACAAATATGCTGTTTAAAATTGCATAAATTAATAATAACAACAAATTAAAATTCATTTTAAGAATTAATTATTATAGCATTTTATTTTATTATTATGAAATATGGTATGAAATAATAACACATTTATAGGCACACATACATATGTACATACATACATATATGGCATGTTCTCAAGTCGTTTGCGTTCAATTCAAAAGCATATAAAATTCAGGCAAAACAAAACAGAAAAAGAACGAAAAAAAAAAGAAACTGAAATCAAATCAAGGCATTTACACAGCAAAAGAAAATCAACGAATGAACCACACTTTAGGTATCGTTTCATTCGTTCCTTTACCACAGTGTAGAATATGATAGCAGACTTGGGTAGCTTGTATGCGAGTGCGGCTTTACACCGTGTGTTCGCTTCTTCTCCAAGTATGCAGTAACCAACAACCAGGTTTAAGTCCAATGTAGCTGCTATAAAAGTGCAATGACTTACAAACCTTTTATAAGTTTATATACAGACATGTGTACACTCTTTTTTAGCAATGTTATCTACATATGTACTCGTATGTATGAATGTTTTTTTTATATGCGTTCGTGTATGCGTTTATGACATTAAACCGTAGAAAATCATAACTTGGTTAGTAGAAGAATACATAGACTGAAGCTTGCCAACAAAGTGTGCAACTGCAATCGTAAAAAACAAAGTAAAAGATTTGCCATCAACCTATAAAGTTCTGCTATATGATATCCTATATCATAAAAAAGATTTATCTGTGGCACCATAAAGTTATTATGGATTCATAAAATAAGCTGCATTATAGTCTTAACTTAGTCTAACTCGGCTTCCAACAGGGACAGTAAGTAACGGCCATTTTGTTGAAGCTACATCTGACAAATTAGTTGTCATTTATTCTGTTTATTTTGTCAAACTACTATGAACGGATATAGCACCCAACATCGCGTGCAAATACGAAATTCTTTTATCAAAACAGGTGTTCTGTTCGGACAACGTATCGCGCTCTTCGTACATTTAATGACAACTATAATCGTCCTATCGTGCGGACTCTTCGCAATGTAGTGGATGAAGTCCAGTCTACTGGTTTAGCAAACAATCGACCAACACCCTTACGGCGAGAAAATGTAAGGTTTACCGGAAACATGTCCGCTGTCGGAAGTAGTCGATTTCGCTTCGTTTACAATAATTTGATCTTTTGCAGACCACATACGAGTATATAGATAATTAGTCATTACAACCCTTCAGTCAGGGTTACGATCTAGCTTCTCACACCACTTATGTTGTTTGCGTTAATTTTATACATGAGTGGCGGGACCTGCAGTTTAAAGTCAACTCTGAACGATAGATTTTTGAAAAACTTTTCATGGAAATTTTATTTCCTCTCAGAGTTTTTGCCAGAAATCAGCTGAGAGGAAGTATCGAAGAAATATTTTTTCACATTTTGTTTTGATAGAGATATCTGACCTGGCGTTTGAATCGTGTCTAATAAGTCAACACACTACCTACTAGACTACAGCGACTTCGCAGACCACATCTTGGCGAATTTTACATCGGAACTTGGGCCTGTATCGGAACAAAATTCAACTGATGCAGAACCTGAAGTAAACAAGGAGTTGACAGTCGGAAGCCCATCTTCAACGAATTGGCCCATTTCTAGATGGATGGGTACGTGATGATGATAGTTATCCACATGAGATCTAAGAGAATTGAACACATTCCGAAAAATTCGCAGCTCGGTGTAGAATTAGAGCTGGCGGCGTAATCGGTTCATACTTCTTTGTAACGAACTTGGTCAGGCCATTACTGGCAACGCAGATCATGCCACATTAGATATCCTACATAAATGATTTGAGGAATTGATCATCTCATGCAGAGGTGATGTGAACTGACTACCGAGGTCGTGCAAGTTTTCATAAGTCGCAGGTGTATGCATATGTATATCATAAGCGCACAGCGGCCCTCAAAGCCAACACAACCCAAGCTATTGATCAAATTGAGTCTTATTTATACGTCAGAGTTGTAGAAAAGCATATTTCGGATATGATCCACACAGAGCAGCGGTGGTGGGAAATATAACGCAGAAAGTCCTGCCGCAATACCACATAATTTTGAGCATCTTACTTGAACTTATAAAATTAGATCGAAAATAGTAGGTGACAGATGAGCTTGCGAAGATGGGAACTTCCACACATAGTGTATGACTACCTAGGGGAGCTAAATCAGCAAAAACAGGTTTACCCAGCTTATGTGAGAATTCGCGGCAATGAGCCGACAGGTGAACTTGCGAGGAGGGAAACATCCGCACCACTGTTGAGCCAAAACATTTCTGTAAAGCGAGGGCAGATATTTGGGAAAGGGAAGAGTGTGTCTATATCTTTGCTTTGTAAGTATCAATCAAACACTGGCACTCAACAAAATTAAAATTTGAAAGTGCAATAAGAATTTACACAAGTTATTAACCCTTCCCTGTCCATGTGATGCACAAGCGTATGAAACCAACTTGCTGTGGGAAAGGGAAAGGGTTGATAAATTTAGATCAGATAGGAATTACTGTACCTCTTTGCATTCAGTAACCAGTCGATTCAAATTTCTAAATGTCTACTAAGTAATGAGTCTAGAGTCGGATAACATTGAATTTGTGGTAGTACCTTTTACAATCTTTAGTCCGGATTGCGACCTAGCTTCTCACACCCACCCATGTTGCATGTGTTAATTTCATCTACGAGTGTCATGAATCATGTACAAAGTTCATACCTTGTACCACCATAATAACCTAATAATTGTTGGATGAAATCCCAAAAAAAATCTTTCACTATATTCACGTATTCATATATCAAAATTCGTAATTTTTTTTCTTTTCAAATCGCTGTGTAACTATAATGGCATTCGCTAATGGCATTCATCTTCAATTGGTTGTTCTAGGCAGTCATTTTCTTGACAAAGACTTTCAGTTTAAGGGAGCCTCAAGGTTTTCTTGACGAACACATTTGCTCAAGCATTGCAATGCTGGTTTTCATCTCTAACACTCTGCACCTCTACACATGGTTGTCTTCCAAACGTAGTTGCTTGTCTTTGAGGCAAAACAACAACGTTCACGATCATGATCATGATCATGACGACTATCATGATCCACATGATGGTGGTGGTGGCGTTGATGGTGTTGGTGGTGATTATTGTGTTTGCGCATGTGCAAAATCTTATTATATAATGTAACGTAACGCTTAACGCTGCATGAGTTTGTACGATAAATCCAACAACAACAACAACAACAATTATCTCATGAAGTGGGAAGCGAAGAGGGGACGTAAAAAAATTACAAAGATTTCTGCCTTACCTAAAGAACCATGATGATGATTATGGTGAGATAATTGACTTGAATCACTGATGATTGACACAGACGTGGTTGTATGAGAGGAGACGGTATAGCAAGTAAAAGGCCTATTTAATTTGGACTCTAACGATGTCGCCATAATCTATTAGGTAATGTGTTGGCTTATTAGAAGTGTATCCATCAAAAGGAAATAATCCGACGGCGACTTCCTCTCAGTAGATTTTTGGCAAAAACTCTGAGAGTAAGAAGTAAGAGTAAGTAAAAATTGCCATGAAGAGTTTCTCCAAGAAAAATCTATCGTTCTGAGTCGATTTTAAATTGTAGATCCCGTCACTCATGTATGCAATTAACACAACATGGCTGGTGTGAAAAGCTAGGTCATAATCCTGACTTAAGGGTTGTAACAACCAATTTCGGTGGAAATTTCTAAGGACCTTTAGCTAGGATATGTAGGCCTTTTATAAATTAAAACTCCCTTCTTACAACCTTACTTTGTGGAATGGCTTCCTTGTAGGCTTACGTAGCTCTATCTCTCGCAGAGATGATTGATCACTTACTCAGTAGGCGCACAGGACTCTGTATACTGTCCAGTGCCGTGTGGAAACATTTTTTGGCATTCCACATTTCACATTTACTTAGTATTCTTAGTTGCTTGATGTAACACCACTCATCTCGTTGTAAACAATGTTTCTAAGAATTTTCCTTTTCCACGTCTCTGTTTGCATGGTCTCTTCGTCCTCGGTTGTGTGTATGTGTGTGTAATAAACATACACTCATACATCGAGTGTTAGAATTTATGTTTGGCGCTTTTTTTTCTCTATTTTCTACACTTACTTTGTTTTTTCGTTGTGCTTTCAAAATTTGTAATTCATTGTTTATCAGGCGTGTTTCTGATGTTTTTTTTTTCTTCTTTGATGTTTTTTTATTGTACTTCAGCAAATATTTTTGTTTTTTTTTTTGCAATTGATGGTAGAATAACAAGTGTTTCCATGTTATGATGTTGTAGTTGTTGTTTCTGGTGTTGCATATTCGCGGCATCTATTACTCATGTTGCATTATAGTTTTGTTACCGCCATTAATATATCATCGTTTCGTTTTCGTCGCAGATCACTTTGTAACACAGTGTGTAAGAGGCAATGATGATGATAAGTTTTGCAAAGACGTGCATTATCTTTGCTTCTCTAATACTCAATCGACGTAATCCGCAATTTCTACGATTCACGCTATGTTTTCTTAACATGGTTATTAGAGGTTCATTGTGATTGTGCTGATGTTGATAATACCGGAAATTCAATTTTTCGTTGAAAATCGGTGGATTGCTTTTGTTTGACCCAAGAACGAACTCTTTTGTCTTTAGATGTTAGAACATTCGGAAAAGTCTGTATTCGTATTATAACGAGAGTAGTAAATTTGCAAGGACACTAAGTTAGTCATAGGAGAGAATGGAGGAATTTGGTAGCTTCATACTCTTTTAAGGGGCCCTTTTGGTGGCACAGAAATGTGTCAGAGTCCAATAGTGATATTCTGATATTTTTCAAGTGCAATTCTGGATTCGAAAGACGAGCTCAATTCAACTTTAATGGCTAGGTTTGTGGTTAGTGTTGGATATGATATTGAGGTTCTTCCAATGATGTTCTTTGTAGACATTAACTTTCTAAAAGGTTAGAGGTCAGCGAACTGCCTAAGTCAATTATTTAGACGTGGATTGAAGCGTTTTAGTTTTTACATACATACATAATTGGTCATTACAAACCTTTAGTAAGGATTACGACCTAGATTCTCACACCACTTACATATGTTGTGTGTGTTGATTTTTATACTTGAGTGGTGGGACATACAGTTTAAAGTCGATTCTGAACTACAGCTTTATAAGAAACTTTTCATGTCAATTTTTTTATTTACTTTCAGAGTTTTTGTTAGAAAACTTCTTGGCGGAAGTCGCCAAAGAAGTATTTGTTCATCTTTCGTTTTGTTGGAAATGTCTAACCTGGGGTTTGAACCGTGGTCTCACGTCTAATAAACCAACACACTGCCAACAGACTACGCCCTTCAACAAAAAAAGAAAGAAATGAGAAAATTATGTTCAATTTTTGATAACCAAAACAATCCCAGTAAAACTGTATTGTATTCCTAATATTATCTACTGTATGGCAATTACATTTTTTTGTTCTTATAAGTTACAAACATTCTCCATTAAATTTTAAGTAGATTTACTCATTAGATCTCCATTCTTTAATTGGCCATAAATTATTATTCCATTTACATTCCATTAATTATTTTACAATAAATTTCAGGTGTAAATTGATTATGAAATGAAAAGGAAGTCATCAAAATATTGAAATTTATGAAATTATGAAGGCAATAAAGAAAAAAAAAATGTCACTCAGGTAGCCGAATAAGATTAACCTACAAAGGCACACACACTTTCTAAAGAGAAATTCGGAGACCTCCAATGAAAGTTTATAGGAAAAATTGCATAAATGTTATGCTGGTTAAGATCAAAGGTTAAAAATAGAATACAAATTAAGAAATAAAAATTAAAATGAAAATGACAAAACAAAAGAAATATTAAAAAATTTTAACACTAGAAAGACTGACTCTTGGAAGTCGCCGTGGTCTACTAAGTACTGTGTTGGCTTATTAAACGCAAGGCTACGGTTTAAACCTCAGGTCAGACATCTCTATCAAATCTCAACAGATTTCAGGCAAAAACTCTGAGAGTAAATAAAATGCCATGAAAAAGTTTCTCAAAAATTTGTCGTTCGGAGTCTACTTTAAACTGTAAGCTCCGCCACTGATGTATGAAAATTAACACACACAACATAAGTGGTGCGAGATGCTAGGTCGTAATCCTGACTGAAGGAGGGTTGCAATGGTCAAATATGTATGTATGTATGTTTTGATAAGTTCAATGTAACATTTTCCTTCGTATATGGATCAAGTAAATACTGACCGCAATTCACCCTCTTCGACAAAATTTCTCAGCGTTGCATTAATAAACAAGCCTTTGATTGCAACTAAAAAACAATATAAAAATTCCTCATCACCATACGGAATATGGGAGTGTTTTGTAACATTTGCACCTTTCGGCCTCTATCATCAGCACTATCAGCGAAACATCAATACTTTCCCATACATTTCATTAATAAAATTTAAAAAAAAACCAAAAAGAAATTCTTAATTAAAAAATTATTTGCATAAAAAACTTGTATTACCCAAGAGATTTAGGTGAGTTAGGTGAGAGAGAGAGAGGGACCAGAATGCAGAAAAAATAAGGCTGGAATCAAAACGGACAAAAAAACAAACAGTTCTAATGGCTAATGGCTGCTGCTTAATTTCAGAGACAGATTTTTTTTTTGTAAAATTTTAAGTGCTAAACATTAGTCTTGGCAACACCCTCAATCCAAACAAATAAACACTCACATACGCAAGCATTCAAGAGCATTTACAGGCACTGACTTTTAGGCCCAATAATGCAAAAGTAAATATAAACCGGCATTGGCACAAGCACAGGCACAGGTACACAGACACAGACACCCAAGATAAACATCGTTTAGGCCAGGACCGCAGCTCAAATCAAACAATTGACGGCCACATGTGGTGATTGTGTATTGTAGGCAAGTCAAGTCAGGAGAAATGAAGAAAGAATGGAAGGACGGAAAGAAAGAAAGTCTGTCTGCTGCCGGTCATAAGGTGTGCCATATAATTTCTAAAGAGACAGACAGACAGTCGAAAACATATTGTAAATTCCAATCATTAAATAAGAATTAAACAATAACCCATCCAACAACAACAACAACAACAGCAGCTAACATAAAAAATCATCATAAAACTGATTAAATGTTTAAATAATACAAGCAAGTGGTGGTGTTTGTCTGACACAAACGCTCATAATAATCTTCGATACGAAAGATACGATCCATAAACCGGATGACAGGAGTTTGCATACTCCCTCCCGTGCATAGAAATCTTATTTCATTATACCCAAATAGATTTATTTCCGTCTCTGTGACTTTGTTTTGGTAAACACTTTTGACAACAACAATAAGGCAGGCGCACATCCACAGAAGGGAAAGGAAAATGTTGGAAAATTTTAATGGCTTTTTATGACAAAAACGTTTGTAACAGAAGACGCCACCGACTGTGCTCAAGTACCTTGTTTGTTATTTTTGGTACACTGGACAGCAGTTGCAATAGTAACAACAACAACAACAACAGCAACAGAAACAACAACTTGTTAGTCTGACATAAAATATGACATTTATTTTTGCATAACAGCAGACACTGTTTAGTTGACTCGATGCTGATCTGTGATAAGATTTCCTTTTTTTATTTTGAGATACAATTACACGGAAGACGATTGAAAAACTGTGTTTGATTTATGATTTTTGTGCCCATCAGTGTTACCATAGACTGGAATTTCTTTAAATTAAAAATAAAAATAAAGTTTAAAAATAAAATTTAAATTAATTAGAAATTTGGAACTCTATTGTGTCTAGGCGCCAAAATGGACATACTACCCAAATTGAGTGTGCAAGACTCCACATGCATACATATATAATTGGTCTTTACAATCCTTCAGTCAGGATTACGACCTAGCTCCTCACACCACTTGTGTTGTGTGTGTCAATTTTATACATGAGTGGCGGGACCTACAGTTTAAAGTCAATTCCGATCCCGTAAGAGCATAAAACTGAATTTCAATATAACTGAAAAATTATGATAAGATCAAAGGGCGGAAAATGGAATGAGCTCATGCGGTTATGCATGGTGAATAAGTCGTAATCGCTCACAACATGATCAATCGGCCTTCTGATGTACATCGCCGTATGACAATGTAATTAAGTGTGTATTATTCTTGCATAATTAATGGAATGGCGAACAATACTGTACATATACTTCGACTTCTAGAAATCTTTTGACACTCAAAAAAATGATTGATAATGATTGAAGCGAGTCCAAGAGAAATTTATCAATTTTTGCTATTCTGTAAGATTTTCTCAAAACCACTGATAAAGTATTACGTCTGGAGACCATCCACATGGCTATGCTCAAATGTCATACAGTTTAATAGTCTTCGATTTTATAAAGTACGACGTTCTGTGACGAATTTTTCGTCTCAATTTCGTTTGGCGGAACCTACCGTTTAAAATCGAATCCGAACCACATATTTGAGAAGCTTTTCCATGGAAGATTGCTGATCAAGGCTTCCCAAAAGCAATATTTTTATTTAAATTTTATGCAGTTTGAACCCTCGAGTCGTCACACTCTTCACTAGACTACAGCAAACACGGTAAACTCCATTTATTATCTGTCTCATATAGTGAATGTAAGCATATGCCGACATTGGCGCGGCGTAGGTAGACTGCGTGAAAGACTACAACTACTGGCAAAAACCCTTTTTTTTACCCTGAAGACCACCAATATGCCAAATTAAATACGAAAACGCTTGATTTATATGTTCAGTTTTAATACCAAATATTGTAACGATTTGTTTAAAACTCTGTCTGACATCAATCATGACTTAGGGATACCAAGTTAACTTCACCTATAACAATACGTTTTTCAGTTCTCTACTGATATAACAGTGATCACTATTTTGACACAGCTAGGGTTATTGCTCTTCGTGTACCAAACGTACGTAACCTAACACAAAGCTAATAACTGCGCTCTTAGGTTAAGAAAAATCTCTCAAAACAACAGATAAACAGATTGAATACCATTACCGTTTTATTTATTCTTCTTGGCATGCATTTGAAATATTGACACCTTAAACCGCTACTGTATAACGTTTTAAACGGTTTCGAACTTTTTCAAAATTGAATTCCGGAATTGAATAGAACGTTACCGTAACATTTTCTTAATCAAATTAAAAGCGAATTGCAAATAAAAGTGTTTTGAAAATGAATCAGAAATCAATTTCTTTTACATTCTTCCGTATGTCTCAGGTGTAATGGGAAGTAAGACGCATCCATAATTATTGCACACAACTGGCAGATAGAAAAGATATCAAAGAATAGAAGTAGAAAACGCTTTTTGTTTTTAATTCCCATACATTGGTATTCAGTTGTAATTACTTTTCTGCTATTAAATGTAAAACAGAAATGAAGTGAATAAGAAAATCGCAAGAAAAATGTATAAGAGAACCATAAAGAAATGAAAAAAAAAAAATATGAACTTTAGCTGTTAATGTGTATGCGTATGCTGCTTGGGCTGAGTGCTATATGGGGAAGGCATTTCAGTTGATTTATTGGTCTGCTAAAATTGATAAAGTCGCCGTAGACTAGCAGGTAGTTTGTTGGCTTATTAGATGTGAGACCGCAGTTCAAATCCCAGCAGATTTCTGGCAAAAAATTTGAGAGAAAAATTGTAGTGAAAAGTTTCTCAAAAAAAAAAAAAAATTTGTCCTTCGCAGTCGACTTTAAACTATAAGTTCCGCCATTCGTGTCTAAAATTAACACACACAACATAAGTGGTGTGAGAAGCTAGGGCGTAATCCCGACTGAAGAGTTGTAATGGCCAATTATATGTTTTACTGCTTCAAGCAAAAACATTTTAACAGTAAAAACATTTTAAAGATCCGTCTAAACCTGTTTTTGTGTCTTCAAATTTATTTAAAACTCCTGAATATAAAGACGCCAATGTATAAAAACAGCTCTAGCGGCATAAAGACACGTCACGTGAAAGATTTTTCAAAAGACAAAAAGATGAAAATATTAGTAAAAAGGGTAAGAGTTAATGGCAACACTAAATACAATTGAATTAAAAAAAAGTGACTTATGCCACTTTCAAAATAAACGGCTCATATGGTCTCTAGCCTTAACTGCCTAACTCTTAGCTACACGCCACCTCACAGGTATACTGCAGAAATTCGGAGTACTGGAAACCACATTATAATGTGAAATTGAAGATAAGATACCTTCCCGATCACCGCCTTTCCGTAATAAAATATGGTAGCACCATGGACTAATGAACTGTCCAAAGTTTTAAGCCTGAAGTGATTACATATTGTGGTACCAACCAACCTAACCTGATTGCGATATAAAGGGTGGACCATCTATCGAATCGAAAGGCAATCCTTATGTCATTCTACATATTCTGGCACAAAGTTCAGTATTTTATCTCCACTGAACGTAATGAATCGATTTAAGCTTGAGCAATAATGGGATTTATTGGGCCAACGAGAAACTGCACGATGATGTCGATTTTACCTAAAAAAAAACTTTTCGGATGAAGCCCATTTTCATCCTGGTGGATACGTTAATAAGCATAAATGCCATATTTGGGACCAAAAATCCACACGTGGTCTTACAAAAGCAAATGCACCCATTGGCCTATATTTCTTTGAAAATGAGGACGACGCAATCATTACTGTCAATGCAGACAGATATCGCACCATGATAACCAATTTTTTTGTACCCGCTCTGATGGTATTGATGTGAACGATGTTTGGTTTCAACAGGATGGCGCAACTTGCAACACATCTCATACCAAAATCGATTTATTGCGTTAAACGTTTGATGGCCGTTTAATTAGCCGAAATTGTGATGTCAATTGTCTGCCAGAAAGCTGCGATTTGACACCCATGGACTATTTTCGGTGGGGCGCCGTTTAATAAAAATGTTATGCCAGCAAACCAGAGACAATTGAGCATTTGAAGGCCAACATTTGTGATGCCGAAATGCGACCCGATCGAATGAAGTACAGTGAGGCCAGCCGCGCCAGCCATATTAATGAGATAATATTCTATTTCTAAACGAAACAATTGTACTTCACAACAAAAAAAAAAATTAATTTTTGGCAAAATTTTAAACCGTTTTTGTTTTATTGCATTTTTAAATTTAAACTTTTAAATGGTCCACCCTATATAAGCATTACAATATTGTTTTTCAATTGTGTCTTGATGGAAGCATATCTTAGGCGCTGGCTAAATTGGGATGAAAAGCTTAGCCAACCTTTGCAACATGACTCATCCTTGGAACTTCCGATCCTTGATTAGAATTTAAGTCACATTCGTTCGAAAACTGCAAATTTTAGAAAATTTCAGTTGCAGAGAGTAGTTAAATTCAGTACTCACGGACTTCAGGAAGAATTGCCCTAGTCTCTGGAATGACAAAGTGAGTTATTCATTAATTACAGGACGTGCTACCCCCCTGTAAAATGAGGAAAAGGAAAAAGTAGAAATCAGTCTCTGTAGATTATTTAAAATTTTAATCGATATTCTTTTAACTTGAATGTACTCGTACCACTACTTAATTCCACTCTCTTTAAAACGTGCACGATTTTCTATTCTTTAAAGGGTATTCAAGTAATTCTCTTATAACCATCAATTAGAACATCATTGGCTTCTAAAGCATCACGATTTAAGCATTTTATCTCAACGCAGCAATAAAATAAAATAAAAAAGAAACATTAAGACTTTGTACCTTTCCTTGTACCTCGTATTCTTTTAAGCTTCAGACTAAAGATACTTTAAAGAAGAATAAAAAAAAAACAGTGAAAAATAAAAATCAACTTCAGTTATTACAAAATGATTAAAACACGCACTATTTTTCCCTCTACCCAATTTAAACGTACTAATGATAACCGTCTGTTGTCTCTAGGCAATACACATATTAAAGCGTTTACACTGTATATGTAGCAATATGTAGAAATGTCTAACCCTGGCTTTACATGGTCTGGGTTCTAAGCTAGAGGGTGACCGTTATATTATAAGGATTTGGTTGTTTCCCAAACCCATTACAATTTCCATTCGATTCTTAAAATGTTAATCGATATTGTTGAGCTCTTTGTTTTTTTTCAGTGATTTTTTTCTTTGATTTTTATTCGATTCTAATATGATTTCGTTTGATATAAATTTGGATTTGTGTCTGTGTGTTCATTTAAGCGTATGTGTGTTTGTACAAAATTATTGGTAAATTCGTGTTGCAAACAATTTTGTTAAAGGTGTGTGAGAGAGACAAGTGTCAGGTGTTGCAGTTATTGGATAAATTTTTTTTCCATCAACGATGGTAACGATGGAAATTGCAATGCGTAGAATATTTCAAATAAAATAAAACGGACGTCAAAAGGCGCCTAAATGTTGTAAGTTCGTAAAACTAATATCGAAATCGAACGTGTGTTGCATAATGTGTACAAAACGAAAACTACACTGAGAGATTTTAAATAATTTGACGCTTGTTTAGGGATAGAAGATAAAATGGAGGGATATAGAAATATTGGAATGAAGAAACAAAAGTTGATTTTAGATGTTCGATAAAGATCGATTGAAATTTTTTTCAAATTTGATAAATATTTTCTTATATTTGAAGCGAGTTTCATCAAACTCATTCGTCGATCAGTTGCTGCTGCTGCTGGTTTATCTGCATCAACAATAAATTTAACAGCGTATTGCAGGCTTACAATGAACAGCTTTGCAGATCTCGTTATACATGTAAACTGAAGATCCAAGCTCAAAACTATGTATATAGTGGAAGAAACAAAACTTCTGTAATCCACATTTTCTACGTAAGAGGGTATTTGGTCTACTAAACATTGGTCTATTTGAGGAGGCCCTATAATGACAGGTTCGTCATCCTAGAAACAATAACGTTTGTAATGTGCTTATGTGGCGTTATCAGATGTTTATTGTTGATTTTACTCCTCTGTTGAACCTTCATAATTTTGATAGTTCAAAGACCGTGCTGAAGACTCTTCTGGGTTTTGTATTCAAGCACTTCAAACACTACTCGAGATAGGATTTACCAACTATAATATTAAACAGATGCAGTGAGCATCTTTAATGCCCCCAGTATAATGTAGCGTTGATTGGTATTGTGCTCTCAAATACTATAAACACTATTCGAGAAGTGGTTTACCAATCTTAATATCAAATGTATGCAAGAAACAGTTTAAAGCCCCCTTTCTCAATCTGATTGAGAATTTATGGTCAATTGTGAAAATAGTCTATTGTGAATGGCAATAAACGCGGAAAAATCCATTTGAAATATTATCGTCCTTGATTTAAGACATTAATGGCGGTAAGGTATCCAACTCCATTGATTCATTGGAGCTACGTCGCAATGTGATTTGTGTTTCAACGGATTTAAGTCTAGCGCGATAAGGGAACTTGTTCCCTAAAATTCTTAGGTTGCTCTCTTTCTTTCTCGCAGGACACTTCCCTTTGTGGGCGATTGGCCTGTACATCGCACACTATACTATAGGGTGATTTTTTAAGAGCTATAGGAAAGTTAAATAAAACACATACAATTCAGAAAAATGCATGAAATCTTTATTTAAACCATATAATTTAATGTTTGAAGATTATTTCATGCAAATGTTGACCGCGACTGCGCCTCAAATGGTCTAGCCGCTTAGTCCAATTTTGGCATACTCTTTCCAACATTTCGGCCGGTATCTCACGAATAAAATTGAAGCGGGCTTGACTGTATAGACATGAGCTTTAACATAGCCCCACAAAAAATAGTCTAAAGGCGTTACGATTCGCAACATCTTTGAAGAAGTACGGTCCAATGATGCCACCAGCCTATAAACCGCAACAAACTGTGACTTTTTCTGGATGCATTGGTAGCTTTTGCAAGGCTTCTGGCTGATCTTCACTCCAAAATCGACAATTCTGTTTATTTACGTATCCATTGAGCCAAAAATGAGCTTCGTCGCTGAACACAATTTTTCGATAAAGAAGTGGATCTTCGGTCAACTTTCCAAGAGCCCATTTTGATAATAAAATTCAATGATTTGCAAGCGTTGTTCGTTTGTAAGACGATTCATGGTTAAATTATAGACCAAACTGAAGATGTTTGACAGTGAAACAAAACACGAAACGTGCGTGAGCTGTTTAAACCAGTGTTGCCAAAAAGATAATAGCTAAAAAATCACCCTTTACATACAGACAGAATTCTTTCTTTAGCCAGATTATCAGTATGTGTAACTGCCTACCTGTAGACGTTTTTTCTGCCACTTATAATTTAAAAAGATTCAAATCTAATGTCCACTCTGCTTTGTCCCTCTGTCTTCTTTCTCATAACCTATTTTCCTCATTCCAATACAATGCACTGCATAAGTCGGGACCATCCCCTGAGTGTTGGTCTTATAAAAAAAACGATAACATAAGTACTGATAGGTGTAGAAAAGACCTTGCATTACATTTGCATGTAGCTTGATGACTTAAATTGCATTAATCGTTTACAGTAACAGACAGTATCTGCCAGTATCAACTTGTGGGCCATGACCAAAATCAAAGTTAAATACCATTGATCATACAATATAGCAAAATGATGTCATTTGTGGCACGCATACGTAGGCGCTATTACCGACACAGTGTAGCGTGGGTTGAATGTCATATCTTTCCATGAAATTGTTAGTTACTAAGGTGACAGATGTCACCCAAGACACTTCCCACTAGCATTGACCATCTACTTGCTACTGTACATAGCACACAGTCTCACAAATGTATTCGTAATGTTTGTCTGCCTTTAATTTATCGTACCGGTATTACATATTTATTTTGCTTCAGCAATCAAATCAAGCGATTATCCTTGATTTTTGCGAACAGTTTGAAAATGTTTCTTTCAGTGCATTTGCCTTTATTACACTACTTGTTCTCATAATAATGCGCACACGTTTTTAAAACAATCACATAAAAAAGAAAACAGTCGTAGAGTTGAACACTTTCAACCAATTCAAACCATTTCAAAACTTTTGTAACATTCACACTGAACACATAATATTCATAACAGCATACAATATTTCTTTTTTCAATTAGCATGCAATAAATGTGGCATGCAACAACACATACTAAAATACAGTATGAGAGTGTAATAAGTGCTAAATATAGCGTTAACCAAATAACGGCTATTATAGTAATAACCATAGGTCGACTTTGTGGAAACCTACACCCTATAAACCATGTACATATATAATACATATATGTATTTATGTATATGTCGTCCTTAAGATAATCTACTACACATTGTGGGAAAAATGTAATAAAATTTGCTAATAAATAACTAAAACGGCAACACTGCCAGCTACTGTTGTTGTCACTTTATTATTGATTGTTGCTCTATCGACTCTCTTTCTCTTCCTACTTTATTACACCCACTTTAGTATTTCTTTTGTTCTGCCGCCGTTAGTTGTTCGTGGTCTTTACAAATTTTAGGATCTTTTTTTTAGTGTCGTGCCGGTTTCCGCGTGTGAAAATTTATTAAAATTGTTAAATAATCTAGTGAAATGTGTTATTATTTATTTAAATTGTTAAAATTTTATTAAATCTATTGTTTAAGCAACAAGTGTATCGATAATTTAAAGTGTGAAAGTGTTTATTGCCAAAAATATATCAAAAAGTGTCTATAAAAATCTAAAAGAAAAAAGTTTTTTGCTTTTGTATTAAATGGCGTCCCGATACATGCGTGTTACTGTTGTTGTTCGTTCGTCTTGTGTGTTTTTTTGCAAAGGGAAGTGCAAGTGCAACTGCACTCAAATATATAACAACACTTTCAATGTCAAACATGTTGTTGTTATGTTGCTTAAACGTTGCTGTTGCTGTATTTTGTTTCTCATTATGATTTCAAAAAAGTGTTGCCACGCGCCGGTTTTTATGGAAATTGAAAGAATTTACGTTTATAGTTGAAAAATATCTTGATTATAAAAATATTTTTAAAGGTAAGTGTGATCACTTTTATATTTTAAACTAAAGTAAGCACATATAAAAAATAAACAAAATAAAATAAAATATAAAGTAATTAAAAATAAAATTTTGAATGTATACATATGTATATGCTTTACACTATAAAGTTTATAGTAAAGCTGGCCTAATGATAGTTCTTAGTGAAGAAGGAAAAGTTTCGATAATGGCATACTAATTCATCAAATATTAAATGTCCTATTACCGCAAAATTCGCTTGATTGCTTAAAATTTCATGCATCACATTATACACTATGTAAAGAATGTATTTACACTATGTAAACAATGTATTTACACTATGTAAAAAATGTATTTACACTATGTAAACAATGTATTTACACTATGTAAACAATGTATTTACACTATGTAAACAATGTATTTACACTATGTAAACAATGTATTTACACTATGTAAACAATGTATTTACACTATGTAAACACTGTATTTACACTATGTAAACAATGTATTTACACTATGTAAACATGTTTCATGTAAAACATGAGTTTGGAAATAAACTACCTCTAATATGTATAATACACAATCGCTTTTCTGTACTTAACAACCTGTAAATAATGTAAAATTTGAAATTTCCTATTTCTGATAGCAAAAATTTAAAGTGATGCAAAAAAAATTTTAAAATTTATAAAATTTGAGTAATACAACCTATGTCTAATGAATTTAGTAGAGTCCTGTTTAATGTAAAAGAAGGTACTTAAATTTTCCCTTAAGATTAGATTCGATTTGAAATATTCTTAGAATAGTTTGTTGGCTACATGTTCAATCATCAACTTATTACACCTGCCAATAAAACGTAGTCAAGGGAATAATGGAAATACAAACATTTCGTGTTGTTTTCAAATGTAGCACCGTTTCTACAACAGCATATTGCGTAAAAAACAATCAGAAAACAACAAAAACAAAAAGTTGGCTAAGTATGAGTACTTTTGAATGTTTACAGGCAAAGCAAGATAGACATACACGGACAGACATCGAGTCAAAGTCAAAGTCAGAGTCCACTTCATGCCAATCTTCCTAATGTCATGCTGCGCTTCGAAAGAGAGTTTGAAGAAAGATGCCAGTCTTGTTGTTTCTTTTTATGGCCATTGTGCGTTCATTGTATAATGAAAAGGAAAAAGAAAACCTCGTAAAGAAAAGGCCAAATCATGAATTTGAATAACTGTCTGTCTTTGTGTCTGTCTGCTTGTACGTTTTGGCTGACAATAAAGCCCAACAGCGTCTATAACTTTGGCATTAACAATGACGATTATGATGATGGGTGCCATGATGACTATAAACCTGAGCCTGGTTAAAATGCTGATGATTGTATTATTCTGATAATCCTGCGCCTTTTTTTTCTTAACCAAAGAGAAACGAAAAAACCAATATAATTTTTAAGGCAACAACATTAAATCAAATGTTGCAACATGATCATGATCATGATTATAAAATATGACTCTGCCCGTCATTTGTCTCTTTCTCTTGTATATAAGCTGTGGTCCATGATTTCCATTTTTTCCATTTTTTTGTTAAACATTTTTGGGTAGAAGTAAAAGTTGTATTACAACATTTGATAAGAATTTATTTTATTTTAAAGAATTTTTCTTCGTTTGTTTTTTCTCTAATTTTTATAAATTTCATATCGCATCTGAAATTCAATTGTAATCGTTGGAAGTTAACAATTTAATTGCCAATAAAATTTGAATTTCCAAACGTTTAGCATAAATTTCCTGAAAAAAGAAAGCCGGTATTGCAAGAGTTTCCAAAAACTTTTACAAGTTTTTGCACAATTCAGGCGCGAGCTATGGAAAAGCAATTGATACACTATTATTCCATATACAAGGAGTGTACGCAGATAAAGGAATAGTGGAGGGATGCGAATCAAATGGGTTTGACAGAATTCCTAATTTTGTTGCGTCATTAGAACAGCATGGAGCATCCAGGTGTAATATGTGATTAGTAGGCGTCCTTTTGACTGGGTCCTAAAATATACTCAAATTGGAAAATGTGGTATGCTCTCTAATATTTATTTTGCAACACCTTACGTACAACCTCTTCAATAACACATAATCTCTGTCTTAAATCATATTTTTCTTTCATTTCTATCTCAGCGTATATGTAAGTGAATAGGATTACTTAAAATTCTTAATCGACAAAAAATAATTCTAAATTAATCCCTGCAATCCTTTGAGACGGAAGTACAAACTGCATCCTTTTACTCTAACACCTGAGCAACGGAAATATCAAAAAGAAGAAGGTGTAGATTTTAGCAGTTCATTAAGAAATTATAAAAACGTATGAAACTAAACAATACGATTGTAGGGTTATTCAACTCTCATTTGAACTTCAAAATATCTTCACCTCTCTCTTCTACCATTCTCTTCCATTATGCTATCAAGTGGTTTGAGAACTAAACAAAACTATTTCAATAGCGATCATTCAGGGGACATTAAATATTTGAATTACAGAAATATCTGAATCAAACAAAAAACAACCCTCAGTTCACATGTCTATCAAATGAATGACAGCATTTAAAATAGCATTAAGGGTGCCTTGTTTTAGGGTTTTTGTACGATAACAACAACCTTTTGAAATTTCTTCCTTACAGGCTATTACAATGATCAGTAGTGCTTGGCAAATGATTGTTTGGCTTAGAATCTTAAAATATGTGAACATTTACCCCTAAGCAGGTAATCAGAAATTAATTCATAGTTAAGGGTGCTTAGCAATCTGCAATCTGAGCAATATTTTTCCTTTTGATGGATGTGTTGATGAGCGTCGATTTTTATTCTTTATTTTATTTCATAGCATCCCCTTTGTGATTTATTGCACGGGATTTCATGGGAAATGGAAAATTGCATTCATAACAGGTGATTCCTGAAACATTTTTTAAGGAAATTTGATATTTCCCCCCATTTTAAACATCTATTCCAGCGCTATTATAACAAAATCCTCCTGTTTTTCTATTGTACTAGAATAGCCCCTTAATAATAACACATGTCGCTAACATCCGATTTCAGATTGATTATTTGTGGTTACATTTTATGTTCATGTTATGAATATTGTAGAGCTCACAACGACCTGTTCTAGAGCAGAGGGATATTTTGAGAAAAGTTTTCCTACTCTTGCAAAGCAATGTGTATAATATTGGATTTGATCTTATTTATTTCATATAAGAAATATCTGTTTTCTTGTTAGTATTTCAGCATACCAAATATGATACAACTAAAGATAAAAAAATTTGTGACAAATGACGTCACATCATCATATAATTTACAATTATCAAATAGTACATAATTCATAATAGTGAGCCAGTTTATTATTTTTTTTCTCGTAGAATAGAAATATTAGGCTGACAATTCTTGATACTTGATTCAGTTTCTCTAGTTGATACCATTATTGATGTCATATCTATATGCTCAGGATTCATAACTATTTAGCCTTCTTCTTAGCATCTCAAAAGGATTTGTCACCAGTTATTAGTCTTCTAACAAAGTTGTCATTAATATCCCCGAACAGTTCCTAGGCAACATTGTTTTTGTGGTTAAAGTTGAGCAGAAAATGTAAGAAAATTGATTGATTTCAAACAGTCACTCCATCTGGGAATGATTCTGAACTCGAAACTGATATGAAATGAGTACATGAATTCATAATGACTTGCGATTTTCATTGCACTTTTGTTGTTAAAGCCCATAACATGGACTGTACGCCATGATAGCATAGCGGCAAAAAGTATAGAAAATGGAGAGGTCGACCCATATTGTATGCAATAACGCAATGTGCGCTTCTCCTTCTTTACGCTTAAGAAATTTGTTTGTTTTTTGTTTGTCAGTACGACTATGGTTCAATAGAATGTAGAATGCTATGATATACATATGATGCTGCTAAGATTCTCGGCAAAAAACTTTCAGATGGACCACTACAAACGAATTTGTTGAATTTAACTTCGATAACTGTCCTAAGATGAAAATCACTACAACGCTCAGAACAAAATCGTAAACCCATCAGTGGCTTCCATATCGGACTCTATTCGAATACTCAAATGGGTCTAAGGCGTTAATATTAGATGCAGCGTATTCGCAGTCGAGGCCAGCTACTATAATTATTTTAATAACTTGAGTGTATTTTATCACCCCTCTTTTCCCGGAATAGAGTATAATTCCAAAGTTACCGAGATTTCTACAAAACTCAGCAGGCAGACAAATTGACCCGTTCAAAACAGCCTCCTTCGTCAGAGACGTTGAGAAGTGGTTTCCTCAACTATTACAAGAAAAGGAAAATTACAGATGGAGGGGTTGGGTCCTTTGCTATCTCGAGACTTACTATGACCCCGAACATCACAGACTTGAATGAAAAAACTAAATCAATTGCTTATCATGGTTGTTTATAATTTTAAAAATAAGTCATCAAAAACCTTTGACCATCCACAAAGGTTACCATCCTAAATGAATATAAATGGCATGTAAAGAAGTTTCACCTGATGGGAGAGAGTAGAACTTAATTAGCAATGTTGCCCAACACTAGACACGCCTTTCTAGTAATAACACTCCTTTTAGTAATAATTCCCACTTTCTTTTTTTATTGCAAGTAATCATATTTATATAACGTTAGGCAAACAATCAGACATTCACAAACATCCAGAGTCCATGGTGGGAATCGAACTCACGGCTTTGGTACTTGAAGTCTAGCACACTTGCTACAAACGTAAAATATAAGTCATTGCCACGCTGGTGGAAGAGAGATATTCTAAAACCATAATAAATAAAATTAATTTTAACATTTTTGAAACAAAAACCTATTAATCTAGAGTTCCATCCCATTTAAACACACCCATATTATGGCGAATTCTACAACTTCAATTCAGTAGTTCAAATTAAAATAAAACATAAAAATGAAACCACCAATCAGTTCAAATGAATAGCAATTAAATTAAAAAAAGGGAACAAATAAATATTTTGAAATGGTGAAAGCATCATCAGGCTGGCATTTTGTTTTCATAAGTAAATAAATTGTGGGGTTTTTTCATTGGCCGATTGGCAGGCTGCCGAAAAACAAAATCAAGCTGTTCTCAACAATAAAACTGATAATGACTACAATAAAAAATAATTTCAGTTCTTTTAATTTCTAGAAAAAACAATTAAACTACATAAGTGGACAACAATTCTTTTATTATTTAATTTGCTAAACATGTTCTAATCGAATAAGAACAATAAATATTTTATTTGTACCTTATCGCAACGGTGTCACTAGAATTATTTTAAATGAGGCAGAATTCCCTCATTTTATCATTAAACCAAGCATTAGTGACCCATGTCTACTTTAGGTAGTGTCTGGGCTTAGCTGTAGTTCAAACCTAGAGCAGAGCGAAGTATAAAAAAATATTTCTTTCGGCGTCTTCTTCACAGCACTCTTCTGGCAAAAACCCTGAGAGTAAAATAAAATTGGCATGAAAAATTTCTCAACTCTGTCGTTTGGAGTTGACTTTAAAACTGTAGGTCTTACCAATCTTGGATCAAATTAACACACCCACAACAATATGGGTGATGCGAGAAGCTAGATTGTAATCCTGACTAAAGCATTTTAATGACCAATTATGAAGGCAGGTGAACAGTGACCAAATACAATTGTATTCAGAATTTTCAAGCAACAACTGTGAAATTAAATATTCGAACCTGCCGTATTTTTTGTTATTGATATCCATCCATTAATGTGAGAGCTTATCCACGATTATAGAGTATTTCCACAGTCGATGTTAATCTGGAATACTTAAATGATTAATCAAAATATATTTTGGTAGCCATCAAAAATGTGATTAAATTAATTGTCGATAATAGCTTCTCAATTTTTATTTTATCGTTTTTGAAAATATTTTATGAAGATTGATTACCTTTCATTAGCATAAAAGCTCATAGACGGTAGTCCAATGTAAATGGGATGGCATTTAAATTGAACAAATTTATTCCATTTTTATAGCCTATGGCAGGCAGCAACTGGGAGCCAACAAAACTTTTATGTGTAAAGCTGCTGCGTGGAATTTATTGCCTGAGAATTACTCCCCAAGTAGATTAGCCGCCGCTGATGCTACTGGTCGCGCAGCATTTATTTTCATTTTCTTTCCAAGATGCCATAATGAATATGGGCTTATTTGCCTTTTTTCGTGAGCTCAGATCGAATTACTAACTGCTATATTCCATGGCTTAGTCATTGACTTTAGCAAAATGTCTTGGAGTAGCTTCACAAAACATTCACTTTGATGAATACTCTATATTCAAATCATAGAACAGAAACGAAATAGAAAGAAATTTCTGCTCAATAGAAGCTATTTGTCTATAACGACGTTCGCCAACAGCGAGCACCATTGACCTGTGATTAAAAACTTATTTTGACCGGAACTGAATGATCTGAACATTAACGACAGGTGGTTTCAACAGGACCTCGCTATGTGCCACACAACGTATCCTATATTCCATGATCTGCTCGAGGAATTTGAGGGTATGGTTATCTGCACTGGCCACCGAGATCGTGCCTGTTGACTCTGTTGGACTTTTTTTTCTTAATTTGCAGGTCTGTGCGAATATGTCACAAAACACAGCGCTAGTAACTCTACCCAGAGAAATGGTGGCAATTATTTTAACTATGTTGCATTCCACACATAAATCAATATTCCGTACGATCATTTGAAGGGCATGGTCTCATGTAAAGAAGATGCAAACTGATGACCAGGATCGTGTGATTTGAGCTCGAACCTCTTTGGCCTCATAGCGAACATAACCTATGCCATCGGTCAAATTCAGTCAGACTTATGGGTCAGTGTTATGAAAAGTTGGATATATCGAATGCTCTCCACCTGACATATAGGGTATCCCAATAATACCTCCTCTAAGGCTATTGCTGTGCCAAACTTTAGATCTCTGGTCCTTGTCAACAACCAACCTGTTTTTTTTTTGGGATTCTTCATGACATATGCTTATCATTAAATGTAGTAGGCAGTGTGCTGGCTTATTAGACGTGTGGCCACGGCTTAAACCCCAGGACAGATATTTGCAACAAAATGATATATGAAAAAATATTTCCTTGGTGACTTCCTCTCAGCAGATTCCAGACAAAAACTCTGAAAGTTAATAATAGAAATTGCCATTAAAAGTTTCTCAAAAAAAAAAAATCTGGCGTTCGGAGATTAACTTCAAACTGTAGGTCTCGTCACTCATGTATAAAATTAAAATACAAGGTATAAGTGTGTGAGAAGCTAGGTCGTAATCCTAACTAAAGCGTTGTAATGACCAATTATGTATGTATGTATGTAAGTAAGAAACGCTTTTTGAAAGACGCAATATAAAGAATATTTCTTTTTAAAGGATTTTCTTAAAGTTGCGATTATTTTTCTTTATTAAGCGCCATAATTTTATCTTCTTAAAATTATTTCTTTATCGTAATAACCAAAGCGAAAACCATGTTGATAAGATGTATACAATTGTATCTTTTAGTAGGCCGTTTAAACGAATTTTACACGATAAGGCTTTAAAGAAAATGTCCTACTGATAATGTCTCTGCCGCTAACACCACTTTAAAATGCAAACATTTTTATTAATAAATTTTCAATTTAATTTAATTATTAAATGAAGATCACTTTTGATATTTTTGTAATTTATGGCCGCAGTTTAAGTAAGTAGTAGTAGACAAACAACTTTGCCGCTAATTTGTAGGCAATTAATTGACGCATAGGTATGGGCACTTTAGCGGTTAATAAAATTTTAAGTGTCACGTTAATTGAAATGTTCCCAATTAAAATTAGAAAAAAGAAAAAAATTAAAATAAAATGTCCAATACAAAACGAAATTAAATTTTTTCTGTCTGCGATATATTGTATGTACGTACGTATACGTACAGTGAGCGTTAAAAGAAACTTTACAATTAAGAAAAATATACATTAAAAATTGAAACAAAAATAATTACAAAAAATTTCTAAATAATGTCAAAATTTTTCAGGCACTCTCCTTAAGTGGTAAAAGTTGAGTTTGGTGATTATCAGAACTTTATCCATGGTGTACAGTTTCTTTTGATGCTCACTGTACATACGTTTACCTGTCAATTCAAACGAAGACTAGAGATTTTCACTCCCATTTAAATGGGTTTTGGGTGTTTGATAAAGACAAATGCAGCTCAATATAAGGCCGCATCAATACAAATGAAAAGAAAGACAGCTTTTCGCTGTAAATATGATTCTAGAAATGAAGCAGTACGACTAACTGGTATTTTGTTGAAGACTGTTTTTTTTTACTTGCCATCTGAATGATATTGATTTGAAATGCAACATTTTTTTTTGGTTTTTTTTGCTGCTTTGCATACATCAAAGTGTATTTTATTTATTTATGTCCACAAGATGTTAATGGCTGATAACAACAGCCACAAAAAAATAATAAAAAAAACACACACCAAAGAGAAGGAGTAACTGATGGCCAACATTTTAAAGCTTCTCTAATGCTACTCCCCGTTGCTGTTGCTCTGGTATTTGTTGCTTTGAATTTAATTTATGTTGGTGCCTGTACGCCAGTGATTATAAAAACCAGATCTTCCTTTACGTGTGTACATATTACCATTGCCATTACCACTGCCATTATTATTTTTATTATTTTGTTGTTGTCATACGATTTATCTATTATGGACTAATAAGTGATCGTATGATAACCAGAGTGCCTGCTGACAGTCCAATTGGGTAGCCAATAAAACAACAGACATACGTTTCACCAAATTTAAAATGTGAACGTGTCTTATTGGCAATCTGGTATTGAGCCAAAGAATTCAATTTTTCTCAGCCCCCTTTTCTCTCCCTCTCTGTCGCTCTGTGTTTTCAGTATGTTAGCAAAACAAATTGTAAATTTGTAAATTACCACACGTTGTTTCTATATCATCAGTCACCATCATCAGCACCACCATCACAACTGCAATCAACTGTTTGTTTTTATTGCCTGCCTGCTTGCAAAAAAGTAATCAAAATCTCAACTATTGAAATAATAATATGGAATTCATGGGGAATATTAATATTTATACAATAGCAGCAGTTCTATTTTAATCAATTAACTTAACGAAACAAAGTTGTTCAGAAGCACTTTGAATTATTCTCATTGCTTGTACAAGAAATAGAGAAGAATTTTTTCAATTTCTGCTAAAATGCCATCACAGATGCAGTTATTAGGCATTGCTATGAACAAATCTACAGAATGATCACTGATCTCAAACAAATTTGTTATAATTTTTGAGCCAACAACTGTACTGTTTAATTCATTTATTTTTGTATCGGGTCTTCCAACAGAGGCTTCCAAATATTGACAGTTTATAATGTCCATCATGTTGAAGTTATGTACATCTGTTAAATTAGTCGTCATTTAATCAAATCCTCATAAAAGGATGTAGCGACACGTGCAAGACATACAATTTTTTTCTTTATCAAAATAGGTGATCTGTTCGGGCTACGCTTTTACGTGCTTCACCCATTATACGCTTGCTACAAACGTCCCACTGAAGGCTTATTAGACGTGAGGGCTCAGTTCAAACCGCAGGCCACACATTTCTAACTGAACGAAATATGAACAAATATTTTTTCGACGACTTCCTCTCAGCAGATTTCTGGCAAAAACTCTGAACGTAAATAGAATTGTAAAGTTTCTCAAAAAATCTGTCGTTCGGAGTCGACTTTAAACTGTAGGTTCCACCACTCATGTATAAAATCAACACACACAACATAAGTGGTATGAGAAACTAGGTTGTAAACCAGATTCAAGAGTTGCCATGTGTGTGTATAAATATCCTACTTAGAAGAGGACTATTTGCAATGTGATGGATAAACTCGAGTCCATCGTTTCAGTAGACGATCGATCGCTGTCGCTGAGAGTGTGCACGTGAATCCAAGGCAGTTGCATACAAGAACTCGGCCGTATCAAGTGGATTTATTTTTCCTCTTTTAAATAATTTACCAAAATATGTACGTTGCTCAAATTAATAGTGCCTTTAAAGCCCACCATAATGTCTGTAATTGTAGCAGCGAAAACTAGAAGTACGATATTTGAAAAAAATTAAGTGGCATTCGTTTAGCACATTTGCAGCCGCATGAACCCGCAATTGCTGCATGTATGATAGTTTTAACATCAATTTGACAAATTGCATACAATTGTCGTCAAATATTTTTACTGTGTGGAAAAGGTCTTTAAATAGGCAAGAATCATTGAACCCTGACTTGTCTTTACAAAGATTATTTTGTTCTGTTTTTATTGTTGCCACAATGAATTGGTTTGGCAACATTGTCTCAAACATTTGTAATCAATTGTTTTCGTTTCAATCTGTTGTTGTCTTACAGTCGTGATTTGTTTTTTCACTAAACATACTACTCGAATGGTGGTTACGTTCTGTTACCAGAAGAAATCATTCCTTTTTTAGAAATGAATAAAATGTAAAGAGAAAGAGGGAGAGAGCATGTCTACGGCGTAAGTTTAACTTTTGTTCACGTTCAGATTATTATACGTGCTGATGTTTAAGATATTCTAAAGGTGGTGGCGGTGGTATAGCGTTTAAAGTGCTTGACTATAAACCAGAGCAATTCAGATTATAATTCCGAAAATTATTTTCATGGTTATCGAATTTTTTAAATTTAAGTTCTTTCTTTAAGGCATTTATTTTGAAAGAGCCTTAACAGAATACAGTAGAAGAAAAGAAAAGTGATGTTTCTAGTCAACTAAAGGTTTCTTATCATCCTGAGAAATATAGGGTGGGCCATTTTAAAGTTTAAATTTAAAAATGCAATAAAACAAAAACGGTTTAAAATTCTGTCAAATTTATTCTTTTGTTGTGAAGTACAATTGTTCCGGCTAGAAATGGAATATTATTGCATTCATATGGTTGCAGTAGCTGTTCTGGCAGTACAACATTCGATCGGTCCAATTTTCATGATTTTCGAGTGTATGGAGTCCAAATGCTCAAATGCTGGTTAGTCGGCATAACATATTTCTTTAACATCGCCCCACAGAAAATAGTTCAACGGTGTCAAATCGCAACTTCTTGGCGACCATTTCGGGTAATTAAACGGCCATCAAACGTTTGACGCAATAAATCGCTTGTGGCATTAGATGTGTGGCAAGTTGTATCATCCTGGGTATAAATAAAAATCGGTTATCATGGTGCGATAGGTGTCTCCATTGACCGTAATGGTTACACCATCCTCGTTTTCAAAGAAATATAGGCCAATAATGCCTCCGCTACACAAACCGCACCAAACAGTCCCTCTAAATGGATGCATTGACTTCTTGTAAGACCACGTGTGGGTTCTCTGAGCCCCAAATACGGCAATTTTGCTTATTAACGTACTCACCAAAATGAAAATGAGCATCATCCGAAAAGATGTTTTTTTTTTTGCAAAATCGATATCATCTTTGGCCCAATAAATCCCAACGCTCCTCAAGCGTAAATCGATTCATTACGTTCAGTGGAGATAATATACTTGTGACAGAATAGAATTATATAAGCATTCCCAGATTCGAAATAAGCGATGGTTCCAATTTAAACCGATAGATGGCTGTTTTTTTTTTAAATTTAAACTTGGACAACATTGTTTGTACTTTTAAATAGAACGAAAATAAAAGAAAAAAATTTATTGACAAGAAATAACGATTAAGAGGCACACATCCAAGAGGGCGACTTTGAAATACATTTCACTGGAACATAAATTCATTTAATTCTAGGAAATTACACCCATGGCCACATGATTATAAGCCATGGCTATATGTTTTCTAACGGTTAGTAGTGCGTAATAATAGCCAAGTGTGCAAACATTAAAAACCTAAATTATTATTCATTATTTTATGGGCACTTACCCACAACAGATATCTCTTTCATTGTAGAGTAAGCACGTGCCCTAATAACTTATATCGCTTAAGAATACACAAATGAGAACAATGAATGAATCTTTAAGTATTAAAGCCAGCCAATGACCACATTAAATGAAAAATATAGACCACACCACTCAAATATTACAATTTAATTTAATAGCCCAACTAAAGAAAGTTCCTAAGAAAAGAAAATTAAAGACAGAAACAAAAATGAAATGTGGAGAGAGAGAGGGAGAAATATTTATTATTGACTAAAATTGTAAGACTTTTATTTAAAATTATAGGATTTAAATTATAGGAATGGAATGCAATTCGTTTTTTATGCAGAAAAAAAAGATAGAAAAAGGCGGGGGGTATTATGACGATAGACTTCAGCGAGCAAAGTTAAATGGGACGTCTAAGCTGTCTATGCTGAATGTTGTATATGATGATGGCACAAGCGTATTAGGGATGCAAGTATTTTTTTGAAATCTTAAACCTACTGATTAAAGATTGTCAAATTGTGCAACTTTATCTAGCAAAGAATTTTCTTTATATCTCAATTTAAACTTCTTTTAGCTCGGTACAACTTATATAGCAAAAATTCAATAGTTTCGATACACTATTTATAGTAAAATCTGCCGAATTTTGCCATTAGTAATAGAACTTACAATACCCTGCCACAGAACTTAAGCTTGATTTCCCTTTTCCTTTTCGAAGATAATCAATACAAAGTATTCCCCACTTTTAAATCAAATAACAATTGCGTTTTACTCCACTATAGTCTTTTCCTTTGACTGTTACGAAGGAACACAAAGATTTGGATTTTTGCACAAAGAAGAGTTAGAATAGTACGCATAGAACTCAATACGTCTGCATAAAGGTAAGCAAACTAACTTTCAACCAAGCAACGAAATTTAGTCCTTCAAATATCTTTAAGAAGTCTGAAATCTAAGTTTTCGACATATGTACATGCAGAAAAGTGTAATCCAAAACCTACAAAACTTTCAAAGAATGTACGTATCTATTTCGAGTTTTAACAAACCTATCCAATATACTAAGTGTATAGGGAGATAGTGATAAATTTGTTGAAACAAAATTCATTTGAGCGCATATATAGTGGGCCAATGTGATAAACGACAAATCCTGTTTAACCGGTCTCGACAAACATCATGAAAGTATGACTCTTTAATACATTGTGGTCGCAACACGTACTTGTACTTGAGCGCAGGGCACGTACTTGGGAGTCAAATCCACATACATACATAATTGGTCATTACAACCCTTCAGTCAGGATTACAACCTAACTTCTCACACCAGTGATATTGTGTGCGTTAATTTTGTACATGAGTGGCGGGACCTACTGTTTAAACGAACGACAGGTGCTTGAGAAAAAAGATTATCTTATTTACTCTCACAGTTTTTACCAGAAATTTGCTGAGAATTAGTCGCCAAAGAAACATTTTTTAAATTTCATTCGAGGTGTCTGACCTGGGGTATGAATCGTGGCCTCACGTCTAATAAGCCAACACACTACCTACTAGACTAGACAGGTCTTATCCAAAAATGCTGGCAGTTGGATATCTCTTATTCGGGGTCTCTTGGCCTTAATTTCGTAGTGTGATTTGTGATCATTATCCCGGTCTAAAGAATATTACAGTTGTCAGCGAACAGAAAGATGTTGTAGGATCAAAAAATTTGTTGATAATTTCGCAGACCATTTTATTTCCAAGTATCGAACACTTGTATCGAATCTCTGGAGATGACCATATCACAGGATTAGCCTTTTCTGTAGAGCCGTATGAAATCTAGTGTGAAATCCTATGATAGATTTAAACCATTTTATTTCCAAGTTTCGAAGACTTCTATCGAATCTCTGGAGATGGCCGTATCACAGAAATAGCCTTCTCTGTAGAGAATTCTAGTGTGAAATCCTATGATAGATTTAAACCAGGTGTAGTCAGTTTCAAACAGAGAGTTGAGACAACATATGCCAACTTGACATGGCATTAAATGGTAATTATGACGTGTACAACATACTGTATGGCAAGTAATTTAAATGGTAGTAAACTGAGCACCAATTTTTATTAAGGCACAGGTGGTGGCACAAGTTCCTATGCCAGTCTAGTCAGATTGTCCCCTCACCAGTTTAGCTTAAAGTCAGGGATATTTAACCTAAGGGTACAAACCAAGCCAGTTCTGATTTGTGCCAGGCAATGTAAAAATTGATTTTTTGGATAATGGCTCTGAATATATTGCCGAAATTGCAATGATATCGTCAGCAATGTTTGAACACTCCTTGAAGGTGAAGGTGTGTATCTCCAACGAATGACCAGTTGAGAGGAGCAGTTAAATAACTGACTCAAATCTATTTTAATATCATATAGATAGGTATCTATCGCATTAGCATAAACGTTGTTGAACAGGAATCCAATATAGAGACATTAAGCCTAAGCCATAATCCTTAACGCCCAAGAGTGTTTCCACATTTGAGACAAGTACCTTAATCGGTTTGCCTCCAGTGAACACGTCTAGTGTAGTTCAAAAACAGCAAATAACTAAAGGTTAATACAGTTCCTTTACGATGATCAAGACCATTTTCTTTCGTTTTATTATATTCAGATACGTTCCAATTTCGAGTGTTTCCAGGTAGATGTGAATCGATACAACAGCATATTATTATGTTAATATCATATAAACTGATATTAGTGGGTCCGTAACTTAAGACCGAGCTAATGTATTACGTTTTTTATAGATTCAGGAGGACGCAATTGTGTGAGGCCAGAAAGCCGAAAGCCAACTGCTTGAAAAAAAAAATGTAAATATCCGAAAATATTTGTTGTACTCTAGTCAGTTTTCAGCTTTCTTAATTTATTTATATTTCCTTCTGATGTTTAATGTATTTGTGCTCTGCACTACTAATGCCAAAGACGATGAAGACAAAACCGTTTTTATTCTGCTTAATGGCGTTTCATAGGAGTTTTTAGATTCTTTTACAAAAGTGGAGTTGGTGTAATTTTTCTATTTTTTTCATTTCTATGAAATTTCATTAAACATGAATGAATTGAATAAAGAACTCTTTACCACCCTAATATAACAACAAGTTCTGATTCAGCTACCAATCAACTACATGCCTGAATAATAATAACAAAAAAAAAACACCCACTTTGTTGCATGAAAGAGGAAGAAGTTGTAAAAAACAATGAATACAAAGTCTATTGTTTGACGTTTAAGCTACCGATTGAACGATAACAAGACTTGAATCATAATCATACGCTAACGATCCAATAACTCTTTAATTGTTCATGTTGTTCCAAGGAAAATCTATCTTTTGGCATTCCTTTCATTAAACCATTGAATGGATTTGAAAATTTTGAAGAAATTTTTTTTTATTTTTTATTCTTTGGAATTGTCCATTTATGTTCTGCATGGTTTTCATTTTAAACTGTTTTTCTGTGGCATTAATTGTCTTTGAATTTTCTTTTGTTTTCAGAATTTGAGAGAGCGGATTCTTTGTCACGAAGACAGGTGTAGTAGCTTATTTTGCTTTCCATTACTTTTAGATGTTCAGTTGAATATACTCAAGGTACTAATGTTGTTTGTTGATTGGAAAATTGGTCACGTGTGTGGTCGATTCGACTCATTTTTGTTTTTCTCCGTTATTATCGTCGATGTAATGGGAAAATTTTATGGAATTTTGTAAATCGGAAGGAATCATTATTCTTTTGAAATATTTAGAACACAATTTATATTTAATTATTGCGAATTTTTGAATAACTTTGGGACAAAAAATGTTCCCAAAAAAATTTGGGAAAAAATTCTTTGTGGAAAAATCTAAAACATGAATTGTCGTATAACATCTGTCACTTCCATTTGCTTTATTCGCAAAAGTTCCCAAAGTCTCTTAGTTCTAGGCTAAAGCTCATGCCATTCATAAATCTTTATTAAGAGAAATTGCTTAAAATTGTATTCATAAACAATTGTTTGGGTCCAATGGGTGCCTTGATAGTCTAGTGGGTAGTGTGCTAGATTATTAGCGTGAGGGTCGTGGCTTCAATTCCCCTAAGAGACTCCGGTCTGCTAAATTGAATTGATAGGATGATTGGGGAATAACAACGATCTAAAGTTATATAGGGCGGGAAATTTAAAAGTTTAAATTTTAAAACGCAATATTTGAAATAACCGATGGTTCATGTTTAAACCGATAGTTGGTCATTAGTTAATGTGTATTATAAATGTACTATACACACATTCCAAAAACCTTCAGGCTTTGTTTAATCACCTTTCACCTATTTATTGCCAAAACATTTCAATTTTTTTTCTATTTGGTTTCTTGTAAGCCAATTTCATTGACAATAATTGACACACTTTATCATTTAAGAGTGGACAAATTTATCAAGTAGGGCTGCAGTTTAAAAATGACAAACGAAAAAGGAGCATCAAAACATTTAATGATAACAGGTAGCCACAAGAAGCACTTTTACTCTCTTTTAAAACAGAGGACGCTACTAGATTCTAAATTTCCATTTGTGAAAACGGAAACCCCAAATCTAATTTTATGTAATTTAAAGAAACAAAAAAAGTACAACAGAAAAAGGAAAAAAGGACAGGCAATAGTTTTCATCCATCCGTTTACGTGTTATTCTACCAGCCATTGAGATTACAGTTTGTATCCGAACACTACAATTTTGCAAATTTTTCTTAGTTTATTTCTTTGTTTTATAATTCGTTAATGGTATTTGCAAACCGTCCTTTTTTGTTTTGTGGTCCTTTTCAAATCTACTTTACGCAATTGGATATGGTGGTAGTCTAATTCTTTTTTCATTCTTTCTATTTCTTTTGATATTGTTTACTTGTTGTATGCTTACACACAATGGCATAGAATTGTATTGCTATTGTCATCGCCTCATAGAGAGTGTATGATGTTTACAAGAACGTAAGGATTTATTTTATTTACGCATGATCTCCTTATAGGCTCTTGTATTTAATATCCTTTTTAGCTATTCTAAATACAAACAGGATGCCAAAGCGTGGGAATATGTTAAGGTGTCTTGTAGATTTCTCTCTCTACTGTGGCCTTTTATTTGTTGCTTCGATAATGAAGCTGAGAGAAAAGGAAACAGGAAAAAAGGTGTATTTGCGAATAGTTAGCAGTTTTTTTTTAATATTTTTTCCACAACAAAAAAAAACGGTTGATAATAGATCATAGAGGGTGAAAAAAAAGAAATATTCCATTATTGATAAAATAAAATTTTTTATTGAAAATTTTTGTTTTGGATAGAAGTGAAAGAAATATTAAAAAATACATACATAATTGGTCATTACAATCCTTCAGTCAGGATTATGGACCTAGTTTCTCACACCACTTATGTTGTGTGAGTGAGTGGCGAGACACAACAGTTTAAAGTCGACGACTCCGAACGACAGATTTTTAGAAACTTTTCATGGCAATTTTATTTGCTCTCAGAGTTTTTGCCAGAAATCTGCTGAGAGGAAGTCACCGTAGAAATATTATTTCATATTTAGTTTCGTGCAAGATGTCTGACCCGGGGTTTGAACCGTGGGCTTACGTCTAATAAGCTAACACACTACCTACTAGACTACGACGACTTGAGAGATTTGAGTTTTACTTCAGTTTATCCAGATTTCGCATAAAAATATTAACCGGCTTTTTGATTGGGCATTGTAGTAGACTCAAAGAACATTTGTTCAGGATAGAAATCGCTTTAATTCCCAGACATAGATTTTGTTACGTGGAAAGTGAGTTACCAGAATATGTGCTTGAAACCTCCGTGGCATTAATACATTTTAGAAAGACACAACTTTGGTGTTTTGTACGTTGAATTTCGAAAACTCTTTCACAGTTTTGGGTGGCCTACTAATTTTTGCTGTCAGAAATTGTATTTGATGCACCCAGTCTGAATTGTTTTTTGATAAAGATTTTCGTTACAAAGTTTGAGGCAATCCATGTAGAAGTTATAAATATATCTTTCTTTCTATCTTTCTTTTAAAGAAAACTTTTGCTTTTTATTGGGGCTATACCCATCCATTGTAAGTAAATTCGTAATAAAAGAAAGGGAGAGGAAATTCGAAAAGGACAACAGTTAGAAATGGAAGGAGAGCGCGACTACAACCTTGATGCACTAGCACTTCTCAACTAGCACAACTTATTTATGAATCCCGATGACGGTAAAGGGCATGAATATTAAAAAGTGAAATGCTGGTTAATTTGAATCATAAAATATTTACCGTTAGTTCAATGGCTTTCTAAAGTTATGACTTCGCCTTGACCCAAAAGATCTACCAAAACGCAAAAGATCTACCAAAACGATAAGCAAAATTTCTAATTGAAATTAAATTTTTGTTTTTCAAAGAAATATTGGAAATAAATTTTAGTTCCTTAGCAGCTACTGCTCCTTAACTATATATAATCCTTGGATTAATCCCTTGATTTATATGAATAAATAATAATAATAAATTTTAGTTCCATTAATATCTGTATCATAAAACAATATAGATAATCCAGCAATAAACGGTATTTAAGCACATATTTAACTCGTTTCAGTATATTTTCATATTTCACAGTGAAGATGTTTATTTTTTTCAAAACTGCAAAACAGATTCAACGAATTTTGCAAAATATGCTCCAGTTGTGTGAGAGAGCATTGACACAACTGGTTTAAAATATCGTTATTGAATTAAATTGTTATCTTAACATTCTCTAATCAATACGATTAACAGATTAACATCACCCAAAGCATAACCCGATATTGATGCTGTCATCTGGCGACAACATATGAGATTGCTTGTTGGCTGGCCGGCCATTATGCTAATTTTGCTTTACGCTTTATTCTAGCGATAGAGATAATAAAGCCTTAATTATAGCATTAAAATATTTGATTAGTCACATCTAATTTAGCAATTCCAACAAAATGGAAATTTACATTTTAAACGCTATGGACTGCCTTTGTTGGTAGGCAAACATGAAATAAGGAAAACGATGAATTAATTTCATTAAAAAACGTGAGAGGAACCGCCTATAACGGTTCAAGGTTTTACTTTCGAACAGGTACTTTTGTGCAAAATTAGTCGTCATTTATTCAGTCATTTATACATGAGTGGCGGGACCTACAGTTTAAAGTCGACTCTTAACGACAGATTTTTTGAGAAACTTATTATGGGAATTTTATTTACTCTGAGAGTTTTTGCCAAAAATCTGCTGAGAGTAATTCGCCGAAGAAATATTTGTTCATATTTTGTTTAGTTGGAGATGTCTGACCTAGGGTTTGAACCGAGTCCTCTTGTCCAATATGCCAACATACTACCTACTAGACTACGGCGACTACTAACTGACTGTAGTTCTCATTGAAAAATCATCTCCAGCGATGACGCGCATTTCTGAATGAATCTGTACATGAACAAACGAAGTTGGGACGATATCATGTCATTATTTGATACACAAGATTTTAGGTTGTAGGCATATTTTTTTTAAAAACAAAGTTGGCTAGGCCGTCACTGTCAAGGACGAGATGTATAGCTCGATGATTACCAATTCCAATTGGATGATCTGCATACCAAAGACATGTGGTGTCAACAGCACAGACCTATTTGCCATCGAGATCATGCAATTTAACGCCATTGGAGTTCTTCTTGTGGAATCTTTATGTCTAAATTTGGCGAGTTTTGTTTTCTGTTAAGCTGCCTAATTTTTAAAAATTTCCAAAAAAAATAATACGGGTACATATTCTGGCCTGACTTTCTTATACGTTTAATTTTTTTTTGTTCGGTCAAAAAAAAAAATAACAAAAAATTTACACACTTACACACTTTAAACCATATTTAGTTCATCATGTCCAGTCATCCAGATTAGCTGGATGCAAAGCTGTTTGGCTAACTAACCAAACCTCTGCAAACAACTGCATCTGTAGTATGTCAGTTGACCGAAGATGTATGGCTGACTAGGTTGTCAGGCATTTATTCAAGGCAAACACAACTGGGCAGGCTATACTTCACTCGCTGTCACTTACTGCAATTTCGTTCATAAATACGCTTCTCTTCCACCAAACAAGAATTATGTTTGCATGTGTGTAGATATCGTTGATTTTTTGTTTTGCTAAAGCTTCTTGGATATATTCTTAGGTTTAAGAAAAAACAACAACAGAAAATCAAAGAAATAAAGAAGCGCTAAAAGATAGAAAGACGTATGGAGAATACGTTTAAGAGTGCAGCTGCATCATTACAAACTGTTGAATGATGAAAAAAAAAAAATAGAAAAATAAAGAATACGCATAATCATCGTACTCATCATCTTCTTCTATTTTTGATTAAATAATTCTTACTATTTTATATCAACTTTTTAATGTTGTTGTTGTTTTTGTTGTTCTTCTATTACATAAGCCTTAGCTTAAACCATCCCAATAGGAAATGCAATGAAAGTCATCTTTAGTTCCGGTTTTCTAAAGTAAAGCTTGAGTAGTTGTAGGGGTTTTAAGTTGGAATTATTAAACTTAAATATTCAATAAACTGAAACGATTTCGGCACTAATGAACCTGGCCAACCTGTGACCAATTGTTCACCTTCATGTAGGGCGTCCGCTACAAACGCGTTGAAAAATTTTTGCTTTGACTATTATACCACGAAATTATTTGGACTCTGTAGCAGTTGTGAATCTTTAGATCACTACTTAAAAATTTCCCACAACGAAGTTTTTCCCAAAATTGTTCCTTGTGACCAGAAACTGCATCTTAGTAGAATTGTTCAAAAACTTTTGAAAAGTCCGGCAATCGCAGAATTTAGGCGATTAGATTCATTTAACATTCGTGTCATCGAAACCAAGACTAAATTAAATAAAGTACTTAAGGTGATTGCAGTCGCCTTAGTCTAGTAGGTAGTGTGTTGGCTTATTAGATGTGACCCCAGGTCAGACATCTCCAACAAAACGAAATATGAAAATATATTTCTTCCTGGACTTACTCTCTGCAGATTTCTGACAAAAACCCTGAGAGTAAATAAAGTTGCCATGAAAAAGTTTCTTAAAAATGTATGTATGTATGTATGTTATGTATGTACTTGAGGTGATTGTGTATATTGTCTTAACGTAGCTAAAATTTTAACCTTGAAGCTGATTTGCATGGAGCTGTGCAATATTCTTCTGCACTGACAATTTAAAATTAGAATTCCAGTAAATAATACTGCTTTATTTCCTCCTAGTTTGATGAATTTCAATTCTTAAGCCATAGAAATACCCGAAAACGGGATGCATTTAGCAGAAATCAAAATTGCTGCATCTAAATCGAATGAATAAACTTAGGTTTGAAGGATGTTTGTAGTGCTCTTAAAACCGTAGTATGCTGTTATTGACTGTTTATCAAGAATATTTGTATTGAGGTTGTCAGGCTTTAGTTAAAGCCTAGGCAACACACATTCTGATCAAGAAATGCCGGAATATCTAATCATGATATCGACACATTCCATTTGGATCATTCCGGGGTTGTGGATATGCTCACTTTAAGTAGTCGCTGCTGTGCCAAAAAATGCAGGCATCCATTCATTTATTTCACGTTCGGTGTCCCAATATATTTGTTTGAAGTTGAGGTTGACGGTGACTATGAAGAGACTTTGCGTGTACTATTTGGATGTGGTATAATCATTCGTTAACTTCTGAATAGTTGCAGATGCTAGCTACCCATGTTATTTCAGAAGGCTCTTAATATAGGGCCTTCAAACAGGGTCTTTTGAACTTTGACAGTTGATAACAACCATCTGGTCAAGCTACATTTGTCAAATTAATTACCATTTATTCAGTCTGTTTTGCCATATAATCAGTAACCACAAGCAGAGGGTTCTAGAGCAGTTGATTACTGAACCCAGATTTCATCGAAAATTATCTTCAGCGTTCATTCTCATTTCTGGATGAATGGATACGTGATCAAACAAGCGAATTTAGAATGCTACCATGAACTCTAAGAGGCACCAATGCATCCCGAGTTCTTCACTGTTTGGTGTGAACGTATGGCTGGAAGCATCATCTGTCTATATTTCTATGAAAGGGACCTTGGCGAGGCCATCACTGTCAACAGACAGCATTATAGGTCGATGACGACCAAATTCTTTCGGACAAAATTGGATAACTTGTTCATCGACGACATGGAATTTCAATAGACTGACGCTACGTGCGACACATTTCACACCATATTGGATATTCTACACAAGCGATTTGAGGCTATGATTGTCTCACATGGAGGTTAGGTTAGGTTAGGTTAGGTCGGAGTCTGATGTCACAAAGCTCACTTGAGCACGCATAGCGGCCCGTTGTGATGCCACGGGTGAACGCAGTCCCTGTACTGACCAAGTTCCACCACAATCAGGGAAAAGGAAGAAGTTGGTCAGCGCATGGGCTGCGCATGGGCTGCACACCGACATCTTGAGATTTCACCCTGTTAAACTTTTTCTTGTGGAGCTTTCTTAAGTCGCAAATGTATTGCCGAAACTTTCTAGATTAAAATCAAGTTGCTGTATAACACATGGTCAGCTTTTTCGTATACTACCTGGCCTTTGTATCTAATCAAGATATATCTAACGGGTCAGGGTATTTTCTATTTTTTATATTTTATCCTGATTTGAGAAAAACTTTTCATGAAAGTTTTCCACTGACCCTAGTCTATCTTATAAGAGTTACGGAGTGTGAATGATGGAAATCTTTACGATGTTTATAAAAAACTGAATGAGATGGTGTATGTTGTTTGTGATGTATTGGGTGTTGTTGTTGTTTTGTGTTGCTGTTATTAAAAATGTTGTTCATCGCGTTGTTGCTGCCTTTTTTTTTGTGACTGCTTCCATCGTATGTGTTTTAATAGAGTGTTTGGCACGCGATTTAAAATTTTTTTTGCCAACAACAATATTTATTTGTTTGTTTGTTTGCTTGTGTGTGCTGTTTAATACCAAGAAAATGCCGCCTAATAATTTTATTTTGTTGAAACATTTGTGTTGCATTTCCACTCTCTATATTAAAAAAAAAATATGTAATGATGGCTGTGCACTTGTTGGAAACTTCTATTTCTAAGTCTTTTTTCTTTTTTCCTTTTTTCCTCTTTTTTTGCTTTTGTTATGGCAGTTGTTTGCTTGACTAACCGTCTGTTGCACATCTTTCATTACGGTTAATATCGTTTTCTTTTTGTTTTTTTATTTTTTTTTCTACGTTCTTTCAACTCTGCTGCTACAATTTATGGTTGATGGTTTGGTGTAAAGTTTTTCCTCAAATCAAATCGAGTCGATTCGATTCAATTTATAATTCATTTTTATTTTTTATTTCTGGATTTTTGCAATCAACATTTAAGACATGAATGAAAAAAGATGCAAGAAATTGAAATACAAAATCAAATGTAAAGTATATCAGCCATCCAGCGATTCGCATACCCATACAAACACACATAGCATAGGCACATGACCAGAACAAACTTGTAACAAAACATCAGGCTTGATATTCACAGTGAATGAAGTGGAAATAGTTGAGAGAGAATAATAATAAAACGAAACATTCCATATACTAATTTTCTAAGGTATGCTTTGAGTTTGCACAAAAAAGTATGAAAACATGTGATTGATTTCGTTAGGGAATTGCTTGGCTTGACGATTCATAGCCGGGAAATCATATTTAGCAATTAAAAGCAAAATTCTTGCCGTATTACTGTGCCCCAGAGTGTTGAAATCGTTGGTTTTATAATTACAGCCGTAACATTTAATTGAATTTCCATTACAATTACTATTGTTTGAACCAATTAAAGTGTTGTTGTTGTTTGTCCATATGTCCGTTCGATCAATTGTTTGTCGTTGTTTGTTGAATGTCTGATTGAAACACAAACCCGAACGTTAAAGCCAACCATACATTACCCTACTATAGCAATGCTTAAGGCAATACGAAAGCGTTAAAATTTACTACAAAAAATATTTCAGTTAAAAACTAAGTTCTTAAAATTTTGCCTAATTTGTTCTCTAGTTCTTCTTTGTTGACCTACAAATGAAATTAAAATATTACTGTTGTGTATGGGTACCTGTCTGTGACATTCTACTCAACTGCTTGTATGTTTTTCTGTTGCTGAGGCAATTATTGTAACAATTGAAATTATTTTTAAACATTTCATTTATATTTGGAATCATTATTATTCGTTGTTATTCTCTGTTTATATCTTAATTCCTCACACCACGAGATTTAGTGGCTGTAACAGGTGTTTATGCTAAGGTTAGTATTACATTACAGTGTAGCCGCTGATAATATATTCACAAGAATGACACTGAGTTCATAATAAATTAACTTTTGTTCCAAACTCTTTTGGTTACACACGTTCTGTCAACAAACTTTGGGTGACCAAAAGTTTCTAAGCGCCGTACAATGACAAAGAAGATGTTCTGTGGTCCACTCTACTTCTTCCTCGACGTTACAGTTTTTGCTGAAATCGCTATGAGGTATTTTAAGACTCCGCGCATGTGCACCTAGAAGCCAGTAACCCGTTATAACTAATAAGCAACAATTTGTACTGCATATACCCATACCGGACCAGATTAGTTAGCTATCTCTGGAAATAAATGAAGTTTATGTGAGATTATTTGCCAGCACCTCAGTAGAGAAATGTCACTCTCATTTATGAATCTAATTGATGTTATCGTTGTGCCAGATTTTTTTGGTGCATCGGCTTCATTATTACCTTCAATGTCCTTGTCTCCAGGAATGTGTTGCTATCTTCTCTAAAGATATCCGCCATTCTAGGACAATATAGGTCACCTACAAGATGCACAGTTTTTCTACAACTGTATCTACGGAGATAATTTCTACTACAACATTAGCCATTTCTGCATGAAACAAGACAATCATGCCAAAATAACCGTCAACTAACTGCCATTGTAAGATTTGTAACAAAGAATTCTGTATGTTTGTTCCTGGCATTTACCATATGTAGCTACTCGAGAAAGTCTTTTTATCGTTTTAAATGACATGGAATTTTGTTTTATTATTCCTTCTCTTTAAACATACTTGTAACAGACACAGTGGTAGGTCGCCGACAATACCTTTCTGACACACAAGATCCAAAAATCCATCGGTGTCTTGAGATTCTGAAAGCAGGTTATTGTCTGTCCTCAGATCTGTATCTGTCCTCAGATTTATGTCTGTATATCCATTAGAGTTCCTTCAGTTTTGAAGCTGGGTTTCGGATCAGTTTATTCTTTTGTTTTACTCGCCTCAAAATCAATCTCTTGTTGAAGCAGTTCGGCAAATACATTCCGTCTGATCTTCAGTACAGCCGTTATATGGCTAACTAAGGTTCATACCATAAAGTCAATTATGAAAACAGACATACATACATAATTGGTCATTGTAACACATTGTAACATAATTGGTCATTCTGACACCACTTAAGTTGCATGTGTTAATTTTATACATGACCGGCGGAACCTATAGTTTAAGGCCGACTCCGAACGACAGGTTTTTTTTGAGAAACTTTTTCAACGAAACCAGTATTGATGAAGACAATACCCGTATACGGGGGAGATAGTACTTCTTACCAAGAAAAGTTGAATTTTTAACAGCGGGTGATTCGTTGTTAACAGTGGATGCTAAGCCTTTACAACTAAACAAAACTCAAATTGAGTTAAGTACTTAACTACAAATTAACAACCCGAGTATCGAATTTTGGCCTGATTTAGCACGTCCTTCCAGATGCCTCTGCTTCTTCCGCGCCTTCGCCAATTGGTCACTCCAGTAGATGACAGGGTTTTCTCAGTTTGGTCCTTCCAACGTAGACCAGGTCGTTCTTTTCGCCGACTTCCGAAAATCTCCGCATCAAATACCCGTCTCGCCGCAGCATCCATAATTCGAACGACATGGCCGATTCTGAGCAGCAGGATGTTCAAACGCTGCACAACGTCGATGTGGTTGAGGAGCTTCTACAGCTCATTGTTGGATCGGATGCGGAAATCATCGCCAACTCGCAATGGGCCGAATATCTTACGTAGGACTTAACTAACGAATATTTTCAAGGCAGCTGCATCGGCGCTGGGTAGTGTCCATGTTTGCTTGACTTATAATACGATATTAAAAGCATGCAGAGCGCATATTCGAAGCTAATTTAGCTTCTTGGCGTCCTTAGTTGTAATAAAAAATTTTCAAAATTGTGTCTGCTGCAATAGAGGGTGCTGGAGAGGTATTGCCTTTATTAAAGTCACAGTTTTCCCAGAGTTTTCTTAAGCAAATAGAAACAATGTCCTCATGATTAAAGGTTTTTTCTTTAATCCCAAAAATGAAATAGGGGTTTGCCGATATCATGCAATTATTAAATGACCGGATTTGACCATAGATCCGGTTGACCATATCTTACTTGTTTTCTTGTTTTGTCTTGGTTTGTTTTGTCTTTACTTTTTTGGTTTCATTTGTTAATAACTTTATCTTGCAACTTGTTAGCCGTATTTTGTATAAATACTGGATTGCTGATTGAATGACATACAACATGTTGCTGCAACTGCTACATTTAGATTTTTCAATTCAATATTTTATGGTATTTTAATCACCTACTTAATGACTCCTGCTGTGCTTGTCAGGCAGACAGCCACGCTGGCAAGCAGGCTGGCCGTATGTTTATCAACAACAACGACCATAAACTAGAGTACTGGTCCTGGAAAAGAAAGCTTGTCAATGCGTTTTGTTTGTGTTTCTATTTTAGTTTATTTTTTTTTTTTTTTCTTCTATCGTTTTGTCAATTTATTTAGAAATTAAATAAAAAAAAATACACGAAGTATATTTCAAGATGTGGCATTATGATGATCAATATGATGTTTGGCAAAAATCTCTTCAAATTACAACATTTTTAAATTAAAGCAAAACATAGAGATTCTAAAAAAGTTTTCCTTCTAAGAAATAGACAAAGAGTGGATGCTGTCTCTGTGTGTGTTATTATTTAATTAATTTAAGTAGATAAACAGCATGTAGAAGTTGCACGCTATACGAGTATTACGATTTACATTCAACAAAATAATGCTTTTCTAATAGAGTCATTAATAGAAATTTCTAGCATTAGCTTAAAAGATTTGAACATGATTTACTATATAATTAGATCGACAACAGCAACAGCAATATCAGCAGCAACATCGTCAACGTCTATGGCCATGGCATCAGTTGTGGAAGTCTTGTTTATTTAGTTTAATTACCAGAGACAATTTTAAAGTGACCAACAAAGCAGCAGCGGTTGGCTGCCGGTGGTAGGCGTTACCTGGCCGTAGAAAGCGTTTACAGTTAAATTGCCAAACTGTTTTCAATTGGCCTGTTGCATCAAATAATGTTTCTCAAGCATTTTTATTGGCCTAACAACTCTAACGTCTGTCCATTAACAATACTATTATGGATCATATTTATGTGTTAATAAGAAGCCAATATAATGTGGCCTTGTTAACGTATGTATTTCATTCTCATTATGAAATTTCACTTAAAAAAATTAATCTTAAAAATATTAGAATCCGTTTACAAATAGTTTGGTAATGGATTTCAATTTACTAATCAAATTGAAATTACGAAGTTGTACACTTAATAAGGAATTCAAATAATTTCTTAATGGAAATGAACAAATTTTCGTGTTATGGATATGCTTAAAAATGCGGCGCAAATAACGTTACATAGTTTTGATTTTATATGATGTACGATATCAACTTGGGTGGCGACGTTTTTATGAGCTAACTGATGTACTATTTTGGATATTTCCACTTGAATAGAATAGAAGTAAAATTTTAAGTACATTTCGGACTATATACCATAATTTTTTTCCACTTATTTAAAGATTAATTAAGCCTTATAGGGGTAAATATCGAAGAATGTTGTGCAATCAAAATTGACCAAATATTATTGCTGTTGTGTTGATGAGGAAGAGGTGAACACAATTTAGCATTTCATATGTAGTTGACCCGACCTTCTTAGTCGCCATCATAGTATCTTGGGCAACTAGTTTATGCGAATATATCATTCATTGATTCAATTGGCATCATGCGGTATACCTCGAAACGAAGCGGGTTGACACTACCTTTTGTTCTTTCCGATCGTTTACGGGAACCAATCAAATCTTATAAAACTTCGTTCGAAGCCTTTATTATGATGTTATGATGTTAGACGAAAGGCCCGAGTTTAAATCCCAGGTCAGATATCAAAACGAAAATATGAAACTATTTCTTCGGTGACTTCCTCTCAGCAGATTTCTGGCAAAAACTCTGAGAGTAAAAATTGCCATGAAAAGCTTCTCAAAAATCTGTCGTTCGGAGTCGACTTTAAACTGTAGGTCCCACCACTCATGTATAAAATTAACGCACACAACACGAGTGGTGTGAGAAGCTAGGACGTTGTACAATGGGTCAATTCGACCTCCGGGTTGCTGTACTTGTCACAGGATTGAAGTCACCGTAGTCTAGTAGGTAGTGTGTTGGTTTATTAGACGTGACGCCACGGCTTAAACCCAAGGCCAGACATCTCCACAAAACGAAATATTAATATTTTTTCGGCGACTTCCTCTCGGCAGATTTCTGGCAAAAACTCTGAGAGTAAATAAGGAATTGCTGCGAAAACTTTCTCAAAAAAATCTGTTGTTCGGAGTCAACTTTAAAATGTAGGTCCCGTCACATAAGTGGCATGAGAAGCTAAGTCGTAATCCTGTCTGAAGAGGTGTAATGACTAATTATGCTATGTTATGTATTTAGTATAAATAAGAAAGCTTCAGTTTGTGACTTTTTGATTAAAAATTAATAAAATTTTAAAAAAAATTCGATTCAATTTTTCGCATAATCGTTCTTACCTTTCTCCTAACCTTTCTTTAATAACGCTAAAAAAATAAACTTTTTAAATTTTCTCCTCAAATTACGTGGTAGTCCTGTATCAACAGAAATTTGTTAAAATCTGAACGGATGTTTACGGAAGCAGTTTTGTCCATTCAATTAAGTGATGGGAAATTCTGAAAAGTCATGGACTTATTCAACCATCCTTTTAAGACATAATAATGCTTTAATGTTGTGGATAGTTTAGGATAGAATAGAAGAGGGTATCATGATTGTTAAACCAAAGCTGACTTGAGCATAAGGAAAAGTCCACTATAATACCACAAGCCGCAATGATTCAGTTTTAACTAAAATATTCTCAGTTATCGACATCACGATAATCAGCATCTGGGATTTTTATTTAAAGCATATCTCCTTTCGGGGTCAATGAAGAATCTTGCTCCATTGCAGGCTCACTTGGCCCTCAATAGATAGAAAGCGCAACAACCGATTACTCGGACTTGAACGTCACTGTCATCTCGATCACCGTGGCCATGCTTGCAGGTCATTGTGTTATGGGAAGACACGTTGAAAGACTGCGGCGCTCATCTAACGACATCTGCCGTAGTTGTAGATATGTTAAAGAAGAGGAGAGTGTTATCAACTTTCTTTGTCAATGCCAATCTCTTGTTTGGTACAGATATAGGTTATTTAGCTTTCTATTCCTTGTCAGCTTAACGGAGTTTCGTCCATTGATGTCAAGAATATATGTAGCTGCGTTTATTAAACTTTCAGGCTGGTTTTCCAGCGTAGAGTAGTGGAGTTTTTAATGTGCAGACCTTGCGCTGACAAACTTCTTTCACAGTTTGGTGGAGTTCGGTCAGCACAAGAACTACACTTACCTGTGTCGTCACAAATGGTCGCTATGCGTGCTTAAGTAAACTTTGATAACCAAATTTACCACTTCGACCTAACCTAACCTAACTCCCTTAGATTCAAATGAAAACTAGCCTAAAAATTTGCTAAATTTCGGCATCCTATATGTAATGGTCTGTGAGAATAGATACAGTGGCAGACGTGACCAGTATTGCCCTGACAATTTTATCGTAAAATTATCTAACTTGTATGACAAATAAATTCTGGATAAAACTATTAAGTAATAAAAATTAAAAGTTTATACATCAAAATATTATCAAGAACCCCACACAAAGTATTTTATTTTTTCTCACGATATGACGTTAAATTTTAATGTTAATTTCTAAACAATTTGATTAAAAACAAAAATTATTTAAATAATAATACTCAGTTAACCTAGACCTTGTTTTATTAAATTTTGTTTTAACAAAATCTAACAGTATTTAAAGAGTAAAATTTAACTCTCACTGAAAATAAAATAACAATTTAACTGTACTTTTCATATAAATTTTTTATTATACAATAAGAAAAATTATTTAAAAACAACACTTGAACACCCTTTGTTTGTTGGTGGTCTTCTGAGGTGATTGAACCTGGCAAAAAAATAATAATTAGTTGCCTAGACAATAGAAAACACTAGGCATTGCATGAAATGATACCAGCTTATAATATAAACAAATAAAATCATTAAATATTTATTTTATATTCCTAGTAAATGCAAATGCTGTCTGTATATGTGTTATTGAAATAAAATTTAAATTTTTCACAAATTAATAATACGATCTTTATCTTCTCCTTTATTTCAGTAACAATAGCAGCAGCAGCAGCAGGTTCAATAACCAGCAGCCTTTTAAAGACGTCAAAAACTAGAACACATTTAAAACGTGAGTCAAAAAAAATACAAGTTTTCAGAAAAAGTGTATCAATTAAGTGGTTTTGATTATATGTCTGTTGTATACCTGTTGTATCATCAGCATTTCTAAACTCAACATCTAATCAATTCAATTCAATTCCTAGTCTATGCTAAAAATAAAGCATGATGTTGTTGTGAAGTACCGCTAAAACAGTGATAAAATTAAAATAATAAAATTAAAATTAAAATATTAAAACTAAAATACACAACAAACGGTGGATAATATCATACAAACAAAATTATTGAACTTGGCTTAAAAACAATTCAAAAGAATTTTTAACAATAGCTGGGGTTTAAGGAAGCCAAGAAACATAACCCAGCCTAAAACAAGAGACAACAGACATTTTGTGCAAATTGGCTTTATAAACAATGGCTAGTTTTCATTATATTGTTCTTTACAATTATTATCATAATAATGTCTCAAGAAAAATAAAACAAAATAAGAAATAATTCTTTAGAATCTTAATAAAATTCTAATTTTGCAAAAAAGCAACTCCATTATCTTTATGAAATCACGACAGTTAGTAAATTCTGGCTTTAAAGTGGGGTATAAATATAGAAATGATTGCAGATCAATAAATTATCGAAAAATGGTTTTCGGGCATAAACCTAAATATGGAAAATTATTAAAATATGTAAACAATCAGAGGGTTATTGTTGTTCAAGACCTATTGCGTGTTATCCACAACACAATGGAAACCTTTCCCCCGTAGAATTAAATTCATTTTGATTTTTCATATGTGTTACGTACATATCAGTTAATAAAAATGTGTAATACCCTAAAGAAGAACAAGTCGCCTTAATCAAGTAGGTAGTGTGTTAGCTTATTAGATATTAGGCGTCGGTCAGACGTCTCCAACAAAATGAAATATGGAAAAATCTGTCGTTCGGAAAAAACTTTAAACTGTAGGTCCCGCCACTCATATATAACATTCACATAAGCGGTGTGAGAAGCTGTGTCGTAATTCTGACTGTGTATACAATAACCCATCGATTAAAATAAAACAAAAGTTATAATGGCGACAGTTACGATGTTCACTTAGTTTTAATTGGTAGCCGCCTTTGAATAACTATATTGGATTCTACTAACATTAACATTAATGTAGTAACATTATCCATGTGGTACCGTATACATACAACATAATTGGTTATTACAATTATTCAGACAGAATTACGACCTAGCATCCATCTCACATTCCTTATGTTGTGTGTGTTAATTTTATACATGAGTGGCGAGACCCAACAGTTTGAAGTAGTCTCCAAACGACAGATTCTTGAGAAACTTTTTCATACCAATTTTTTCCAGAAATCTGCTGAGGCGGTTTGAACCGTGTGCTCACGTCTAAATAGCCAACACACTACCTACTAAATTACGACAACTTCATATCTATAATTATTCACTGAAATTTCTTAGCTTAATATAGAATAGTCCCTAGTGGGACGAAAAACCTTTCGTCTCTGATTTCAAGTGCTGCATCCACTCCCGCAATATAGTCAGTGGTCTTCTCTTCTTCCTTCAGTGGATGCTTGGAGCTTGCATTTTGTAAGTAATGATAAGAGGGATCATAAACCTTTCGTCATAAATGCAGCGTCAAAGTACATATCCGATTAACGTCGATAATAGTTCAATACAAGTAGAATGATTTGAACGGATTATGACTGATTGTATTATGCCGATTACAATGTGTCTTTGCATACCTCTCTTACTGCATTAGTTTCGATATGCCACCGATGTAAATTGGACTGAAAGTTCAGGCTATAGTTCCAATAGAGGAAGAAACATTTGCCTGCCCTGACTAACTTTAGCTACAATCAATATGTCGATTATAATATCTTCCTCAAAAAATCGTTAATCGAAACGTTTGAACTGCTGAAAATTTATGTGAGAGAAGAATATTCTGTAGAATTGATCTGAATAATTTCTAGTAAAAATTTTAACGATATCTTTTCTAAATCACTGTAAAGAATTTATCGATTTTTAATAGATAATAGCTGCCGTACAATAGACAAATTATACCCTTCACTTCAAAAGTTGATAGAGGTTAAATGTGACTGAGTTGGTGCTACTAACATCCACGATATATCCACGCGCGTGCTTTTTAATTTAAACGATTTTGGCGCTTATACTGAACCATTAAATTATAAAAACGTAAAATTAATTAAAAGAATTTGTAAATTGAAGTAAAAAAGTAAAATGTTTTAACGCCGTTTTTTATTTTTTCTGAAATTCTTTTTATTGGCTTGTTTATTGCTTTGCCGAAAGCTGAAAATAAAGCAGAGTAACGGTAATTTGCAAAAGCTTAAAGAGAATTGTCAAATTTTTTCAGCCACACTCCTTAAATCGAAACTTTTTGTCATTAGGGCAAACTTAATTTGATTTTTAATGGTTGCATGGTTGACATAATACAATTGCCATTGAAAGTCATAGGAGTTGAAGTCTAAGGAAGCGGTACAATTTTCTTATTCTTTTTCACAATTTTCTTATCCATTTCTTTCGTCTTGACAGGTGCTTGGTATACATTAGTAGGTCAGTTTTATAATAATAAGGCTGTCATCTTGTGAAATTAAGTTGGGGTTAGCATATCAACGAAAAATTTTGCTCACTGGATTTCACTCTTGCTCTAAAGGTAGAGTTGTCTGATTTTCAATTGATTTCAATTTCTTTTTGATGTTACCCTCTCTAGAGGACGTAAAGAGATTATTTTCGAAAACTCGCTAAAAATTTGTTTTGCATTCTACTTCAATTACTTGGGCTTACTGTAATTATTTAGACTCCTCTATCCTGGTATATGGTTTTACGGTACCGTAAGTGATTGGTTTGTAATTACTCCTAGCATTTTATGAAATTCTATAAAGAGTCGTGCTTGAACGACTGTAATGCTGAGCCTATTAAAGTTTTTAATTTAATAGCTTAAGAAATTAATTTAAATTAAATAAAATTTTGTTTTTAAAATATTCATGAATATTTAGCAAATCAAGAAGTCTTATGCGTATCATTTGAAAACTAGATGTTAGAATATTGAAGATCTCGTAAAAAGCGGCCTTTCAAAATTTGATGCCGTAAAATGTGTTTCATTATGGAAATATTTGTGAAATATACGTCATAAAATTTCTTATAAAAAACTGTAAAAAGTTGCGCTCGAAATAAATTAATTAAAAATGTAAAACTGAATGTAAAAAAAAAATGTAAATTAATTAAAAATGGAAAACATAATCATCGTTTTTTGAAATTTTATTTGCCACTTAATTTGAAGGCAAAAAAAAATAATAAAGAAATATGCAAATATTTGATGAAGCAGAGAGAATTCAATTATTAGCAAAACGTTCAATAGTTCATCCCATCCATTTCAGCTCAAATTGCTATACATGCGTTTGACCGGTCATAGATAAGAATTTGTCTATTCGAACTGTTAACTAATGTTTCATAAATTGTTAAAGAATAGAAACGAAAAACGTTCAATATGCGACACCTGTTTTGGTTTTAAATTTTGTTTTTTTTTTAATTAAAATTCATTTTTTGTTTGTTTTATTCATGTCTAACTTAATGCGATAAAATTAATCTGGGCTTTATTCTAAAAGCTGTAAAAGAAGCCAAAACAAATGGTTAACAACGAATTGCTATCACGCTTTATTATTATGTTATCATGCTGTCTCTTGGGTGATTTACATAATTTTCGAATAATTTGTTTCCAAACAAACAAACACATTCTGTCCGCATGATGCTTTGTCTTTAGAATTGCTTCTACTAATGTTTTGAATAATTTTCGAAATAATTTGAATAAATTATTGACACTTTTTTGTTTTAAACTCATTTATTAAGAGATTTTACCACGGATCCTATACACGTTCTACCCTAAGAAATCACATTTAAATCTGTAATGTTGACAGGTCATGTAAAAGTTCACAACTTTTCTTGTCGATTGTCTTAAAAAGGTTGACTGTTTAACACCTTTTTGTTTTAATTATATCGTTGTTGTTATTGTTATCAAGTTATTTACATAAATGTCTCAATAAAGTGTAAACATTGATCGTTAAGATATGAACGAACGTAAACTCAAACATGAACGAACCGCAACAAGCATTTACAAACATATGTATTCGAAGAACTTATGGTGGCACATTCGTTTGAAATCTATACCGAACGAAAGCTTGTTACTTTGCTATGGCAATTGATATTTAAAATTGTAGAAGATGTCGATTAAAAGAAATCTTTTGACAATTTTTTATTTTTTTTATTTTTTGTTTGTGGAAACCCCTTTTGTCACATATGTATGTATGTCATGTGTTTATATCCGGATGGTAAACAATCTTAACTAGACCGCTTTTTCATTACAAAACAGGCTACAAGGTTTAAACTACAACAAGTATATTTAGAAATGTACGCGAAAACATTGCTAGGAGCCAAAGACCTTGTTGGGTTAAGAATCAATCACTTGTAGCAATAGTAGCGGGTAGATGTTTGGTTGATGGCAATGAAAAATTCATGTGTAGTATTAAAACTTATGTTTTTTTACCGTTTCTGGCAGGAGTGAAGGTCGGTAGTGTATTGGCTTATTAGACGTGAGGTTACGGTTTATACCTCATGTGAGACATCTCAGACACAATGAAATATGAAAAAATATTTCTTCGGTGACTTTCTCTTAGCAAGTTTTTGGCAAAAACTCTGAAAGTAAATAAAATTATCATGAAAAAGCTTCTCAAAAATCGTTCGGAGTCCACTTTAAACTGTAGCTCCCGCTATTAATGTATAAAATTAACACAAACAACATAAGTGGTTGTGTTTGTATGTATGTATTAGGGTTGAAAAAAAAACATACACTTTGTAAGGATAGGTTATGTGGCAAACTCTCGTTGAAAGCTAAAGTTCCACTTAGAACAACGTTTAAGCTCATTGTGAGGTGACAATTAATACGAAAACCGGAGATCAAACATTTCCTGAAGGAACTGGCTCCAAAATGAATCTGCAGCAATCTTTTTATTGCAGACTTTAGAAAAAGATGTCAGAAGAAGAACGATAGTCCCATCGCTCCTCTCAGATCCACAGTTCCTGTAGAAGTCATTCGATAATATACTAATTCGGCAGGCCTTTCAATAAGACAATACACCTTGAGTATCTCACTGTACGGCTATGGAATTTAGGGGCCGAAGAGAATAGGTCATGTTGTTATCAATTCAAGTCCACCAGAGGCTAGCAATATTACATCTACCAGCCTACTGCTAACGAAATTGTGTATAAACAACCGATAATACCAAGTTTAACTGAAGATTACAAGCTCTGTCCGAGTAAATTAAAAGATTTTTAGGAATGGAGGTTTCAAATTGGCATGAATTCCGTCAGAAAAATACTACAAAGTTTACAAAGCTATTTTATTCAGTTTAGTTTATCTTGGCCGGTAAGTGTAGACGCGCCATTTACTTTAGGCTACACGATAAGGAGTCCTTCTGCAAGTTAAAATTTTTGCATACTTTTCCTTGTGTTTTGGTTGCTATCTTAATTATCGCAGCTGTAAAGTTGTCATTCAGGAAGAGACATCATGTAAACTGCAGAAATTAATATTGAGGGCTTAAATCGAATGAAACTTGAGATTAATACCGTGTCAGATTAATGTGTGGCTCTGTATCATTGAAGCCACATATTGATTAAGTTTAATCCTACCATTTTGGACTAAAAAATGGTTAATAATTGTGGACTGATACTTGCTTCTGTAACGTTGCAATTTTTTTTTAGCTTTTTCTAGAAGTAATCGCACGTAATTCCTTCAGTCAATAAGATTTTTTTTTGTATGGACAGAAGACAGTGACAGATAAAATAACTAATAATCTGTGCTTATAATAACTTCTGTAACATTAATACGAAAGTCAAATTTGTCTTAAGCACTATCATGTATATATAGATCGTTTCTATTAATATTAGTCAGTCCATATTATGGTCTTATGATGCCAATGGTTCCAATGCTGCTGTTTCGTAGCATCTACACATTCTTTATGTCTTCTGATCTGATCTATCATTCTAGGAGCACACTTGAAGCGATTCAATAAATCTCTAGCGTGTTGTATATTTAATGCTGAGTGTTTATGTATGAATATGAGAAACGATAAAAAATAATTGGTCGCCATCTTGTTCACTGCGGTCGCGATGTTAATATCAGAATGAATATTTTGTTGTCTCTATGCAAGGACTTCAAATCTTATTTACTGAGTGTAGGAATCAAAATATTCTATTCTTATTATAGTTTTTGAATCGAGTAAGATATGTGGTCTATAACCTCCATTTGAAGTATACTAGTTGGAGATAAATAAACATATTCCAGCTAAGAAACACGCACATTCTACGCGTGTACAGAATATTTTGCAGTTATAGAGCACCCGACTGTTCTGGAATGACAGGATTACCATCTGTATAAATGTCGTTAAACAGGTTGTTAACTGGGTGATGTGGAATTTTGTTCGATGCGACCTAACTTTTCACCATGAGGTGGTGTTGCCTGTAATGATATCCATTAGGGGGATTTAATTTTAATAAATCGAATATCATGATGAACATGCTTTCATTCTATTTCTCTGTACACTCCGCTTTAGAAAAGGATTCCCAAGAGCTTTGACACTGCATGAAAGTATTTCTTCTCTTTACCAATAAATTTTCAACGTAATTTCAATAACTTTTTTACCACGGCAAATAATCAAAAGCAATCAAATTCCATGCCAAGTGCAAATTCATAAATTTCTCTTCTCACAAATAATCAGCTTTGCTTGAACGTTCCAGGAACTAGTCGAAATATTTTATTTTGAACAAAATGGAATGAACTTTAAGAGTCATAGAAAACGAATAATTTTAATTGAAGTCAACAATTTGTCAATCGGAGGTTTATAACTGATGCAACAACAACAACAACAGGTTGTATGTTTTTAATAGTGGACAGCAATGAAAGCCGTAACAATTGCTGCAAAAAACAAAAAAAAAATTAAAAACTTTTGAAAGAGTAATGGAAGAGAAACTGTAGATAAACCTTATGATTTTATGACCCCACGGTAATGACAGTTGTCAACCGTAAAGCAGTAAAATTATATAACTGGAGAAAAGAACAAAAACAACAAACAAGAACAAAACAAAAATAGCAATAGAAAGGATTGTGGCACACGACACTCTATACACAATAACTATAAATTAATGACTTTAAACACAAACACATATGTACTTGCAACAAATACTATGTACTTGCAACATGTTTGTATGCACATTCATTTATAGCAGAAATGCAGCATAAATCGATTAAATAATTTGTTATCATGGTTGACACAAATAATTACAATTTTTTTTGTTTAACAAAAACACAGGAAATGTTTATGGAAAAATTATTGATTCAGGCTTCACAACATGGAGTGAAAGATTCCAAAGCAATCATTAACGAACGAATGCAATAAACACCGTCATAATCTGTTGTTGTTAATTAAAATATTATTAAAAATTATTTAATAATTGATACAAAATATTATTTAACAATTAAGATAATTAAATAAATACACGATGATAAAAACGATGTAGTAAAAATTACAAAACAAAAAAAAATATAGTGGTTCCACACACTTATTTTACTAATAAATTTATTGTGATGATTAAGTCTTGGATTGAACTAACTGTATGGAAGTACATATAACTTAAAAATGTAAAAGTATATCCACTTGAAATCGACTTACATGCATATATATAGGTTGGGCCATCTATCGGTTTAAATTCGAATCATCGGTTATTTCGAATCTGGCAATACTTATGTCATTCTATTCTGTCACAAAATTCGGTATATTATCTCTACTAAACGCATTGAATCGATTTACGATTTACCGATTCTTTTGTACCCACTCTTCATGGTATTGATGTGAACGATGTTAGGTTTCAATAGGAGTGTGCAACTTGCTACACATCTCATGCCACAATCGATTTATTGCGTCAAACGATTAATGTTGGTTATTTAGCCGAAATGGTGATGTCAATTGGCCGCCAAGAAGTTGCGATTTGACACCGTTGGACTATTTTCTGTGGGCCGCCGTTAAAGAAAAGTGTTATGCTGACAAACCAGAGACAATTGAGCCAACATTCGCGATGCCATTGCCGAGATACGACCCTATACACTTGAAAAGTGCACGAAAATTGGTCCGATCGGATGAGGTACTGTGAGGCTAGCCAAGACAGCCGTACGAATGAAATAATATTCCATTTCTAACCGAAATAATTGTACATCAGAACAGAAAAAAAATAACAAATTTGGCAACCTTTTAAAACCGGTTTTGTTTTATTGCATTTTTAAAATTAAACTTTTTAAATTTCCCACCATTTATAATTGACCATAACAACCACTCAGTCAGGATTACGACCTAGCTACAGTTTAAAGTCGACTCCTAGCGCCAGATTTGTGAAAAATTTTTCATGTAATTTTTAATAACTCTTAGAGTTTTTCCAGAAATCCTTTGAGTGGCAATCGCCGAAAAAATATCTTTTCATATTTTCTTTTTTTTTGTTTTGTTAGGTTTTGAACCGTGGCCTCACGTCTAGTATGCCAACACACTGCCTACTACTCTACGACGACTTCCAAATCGAAATAATTTGATTCATTTCATTTGAAATCATTTTTTTTTATAAACAAAATCTATTCAAATTTCATTTACCAAGTCCACATAGATAGATTAGAGTAACAATGCTTAAGTGAAATCGATTAATATTTTTAAGAATAATTGTTGAAAATTAAAAGACAGGTGGTTGGAAACTATTGTCTATCTACTGGGCATTTATCTGGTATCCAACAAATGATTAATTAATAAACGTTCAATGAACTCAAGTAGATCTTTTCGTTTGTATTGTTTTAAAACGACATCGATCATTAACGAAAAATAAAAATTATAATTTGTTTTAAAATATTTCAACAACACAATACAATACTAACAAATATTTATCATATCGCATAGCGACTAATTGTTAGTTCTTCCATTTGTTTTCGAAATAAACACAATTAAAGTTGTCTGCTTGTGAACAAAAGGCAAAAACTATTTTTGAAAATTTTGAATATGTTGTAATTATTTTAAGTTTTTGAAATTAAATTTTATAATATTCGAGATTCTTTATTTCTACGCTGCAGCTAATGGATGAATACGCACTAACAAGTTATAAATATGTATGTCCACCCATCACTGATTTTATTTTATTTTTATTTTTCTTATACAAAATTTATGTTCAGATGCTATTATTATTATGAAATGTGTAGCAAATTTCATAAAATATGCAAGTGATTTTGGAAAACAAAAGACGCACTTTAATAGATTCATTAAAATCTGCTGAATTGAACACATTAGTTCGGTTAATAGGCAGCGAGGCAATGTTGAATACTTTTTTAATTATTTATGCTTGTCGAATACTAGTCCAAGAACTACAGACCTACATAATTAGTCATTACAGCCCGGATTACGACTTAGCTTCTCACACCACTTATGTGGTGTGTGTTAATTTTATACATGTGTGGCGGACAGATTTTTGAGAAACTTTTCAGGACAATTTTATTAACTCTCAGAGTTTTTGCTAGAAATCTGTTAACGAAGAAATATTTTTTTGTTTGATCTGAGGTTTAAAGCTGGGCCTCATGTCTAAAAGCCAACACACTGCTACTAGACTACATCGACTTCACTATTCCAAGAACTATTCTCTATTATTTTGAAAGACTTGGAATAACTGGTTCACTTTACATAGAGAATCTCTGTCGATTACATGTTAAACATGTAAATATTTCAGTATAAAAAATGGATTCGCAACATGTTACACTGACAAAAATGCTTCACAAGATTTGGCATTTCGCCTAACAAATAGGCCAACAAACGAACAAATCTTGCAAGTCATTTAATTTTATTATCAAAAGTGTTTTTCTATCGAAACATTATCTCCAGTGAAGAAGCTCTTTTTTGTCTAAATGGCTGTCTTCGAACAGAATTAACTAAGTTGGTGTGACGTTCAAACAGAGACAGTTCGTAAGCTGTCAGTGTACTTTGAATGATTCACTGTCTGAAGTGATTTGAGTGCCTCAAGGACGATGAATATCGTAACATTGCATGATTTGACCAAAATTGAATGATTGGACATTATTCTCTACACGAGATACTATGAATCAATTGAAAGGCGAATTCGATTCGCAATTAATCGTACATTTTAAAACAGTTCATTGAATGCCAAGATAATGCAATTCGACCTCACTAGACTATTCCTTATGAAGATGCGTACAGTCACTCATATACAAGGATAAGCCAACAAAGATTACATAGCTGGAACACAACATTACCGCTGACATTGATGAGATATCGACTCAAATGAATGAAAAAGCAAGTCTAAAAATGGTTATGGGATCTTTTCAAATTCGACATTGAGCAACATGGGTTGTTTTGGCTTATGCCACATTTTCGTTACATCAGCAAGGATTAAATCTCTTATAGATGCAGATCGTGCATCATGTTATCACCAAATACTAAAGGTCCTGATGAGACCATCTACCTCATCAAAATATGTGACAATAACTTGGCGATTGACGATTGGTTCGAAAACACTGTAACGGGTTCAGGCAGGCAATTATAATCTGGAATGAGCAATAGTTTGTCCTCCTCAAATATAGGAAATGTTGCATATTCTATGGTCTTTGCAAGCTATATCTCAAGGTATACAAAGGTGATAGGGAAACCGAAGCTAAGCTTACTTTCAATGAAGAGTATGCAGAGGTTCCGCCAGTGGCACATGCTTCGATACAGGCTCTTATGACGGAGTGCTCTTCGAACTTTCACTAGGATCATGTGGCCGGAAAATCTGGACGATAAACAAGACATGGACATCACTCGAAAGCTGGAGAGAAGATACTTTTTTTTGGTCCAGAAACCATGGGTTTACTAAGACCGGGTTTGCGGAATACATGCTGATCATTCTTCCCGGTATTGATAAGAAGAGAATTTGTACCTTAAACAGGATTGGTGTTAATCGTTTTCTTCTTAATAAATTCTGACTGCGATGAGCTCTTTACTCCTTTACAGATCTTCCTCCTGTTAAATAGCGTAGTCCTCATACGCCAATATTCAAAAAATTTTCGGGAAGTTGAAATTTTGTCCGAAATGGACAGACAAAAGGATGCTGTTTGTTATTTTCAGGAAATCACCCTCATCAGTTATGTTTCTGGTTCATATTAAGTGTTACTTCCAATATGAAATAATGTGATATGTTAAGTGATCACCCAATTATTTAAAAAAAAAAAATTCCATCATACTTATGAAAAATTCAAAATTTTATTGAATGTTGATTATATTCCTCATTGGCTTATGGGAATTGTTTTATTGCCACCTCCCTTTGCATCAGTCAGCCAGTGTAAATCATATTTAAATGCGAATAAATGCAATATAACCTCCATTATTGTCCCCAGCTTTTAAATCCTAAGGCCATATTCATCATCATGTTATGAGAGTAAATTCCACAGCAGCTGTCTGCTGTTAATACATTCGCATACTCTTTTCAAACATGGCTTAAGGGGCAAAAGACAAGAAAAAAAGACAAAAAACAATACTTGCTTATACGTTTGATTTTAAAATATTGTTTAAGTAACCCGCACGTATGCATAGCAAGACAGAGAGAGAATTGATTGAGAAGTAATCAAATGGTAATAAAGCGTTGTCAGCGAAAAATACCTACACAATCAAACGAAACCAAAACTGCAATTATATGGCAGCCATAGTTGCTGTTTTTATTGCATAAATATAGACCATGAATGGCTTTTAAAATGGAAATCAACGAAAACAATTTTTTTTCATATGCAACAATGTTCTGACACATGCCGCCACAAATGCAGCAACAACAACTTTGAAAAAAACCAACAACAATTTAATGAGCGTCAAACAAAGTTCAGGGTGAAAATAATTTAGAAACATAAAGAGAGAGAAAAACGAAAAACCAAAGCCAAACAACATTGGCAAAGATTGAAAAATATTTTTTTGTTTTTTCTGTTGTTCAAATACAAAAGACTTAGAAAACAAATACGATGCCAAACGTGTTTGTCTAAATGTATGGGTGTGTGTGTTTTGTGATATCAAAATATCTTAGATCAAGATCCATGTGTATTAAAGGAGTGTAGGAGTTCAAATTATAGACTTCGGGCCTTTTTTAAAAGCTGATATGCAACACACTAGCCACTGCAACTTTTATGGCTGACACATTGATATGCTATTCTAGGCAACAATCTGGAAGTTTATTTTATTTTATTATTGTTGTTGTTTGTTTGGTTTTTAATACAATATCAACCGAATTAAATTGCAGCAGATAAGCTCTGCATGGCAAAAAAAAAACAAAAAAAAAACAAATGATCGCTGTATCAGCTATTTATACACTGACCAAAAACGATACATACATAAATACATGGTCTATCCTTTTATTAGTTTTATGGCTGTGTCTTATGAATAGTAGTGATACTTTAGGTGGATTCCAATAGATAGCATTGGGTTATGGCACCCATGGGTAATGTCATGAGCATTTGCTTATATCGAGCTCTTTATGGCTCATGGCCGTCAGTTGCTTATTCGATTTCGAGCGTAAGTATTTGCACTTCATCCCATATACTTGTATTGCCTGTAAGTCTTAGTATGCAGTGTTCTAATTTGAGGAATCATATATCAGAACAAATTTCTGATTGGTATTCTTCATTTGACTGAGGACATATAATTCTATGGTTCCATGATTATGCTGACAGAAATTGATCGAATGAAAGGTTAGCAACTTAACCTGTTTTAGTTTCATGTCCGATTAGTGGTGTACCATGTAAAAATTATCATACATAACGCCCATTCGTAATTGGTCATTACAATCCCTCAACAGGATTACGATCCAGTTTCTCACACCACCTATGGTGTGTGTGTTAATTTTATACATGAATGGTGGGACCTACAGTTCACAATCGATTCCGAACGTTAGATTTTTCAGAAACTTTCCATGGCAATTTGATTTACTCTCAGAGTTTTAGCCAGAAATTTGTTTGAGAGGAAGTCGCTGAAGGAACATTTTTTCGTTTTCATTTTATTGGAGATGTCTGACCTGGGCTTTGAACCGTGGCCTCACGTCTAACAAGCTCTCAAGTTATCATCTGTCTGGATAATGTATTTAAGTGTCCGTTATGGGGGAAGGAGTAAAATAGTTTTCTCGTAATCAGATTCAAAAGTAAGTAAGTCGAAGGCCGACTAGTAGGGAAGGAAACCATTTTTTTTTCCTTTTGAATACTAACATTAGTACGTAAGCGAGTCGTTTGTTCAAAATATTGAGTTTGTTGACCATGGAGAGCAGTGTTATTCTTCACTTCAGTGCGCGAGAATATCGATCACTGCAACAATTTTTTAAGTTGTAAGTTGTTACTTTAGAGAAACCAAAGTATTCTTCCTTAAGCTTTAAAATCTTCTATTCATGTATTTCTAAGTAAAATTAAATCAACATTTCAGGCTTTAATTTCAGGCACAGTAACGAATTTCGTTTGAATTTATCTTTTATCAGATATTTGAACCATTTTATGAGCAAATGGTTTGATAATACACGGTAGTTTGGCTCGAAATGGAATTTTTCAATTTACGAAAATTTTCAATCAAAGCTTACTTCAGCACTGTATTTGAGAGGCCCAAGGTCTTGAAAGATAATATTTCTTTTGATGAGTAGACTCTCTCAGCAGGCTTTTGGCAAAAACTCAGAGTGGTAAATATAGCATGGCTCACTCGTTAAACCACAACATCTTTTTTCCAGGCAAAATACGGCATTGGACTTGGGGTAGATATTAGCATACTTTTTAGTAGACAGGCAGTGTTAGTTCAATGAATTGCTGCATCAGTTTTTTCTTGTCTAGTTGACAGAGCGATGCAACACTCCCATCATGTAGGTACCGGAAAACTACAGAGCAATTAAATTAACCAGTTGTGGGTTAGCCACCAAATGTTATACATTTCGAATACCATTGGAAAACTGTAAGCTTAAGATTGACAATGTGATAATTATACTGAGACGACAAGGGAAATGACTGCGTTGTACTATCTGGTGGAGAAAAACCCTCAAGTACTAAGCGTTAATATATACGCGCAGTTAAAAGAAACAATGCTTTGTGGAAATGAATGGGAAAACAGTTCTAATGGTCGATGAACCTTCAAAATTTTCCCGTGATCGAACATGGTGCTTATAGGAGTTAATTGTGTTACATGTGATACAACAACAAATCATCACGATTTCCCTGATTTCTGGCAAAAAGTCTAAGATTAAATAAAATTACCATTGAAAAGTTTCTCAAAAATTGGAGTTGTTGGAGTCATTGCCCTACATTATAGTCTAGGTAGTCATGGCCTTATTTAATTAAATGATGTCCGCTGGAATTTATAACTCATTTAATACATGTCCAGCATTATGTCGTAGGAATATGAAGGACTTTACCATTGAAATCACTGATCTATCAGAGACGCACATTGAGAAACTAAGTGAATTTATTTATTATTGGATAATCCTAGAATTAAGGGAGAGGTATCATTTTGAAATCACATTACACTACAGTTGATTTAAGTGTGCCTACCACTAAAAACATTAGATAACTGACGTTCGGAGTCTAAAATAAAATTTAACCTCAACTCTCATGAATGAACTTAATGAGTGATGTGAGAAGCTATGCCGTAATTCTGACAAAAAGTTTGTTTATGAACAAGATTGAAAGTACTTATGATTTTACCACAGCCAAAATAATTATAATTAATGTATTACTATATACGGATTTAAAATCCAAAATGTTTAACCTTTATGTCAACAGATAAATACCCGGGTATGTTTTGTGTTTTTAAATCGCCGTATCTCAGGAAGTAATAACTGTATTAACCTGAAATTTCATGATATCCTCACTAGTAGTATTTTCTACCGTATTGCTAGACTTGAATAAATATGGGGGATGGGGGCCAAGGATATAGCCATTTTTTCATTTCTATCCCTTACGTCAACAGTTACATACCTGGGTATGTATAATGAAATATATCAAAATATGTTGATATTGGATGTTTATTGAGTAAAATTTACAAGTTCATAATAATTAAAATAAAATAAAATTCAAATTCAATCAAATATAAGAAAAAAAATAAAAAAATATTACATACTAATTTTTCTTAAATGCATTTATTACATTGCGGCATATTACTTGAATGAGCGGCACATACGGGCTTTTTGCATAACGTGCAGGATTTTCTGGTTGGCAGACGTTTTGTACCGTATGTAGCAATTACCTTTCGCTTTTATTCTACCAGTGCTGTTACGTTCTTCCACGCTTTCATCTGCAGCACCTCTTACGGTCAAAGATTCACCATATATGGCTTCAATAGCATTGCGTGTGGAAAAAATTTTTATTTTTGGCTCTGTTTTCTATTTCCGGCTTCGTCAGTTGTTCGCTGAGGCTGTGTAGGAACATTCTACGGCGGCTTGTGGAAGCTTTTGGCATTGGGTTATTCTCAACGTAAATTATGTATGCTGCAAGGGCAGCGACGTCTAGTATATTGTAGAAGAAAGCCAAGGGCCATCTATTTGTTCTTCGCTTTGTTGAATATTCTGATAAAGCTTGTCCATATTATCGACGCCACCTTTATATTTGTTGTAATCTAAGGTCATGAGCGGCTTTTTCTTTGGACCTTGCACTTCGCATGAATAATGCATTGTGGAAAGAAGTATAACCGACTTATTTTTTTTGGGATGTAAGAGCACAAGGCATTGTTACTGAACCGAATGTAGTTGACTCTACTTCCCGCCCTTTAGATAAAGCGAAATATGGTGGTACAAACAAAGACTCGTCTTCTGTTCACTGTACCTAACATTGATAAACTGCTGTTCATCATTAAACTTTTCGCTAAGTTATAAGTTGTGAAGAAATTATCACAAACAATATTCCGTCCACCGTCCACGAAAAAGATTGACGCACAAGTCCTTTACTACCCTCTCGCATACGTTTTTTTCCCGTTCGCCGAATGCGGCCAATCCAGTATAAATTTGTCCCTTCATTGGATAGGATGAGGCGGAGTACTTGGCGGGTTTCGATGGTATGTATTGAGTAAACCCAGTACCACCACGGTAGGGATAAAACTGCTCATCAACTGTCATGTTTATAACTGGTACATCATTGCTGCGTAGATTATCATTCAGCATTAAATATAAGTTGGTTATGGCTGTAGCTTTGTCGGTTTTTTTACGCTATTGACGTGTGTTTCCGTTGTCGAAACGTATAAAGCGGCTTATGTCCCAAAAATGCCGCACGATCATGGAAGCTGGATATATTTAGATGAGCAATAATGTAGCAACAAAGCACAAACAAAACAAAACTTAAACAGAAACAAAACAATGCAACTACAAAACATAAGTAAAACAGAAATAAGTTTAGCAACAAAAGAAATTCCATATGAAATGTATGAACATACCCGGGTATGCTTCTGTTGACGTACGTATAATTTTTTATCTGTTGACATAAAGGTTAAATCAAATTCAACTTGTTTAATAGAAATGTTTTTTTTTACACTGAAATTAATAGAAACTCTCGATATTTTGAATTTATCAGAGTCAAGAAATTACATGCCAAGAAATAACAAACACACACACATAAATATTACGCTGCAATGAGTGCTATTGGCCTATTAAATTCTAATCATGGTTATTTTGGCTTAAAGGAAAATTTTTAGTAAACAAAAATAAAAACTATGTAGGTATTTCCTTCTTTTTGTAAAGCTGCTGCTGTTGTGGTTATTTTGTGTTATTTTTTCTGTTTCATTTTTCTTTTAGTTGTCTGTACATATATAAACAACAATAGTAACAACAACAACAAATATCAGCAATCATCTTAAAATGTTGCTGCTGAACAGTAAAGGCGTTTATTAGTGGGCATTGTTTGGTTAACACCCAACTCCTACTGTTTAAAAAAATTTTTTGTTGCCGGTTTTGTTTTTATTTCCGAGTCAACCCAACTACTGCAATGCAGTCAGTGCTGCTTATTCACATTTCTGTTATTGAGTTTTTTTTGTTTGTTTGTTGTTTTTCTATAAGAAAAATAATAATTTCGCTGTTTTATTATGACTTGAACAAAAAAAATGAGTTTTGATGATAATCAGTTCAATTTTTAATTCGAATGTTTGCAGTTTCAAATCGTTTATCACATCAAATATTAACCCTATGAAGGGTTTGAAAGACTTGAAAAGAAAATTCTAAAATATTTTGAAAATGATTGATTGTAAGTGCACTTACGCTTCAGTTTCCCAACAAAGTTTTCATAAAATCTAAATAATTCAGGACCTTTTAAAGCCTTACTTTGACTTACTTAATTGGTCATTACAACGCTTTAGACAGGATTAATGAACCATTCCTGGCAATGAATTGACTGTAAATTTAAATAAAACTAATCTATTTAGAATCATTGTTCATTATTTGTATATTTCAGATTCTGGTAACAAATTTACAGCCAAAAACATATTCTTCACATGACAATTCCTATTAAAATTTAGATTTGTAAGACTCAAACTTCATCGGTACTTAGTGGAGAAAACTTTCTGACAACTAAACGAAAGCACGGTTGGGCACACTTGATGTTGTGCCCGAACTATTAGTGTGTACTTTCTGTGTACGATGGCTGTGAAACATTTTGAAGTCTCACTCCGCGGATTTGTATGGCCTGATATGTAGAATATTGTCGTATCTGTTTAATCTAGTAAGTACTAACAACGCTCTTAAATATCTAGAGAATGTATGCTGCATGTAAGATTGTCATAATAGCCTGATATCGTTGAATTATATAGTAAGGCATAGATTTAGATAGACGCGACATTAAAAAGATCGGAATTTCGAACGAAATCAGACGAGATATAGTTATTTTTCATATATACTCACAAAGGCTGAGTGTACTTTTGCTGCCTTTAGTCGGTAACTGAGATGAAAGATCAAATATATTCCTAGCTATGTAGGGTACTTCATTCTCGGGTTTTTACATCTGTACGATTCACTTTTCAAATATTTCTCTGACAGTTGATTGGTTAAATTACATGCCTCCTATACGTTCTCACATAATAATTTTATTGTTTTTTTATTTTTCATGAATCCGAACTTGTCAATTGTTTGAATTGAATTTGTCATGGTTAAAAGTTAATTATTTTTATTGAAACAACTGCTATTTTTTATATTTTCTATTGTTGTTGTTGTTTTGTTTGATGTGTTGTTTAGTTTAAGAATCATTATTTCAAGTCATTATATTTAAATATCAATCAATGTCATGGCACAATTTGCATTTGATCACATAAAATCCATACCGATTGTATGTCAGAGTCTTACATGTAATTACCTGAAATGCCTTGCAATACTGCTGGGGGAGAGTGGGGTAGATTTTTATTGGTTTTGCATTAACGTTAGTACCTCTTAAGAATCAATACAAATACTTTTTAGTACAATCTTTAGAAACAGTCGCACATACGATAGAGCCATTGCAATACCATAGGGCCATTGCAATACCACATTTTGTGGGACAAGGCTCGGATGTTTTCCATTAAGAGAGCCTGTTGTGTGCTTAACCACGTTATGTACCGGAGAATGGTCTTTAAATTCATTTAACATTCTTCCGCTCGGGATGTTAAAAGTGGAGTTACCAGTGCTTTCAGAATTGTTTGCGTAAGTGCTGGTAAGTGGTACATTAAACTGTAAACACACCCTTTCTGTGTGTGTTCGTTGAATGGGCTCTCGAGTATTTGAAAACTATTGCTAATTTTCATCGAAAAATCATTTTCAGTGATGAGACCAATTTCCGGAAGAATTTGGCACGATATCCATTCATCTGGGATCCAAGAGCGTCCATGCATCGCGAATAAGTTACTGTTTAATGGTGTCATACATATATACACACATAATTGGTCATTACAACCCTTTTGTCAGGATTACAACCTAGTTTCTCATACCACTTATGCTGTGCATGTTAATTTTATACATGATTGTGGAGGGACCTACAGTTTTAAGTCAATACCGAACGACTTTTTTTGATAAACTTTTCATGGCAATTTTATTTACTCCCCGAGTTTTTTCCAGAAATCTGTCTATTTTTGTTGGAGATGTCTGACATGGGGTTTGAACTGTGGCCTCACGTATAATATGTCAAAACACTACCTACTACACTATCGCACCAAATTTCTCTGAGAACGACTTTGACCAGTCCATCATTATCAGAGGCGATCAGTATAGGTCGAGCTAATAACATGTTGTTTAAAAAAGGACGACATTATGTAACGTATAGCTTTGGATGCACTTGAATAAGCCACAAAGCATAGCGTCTTCAATACCAATAAAACCCATTTGTTGTCAGTCAATTTCTCGACTCATTTGTGTGCAAAAGTCATGGAAAATTGAATAATTCGAATGCTGTGACGGACATTACAACGATGTTACAGTCTATACTTAATGCCATCGATACGCGGTGGCATCATTGGACCATATTCCTTTGAAAATTTACATTACGGTCAATGGAGACACCTAACCAATTTTTTGTATCCTCTCTTCATGGTATTGATGTCAAAGATGTTTGGTTTCAACAGGATGGTGCAACTTGCCACACATCTCGTGACAAAATCGATTTATTGCGTCAAACGTTTGCTGGCCGTCCAATTAACCGAAATTGTTATGTTTATTGGTCGCCAAGAAGCTGCGATTTGACACCGTTGGACTATTTTCTGGGGGCGTCGTTAAAGAAAAGTGTTATGCCGACAAACCAGAGACAATTGAGCATTTGAAGGCCAACATTCGTGATGCCATTGCCGAGATACATTCGAAAAAGTACACGAAAATTGGTCCGATCGAATGAAGTACTGTGAGGCCATCCGCGGCAGCCATATGAATTAAATAATATTCCATTTCTAACCGGAACAATTGTACTTCACAACAAAAAAATAAATTTGGAAAAATTTCAAACCGTTTTTGTTTTATTGCAATTTTAAATTTAAACTTTTAAATTGCCCACCCTATAGACTCATGTCAAATTTGGATTCAGAAAATCCTATAAATTGCAAGTATAGAGCGTGTATTTTAGGCTAGGTTAGCGGATAGCTTGTAGTTCACAGGCAAGTTCAGTCGGTGGCTTATATGGCCCATTGTGTTACCCAGTGTAATGTAAGAGCCCTTTGCCATGATCCGCTAGTGTAACTTTCATTAGAAAATGTTTTCAGATCTGCGTTTAATAAAATTTGTTTGTCTTGTGGTTCGGCCTTTAACGTTCAATCCATTAGCGTAACAGAATTTATTTAATAGTCAGTAACAATACTTAGGCTTTTGTATGAGGAAATTTCATTAACAAATAACGTTCCCTACACTGCATGTCATGCTTAATTTATTGTCAATAAAGACATGAAAACAAGATTAACAGAAAAATAAAGAGAAAAAACAAAAACAATTCATTGAAGTTTATGGCGGTGCCCCATGTCTAATCTTATCATTAATAAAATAAAATAAGAGGAAGAAAACAAAACAAATAAAATACTGCTAATATTAGTAACAAAAAAAAACTTATAATAAAAACAAGAACTTGCACTCACTCACTCATTCATTCTTTCATTCAAGAGCTTTATTTTGCTTTGGCAAAGATAATCTAGAAGAACGTTAAGATCAAACGTGAGATTAAAATCGCTATTGATTGTGATTGCAATGGTGATTGCGATGGTGATGTTGATGGTGATGGTGAGCAATAATCAAAAGTGCATTGGGTGTGAATTGAAGGTTTAACAGTTTCAAAAATGGAAAAACGGCAATACAAACTGTAGATGCACGAACCGTTCATTTAGATTGATTTAACAGTACTTAACAAAAGTGAGTTTAAAATAAAAGAAATTGATTTCCTTTTATTTTCTTTCACTCATCTTTATTACGATTGCAAATAAATAAACTTCAAGATGCTTTCATTTCAGTAGCGAAAGCCACTGAATTTTGGTTTTTTTCCTTCTTATTTTTAAATATCAACTTAGGTCGCTTAAGAGTTAGTTGCCTTATTTACATAATATTTGGCTAAACACAAGAAAGTTAAAATCATCACTGTTTATAAATTCTAGCAGCGGCCATAATTCATTCTTTCGTTATGATTATTTTATTTTAATGAGCCGACAAAAAGAAACGATTTTGTTAATTGATTTTTATTAAAAAGCCGTTATATATTTTGTAAATTAATTAATAATTATTAGCAAATTTAACTATAATTAGTTGAAAGACCCTACGTCAGGTACTGATGACACTAATTTGTTTTTATAAAACTGCTTTGCTAAAGAATTTGAAGTGCTAAGACAAGATAACGATCAAAAAAATAGACAAAATAACTAGAATATGCGGCGAGATTACATATTTACTTTCAAGACAAAATAGTCTCCTTTGGTTTCGTAGGATTGGCTTAAGGTTTAAATCAGAGACGACCAAAGCACCGAAAAAAAAATGCGTTTAAACCTGGAATATAAGATGGCACCACAAGAAATGACATAGAATGGCATTAACAACTGTATAATTCCTCCGCTTCCTTATTCTCCCTTTCATAGTTCCTCTCCTTTTTCCTACCCCCTCTATTATCCTTTCATCTTAAGGACGTTTGTACAATGGGTCAACTAGACCTCCGAGTACTGTACTTGTCTCATTTGACAAGTACACGTTTTCTAACCTAAACCTAAACCGACGTAACTTTCACTGATACAGATGACATTAAAGCGAATGTCAATTCATTCATAATTTTTAGATATTGACTAGATTGTAACACACCAAAAGACATTTAACAAGACATAGAAACTGAAGCTGATTATAACTTACTTAATTAGCCATTACAGTCCTTTAGGCAGGATTACAACGTAGCTCCTCAGTCACGTGACCTACAATTTAAAGTCGACTCCGAACGACAGATTTTTTGCTAAACTTTTCATTGCAATTTGATTCACTCTCGAAGTTTGTACCAGAAATCTGCTGGGAGGAGAAATATATTTTTTTCATATTTTGTTTTGTTCTGGTCCAGGGGTTGAACCACGGACTCACTTCTAATAAGCCATCATACTGCCAACTAAATTATGGCTACTTTAAAAGCATCATATTAATGATGTTTATTATTGTTGCCTTGATGACCCGCAACAACCCGTATAGTGTCCTCGTCATTGAAAGGAATAAATGATAAGGAGTAGTTCTCAGGTACTTTCTTAATTGGTCATTGCAACCCTTTAGTCGGTATTACGACCTACCTTCTCACACTACCCCTGTTGTGTGTGTTAATTGTATTCATGAGTGGCGGGTCCTACAGTTTAACACAAAATGAACACACACAACATAAGTGGTGTAAGAAGATTGGTTGTAATCTTGACTGAAGGTTTATAATGCTTAATTATGTATGTACGTATGTTTTCGAATTTTTGATCAAAAATCTGGAGGTTGACCTGAAGCTTTTAGAATATATGATGTTTTAAAGTACTTTGCATTTGAGGTCTTCATACTGTGTTTTTGGAACTTAGATGACAAGTGCAGTCCGCAAATTTAATATAATGTAGTATGAGATTTTGTTAGTAGATTTAATACACATCGCTTGTAAAAATTACAATGTAGCTTTGCAGACATGCATAAAGGTTTACATATAATAAAGATTTCTAGCTGTTCAAAGTTTGTTTTAAGCTAAGATGGTTGTCTCGCTTTGTATTATGAGTATTCAAATTAAAATTTTCAGTCATTTTTGCCATTCATATTAAATTACGTCGACTAAAACATGGCCGCCTAAATCTTTACGCAGACAAAATGTTTTTTTTTTCGTAAAGGATTTATTTATAAAAAATTTCCCCTAAACAACATCCTTGTGCAATAAAATTTGACAATAAAATTTGATTTGATTTAAATTTTACTTTTAAACTCAAACTTGGTTCAAATCAATACAACGTAATTTGTTTTTAATTTCAGATGCTTGCATACCAGCATAAATATTTTCGCAATTTTTGCTGAATGTCATCAAGTCCAATATCATAAACTACGGTTTGATTAACGGTAAGTTTAAAATTTTTTCCCCTTTTTTGTGCTTTTTTTGTTCAACAAAAATGTATTTGAAATCATGATAAAATTTAAACACCTGTTGGCAAAATCCGTTTAATTTGATTGACCCCATCAAATTTCATTAAGTTTTTTTGGTCATGCCAAATATATCAAAATATTTGTAGCAATTTGATTTGATTTGATTTAATTTATTGATAAATAAATGTCGTATGCATTGATTCAAATTGCTATCGCACAAGTTGTTGTTGTTTTGATAGCGTTTCACTGTCATCAGACATCTGTTGTTGGCTTTAAATCATTGCAAAGCCAAATTTGTCCCGACCATTTAATATCACCTAGTTTTGGTGGGAAAATTTTTGCTTGCTGGTGATAAGCAAAGGCATTTTATTAATCTCACATTAAGCCGGAATGTGTTGCTAACTATCGGGGAGATGTGGAGATACTTGAAGTGAGTGCATCAAATAAAATCACCGAAACTCCGCGTGACTTACTAGATGTTCTTGTAGAGCCTCCTTTCTGATGTTTATTCATCCCAAATTGAAATCAATGCACGTATGCAACTTGTTCTAAAAACAGAGAGAAACAAAAACAGAAACATATGGGCAAGTGAATGTATGTAGTTGTGGCCATATTTTCTTTCTTTAAGTAAAAATTTCTGGAATAATGTCATTCATATGGACGAAGAAGCAGATAAAGATGAAGATTTTTAATGAACGAACAACGAACATAAGCATGCATGTTAGACATAGAGTGGCAAAGAAATTTTAATGAGATTTTTAGCCAAATCTTTAGAGACTTTTTTACCTTAAACACACTCTATGTCGCCTATAATTATGGCCACAAACTATTGGACGACATTGCGAAACATCGCCAGATCATTTAATGATAAGCCATTTGTGGTGATCATTTAAAAATGATCAACAAATACTGCAAATTCATCAGTGACGATGATGAACACAATGATGGATCTATGGTTGGATGGTTGGTTGGTTGTCTGTTGGATTGATATGCTACAACATTCAATACAATTACAATAGAATGCATAAGGCCAGTGATAAATAATTTGATGAGACAAAGTTGCATTAAACTAACAAACAACAACAAAAACATGTTGTGTGTGTGTTTATAATTTTGTGGCAAGTGTAAACACTCATTTGAAATATGGATCAAATGAAATGAATGCGACTGGGCGTTAAACCACAAAATGAAAATGTAATCATAATTTGCCCCGCTACATGACGCTGCTATTGTGTTTTTGTTTTGATTTAAGGTTAAAAAATAAAACATTATCGGCATGTTTTCGTTAAATAAATGCTTAACTAATTGGTTTCATAGTTTTATTAGCTTTGAATGGTAAAAAATAGTTTAACGAGAAATAGTTTTTTATTCGGTCATGTTGTGTACATTATTGGTAATGAGTGTAATGAGACCTTGTGACAAACAATTGTTATTGATATGCCACATGCTACATGTGCAGATGCCATTCTACAGTTCAAAACAATATTAGACACAGGTGGAGATGAGTTAATGCTTTCTGTGTAACACAAAATCATCTTGAATTATTGTGAATCATATCAGAATCAATTATTAAGTTGGAATGGGGTTCGTAAATCCATTAAAAATTATAGGAAATCGTTTCTATCCTTCGACAGCACTTTGCTTCAAAATGAAGAGGGCTGGAGTTTAAAGGATCATTGCAACAGTCAGGAAAGATTACCGCAGGAAGAGTATTCCACTCTCCTATAGTGAAACGTATGGACGAAATCTTATCCTAACATTGTATCTTATCAAATAAGTTTTTCGTGTACATTCCTTGTAGAATATAATCGATCCTAGGATGGTATGTTAGTCATCTTTTACACACAACTACTTTTGTAAACATTATTGTATACAGTGATGAAGAAAAGTGTGCATTCTTCTTGCCTTGGTAACATTTGCCCATCAGGTGCAACAGGTAATGATCATTACGGTCTTGATTTAAGGAAAATAGTCTTAAATTAGACGGCAGTATACTTCAGCAGAGATAGAGGCCAAGTTGGTGGTGAGTCTACATGTATGCTCGAGTTATACGAATTAAGCTTAGAATTATATTTGTATTGATATTAGTACACTAGTTCTCTATTCCTTGTTAATATTGTGATGAAGAATTACCTTAGTACTGTGACCATACAATCTATGGTACTCCCCTAATACTTTATGGAATATCCTATCGCTATAATTCCTCCTCCAGCCCTATTACTGTGACATACCTCAGAGTACTGTTCAGTGTCAACAATGGAGTTTTTTTTGAGAATAAATTAAATAAATTTCCTTCGTTCGTTCATTCTTAATGACACTGTATATACGTATTGGGCTCGATACTACGCCTGTTTTCTATAAGTGTACCCTGAGTTTGTAGTGCCCTGCCAAAATACTTGCTACTAAGTTTAGATTATTCCTGGATAGTCTGATTCATAACTCATATCTCTGCTTATTGCAACTTCACAACTAAAGTTTTAATTGCATCAAATCCAATTGGTTTGAAATGAATGTTTGATTCTCTTTATCTTCTCTTTTTTTGAACATACGTCTCTAAACAGCCGTTCCGACTTCAAGAAGGCTTGTGGTTATTTCAGCGGTGTGAAAGCCTTCCATCTCGCATCCTCGTTTGTTTGCTTATTGTCTAGAAATCTCCCATGTTCTGGGATTTAGAAGAGGATATTTTTATTTTCCCTACCTAGCAGATTCAACTTTTCCAGACAGTGCTACACTATCTTCGATTTAACCTCATGATAGTTGAGAGCTCCATTAGCTGCCAGACTGCCAGATAGTATTGCTCTGTTCTATTTTTTGTACCTCCCATCCAAGCTGATTTGATGACATAGACTTTCAGTTGGAAGATTTCCACGAGTTTCCCTATTCATTCTGGCAGCAAACGCTTCTGTCCCTGTTCTAACATCCTTTCTTGAACCATTTGTATACCAGAAAATATCCCCTCTTTTAAGATTGTATGCAACTTTCAGATTCTTTTTGAGAACATTATAGAGTCTACTAGTTCTGCACAGAGGACAGTTACGGAGGGAGCTATCAGCCAAAGAAAGTTTTAGTTCTCGAAATTCCCCAACGAATTTCTTATTAGAATTGTATCTACTCAAAAAAGGATGAGTAATGTATGAGACTGGCGACACAGTGAAACCATAACGTTTGGCAATTCTCCAAATTCTCGAACCTAATCCTAATCCTAATCTTCAATGTGTGTTCTCTCCCATTAAAAACTTTGTTTCATTTAACCCTTAAGTAATTTTAAGGCTGACAATACCCTAATCTATGTATTCTGTGCAGTGTTCAACATCTAGAAAATGTGGTAGAATGGTAGCGTGTGTGCAGATAATGATGATTTATGAACTGGAAAATAGTTGAACTTGTAATAAATAATGAGCAAAATGTAAGAAAACAACAACAACAACAATATAAATGTACTAATGAAACTCATGTTTTGAAACTATTTAATAACTTACTAAAACAAACCGTTATAGCTTTTAATTAAATTGAAAAGATAGAAGAAAAAAAAAAGAATAAATCTCCTCTAATAATAGAAAATAAGAATCATGTAAGCGTAACTTTTTAATACTTATGAAATTTCTATACAAACAAAAAAATTCTATACCAAGAGTGTACAAGTTATAGTAGGTCAGTATATACCATCCCTATAATACCCTATGCACTAAACTGCATTTTTGAAGATAATTGTTAAGCAGCACTTATTAATCTAAACATGGACATATTTCGAATATTTTTGTTTCTCACGCCACTTATGTTGTGTGTGTTAAGTTGTGGAACCTACAGTTTCAAGTCGATTCCGAACGACAGATTTTTGAGAAACTTTTCGTGGAAATTTTTTTTTACTCTCAGAGTTTTTGCCAGAAATCTGCTGAGAGGAGGAAGTCACTAAAGAAATATTTTTTCATATTTCGTTTAGTTGGACATGTTCGAATTGAGGTTTGAATCGAGGCCTCATGTCTAATTAGTCAACACACTACCTACAATAACCTGTGGCTTACTAGTCTCTTTTATTGCATTGTTTTGGTTTCATTGATGAAGATTTTCCTGCTATACCAATGATTGATTTACTGTTACAAGTTCTAGAATGATAGAACTGCCATCTGTCGTTGCATAGAAAGAACTCAATTTGTATTTATTGTTCTATTAAGTGTCTAGAAACAGCGATCTGGGTGTAGTACATTATCTATTATACTTCCTACAATTGCTGTTACAGATGTATCTTCTCTGACGATGAAGACTATATTTTTTGTATTTAAACATTTTAACGTTGAAGATTTTACCGAATTTAAGACATTGCTCGCCTAAAAAATTACTGCCGTTTTAAAGACTTTTTCCCCTGTTATTATTTATGTCCGTATTTTACGTACTAAAACCATATAAAATTTTATTTTTGGTGTCGTAATTTCCACATTGTATAACATGGTGGGATGCTCCCTCTGCTTCTATGTTCTTATCGAATAATAGAATCGTACAACAGCATTGTATTTTCGATTATTAGGCTATCAAATCTTAATACGGAGTCTATATTCATTCAATATTTTTCCGTTTTCCGTCATATTAACTTGAATGTATTCTGCAATCTCACCTCCCTAGACTCTGGACAAACAGCTTAGTCAGGTATCATACTCTGAAAAAAATTGAGAACAGTTGACTTCCCTCGATTTGTTTTCCGATCATCTTTACCATTTTTGAGGCATATTTTTGTTTTCTGTCAGAGCATATTTGTGTTTTCGGAAACCTTAACTGCATAGCTAGGCTAACGCTTTATAAACATTTTGTGATCTGGACATGATAACAGGAAGACTATTGTGTTGCTAAAACCAAATACTCATGATTCCTGATTCAATTTAGTGTATCTCTCTACACTGTATACTAAGTCTGTTGAGTAAGCATAAGGAATTACCCAGATTTTATTTTGTTCATGCTCGACTTTACTTATTTAATTGTTTATAAAATGCTTTGGTTAGGATTACAACCTAGCTTCTCCGACCACTCATGTTGTGTTGAATAATTTTATCCATCAGAGGCGGGGACTACACTTTAAAGTCGATTCCGAACGACAGATTTTTGAGAAAGTTTTTAAGACTAGGAGAACTTAAAAAGCGATTAATCTTTAAGGAATGTTGAACATGAAGAATATAACTTTCTTTCGTGTATATAGAAGATAGGTGGATTATATAAGCGGTTTCCACAACTACTATAATACCTACAATTCATCCAAAGGCCAAATGCGATTACCGTGCCAACAATTTTCGAACTTCATTGATTTTTTGGAAAAAGTTTCATGTGTCTTTTAAGTCAATTATGGACCTATCTTATTTCCTTAAGGGTCTGATAAAATAGATCCAAATCAAATGGTTCAATTGATCTAGCCTCAGTAGATGTAATACAGATATAAATAATAGAGCGTCAAACGTTCTCATGCATCTCTTTTGTACATCAGTAATCGATATTGCAAAATATTTGGTCTGATTTTTCTAATTGTCGAAATTCAAGTTGAAATTAATTTTCATTCTTTTTGTTACCTTTTTAGTGTTTTATTTAAGCCAATTAACTCAACTGAAAACAAGAAAAAAAAAAGAATAAGAATTCACTCAGCAAGAATCTTTATTTCTATTTTCCTTTTAATGATTGGCTTCTTAGTTATGCGATCGTTTTATCTTTTAAGAAGCCAACGAAATAAAACGCTTATAAATGAATTATTTTGTCTGTGGCATGTTGTAATTTTTGGTTTTTGGTTTCGGTGCTTCTTATTCCAAAACTTTTTTTATTTTTTTCAAAAAGAAACAAATTTAAGCCTTTTGAAGCTCAATTCTATTATCAGCCAAGTTCATCAACATTTGTTTAAATGCCAGTGAACAACAAAGGAAATAAAATTTCTCTATACTATTTCGCCAATTTTTTTTTATAGATTTTAAGTTCTTTCTTGTCTTAATTTCTCTTCAAAATTGGACGTCGTTTTTCATAATTTCTTTAACATTAGAAAAAATTTTTTTTCTATTTAATTGAAACCATTGAGTAGTTTAGTTAGTTGGAATTGCTTTTTGCCATTGTATTTTAGTTGAAACCTTTATTTTGAAGGGTATTCCTGCAATAGATTTTCTTGTTTTTACATTCTACTAGCACTTGCACCGAACGTACGTAAATAATCTACACTATTTGCTACTAAAGGAGACATTTTTCAATGAACCCAGTGATCTATGATATCTTTACATAATCATCGATAGAACTAAATCTGATGCTCTGTTAAACACAATCATTATTCGGTGCCATATCATTCAATTGTTCTGAAAATTGAATTGGGAGGTAGGAAAACATAACGGATCAGAAAGTTTTTGTTTCTCAATGAAGTTGAGTAAATATCTTACAAGTCTTCATAGTCTAGTGGGTAGTCATTAGACAAGAGGCCAGGGTTCAAAAAAATTTCTGAGAGTAAATAGAATTGCCATGAAAAGTTTCTCAAAAATCTGTCCTTCGGAGTTGACTTTAATTGTACGTCCACCACTACATGGGTGGTATGAAAAACTCCGTCGTAATCCTGACTGAAGGGTTGTAATTATGTATGTAGGTATGTAAATCTCGAATAGGAGCAAAACTGACTTCTTTCACATACAAATGATCCCAGTAGATAGCGTTCAATTTGGTCTAGTCAACGTGATACAGTTGTACAGAGTCATTCAACAGGGATTTCGTAACTTTGACAGTGAAAAACGGTCATTTTGTTGTCAAATCTGTCAAATTAGTTGTCATATTTTCAGTCTATTTTGTCACATCACGATGGATGACCATAGACAACGTGAATGGGCTCTAGAGAATTTACCAACTGACCATAATTTTCGTCGAAAAATCATTTTCAGTTACGGGTCCATTTCTAAATGAATGGTTACTTGCACTAAAAATTTCGAATTTGACATCCAAATTGATCCATTAAGCGTTCAATGCTTACCGAAAAAGTCGTTGATTAAGCTGCCAGCGTCACACATTTCTTTGAGAAAAACTTTGACCACGCCATCAATGTCAATGGTGAGCACTATGGGTCGCTAGGCTGTAGCGAAGTACCAAATTTTTTAATATTTCTTCATTTTATTGATTACTGTAGTGTGTTTTGGGACAGGGTAGTTGCAGTAATATTATGCTGTATAATTAATTCAGAGTAAGAGGTCTTCATTTTTTTAACATGTCTATCCTTTCTCCCTTTTGAGTGCAAAAGGATACCTTTTACTTCTGTTGCTCCTTTACAAATCCTAGCTTAAGAATGAGTTTTGCTTTATTGCCAGCATCCTTATTGCCCATTATAACCCTTTAGTCGGGATAGCTTCTCGCATCACCCATGTCGTGTGAGTTAATGTCAACTCTGAACGACAGACTTGTTAAACATTTTCATGGCAACTAGTTACTCCCAGACCATTTGATAGCAGACTAAATTCTAAAGTTCTCGTTTAAAAAGCCAAGACTCTAGACTAAGACGATAAAAACTCACCAGGCCTAAATTGGATAGGAAGCATACCAAGTAAGTAGTTAAATTGGGTGTACGTCTCTGTATTTATTCTTATCGTTCCCTGCGTAATGGGAAGGCATGCGGATAGACTTCGTTTAACTGCAACTAACTTATTCAGAAATTGTAGATTTAATGAGACAGAGGGAGTATTGATCATATTATCCGACTATGTCCATCTCTTGCTTGGATCTGGCTCGCTCTGGCTATGTCTCTATAGTGCAACAGAACTATAATCATGGATCTGTTCAAGGAAGAGTGCTTTAAATAAATAAAAGTTTCTAATGAATAATGATTTCAGTTCTAGAAGCCAAAAATACATTTTTGCACAAAAAAATCGTTCATGATTTACTCAAACGATGTTAAATGTCTTCACCAGATAACAATCAATTCTTGTCATACTCCTGTGAACAACTTCCTCAAAATGTAACACCAACTGTGGCAGAAGCAACAACAACAATAAGAAATCATATTTGAAATCAGTTTTTTTGTTTTTTTTTTTTTTTGAAAACAGAAAATTTTAATTGCTGGCATTTAGTTTTTCTGTTTTTCTGTTTTACTCCCTTGTCTTCTTTTTTCTATTGAAAATAATCTTCCTAAAGAATTATTTTTTTTATTTTTTCCTCTTATTTTTTTGTATTTTTAAGTTCTTAATGATTTTTGTTTTGTCATCATCATCTGTTGCTTTGGCTGATGAACATGTCAATGCTTTGTAGCGGTAAATTTTAAGCAATTAATGATTCTGCCAATGACTTGGTGGGTTGTCATTAACACCGGAACGAAAATAAAATTAAAAAAATAAAAAAAAAATACAAATTATCTGGAAACAAGAATACGTGAAAGAATTAACAACAACAACAATAATAATATTTATAATTGGCTTAATTATAGTTCTAAATGGTAATTAAAGAATGTTTTCTAAAGCATTATATATTTTCTAGAAAAAATAGAAAGATTTTATGTTGTGTTATGAAAAACCGAAGACCGATCTTTTGAGTTTCAATGACAGATGGGAAGCCTAACATTCTAGGACCTTTCGTCTGCTTAGCTAGAAAGAACGTGATGAATGAAATAAAAGAAAAAACGGCAATCTAATAAAAATAAATCGATAAAGCTTTATGACAGAGCCGTGCTGCATAAACAAACTAAAGGAATCCTAAAAGAAAACCTTGGTCACAGTAATGGCACCAAGGTGTCTCCAAATTCGTAATTTTGGTTTAATTGTTTTCAAATCCGAAAAATATTTACTAAAGTCTGTTACTCCATTGTAGTAGACGCTTGTTCTAATCAATATTAGGTCTTTCGTTAAAAAACAGTGTGTGTCAGATATCATATCATTTAAATTTCTTAATCGTTTAAAGGAGCTATTGATGCCATTACGAGTGGAATATAACATATTTCAAATATTCCCCACTGCTTCTCTGTGTGAAGAGCATTCGAAAAGTTAAATTTTTCTTTGGCACATGAATTGGGCTGAATTTAACAAATGACATGGATTATGTTGGCTTTTAAGACCACTGTGGTACGTGGCTTATTCGCACACACCTAAGACTTAAGAAATCCTCACATAACAAATATCTGTGGGGTGTTCACATTATTTCTATGGTTTATGTAGGATATCCAATGTGGCATGAGCTCCGTGGCACGTAGCGCCGTCCTGTCCAAAAGTCTTGTTAAAAATGCAGGCCAAAGGGAGTTGGTAATCATTGACCTATAGTACTCACCGTTGACAGTAATGGCATGATCAACAACGAAAGAAGTTGCTTCAACAGAGCATTAATTTTTCTAAAACAATTTTATTATCTGTACATATTGCCAAATGTTATTTTCGTCAACGGTGGTTTAACAAAACAGGCTGAATAAATTACAACTTATTGGACGGATGTTGCTTCAACTGCCAAAGTTCGAAAGTTCCGGTGTTGGAAGTCCCTGTTACTTACTTAATTGGCCATTACAACCCTTCAGTCAGGACTACAATCTAGCTTCTCATATCTCTTGTGTTGTGTGTGTTATTTCGTCCAATAAGTGGCGGAACCTACAAATTCAAAGTTGAGTCCGAACGAAATATTTTTTTGAGATACTTTTCATAGCAATTTTTATTTACTCTCAGAGATTTTTGCCAAAAAGTCACCGAAGAATTTTTTTATATTTCCTTTCGATCCAGATGTCTGACCTTGGGTTTGAACGCCATTGCCTACTAGACTACGGCGACCCTGTAGTCTTTTAATATCAGTTATCATGGATAAGACGCACTGGCCAAGTAGGAAGTGTGTTGGCTTCTCAAAAATCTGTCGTTCGAAATCGATATTAAACTGTAGGCCCCGCCACTCATGTATAAAATTAACACACACAGTATAAGTGGTGTGAGAAGCAAGGTCGTAATCCTGACCGAATGATTGTAATGATCAATTATGTATGTATGTATCATGGATAACTGAAATATGATATTATTTTAAATTTTATAACCAAATTTGATATGATATTCAGCAGGAATGTAATGAATTTAATTGTCCAAAATATGTTTATCATCATATTCTTTGACGGTGTCTTTAACATACGTTGTTACAATCCATTGCATATTTTCTTTAATTTGTTGCACTCTATGCAATGTTCAGTTAATTGTATTGAACATGTCCATAAAGCATTTGAAAAAGTATGGAATGCTTTATGGAATGTTTAATGGTATGACTAATGATCCTGTGAAGTTCTGTTACGAGCACTTTAAGAATATTATGTAGGAAGCACAGAAGTTCTTTGTAGTGGTATTTTAAAATAATGATGACCTTTTGATGTTTGCAAATACAAAATATAGTATAACATCGGCCGACACAGAATGACAGGGAGTCCTTGTAACAAATAATTTTTTAAAAATTATTTTAGAAATAATAAAATTTAAATAACTACATTACGAATATATTAAACGCCCAAAAGTTATTATTAAAATAAAAAAAGGTATCAAAATACTGGAGATATTTTTAAAAAATCTCCTTGAGAATGCTGTGCTGTGTGTTCTCAAAAAGTAGGCCTTTATCGTGATAAGTGATCCATGGAAACATGGTGGCTCTCTTAAAAGGAAGTTTATAAATCGAATTTCATTAATTCAATTTACAAATTGTTTTAAGGGCAGTTTTTGTAGTCTGTAACACTGCCATACATTCTCAAAAGAAAAAAAAAATATTTTCTTGAAAGCAACAAAAAAAAAAGGAAAAAAACGTATAAACTTAAGAACAATAAAGCAATAAATCAATCAATTTATTCCTCTTTAAAAAAAAAAAAATAAAGAGAAACAAAAAACTGCCAAAACATTGACAACTTTTTGTTAAAAGGCAAAAATATTATTTCGTGGCCAAAAAGTTTTGTTTTTTATTTTATTTTCATTTTTTTAAGGAAATTGAATTTCTTAAACACATTTTAATTTGTCAACTTCCAGAGCCTTTAAGGTAATCAAAACTATACAACAAAAAAAAAAACAAAAACAACCAAAAGACTTTAAAATTACTAAACGGATGATCACAACAATAAAAACGTTAAGAACGGGAAAAAACATTTTTTGAATATGGGTGATTCCACACTAGAATGACAGCAAAATATTTAATACAGCTGAAACTTTTTTTTTGTACTTTTTGGTTTGTTCTGCAGCATAAATCTTTTGCCATCCCTTTTAGCTGCCTTTTAATCACGTTGACCATTACACAGTTAACCTTTTTTTTCTTTATGTGTTCAGCTCACAATCTTTTCTCAGGTGTATTAAAGCACTGACGAAATGTTTCTCTGTTTTATAGTTACAACAACGGAAAGTGTTCTAGTGTTGCAAAAATCGATCCTCCTCTGTATCATAAGACGGTGACAAACATCTACCCGCATAGTTATTAGTGGTGCCTTGCGCACTGATTTACATTAGCACTGGAGATTATTTTATGTTTTCTTCCCCTTGATCTCTATTGGGGAATCTTGGTGCTTAAGATTAATAGGCGTCTCTGGCCGACTGGAGAGTGTCATTAATCAAATATTGGGCACGCATGGATGCCGAAAGAATTTCGGACTATCGGATGTAGTGAATTCATCTTTCAGATAAAGAGGTCTGAAAAAATGGTGCAGGGTACCTAGTAAAGGACTCCGTGATAATCTTTACTAATGGCTCCAAATTGAATTGTGGATGGTGGAATTCTTTCGGAATCGATTGAAAAAGCACAGCAAGGCAGCCGGAAGATGATAGAGTGGATTTATGCGCCCCTATAAAGGTACATTTCCAAATTGAGAGTGCACTGAACTTCAGAACAAATATCATTGGTTTTTGGGTGACAAAACGTTGGAAGATCTGGGCACGGTGGCGAACATGACACTAAGGGAACTGGCCGGTATCCTCTAAAGTTTGGGGTGGTTCAAACTCACCACTAACGGATCATACAAGGGGGCTTATATCCAACTGAGCGACACAATGGGCCTTATCCCCGCTTATTACCCGCTAACCTAACCTAAGGCAGCCAAATCACTGAAGCGTCTATACAGGACGCAAACATTCATAGGCGATATATAACCATACATTTCGATAATCAGGAGGCTATTATAACATTAACTTCCAACGTAATGAAATCCAACACTGTGTACAGTTAATGCTGATACCTCAGTGAACATGACGACATGACGTCCATCGGTACCAGTGCCATTCTGTGCAACTATAGAGCGGATGAAATAGTCAGATGTTGCCCAATTTTCGAACTATTTGATGAATTCTCGACTTTGGGGGTCCCTCTAAAAACCTTTGAGCTTATAATTGACAATGCAGTCAGGAATTGCCTCAATACAAGGACAGAACGACGCAGAAAATGGATACAGGGTGCACGATAAGTGTGCTTAAAATCCAAAGCAGTACGGGGTTATTGTACCGTATTACATTATGGCTACGCACACAAGGCGCATCAGTCTTCGATACGTCCTGCATAAGCTAAAAGAATGAGGAGAAGGGAAGACTGTTTTTCATCTATGTATTATGTCAGAGGAGAAGATTAATAGCAAACAGTTGAAGATATACTTCATTTCATTCATTGGACTTGTAATTTAAGACCGAATGGTTTCGCATCACCTGTTCTTATAATACTTCAAACCAATAACCAAATGATGTTGTTCGCTGCCATAAAATCATTTTGTTGCCAGCGAAATACCTCATATAATATGAGACAACCGAGTTTGAGTCAAGTAAACAAAAGACCCGAAAAGAACAACGAAATTATTCAGTAGTTGTGTTATGTTGAGTTGTGTTTGTTTTTTATTTCTTTTTTTATTATTTATTTATACGTTCTTAAGTAGGTCAACACCGCACTAAATCCAAAATGTATCAACAACAGCAACAACAACGACAGCAACAAAATGCGACAACAATCACAACAATACAAATGCTTTGAAACTGCTGATTGTCAACATTCCTGTGGATTGTAAGCCACGCAAAACAGGCGAAATCCAAAAGCAAAACTTTAATACGAAGTAGCCAAAAAGTATTCAAGAATCCCATCCAACTTAAGCTAGCCAGTGATACAACAGCAACGTAGCAGCCCTCATCTGTTGAATACTAATTAGTGACAAGCTATTGTTTTTATTGCTGGTTTTTATTGTTTTTATAATTTTTTTTTGCGTTAAAATCACAAAAAACTACTGCAAAATCAATTTTTAAAGTTCCATACAAAACGTAGTATTTATGTTCGTCTTGGAGTGGCGTTGTATGAACCTTTAAGGGGAAGTACACAAAGTTCTTTGTGGGATTTATAAGGGAAATTATTTCTTGGATTTTGTGGAAATATTGGGCTTTAAGTTTTGTCCTTTGAAGACAAAGAAGAAGAAACATTTAAAATCGGAATTTTGGAAAAGTAGAGAGACTCCGAACGACAGATTTGAAAAGCTTTTGAAGGCAATTTTATTTGCTCCAGAAGACTGCTGAGTGGAAATCGTCGAACGAAATTGGTTTGATGTTTCAAATTATTCTCTTGATTACTATCTTGAGGATTAAATGGGGAATGCTTGGACTTGAACTCAACCACCACACTTTGCTAGTTCTAATAACTAAATCATAAATCATAATCATAAATCTAAATAAATCATGCTTTGGGAGTTATGTAGGTGCTTCGGAATTTGTCAAGTCAGTTGAGTGATGCCTATAGATTAGAAAGAAGTGAGGCAATAATATCAAACCTCTTAGCCTCGATCTCTAAAAATCTAGGCCGCTGATATTTATGATATTTTATTAAACTTTCTGACTGGTTTTCCAGTGTGAGTTGGTCGTGCTTCTAATGTGCAGCCCTTGCGCTGATCAACTTCTTCCCTAGTTTGGAGAAATTCGATCGGTACGGGAACTGCGGTTACCTGTGGCGTCACAACGGGCCTCTATGCGTGCTCAAGTGAGATTTAAAACTACCACTCCAGCCTGACCTAACTTAACCTAACCATGCTCTGAGGCAATATAAATTAAAAAACAAAATAAAGCTACAACCAATATTTAATTACAGACAACTTTATCATGTCTGTTGTAGGGTATCAACTGCAATATATTAAAATGAAAGAAGAAAACCCAATGCAGGGCTACCACAAAGAAAAACAAAACAAATAAAAAATGTCATCGTATGTTAAAGTTTTGTGAAATTGACATGTGGGTATGTTTCGGTGACATGTCGTCGTAGTTTGACTTTTTCGTGATTGGTTATGGTATGGTAAGGCATTGTTTAGTATGCTTTGGTATTTTCATTGAACAATAGCAAAGAAAATTCTCAAAATAATTTTTTTTTTAAATTTCTTTCAGTATCTTCAGATTTGCGCTTCAAAAAAACCCCCAAACAGTATTGAAAAAAATTAAATCATTTTAGTTAAATATTCTAGCACAACCCATAAATTAAAAGAATGATTACAACGCGTATGACTACAACAGCAGTAACTTTAATGTTCGCTTTGTGGTATGAAATGAAAAGAAGACGAAGAATAAGATGTTGAACAGTTTTCTTTCTTTCTTTGGTTGCGTAATGGAAAAACCGTATAACATAATCAGTGATTATTGATGATCACTTTTATTATACCAAAGACCTCAAAGTACCTGTTTTCATAGTTTCCAGGCAGCACTGCACTGCATAGTTTTGATTATGAGAGATGTTTCTGTGATTATTTAATTGTGTGTTATTTTATATTAAACTTCTTAACAACTGTATTTTAGATGATAGTGTCTGTGAGAGATATAATTATGGTGATGGCATAAAATGAAGGTGACCAGATTGGCTATTTTCTTATTTATTTTTTTATTTCTTTATGGTATTAAGGCAATTATACATCGTAGAATAAACAACGGAAAACACTTTTCACATGGTGAACTATGTATATGATCACTCACAAGCATAGTAACCAGTGCAGCCCTTGCAGGAGACGAGACTTAGGAAACCATCCCCAATAGAAAGGGGCCGACTGAAAACCATATTCAAATAGCAACTTATTTTCTATCCAAGCGGAATAAATCACAGATATGAACAGATCTGCCTTCCCTCTGCTAGGATTGATATCATTTGAAAACAAGCATTCTGGTCCTAGTCAGCGCTCTGGTTTCATCCTGCTCGAGACAAATTCTATACTGCATCTCATCAAAACACTTAGTCCATAAGAATGATATCTAAGGCGGAAATTTACCAATAGAAAACCCACAATCCCACCAATATTCGTCTACAGTAATTTATAATGTTCTTCTCCGTACAAGGAACTCTATGTAAAATTACAAAAGACCGTAACCAATGGTCTTACCTGTTCATCTGATTTCTGCCCAGTTAAATAAAAAATATGACTAATTTTATAAAATTTTCTGAAGATCCGTTACTCGCTAGTCCATACGCAATTTCGTTGCCAGCGAATTCGTCTGTGTTGCCAGCTTTGTTAAGCATAAAATCGTCAAACGTTCTCAAGAAAATCGTCGAAATCGGCGACATGTTTTGGAAAATCGTCAAATAATGTGTGTGAAAGTTATATATTGTTCTTATTAACATTTTTATTCACTATGTTAACAGAGACTGTTAGTTAACATAATGCAATCCTGTATTTTTACTAAATATGACCTCCATAAATCGGGTTAAAATGGATAAAATTTAAAAACAAAATTTTTAGGATCTAGTAGGCTGGTTAGCTGTTGGACCAAGGATTTCAAAACAGTTTTCATTACGGTCGACTAACCCTTGGAACCGGAGATATAGCCGCTAATTTGTACAAATAAGTGCTCCATATAAATCGGCCAAAATGGGATAAAGCATGGACCTAGTGGGGGAAATGGACCTAGTAAGCTGCATAGCCTTTGTCTCAACGATTCCAAAATAGGTTTCCTTATTGTCGGGCTTTGCTTTCAACCCGGAGATACATATAAGCGTCGAAACTAATTGTTTTCTTCGAATGAGATTGTGAATAAAAGTTTATTGCTTATGAAGTAGTCTTAGCTTATTTGAAGAGAGCCAGTGGTTCAAACCCCAGCTCGGACAGCTTAAACAAAGTGGAATATGGAAAAAAATACTTCTTTCGCATACTTCCTCTTAACTTTTTTTCGGGAAAATCTTTGATTGGCAATGTTTTAAAGATCCTTGCACGTGTTGGTCTCATTCTCATAAATAACAGATTGGTCACTCTTTTCTGTCTTCTTTGCAATCTTTACTACTATTTGGCCACCATGTCTTTGATTGGCAAAACAATCTGATATTTTCAATATCAAACACTGTTTAATTAAGTGAATTAATGTTTTTCAGACAAAACAACAACGACAGCATAATTATATCATCAATATCTGTAGTATTGACTAAAAAACAAGAAAAAACAAAAGAAAAACGTGAATAAATTCTAAAAAGTCAAAAACTTTAAAAAAAGATCAAACGTAACGGTCTACGGGATAGTTAAAATCAATTTTAACTTCACGCCTGCAAGTGACTAAAGTCAAATACTTCATCTTTTCCGTACTTCTACTTCTGCAGATTTGTGTTCATTCTAATGCAACGGCAGCGGGAGATAACACGGCTGCTGTCACAACTACAAACCATCTTCAATATGATGGCTATGTGTGGCATTAGATGAAATGGCATCGTATTGGAAGAGAAGTAAAGATTGTCGTTTTACGTTCGAGTAGTTGTAACTGGTTATGTAAATTATCCTCGTGTTTGACGCGTGTATATGTTGTTTGGCAATGGATTTGTTAGATGAGTTATGCGTTATTATTAAACTTTCTGCATGTCTAAACAGTTTACAACAACCCCATATTAATGTGGCAACAACAAGTTTATCTTGATTTACGAACAAGACATTTTAGCCGAAACATAAACAAGATGTTACCAGCATAAATTAGAAAAAACAACAAAAAAATAAAAACTCAAAAGAAAAAAGCAGCATAAAATGACCCAAAAACAAAGGAAATTCTTAATGTTTCATAAGCTATTCTAATAAAGTATTTGTCGATATTTTCATAATTATTGCAGAACAGCACTAAGTGACTGTGCAACACAGATATGTAGGAATGCAGCCTAAAATTTAAAAGTTTTTAATTACCAATCTTACATACAACCAGACGTTCAAATATTAATGACAACATAGTGGACGTATTTAGATTCGTATGCGCAACATTGTATGGTAGAAACACGCGAGTGTGCGGGTTTTCCAATTTGACAAAATTTAAAAAAAATTGTTTACTCTTGTGTTAGCTTGTAAATTGGCGTCCAAGGTTTGTATATGGCAATGTGAATGAACTACGTATTCATTTGAGTGTCCTACTTAACCATTGTTATGATATTTACAAAGACAGGCAGGATTGACTGATGCCTTATGGCGTACACATAGATACATAATTTGTCACTAAAACGAGGATTACGACCCAGTGGCGAAACCTACAGCTTGAAGTCGACTCCGAACGACTGATTTTTGAGAAGATTTTCATGACAATTTTATTCATTGTCAAAGTTTTTGCCAGAAATCTGAGGAATTCGATGAAGAAATATTTTTTCACTTTTCATTTTACTGGAGATGTCTGCCGTATGGTTTGAACTGTGGCCTCACGTCTAATAAACCAACACACTACCTACTAGACCACGGCGACTGTATCGGCATACATCCCATTCATTATGTCGGTCTACTGTTTAAACATAGTTTTTTACAATCAACCGCTTTTAGCTAAAAAATGTTTGATAAAGTGCGTCCGAAAGCTCTACTATGACAATAAGTACTCCATCACGCCCTGGATTCGTCGCACCTATGTTTCTCAAATACATATGTAAAGTTTGCAAACCAGTTTAGTTCGCAGGAGGTTTTGGATTTTACTTACTGTGATTCTCTATATATGTTCTATAGCTTATTCGGCTTTTCATTTCCAAGCATAACAAAATATCCACAAAATCCGTGGAAACGTTCTTAATCGCTTCTTTATTGTTTATAATAATTTTAAACTTTGTGGCTCTGTATACCACTGCTCCAATTGACTTTTGGATCTGTTCCACATGGCCTGAAGTAGTTATTTTAGAGAATTTCTTTATTATTCTTTTATTCGGGCTATTTTTGGAGAGTTTTCCTCTTTAATTACTATAAGCAAGTGTGAGTAATATCTATATGAGCATCCTGCATTTAATTGCACCGAAAATACCACATCACATACTAGATGAGGATCCTTCCTCTCAGTAGTCATCTGGCAAAAGATCTTAGAGTAAATAAGTTAGAATAGGTTAGCGGGTAGCTTGCCGCTCACAGGCAAGTTTATTCCGTGGCTCATATGGTGCATTGTGTTACCCAGTGTAAGAAAAGCCCTCTTGTCATGATCCGGAAGTGGTGGGTGTAAACCACCCCGAGCTCCGAACAAAACCGGCCAGTTCCTTCAAACATTCTGCCTGCCAAAAACCGATGACGTCTGTTCTGAAGTGCAGGGCACTCGCATTAAAGGTGATGTACCTCTTAAGTTTCCTCCATATCATGGCACCTTCTACAGTCACCCTAGTGGGGCAGACAGGAACTTGTCGGCGAAACTGCTAATAGTGCACCGTTAGAATTCCTGTTAGAATGCGAACCGTTGTCTTGTCGGAGGATACAGAGAATTGCCATGACAAGTTTCTTAAATGTATCGTTCGACATTTCACTATAAAATTAACAAACACAACATAGGTGGTGTGAGAAGCTAGGCTAAAGCTATTACTTTAGCTATTGAGAAGCTAAAGTACGATTACAGCTCACGAATTATTAAACATTCTATTAAAGATGACAGTATTTTGTCATTAGGAAATAAATTTTTTGAAAGTGCAATAGGCCTGCAGAATACAATGCTCTGTGTCTACAGCTGTCAGTTACAGTTGCAACGTATGGTTAATTGTGTGGTACTAATTTTATGCGAAACTCTGCTTCAGTTCAAGATTTTTAGTTGGAGTTTTAATCCTAGTATCGAGATGTTAATTACTTCTACGACGAGTATTTACAAATTACATCTTAACCTTTACGTTCTGCGTTAGCCTTTGAATAGACAGTTTGAACTCTTAATAAACGTTCAGTTCAAAAGTCCAGAGGATGTATTCAACTGAACTTTGCACTGTTGTGAAAAGCTAATGAAATTTTTCTTTCTCATTATGGGAATGTGAAAAATAATTTATATTTCCACAGAATTAAATTAAATACAATGAAAGACAACTAAAAAACATTAGCAACAATCAAGTTCCCATCAAAGTAAAGCGAAAAGTCTAGTTTTTCTTTTAATATGAATCTCAAAAACCAGCTACTGTCCTTATTTGTGCGACTTGAACTCTTTCAAAGTTTCATTAAATAAATTTTCCCAAGAATTTTTATCCAGTGCTCCTATAAAGTACAATTCTTTAAATAGCCAACACTGGACTCTCAACCAAACTCTTTGTAGTGTATTTCATCGTGCACTTCCGTCTTCCGCCATTAGTGTCAATGTAACATGTCACAACTTAATTCTGTAAAGGATGTTAAACAAACTAAATGACGGACAAACTGACTGACTGGCACTTAAACAAATAAAAAGTAATTGTTACAATTAACAACAATAACCAAAAGTATACGCATGCATATACTCGTATATGGTTTGTGTGTGGACAATTTGTTTGGCTAAATGCTGCAATCCAATGCAATTATGAAATTATTTAACAATATTTATAATTATTTAACATACTGTGTAAACAATATCTGTACGTGTATGTGCATCAGGTTCAATTAAACATTTAAATGTCGTTTAATAAAAGAAATATTAAATAATTTATCAAATATGCTACAATCAATTGGTGTCTTTAGCAATTAGGCGGCGCTCATTATGACCCATTATATGGCGAATGACATGAAGACAATGCATCCGCTTGTTACAGTAGTTGTCAACAGAGATTATATCATTATAGCTGTCAATAAAAAATTAGTGTCTAATAAATGTTTATGTTATCCATTCAATCCAATCTGTTATTCAATAAAATTGAATGGAATTTTAAAAGAAATTAAGAAATTATAACATTTTTCTAAATAATACGACCATTTGATCATTGATTTGCTTCCGCATTATCCTGTGCAAATTGTGCTTCATGGTTTATTATTTTGCTACACTGTATGGGTGGAAAGTATGCACAAAAATACACAAAAGGTATCTCATAATTTAATTAGGATATGATTTTGTGAGAAACAATAAAAATATATTTTAGAGTTGGGAAATTTTATTGGTTTGATGTACAATACCTCTCGTTTGAATTGTCTACAGGCTGGCTAAAGGTTTGACTACAATTAAATGCCGAAAGAATAAAGTCCAACGCTATATCGGTTCGTCAACCGACAAGAAGTTTGAAATCTGTTAAACATGCGATTAATGGATGGCTCACAAAACTCGTAACACAGTTCAGTTTATTACAGTAAAAGATCGTTTAATATCAGGCAATAATGGGCCGCCACTTTTCTACTACTATGATGCTAGGATAGGAAGGTTGTATAGCTTTGCGAAATCAAAGATCATAGCAATCCGTTACGTACCACTTGAAGTGATGTCCACAGATTAATCGGCCTTAATTGTATATTATAACAATTTAGTCAGGATTACAACCTAGCTTCTAACACCACCCATGTTGTCTATGCTAATTCTTATCCATGAGGGGCGGGACTACAGATTTTTGAGAAACTTTTCATGGCAATTTTATTTACTCTTAGAGTTTTTGCCAGAAGACTCCCAATTTTCTGAGAAGAAGTAGTCGAAAGAAATATTTTTGTTCTTTCTTATTTTATTTGTTCTAGATGTCAAAGCTAAAGTTTGAAATCACGACCTCTCATCGTATAAGCCTACGCAGCACCTACGAGACTGCGGCAATTATCCGATCAGAACTGATTAATTGATCATAACATTAGGGATTTACATTTTGATTTAATGCATGGCAGTAGAAATTAGAATAAGGACAGCTCCTTTAAACTATCGGGGAATGGAGAACCAAATGTGAGAAATTCCCTTCGAGACATAGAGGTGCAATAGCAAATAAAGCACAGAACACTTTCTTCTTTCTCAGTCGATATGCAAGCTCTATAGAATTCATTTTCAAGTAAGCGATGTCTCCCCCATGTCTACCAATTACACAATGTGGAAATAGATACAGTGTTAGACATTGCCTACGTTTGAATTTAAATAGTTGAGTAATACGCTTTCAATTCAATTGAGAGCAGGTGAGTCTGGTAATAAATAAGTATTTTTGTTAGGCCAGTATTGGTCATCCTAATAGACATCTGGCAAAGATAACAGGATGTGTATTGGTATTCAATAGGAGTGTTCATAATGGAGATACATACCAACTGATGTTGAAAAATGTTGTAAACCAAAGTTAATACAAAAACTTCAGCCAACTGTCTAATGGAGGATCATACATACATACATAATTGGTAATGACAACGCAACCTCCAGTCAAGTTTATGACCTAGCCTCTCACATAAACAGAAATGTTCCAGTTAAAGGGAAGCAAAACTATCCAAATAAAGCTGACGTCACTTTACAGTAGAATTTTGATATAATTTAAGAAGAAAATGTTAATTCCTTCTCCCGCATTAGTGGACACTTTCAACATAACCCGCAAGTCCACCAAGCTTATTAACAATTGACTGCAAGAATATATATTTAATGACCAATGGATGGAACAAAAACTCATATTGATATCCAGACAAGATAGTTAAGAACTGATTCTCAAACGGACTTTTCTGTGACGAAGCCAACAACGTTATTACGTCAGTAATTTGTCAAGACTGATACGGTAAAACTGACTGAATAAATCACAGCTAAATTAATTAGACAGTCGTAAGTTTTTGTAATAGTTTGAAAGTTCCTTATGCAAGACCCTATACTTTAATCCCAAAGCATTTTCATTAACGCTAAGAGACTGACTCTATTAAAATATTAATTTTACTCGGCGCAGTCAGCAGCTGAACTTGCTTGGAGATAAGCCAGAATATCGCAACAAAAACGTGTAGGGTATGTAATCATGTCTAATCCAAAAACCGCTATTTTAACAGTCTTCCAAATACATATCGAAGACATTTGAGGGTCTGTAAGCCTTCGTGTAAAAATTTAGGAGAAAAAAATTTGAAGAAAAATTATCACTCAAATTAAAGAAAAATTAAAAACAACAGGTAATCGCGTTTGGCTAACACTACTAACACATAATGTGAGCTGTACTACTGCCACAGCTTACTTGCCATGACCAATAAGTGTAAATAGAAGGCCGGCTACCAAACTGGTAAAATAGAGATGCAGTTTTTAGCAGCAGACAGACAGATAGAGATAGAGCATGGCATACACACACATGCGAGTATTTCTGCAGCATGTTGCAGGTATTGCACACAAGACAAGTAGTTGTGACCATAGAAATGTTAGATGAGGATGAACATGTTCAGCGGTGGGCAGAGTCAAGTTTAAAATATTTTATCCTTCTTTAACACTCTTTTGCTATTGGATTGAATGCTACTAAACCATGCTCTTCTTGCCACTGACCATTATTGGGTGTTTGTGTTATGAAGTGTAAGGTTTTTTTCTCTTTTTTTATCTTTTTGTTAATAATTTATTTATCGCATACAAATTTAAATGCAAAGATATTTGACTGTAGTTTGTTAAAACAGCAGGAAAGTTTGGCCAAAAAGCAAATATTGGACGAGAAGATGTAATACAAGTATTATGGATTGAATAGATAGATGAACCATGGACGCCCATACTTAAATGAATAAATAGAATCAATTTTGCCTAAGGCCAACAACACAAGAGAAGAGAATTTCAATAATTTAGTGGCAGTAAAAGAGAAAGAAGTGGAAGAAAAGTCTCATCTGAAACACAACATGGGGTGTCATAATATTAAAGATACTTTAGCAAGCAGTATCTTAAAGGAGTTTAATTGATTTGTGGTGTATAAAATAAAAATTAAAAATATATTTGCAAAATAAATATTCTTAAACACACTCAACATTAAGCGATAAAATTATAAACACTTTGAAGCGCTAACTGAACAAACAATTCGAGAAATGACGCCTACTAATGCTATGCGTTTGATTTGAAATGAGATAACAGATTGCGGGAAGAGAATCATAAAAAGTATGTTTATGGATTTGGATTTTATTTGAATTTGTTTAGAAAGGTGTTTAACATAAGAAAGGTACTCTCTCTGTAGAGTATTGTTCGATAATCTGATAAATCTGTTACTAATGGATACGCTTTAAGAGAAAGGCGGGTACTGCCTTAAAGAGAAAATATCAAATAAAAAACACAGGCCTACTGCGATATTCTGTTCAGCAGCATACGTCTGAGTTGTCAAATATAGGTGCTGTAACTACGGCATACAAATATGTATGTATACATACATAATTCGTTATTACAACCCTTCAGACAAGATTACGAGCTAGCTTCTCACCCCACCCCAAATGACAGATTTTTGAGAAACTTTTTCATGGCAATTTTATTTCACTCTGAGAATTTTTGCCAGATATTTGCTGAGAGGAAGTCGCTGACAGCGACATACAGTATAGGATTAATGCCCCACGATTTTAAGGATATATTCGGATAATTCATTCTCATCAGCACAGAATATAGATGTCTGAACAAATGTACTTTGAGTTATCAGTGCCCTGTCAAAAGATCGGTTACTAACTCTAATTTATTCCCGGATTGTTTGATACATGATTTAAATCTCTTCCCATTGTAATTTCTCAGTAAGAGTTCTAGTTGCCTCAAACCTTTTTGGTCTGAGAAGAATCTTTGTCTCTCTTTATCTTCAATTTAGTTGAATAAAACTTTCAAAACTTTTGTCCCATTTTTTTGTTCACAGAAAGGATCTGGCTGCATCCTCGCAAGCTCAAATGCGTGCTTATTGCTGCAACCCAGTATCCACATGACCCAGTACCCAGCAGAGCGTAAGCCTATATTGTTAGTAATATTATTCGATTACTTATATTCAATAAGTTTATGTACTTGTTATTACTCCACTGTATCTGTTACATTATAATACAAGTTTTTATAAACTTAGTATGCTTTGATAAACTTTGTATATATAATAGAAAATAGAAAAATTACTTCTCAATAAAATTTATTTGAATATATATTTCCTACCAAAGTGATTCAAATTAAACTCATAAGAGTCTAGTGCTCGAATGCCAACCTGACTGTCAGCTAGTATTGCTGTGTCTCTTGTACTTTCTATTCAAGTTGTATTTAGCACACCTTTCGATGGCGTGGACTTTTGCTTGAAAAATGCCCGCGAGTGTCTCTATGGGATCGAAATATTTCTTTGTGAAACTAAAAACTCCCGCTTCTGATCAATATGCATACTAAAAAATGGTCCTTCTTCTAAAAGATAACGTGACTTCTAGATTTCTTCATTCACTTTTATTACTAAGTCTTGTTGCAAAGCATTTGCCAAAATCATTGAAGCTACCAGGGGACAGTGAAGATTAGAAAAGTTAGCCACTGTATTCGTTAAGTCACGAAATTTCTTGATGACTTAATGAATATAGTGTCTTCCACTATGCACTGCCTGATATCCTAAGCCTAGATTGTTTATAGAGAAGAGGGAATTCCATGGAAATTTTCACGATATCTGTAACATATAAACAAAAGTGGAAAGTCAGGAAATTTTATAACAAGAAATCAATAGCCATTAGTATCGTTAGCATATAAAACATTATCTGACAGAGCCAACTAGTCGAATACATAAATAATTGCCGTTATCTATAGTAGCAATTAATTGGCCATTACAACCTTTTAGTCAAGATTACAACCTAGCTCCTTGCTTCACACATGTTGTGTGTTAATTTTTGCTATGAGTGTCGGGACCTACAGTTTAAAGTCGAGTTCAAACGACAGATTTTTGGCAATTTTATTTACTATCAGAGTTTTTGAAAAAAGACCGCTGAGAGGAAGTCGCTGTAGAAATACTTTTTCATATTTCGTTATGTTCGAGATCTCTGTGCCGAGGGTTGAATCACGGGTTCTCTTCTAATAAGTCAATACACTATCTACTGGACTACGGCGATTTCGGTTTAGAACACTTAGCATAAATATGATGTGTAGTCTGTTGTACGAAAGTTAAAACGAGCGAATTTCGAATACAATCAATAAATGTTTGAGAGTCCAATTTCGTTCCCACACTGTTTGCATAGAGTATCTCTGGAGCTTCGTAAACAACGAATTTACAATGAAACAAATCAAAGGTAGAAAGTGGAGTTGATGCTGTCATACTATCAAAACGAAGCCTGATATCACAAAGAAGACAATAAAGCGGAATCCAAAAGTCTCAAGAATTTTAGGAAATAAAGAAGTAAGATCTTATAAGGGAAGGTACTAGAATCATAGCAGTAAACCGTATTAGATGAAAATGCTTTGAGGAAACCATATGCTTCCGAAGAGGGGCCATGAAAAAAAATTCCTCAATGCCGTAAACGCAACATCCAACAGACTATTCTCAGCTTAGAAATTCCAAATTCAATATGTACTCGGCTTTAGCCACTTGTATAGTTATACAGCTCATTAGACGTGAACCGAGGGTTGAAACCTTAGATCAGACATCTCCAACAAAAACGAAATATAAAAAAATATTTCTTCGGCAACTGCCTCTCCGTAGATTTTCTGAGAGTAGACAAAATTGCCATGAAAAAGCCTCTCAAAAATCTGTTCTTCGGAGTCGACTTTAAACATGTATTAAATTAAGAAGCTAGGTTTTAATACAGACCATTAATTATGTCCTGAAACCGTACCAAGAAAGCTTGGTAAGCTGTCGACGTGATAAAGATTTGAATACATTGCAAATTTTCATAATTATAAGTTTTCTGCTCAGAAGGTTATGGACTACTACTATTGGTCTGAGAACATACCTTACAAACTACACCAAGTCAAACATTACGCACACCATTCAGAGATATCATACTCAAGGTAACAGGAACAAATAATGGACATTAGATATACAGGCTTTTGCCTTGCTGTAATGAAATATTAGATCTGTGCAATAAAAAAAAAATATGTTTGAAAACATTATTAAATTCCTTTAAGTTCCTTTGCGAGTCTTTCTATTCATACAACCGAGGTTCGCTAATCAATATATCAAGCTGCTACAAATTAACGCTTAATTAAAAGCGTTCATAGTGAAAAAAGAGCAGAAACTTATCACAGAAAAACAAAACAGCTTGGAAAAAAAACTACTTTTTTACACCAAGCCTGCTAAAAATGCTCTATCCTTTTAGGCCATGAACAGCATGTTGGTAAATAAAATTAGATTTTCTAAGCCAAATAAAAAAATGAAGTTGAAACAGAGCAAAAACACTTGTTTGATTTACAAGATCAAGTGTTGCCCATCCAAAAAACAAGAAATGCTTGCAGTTGTATTTCATTAAGCATCACACACTGGCCAATGGACGACGACGACTTTGTGTAGCATTTCAATAATTTAAATAAATGTCCTTTTGCAGTTTTGCGGTTTTGCTTTGCCTTCTACTCTATTTCCCCAGCAATGATGTGGCTCTTCGTAACGTATTCATGTGTCTTCTTTATGTTGAAAAAACAGAAAACATGCAGCCGCAGTGTGTTCTATGCGAGAGCGATTATTTAAAATGTAACAAATTTGTTTTATTACAATCCTTGTGTATCTGCTGTATCTGGTTCATTCAAACGGATTCAAATGGATCATGCCGCATACAAAATAATATACCACATGGACGACGGACGGGTATTTCGAGTGCAATTCAAAAGTTCAATACATAAAACAAAGTCACGCATGTTGCTGTCACTCGAAATTTATTTACGCGTTTTAACATCATTTGGCAACTTTTACATAAATTTTGCAAAACAATTTTTTTTTCTGTTTTCTTTCGTTTTTTTTTATTTTTCTCCAAAGTGTGTACATTTTTTTTATGGACCATGGAGCGGTGGTGATCATGAGAAATTTACTTTTACAACGTAAAACTTGCGTCTCAAACGTTAGTAGAAGAAGCCGTAAGTCTACTTTGTTTAATGAAAGCGTTTAATTAAACTGTGTCTCTCTCTTTTTTTGTGTATTTTTGTTTGTCTTTTGGTTGTGTTAATATGCGATAATATTGTCAAATTTCTAATTAACCACTACCGAATCTGCATTTTTGGAAGAATCTTGATTTATACAACCCAAAACTAAATTTATGAAATTGTAGACCGGCGGCGGTAACTATTTGCGAATATTGTACGTAGGCTGTCGACAATTAAAAATAAATTATTACGTGCTACAGGCTAACAATATAAGCATAGTCTATAAGACACTTAAAGCCGGCGTTTTCTAGTAGACAGTGTGTTGGCTTGTTAGACGTAAGGCCACGGTTCAAACTCCAAGTCAAACAGACTGGATAAATTAGATGCCAACGACGGGTGGTTTCGACAGGACAATGCAAAGTCCCACACAGCTCAAGCAACACATTCTGCTCGAACGGTTTGATGGCATGGCAATCTCACGTGGAGATGATTAGAGCTGTTTCCAGAGATGGAGTGGCAATTGTATGCAAATAAGGTTAAACTACAGCGGTCTTCAAAGCCAGCACAACACATTCATACATGCATACATAATTGGTCATGACAATCCTTCATTCAGGATTACAACCTAGTTTCTCACACTACTTATGTTGTGTGTGTTAATTTTATAAATGGGTGGCGGTACCTACGGTTGAAAGTTAACTCCGAACGACAGGTTTTTTAAGAAACTTTTCACGGCAATTTTTTATTTGCTCTCAGAGTTTTTGCCAGAAATCTCTCAGCAGAGATGAAAAGATTTTTAATTTAAATTTAAATTTGATAGAACTTGTAATTTATTTAAATTAATCAAATGATTTATTAAAATAGACTGTTTTGTCATTTAATTTGGAACACAATTTATAACGGCGCCAATAATTCTTTGAATTGAATTCCGAGATTTATTTAAAAAATCTTTTTTAAATTTAAAATGAAAAGAAACGTTTGAAAGAAGCTTTTATTTTGATTTCAAATAATAGTTTTTATTGACCACAATAACAATTATAAATCGAAATAGAAAATCAAAAACACAATTAAATTCAATGGACTACCAGTTTTTAAATAATTTGCGGTTATTTTGGAAACTTTTGAAATTTTTTTTTATGTTTAACGTTTAAGCGGTTTTAGTATTTAAAAATAAATTCTGATCAAATTTCACCACCACCACCGTAATTAAAAAGCGATTAGTAGTGTTATCATCATCGAAAGACCTTCGAAAAAATGTCAAACACTTGGTGTCTGTCTAGTCGGTCGATGTCTGTCTATTTTATTTCTCTTTCACTGTTCACTGTTTAACCTTTAAGGGTTTCCATTTATAATTAATTAACGAAATTGAAGGAAATTGTAGTGCCTGTGGGCAATCCAAATGACCAACTAAGTTATTAAGCGGTATTTAAGTAGCCAGCCACCTGTGAAGTGAAGTTTAATTAACTCTTTAATCAATTTTTATTAACTTCTAAAGAATACAATTGTGACGATTGCTTTGCCAATGGCATATGATGAACATATGTGTCTATGACTGCTTGTCTCTTTGTTCGGGGTCCTCTAATCAATGCATCATTTTAACACTTTACGATCATTTTAGATTCTGGCATTTTATTTTGTTCGATTCTTTTTTATTTTATTTGGTTTAAAGAATGTCACTGGTTTAACGGTTGATTTTGATTCAAGATAATAATTATATCGTTTATTTATTTCTTTTATTTCTATATAATTAAGGTATTAAATGGGATCTATATTTAGTAAATGACAAATCAAATTTTGAAAGCAAATTTATAGGGAAATAAAATTAAGTTTTGTACGCAGTAGCGATATTATGATACTTCGACTTTCTACAATACGAAACAAAACTTACATCGGGTCCTTCATTAATCGATATTGACGAAATTATATTCATTTGATAGACCTATTGATGCATCGTTCATATGCCCGCCACAGCGTCTCTGAGAGGAGAGTGTGTTAAATGTCCATTTTTCCATGACTCTGGGACATAAATTGACATGCATTTGACCGATGTCATGTGATGTTTTGACTTTGCAGACTGCTTTAGTCTGTAGCTTATTTGCATACAGTTGCGACTCCCGCTGAACTGATGGCAGTTTACATCGCATCTACCGATCGAGCAGAATATTAAATGCAGAAAGCGCTGTGTGGCACGTACCGCTGTCCCGTTAAAATCACCCAGCGTTGGTTTCAAGATTATACAGTTTAGTTCGAAGAAAGTCGGTATTCATCGACCTCGTCGTTAACAGTATTGTCCAACGTCATCCTTAAAGGAATATGGGTCGATGAGTTTTTCAAAACACATTATACGCTCATGAATGTCATATGGATTGTTCTCGTCTCAAATCGAAAATTTTCTTTTTATACGTAGCTACATACATAATTGGTCATTACAAACCTTCAGTCATGATTATTGACCTAGTTTCTCACACCACTTATGTATGTTGTGTGTGTTAATTTTATACATAAGTGGCGGGACCTACAGTTTAAAGTCGACTCCGAACGACAGATTTTTTTTTTTGAGAAACTTTTCATGGCAATTTTATTTACTCTCAGCGTTTTTGCCAGAAATCTGCTGAAAGGAAATCGCCGAAGAAATACTTTTTGTATTTTGTTTTGATGTCTGGCCTGGGGCTCGAACCCTGGCTTTACGTCTAATAAGCCAACACACTACCTATTAGACTACGACGACTTCAATAGCTACGGCGACTACGTAGCTATTCATCCAAAATCAAGCCTCATCACTATAAAATATTTTTTTTCCGTAGCTGTCCGTGATGATTTGGCAAAACAAACTGAATAAATAACAACTAATTTGACAAATATTAGTTAAAGTCGCCGTAGTCTAGTAAGTGGTGTGTTGGCATTTTAGATATGAGGCCTTTGGACGGCATGCCAATCAGCTTCTGAAATAACTAGAATCTAACAAACTGTATAAACTGCAGTAAAAATTGTTAATTTCAATTGTTGCAACTCTCGTAGAACATAGAAAACTTTAAAATTATTGATACACTGTACTCAAAAATACGATTTTAATTACCAAACAAAAGCTACAAGTTGAATACAGCCTAAACAATACTCTTTAGTTTTTAAGATAAAATCAATACTGGGGTATTTAAAATCATTTTCATTGCTTCAGAAAATTAATCACAAAATTTCTTTGAAAAAAAAAATTTCATCAACTTTCATCTGAAGAATAAAAATTTTAAATTTTATTGAAAATAATTTAAAAGAATTCCAAATAAAAAAAACTGAAAAAATTTCTTTTGATTTAATCACACTTTTATCTAAGATGGCATTCCTCTCTTTCAGTGGCATTTTTGTTGATTTATATCGCAGACAAATGTAGAGAAATTAATCAAATTTTAGTTGTTAGAGAATAATAAAGTGATCATTAGATTAAAAGTGGTTTTTTATTGACAAACCATAGGCACAGCTCCTGGTGTAGATTTTTTTTGGAAAGTCATTCACTGATTTAAGACATGTGGACAAATTAATTTTTATTGACGGGGTTTTTGTTTTTGTTAAGTAAATTATAAATAACTTACACCTGTTTATTGTTTATTGTCCAACATATATGAGTTTCTTCTTCTATATATGGGTCAAGCAAAGCTTTCTTATTTAAGAAGGCAATTGTTTTAGAAGTTCGCCTTTATATTGGTGAAGTTGGTTGATTAAAACATTCTACGAATTCCATCATATATATACAGGTCACGCATAACATTAAAGGGGTGCTGCCTAATCCCATTCTCGTCTGCTTTATGACGATAATAGAATTCATAACTAAAAAGTTCTTTGTTTTAATAAATTATCCCTTCTTCTTCCTCTAATTAATATGTTTCTTAATAAATCTTGAACTACCATATCCAAGATCACTGTATCCCTACCCTCTCAGAAACTAATCTGGTTAGAAAATTCGATCACAGAGATGTTGTCAATGTCCATAATCCAACTAACCTCAAGCGATCTCTGTAACGTTAGGTTAGGTCTCCTTGAAGAACAAAGTCCCACATTACATCCATTCTGATGCCACAATTGATATCCACCACAGACATCAAGCATTCCCTATAGAAAATCAATTCCACAATAAACCATGAACTCCATCTATTGGGGAGTTCAGTCCAAGGATGACAAAAAAGTGGCGATTAAGAACCTGCACCATGGAGTTTTTGGCAATACTAGAGTACTGCTCTTCTGCATGTCTTCTGCAGCCAATAATGTTGCGTCTTCTTGTAATGTAATTGAACAATACCTAATCTGGTGATCGGAAGATAAATTTTTAAAATTTTTGAGAAACAAATCTCTAACGACTTTAACGCATTGAGTAACACAATGAGGCATATGGGCCACCAGGTTAACTTCCCTGTTAATGGCAAGCTACCCGCTAATCTAACCTAACCTTAATCACCTCTGAAAATACATATGTACGTTGAAGTTTGACTTTCAACATATTCTGAAATGCCTGGGCTACCATATTCTCATTGGCAAAAGACCAGAGAATGCGAAGTGATCTCTCAGTGATAGGTTCAGTTCACTTGAGTTTCATTCTCCACAGCGACCAATTCATCTACCAACTGCCCACAAACGCTATCATATTGTCCACGTTGATATCAACAGCCGACGTTAATTCTTGAATACACCTTAAGGAGTAAATCCCCGCTTGGAAAACAATACAGTTATCACGCAGTCTGAAAGAGACCATACGATGACTCTTTACTCATTTGTGGTCACGGTATTTTAGTTAGTAGTGTGTTGGCTTATTAGACGAGAGGTGACAGTTCAAACCCAAGGTCAGACGTCTCCAACAAAACAAAATATGAACAAATATAGGGTGATTTCTTAAGAGCTATAGGAAAATTTTTCAAAAAAAAAAAAACACATGAAATTCAGAAAAATGCATGAAATCTTTATTTTAATCGATAGTACGATCCATATAATTTAATGTTTGAAGATTATTTCATGCAAATGTTGACCGCGACTGCGCCTCAAATGGTCCATCCGCTTAGTCCAATTTTGGCATACTCTTCTCAATATTTGGCCGATATGTCTCGAATAAATGCTTCAATGTTGTCTTTCAATGCGTCAATTGAAGCGTGCTTGTCTGTATGGACATGAGCATTAACATAGCCCCACAAAAAATAGTCTAAAGGCGTTACGATCCGCAGCATCTTTGAAGAAGTACGGTCCAATGATGCCACCAGCAAATAAACCGCACCAAACTGTGACTTTTTCTGGATGCATTGGTAGCTTTTGCAATGCTTCTGGCTGATCTTCACTCCAAAATCGACAATTCTGCTTATTTACGTATCCATTGAGCCAAAAATAAGCTTCGTCGCTGAACACAATTTTTCGATAAAGAAGTGGATCTTCGGCCAACTTTCCAAGAGCCCATTTTGATAATAAAATTCAATGATTTGCAAGCGTTGTTCGTTTGTAAGACGATTCATGGTTAAATTATAGACCAAACTAAAGATGTTTGACAGTGAAACAAAATACGAAACGTGCGTGAGCTGTTTAAACCAGTGTTACCAAAAAGATAATAGCTAAAAAATCACCCTTTATTTCTTCGGCTACTTCCTCTCATCAGATTTCTGGCAAAAACTCTGAGAATAAATAAATGAGCCACTAAAAGTTTCTCAAAAATTTGTCGTTCGGAGTCGACCTTTAAACTCAAGAAAGATTGATATGTTGAAAGTAAATACCTAAAATAGACGTGCCCTGGTTGGTTATGGAAAATATCACATGATCTCCATCTAGGAAAGAGCAGAAGTGGATGAATGCTCTGTTAAATAAATCCCCACCTGTGCACAATTTTAATGAATCTCTCAATTGACTTCATATCAAGACGCTTGATAGATGCCAGAGTAAAAACAATATATGATTACTGAAATTATTTTTTATTTCTAAATTTTAATTTATTTGGCACAACATTATTTCAATAAAGTAACGGTATTCAAAGCCAAATTTTTAAAATTTATTTATTGCTTCAATAAATATTTCTAGAAATAGAATAAACATTTGATAACATCGTATTCGTATTTTTTTCATTTCATTTCATTGTTTTGTTTTTATTTTTTCGATTTTACCAAATAAGTTACGGGTATATCAGGTGGAATGTTCTCCTCAAGAACAACATGTCCATATTAGAATACGTATGTATAGCCGAAAATTGTTGGCTACTATTTTAATTTTTAATTTTAATTTTTTTGTTTTTATTTATGTATGTATGTGCCGCATACCCCTTATGGTCGGAAGTAGTTAAAAATTTCTTTTCATTACTTCCACTATGAACTACTCATTGTTGTCGGCATTGTTGGCAAATTAATGTCTTGAGCTTTAATACTTTCAATAGCACTTTAGTTATCACTTTTAATGAAACCATTTTAACATTTTTTTTATTTTAAACCAGCAAATACGTGCCGTTTTTATTCCATCATTGTAGGACTTCTGACACTCTTGATCGAAAAACTGGTTAAACTGCGTTTTGCAGGCATCGAAGGAATCAAGATCGAACTTGATAATAAACCTAAACCTGAGAGCTTCAGGCTTGGTGAATGCATTGAAGCTTTTCAGCCAAGCCTTCTCAAAGACAAGTGCGTTCTGAAGTTGTCTGATGGTTAACTAATTCTTTTTCCTGTTGATTAATTCCGGTCGACTTAATTGGCTTGCTTGCTCCAATATCGTTGACTGTTGGCAACAGATCATCAGGTTGCAGAAGCTTAGAATGAGTAATTTCTGCCAGAAGAAAAGTATTCTCTTTCTAGGTATCATACTAAGCTTCATCTTGCTTCGTCAATGACCTTTTCACACATTATTGTCAGACGTGTTATAGTTTTCACAACTCATAATTATTCGCTTCTTATATCAAAATTTCTGGGAAATTTTGTGAGCTAATGAATCGAGTGGCCTCCTCCTTAACTGTCTCGTGACTATGGTGTCTCGTTAACTATCCTTTGGAAAGAACCAGTAGGCTCCATGATTTTGGTAAATGCTTAACAACGAGACTTAGCTATTTAGCTTAATACTATTTTAAAAGAGAAGAAATATTTTTTCATATTTCGATTTGTTGAAGATGTCCGGCCTGGAGTTGGATCCGTGGCCTCACGTCTAGTAAGCCAACACACTACCTACTAGACTACGGCGACTGACCTAGCGACAGCCCAGCTGAAGTCTGCCAACGAAATATGTGCCCAATTTAACTCGGATAGATGATACAAAGAAAAGGACATAGCAGTACTATCTGACAGTCAGGTCTCCACCGAGCATTCAGCTCATTTTATGTTAAATCCGGTATAGTCTGGGGAATCTGAATCTGTTTTGTAGACGAGCAGTCATATTAGTTCGCAAGGAGGGAGCTTCCACGTCACTGATGGAACCAGAATATTTCTGTGGAGTGACTGTAGGTATTTGGAGAGGTATACTTAAGGACAGGAAATATAATGAACTCCAAGGATTCTTCTTACATAAAAGGTGTTTGAAGCAAACAAAATTTTTATTGCGAAATTACAAACTATCCAGGAATAACCTCGAAGTACACTTGTTCAAAATGCGTATCGTATCGAATCTACCATGAGAAAATTCTAAAACACTAATGCATCCCAGGAGGAAACAGTTGAGAACAAAATCAGGTGCTGGGAAGGGAATTGTGCTTGCTGACAACAAGCAGCATATTGAAGTTTGTTAGGGCAGTAAGCTTAGAGGAGACATTACAGGGATACCCTAAAAAGTTGGTGGGGAATACAATAGACCGTTTGGTCGCAGTACTATGGCAACTCTTCAGGGCATTAATGATAAGGGGGGAAACAAAATAGTCGTTGTAGTACCCGTGAACAATAACTGGTAACACCAATCAAGCGTTAAGCGGGAGAATCTGATTACATGAAGAGAAGTTTATGGGCATTAGAGCTCAAGTTGATGGTGCAAGATAGTTGCAGATACGGATCTATTACGTTATGTCACATATACATAAATAATGTGTGAGTTATTCAAAGCGCCAACTACTGTGTCATATGGCCAATGAAAAGTGTTTTATCGCTCTTTTTTGCATTACATCTTCCACTCTACGAAATAATTTCCATATTAAAATGTAATGGATATTGATTTTTCCATTACAAGTTTTCCTTTCTCATTTACTTTTTCTTTTCTTTTTTTAATTCTGCTCATAAGTATTATTTGTTGTTTCATAAAGAACTTCCGCTTATAAATATTGTCATCAGGTTTGTATCAACTTCCCTTTCGGTAACTACTTTTAATCATAAACGACTGTCATATGACAATACATGCTATGCGTAACAGTGTTTATACATATGTGTATGTACATGGCTGTGGGTATAGTTTTTAATAAGTTTTACTAAATACTTGTGTCAACGACATAAGTCAATGTGCTCAATAATAATTGTTAATGATTTTTTTTCGTTCATATTTTTTTGTTTAATAAGAATGAATAAAAATTGTGTCATTTTAAATCGCTCCACAAGAACAAGTGGAAGTCAAGCCCGGCAAGCCAGCTAAGCCTGCTTCTTTTGACGGCCTAACTGACAGCTTAAGTGGTCGACAAAACGGATAGACAGACGGGCAGATTAATATTTGTTGCTTGAATGAAAAAAAGGAAAAAACGTAAAAAAGTTATCATAACTTTGATTGTTTTTTATAAATTAAAAACAAAACAGAAATACTGTCTTCTTCTGAATGCTATTTGTTATGCATAAATTGTTCCATTTATTATTGTTATTGTATTGGCTGCTATGTCAGCTCGTATTGTCATGATTATTGTCACATTGACAGTCAGTTTTCATAATTCAATTCATTGTATTTTAATTTCATAAACAAAACATTTTGCTTCAAAATTGTTTTCATCAAGTTTTTGTTGCCAATGAGACTCCAAACGTTTAACCCCGGTAAGCTTTTGTTTTAAAAGGGATTTATAGTGACTGTCATAGTCGTCATATAAGTAAATATTTTGTGTTTCTGCTGAAACCTTCAACAATATGTGGATGATGTTAACCTTTCCTTGCCAAATGGCAACCAATGCCAAGTTTACAAGACATCAATGGAACAAATATTTTAAAGTTCAAGTACACGAACAAAATATACTTTTTACTTGCAGTGTTTCTCTATCTTTCTAAGTTCGTTATTAATTTTTATTTTTAAAAATTATTCTTAAATTTTCTCAGAATAACAGTTGCGTAAGTAATACGACAGTAACAGCTTACAAGTAATGGTTTCAATTCGTTCCACTATCTTTAGTGTAGTGCTCTCAAGTTAACCCACAATCTTAGTCACAATTTTTCGTTTGACGTGTGCTTAGTGGAAAAATTAAATTTCTTAGAACATTTTGTATTTACAAAAATCTGATGTAAATTGTAGTCAATAATAATCACCGCAAAACCGTATTTAGTCAAGCCATTAACTGAAATATTTTCGTAATCTGTCTCGTTTACATTTAATAACTGGTCAATTGGAATTTCGAAAATAAAAAAATGTACGCGACAACACCCCAGACACTCAGTGCGATTGGTTGAGTGATTTGAGACACAGAAGACAAGTTAAATATACAAAAAATTTTAATTAATTTTTAATAGGAGACTTCAAAACACCATTTACATTGGCATTATAAAACTAGCATTGGACGATAATATCGGGAATAATATCGGATTTTTTTTTTATCTGGCAATACTTATGTCATTCTATTCTTTAACAAAATTCCGTATTTTCCAACATTTCCGTAAATTCCCAACAATTTAGATATAATTGAACATTTGAAGGCCAACATTTGTGATGCCATTACCGAGATACGACCCCGTGTACTCGAAAAAGTGCACGAAAATTGGTACGATCGTATTATGAACTGTGAGGCCAGCCAAGGCAGCCGTAAGAATGAAATAATATTCCATTTCTAACCGGAACCATTGTACTTCACAACAAAAATATAAATTTGGTAAAATTTCCGACCGTTTCTGTTTTATTGCATTTTTAAATTTAAACTTTTAAATCACCCACCTAATACATTTATTAATGTTTTAAATTTTCTGACAACTGTCAATTCTTCTTAAAATTTTTCTTATAATTTTTCTAACAATTTTATTGTAATTTTTTCTGATAATTTTCTGACAAAATTTTTTCTGCCAATTTTTTTCTGACAATTTTAATTTGGCAAATTTTTCCGGCAATTTTTTTTCTAACAATTTTTTTCTGTCAATTTGTTTCTGACAATTTTTTTCCGACAATATTTTCTGAAAACTTTTTCTAACAATTTTTTGCTGACAATTTTTTCTAACAACTTTTCTCTGACAATTTTAGCTTACTATTTTTTTGCTGACAATTTTTTCTGATAATTTATTCTGAACAAATTTATCTTAAAATTTTTTGCTGACAATTTGTTTCTGAAAATTATTTCTGAAAATTTTTTTCTGAGCAGTAGTTTAAAGTGCGCATCCTTAATTGGTTCTCAAATGATATTCTAAAATTTGTGGTGGAAGACTTCATTATGCGCACCATATCTAGACTGGCTTTTATCTGGATAGAGAAAAACGAACTTCTTTTTTTTACACTATAATTCGATATGGGATCCTCTAAAAATTTAATAAATAAAGAACGTAAAAATCTGTGTATAAAAATAAAAGATAAAAATCTGCGAGCGAATGGAGAACTCTACATGACATCTATCATTCATTTTCGGATAACAATATTTATTTTTTTATTTTTAAATTTTCTTTTGGAAACAGTGTAATTATTCTATAAATAAAAATACATCTTCAAAACTATTTATTTATGTTTGCTGTTTAACGTCATGTGTTCCTTATTATTAGCATCAATAATTACAGACGATGCTGGCGAAAATATGAAAAAAGAAGACAGTACTGTGTCAACGTTAGCAACATTGTTGCCAACAACTCTAAAACGACATGAAGTGAAAATTGAACATTGAATGCCACCAACAACTGGTTTTTAATTGCAAATATTTGTCATATTTAATTATAAAATCAATGCAATGAATCACTCCAGTTACGCGAGAAGAAAATGAATGAAATAAAATTAAATTGAAATTAAAAAAGAATACTTAGAAAAAAAAGGAAAAAAGTTAATTGAAAATCGTGACCCAGACTTAGCAATCGATTTATGACAAGAACAGATGTTTTCCATTAAAATTATTTTTAAATAGTTTTTGTGACAATTCAAGTTGCAGTCAATATGTCACACTAACAAAGTCGGGTATTTATTTAATCATCTTTTAAAAATATTTCATTTTTCATGAGAGCAAAATATCAATAAAAATGGAAAAAATTGCTCGGAAATAAATTTGTAGCCACGAAAAACATTATGAAATATATACATTACAATTATGTAGATTATAAAAAAGCAAAACAATCAGAATAATTTGTTTAAATTGTTAGACAGTCATTGCTAACACTTTAATTATTTAAAATTATTTTAATTAACCCGCATTTATCCATTAATTGTGAATGCATCCAGTAAATGCATGAATGAATGAATGGATGACGGAGTGAGAGAGTGAGTGAGTGAGTGAGTGACTGAATGAAATGTGTGACATTGTTTGTGTTTTCTCGATTTATTACACTTCCAAGCTTTTGTTATGCTTTAATCATGATAAATATGGGTTTGGTGCTTTACTTTTCTGTCTTTTTTTTTTTTGATATTTTTTCTATTTATTTTTATTTATTATCTGATATTTCATTTCATTACATTTACACTTTTTTTGTTTTTGTTTTACTTTCAGGTCATGTTTCTTTTTATGGTAAGTAATTTCCAACACAATTTTAAAAGAATTCATTCATTATTTGCAGTGCATTTTCCATTAGTCATGCACATTTTTCAAGTCATAAAAATTTAATGTTCCCAACTTCATTCTTTTCAATATTGTCAACCTTTTGTTGTATGATAGTATATGACCCCCAGACTTAATAAATGATTACCTTATAAATATGTTCTTCAATATCTGTATCAAAATTATCGCGTATTCCAACATAGACTTCAAAACTTCAAACGCTACAAATTTGTTTGTTCTTGTTCTTGTGGAACTCACATCTGTCAAATTAGTTGCCATTTATTCAATCTGTTTTGCCAAATGGCTATACATTGAACAATACATACAAATGGAGTTATCAAATGTTTTATAAAAGTGGTTGCTCCACTCGGACACCGTATCACGAGTTTATCCTATTTTACGATCATCATAATCGTCTTACCATGAGTACTATGCGCAATATGGCGGATAAATTCGAACTCACTGGTTTAGTAAACGATCGACCAACACCGCTGCTGTTCATTGCAGTATTACTTTAAATCCAATCAAATCGAGTCTGATTTATGCGGCAAAGGCATGCCAAATTGGACATTTCCAATGCACTTCACTCAGACAGGGGACATTTGAACGATGTTATCACACAGTTAATGGCCTCTATAGGTCTGTCAAACGAATAGAAGATTTTGAAATTATTTTTCATACGGGTTTGAACCCCATGGACAAGAAACTGTAAACATTTTTAGGAGTCATGGTTTGCCTGGTCCATTTTAAATTTAATTTTGAATAATTAGAACAATTCTTTTAATGTCACATGGACACCTAATTGAACGATAATTTTATGAAGCGAATTTATTGCCAACAAATTGATGCGTCGTAGCAAAGAACAAATCGTTGCAACGTGGTGATAAGGTCCAGTAAAGTTCCCTCAGCTTTAAAGTGCTTATTATTGCTATGTATACCCTAGAGTAGTCATGATGAAACTCAATTTTTCATATGATGACTCAATTTGCTTCGATAGGACTAGGCATATCGAAGCAAATTCTCGAAAATGATTTACTACAAGAAACTTACTTTTGATCTCCAAACATTAGAGTTTAGGTTGACTTATTCCTATTATTTACATAATCCTTAAGCTCTATGGTTTTTCTAAGTTAATTAGATTAGGTTAGGTTGATTAGCTCCTGCCTCTGAAAACCCATTAAAATTATTAAATGATATTATTTAGACGGCATATGTATGTATAAGTGTACGTCATTCCTTATTACCTCTGTTGTTATGATGAAAAAAAAAATCATTATAAAATCGTTAACAATTCATTCATTCCATTCATACATTCATTGATTTATTGAATACTGTTACAATTATACTATTATTACTGTATTATTGTTGTAATAGGTTTGTATGTATATATATGTAAGTGCAACGTATGTGACATGACAATGATGCATTCAAAGCTTTTTTTAGATCATGAACAATATGACAAAAACATGCAACAAACACCTCAACGTAGAATAATGGAATACTAATCTCACTAATAATAACACTCGTACATTGTTGTTGTTTTTATTGCTTTTATTCGTCATTTTATTACATTTTAAACATTTTCAACATTGGACATGTCTTGGTCCAGCATCTATCTCGTCAGGAGTTGCCACATAAACACAATTGCGTCAGAGTGAAATTGAATTTGCGCATAGCTTGTAACCTGAATTATTACATCTCTCCCTAATTACGCTAAAATTGTGATACAAACAATTAGAAAATTGCTATCCAATATTTCTAGAACTGTCAATGATATTTACATATATTCAGGTTCCGCCACTCATGTATAAAATTAACACACACAACATAAGTGGTGTGAGAAGTTATGTCTTAATCGTGACTAAAGAGTTGTAATGACCAATTATGTATGAATGTAGTCGTAGATTAGTTCGCCCAGTTCTTATATGGCGAAAACAATTCGTGTTGTATGCATTGTGGAATCGGTTGGAATGTGTGGATTATTTCAGTTCACATCTTTCCGATTAGTTTCGTACCTATCCTCCAGGTCTATTCTCCAGATGTTTAGCATTTTAACTCTTTTATACACCACCTTCAAGATTCTATTCTACTGAGACTTTTGCTTCAACCTCCTATACATGTTCTATACATTTTTATATGATCCGCATGACTGCTTGGAAACGAATAGTTATTGCCTCTGGTAATAATTTGTCAGTTTTCCGGAGTTTTTACTGCGTAAAAGTTTGAAAATTTACTATCAGAATTGGGATCTTTTCCAAATAAATTCTCATCAAACTTTCGTTCGTATGTCAAAAATCTTTTGTTCAAGGGGGAAAAAACTAAAAGTTTCGTAATCAAAAGCTGGGTTTATTTGACGTCTAAAGAGAGTTTCTTTGGGAAGAAGAGATTAAATATAGATGAATAGCCTAACAAAAAAGTGATGGTGATGGTGTATAGCCATTTAACGCCCGATAAGTCAAAAGACGTTTTGAGAAACGTTTTGCATGCCACTTTAGTTACAGACAAATTTAAGTCACGTGTGTTTGTTCATGCTCGTATGGAACGTATACCTGTATACCTTTCTGTATCATTGAAACTCCTGCAGAACACGTTATCAGGAATTCCAAGTCTGCTCTATTGTTTCGCACGGAAAAATTCTTGCGTAAAATCTGACAGTGGACTCCGACTAACACAGTTGTTGTTCTAACTGCAATTGTGGTCGTGTAAAATTTTAATCAAGGTTAGTAGTTTCAGTAGCCTGATAATTCGCGATTAGAATTAATATCTTGTAGTTGCCACACAAGGTCTTAAAAACTATCCTTTCGGCCTGTAAGTATTTGAATATTTATGTAATGTACTTTAGTCTGCACACATACATGCCTAGCTTGTCACACCACTTACGTTGTGTGTGTTAATTTTAGACCTGAGTGAGAAACTTTTCATCGCAATTTTATTTACCCGGAGAGTTTTTGCCAGAAATCTGCTGAGAGGCAGTCACCGCAGAATTATTTTTTCATTGGTTGAAAATATCTGACCCGGGATTTGAACCGAATCCTCATGCTTAATAAGTCAACACACTTCCTACTAGATTACGGCGACTACAACAGTATATAGTCTGTATATGGTCCTATAAATAAGAGAAACTTTAGCTTGAAGAAGATTACAAGCATGCCTGCACTTAAAGCGAGTTCTCTTCTCCAGTGGCCCAATTAGATTTATCTGGATATATCTCACATATCGACCATCGGAGTAGGATCTTTATTAATCTGTATACATAAATTATAAGTCACAATCTTACCATCAATGGAGAGAAGACGGAATAAATACTTTCTATTTATACAGAGAGTATAACTTCGAAGAAGTAAAACTTTTCGGAGTGGGGTACTCTATAGTATGCCAAATGTTACTTGCGATAGACTATTCGCAGCAAACAGAGTGTATTCTGAGCAGTAGCTAATCTTTGCCTTAAAACTAGTACTCTAAACCTTACAAACTGTTATTGTCAGATCAATAGTGAGACGTAATCATAAACGTCATTTGAGAATGTTTGAGCAAAATATCCTTGGTAACATTGCAGTGCGATAATAGGCATGCTAACTATATTCTGAGTGTCAACAAATTTATAAAAGTCTAAGGCGAACGCATGGAAACAGATGAATTTATAAAAGCTTAAAGCGTTAGGTGGGCAGCGTATAAATAACATTTGGCCACAGAAGACGTTGTGAAGCTATGGAATGATATGTTCCAGACGTTGAGACAAATTATAGATACAGACAGAACCATCTGTAGCTCATTCCAAATTCTAATGCCATAAGATAGTGATGAGTACAGAATTTGTGGTCAATTGGTTTACATCCTCATGATACTCAGTTCTAAATCTGGGATTTTAGTCTGCAAGTTTCTATGCAAGAATATATAGAGATCATCTAAAGCTGATGACATGATCTGGCAAATCTGTCTGAAATGTAAAGTGAAACAAACAAGTATTCTACGTAATGGCATATTGTCGATGTTGTGTGAAGGGTGGTGGTTCTTCAGCTGGTTGGCTAGATGGTGGCATATGTGAAGAAACAGTTGTTAACATGTTATTGTTGGTTTTGATTAAGTAGTTTATTTGCTTCGTTTCGTTCATCTATTCACATTCGCTTATAAAGTTTTGTTCTTAAAGAAAGAAACAAGAACAGTTTTTTGTTTCATTCTTTTCAAATTGTCCATTGTATTCTACAAAAAGTGATTTTCAATATCATTTAGTCAGCATACAAGTATCGCAACGTATCATAAATTACAATAATAAATCATATGTTTTTCATTTCTTTCTCGTTTGTTTTTTCTTATAAGAAACAAGTATTCATTTATGTTTATAATGTTAATTTAGTTTTAAATGTCATAACATTGTTTACAAACAATTTATTGCCATTAAATTATTGTTATTGCTCTAGCTCTGTCTATGACTATGACAATGACTTTGCTTGTGGTTCTAACGTATGTTGTGGTTGTACACCATCGTTTTGGTTGTGGCAACAAAGTTTTACAGCCATTGCTTGCACAACTTCTATAAGAAATTGTGATTGATTGACTTTTCCGTTTTACAATCAAATAATTACAATTAGAATAAAGCATACATAGCGTAGCATTGGAGAATCCAAGAAGACTAAAAAAAAACTAAATAACTAAACTCTATACATGCATTAGAAAATAATAACAATTCACGTAAAGAAAGAGAATCATTAAGGCTTGTTAACAATGTCAAGCATAAAGTTTCTGATTGTTTGGTTGTCCACTTTATTGTGGTCTACTAAACTGGGACTACAAGTTTTTGTCATTGGAGGCAGTAAAAATTCTTTTTGAAAAGAAAATTTAGTTTTTTTTATCGTGTTCATGAATGCGGCAACTGAAAGTATTCGTTTTGGAATTTCAATTCATAAGAATTTTTCTATTTTTAATTTCTATGCTAATTTAACTTAATTTTTTAATAATGAACGTTGAGAATATTGGATTGATAGCCTATAGGGACTTTGTCGATTTGATTTTCAAGGTTGTTTTATTACAATTGGCAGATTCGATTCAAGCAAAAACCGCATAGAAATCATAAGAATTTATAACTAAACTGATGGTTAACCTTATAGTATACGGCTCATTATAGAGGAATTACATCAGGTTCTAATTCATTTTCTTTCTTGAACTTCCAAGCCTTCTATAGAACATCTTTCAATGAAATCTTGTGGCTCCAAGTACCATCAGAATTATTTTAATTTACAACAATCTCGAGGTAATTTTGTTAGTTCTAATATTCTCGTTCACAAATACCGAATAGATATGTGTGCAACAAATATCTTCTATATCAAACTTAGGTAAACTTTTACGCCTATAACCTCTGGGCCGATCTCTAACATAAGCTCCTTGTTGGTGGCCTAAACTTCAACAATATTATACAAATTCTTTTGTAAAACAGTTTTTTTTATTATCGATTACGATTCTTCTGAATAGTCAGCAGTAAGAAATTTTTGGTGTGGTGGTATTTGCTATTGTACGTTTCTAAGTAGTTTATGTATGTTTTATGTGTATCCTCAGCTGACAAGTTTTACTTGGTTATAAAAGACTGTAGCTTTCCTATCAGTTGTTATTTAACTGCCAAGCAAGTTAAAGTGCTTGTCTACAAATCCTGTTAATACTGATTAAAACTTTCGAGAAAGGGAACAAATTAAGTCGTGTATATTATTAAAAAGTCAAGACGATGTAAGCCTTTCTTAATAATTCATTTCGTTAGAACCTCATGTTCGCGCCTCCGTGAAGGAATACATCAATAAATAACACATACATACATAATTGGTGATTCCAATCCTTCAGTCAGGATTACGACCTAGCTTCTCACACCACCCATATTGCGTGTGTTAATTTTATACATGAGTGGCGGGACCTACAGTTTAAAGTCGACTCCGAACGACAAATTTTTTGAAAGGTTTCATGGCAATTTTATATATTCTCAGAGTTTTTGCCAGAAATTTGCTGAGAGGAATTCGCAGAAGAAAATTTTTTTCATATTTTCGTTATGATGTCTGACCTGGGGTTTGAACCGTGGCCTTACGTCTAATAAGCCAACGCACTACCTAATATACTAAGGCGACTTTATCAATAAGGAACAAGGACAAGCCACATCTTGTGAATTAGTTAATTCAGTCAATAAGAAGTTTGTTACCACTACACAAATGATCTTAATAGAGTGCATTGTTTTAGTAAACAAATCAGCTGCTTAGACTCTAAGACAATCCAAGAAAATTATAAGAAGATCGAGAAATACTCTGTTAGTCGCGAAATCTTTTTGGAAAAAAGATTTCTTCGGCAATTACCTCTCAGCAGATTTCTGGCAAAAAGTTTGAGTGTGAATAAAATTGTCATGAAACATTTTACAAAAATTTGTCGTTCGGAGTCTACTGTAAGCTGTAGGTAAGTGTGTGATCAACTAGGACGTAATCCTGACTAAAGGGTAGTAATGACCAATTAAGTATGTATATATGTACACTGACAGTGTTATTCGCCGTTGCAACAGAACAGCTGAATACTCTTCTAAAATATTTCGTTGATTTTTTTACTCTTATAAATCTGAACTACTCTTCCTGCAGAAGTTGCATCTTCTTCTTACAAATTCTGAGCAGATCAGATAAGTTGTAAATGTTACTCTATTTGTTCTATTTAACATTCGTCGTATTCAATAAGTGTTTAGTTTTAAGGCCCCTATTGAGATTTTTGGCCTGCCTTCTAGACCTCACCTCGAAATAAAGTTATTTTTGATGTTAAATTTTATTTCCTTTAAACTTTTAAAACAAATTAACCAATTATTGGTTCTAAAATTTGATTTTAATATGCAATATTTTATTTTTGTTCGTTATTAAACGAATTTACTTGAATGGTTTTATTATTAATGAAACAATTACTCATAAAATATTATTATTGTTATTATTATCGTAGCTATTATTTTATGTTTTAAACATTCGCCCCGTTTACCATATTCCCCGATAATGTAGTTGAATTTAACGTAGCAGGGACCATAAATGATAATTGCATTGCTTGTTGATGGTTTTATAAAACCGATAATCGAACATTAACAATGAACAGCATCAAGTAGGAGTTAAAGACAGCATCATATGGTATGTAAGGCAAACAGAAGAAATCTCAAGTTCAAAGCAATACAAACAATTGCTAGCTCATCGAAAAAGAAAACAAAAAAATGAAGAGAAAAATTAATAATAAATTCAGGTAAAAATAAAACAAAATGTTTAATCGATAAAAAGATTTACATTCAATATTACAATGCGCAAAACGTATGGAATGAAATGAATGAATTCACTGACGCACAGTGGCACGATATTCACTATCAAGCCAAAATTTCATCGATTAACAATATAACAAATTAATCGATTATGCAATACATCATATTAATTAAGCATAGGTTGGGTGATTTAAAAGTTTAAACTTAAAAACGTAATAAAACAAAAACGGTTTGAAATTTTGCCAAAATTAATTTTTTTGTTGTGAACTACAATTGTTCCCGTTAGAAATAAAATATAATTTCATTCGTATGGCTTGAGTAGCTGGGCCTACAGTTTTTGAAAAACTTTTCATATAGTATATGATATAAATATTTCATATAGTATATATAAGAAATAGTTGTTCATATTTCGTTTCGTTGGAGCTGTCTGACCAGGGTTTAATCCATGACCTCACCTCTAATAAGCCAACATACTACCTACTAGACTACGACGACTTTAATTATTTTTTTTTTTTAACTGTAAATTTAAATTGCATTGTACATTTTACACTGTGCGCCAAAAATTATAAACAATGATTTACTGCGTAAGAAACTATTCAACGAATGTAATCATATTCGTAATACGAGTGTAACATACACATCGACTAGTTGCCGCGAATTGAAATTCAATCTGACTTGATCTCGCTGTTGCTTAAAGTCAAGAGCAGGAGTACAACGAAAATATGAAAAAGACGAAGAAAATATAAAGCAATGATTTACACTCCTTATAACCATACTAGCTAGCGATGGCTATGTCTCTGTATACAGTGGCTCCCAGCTTATTTCAACTAGCACCTTTAAAAAAAATTAGGCTCGTATAATTTCGAAACGAAACAAGATATTAAAAAAATTTGAATAAGAGTTTATAGAATATGTTTAAAAATTAAGAAAAAAAGTTTTATTCAGACTGAAATGTAAACATACAAACTAAAAACCAAAAATATAGGAACCCAATTCGTCACAGCTTATTTCAACCACTTACTATAAACAAACAATTAAATGATTAATTAACTAATAGTTTTAATTTCAAAATTTAGTATGACCTCCTATTTGCTTAATTACAGCTTTCAGCCTTTTTTGCATTGATTCCACTTTCTAGTGGTTTGGAGAGTTATTTTTGCCCATTCCTTTTTTAGAGCTGCTATAAGGTCATTCTTGTTCGAAATCTGGTGTTGGTGGACGTTTTGATCACAAATTGCCCATAAATTTTCGACTGAATAAAACTTTTTTGATTAAGTTTTAAACATATTCTATAAACTCTTATCAAATTTTTTTTAAAGGTGCTGGTTGAAATAAGCTGGGAGCCACTGTATGTTTCACCTTCTTTAAAGCAGGAAAAAAAGTTTTTTCTTTATTTTTGGGTTACACAGTCATCACTTGTTAAATCTCTAAACAGATTCAATCGAATTTTTTTAAATTTTTTTCTTTAATTTTCCCCAACCGTTTTTGGGGCTCTAGTGGTGGTGGTCAGTCGTCATCAACTGTTTTACTATACTTTGTACCCCAAGTTGAAAAGGAATTTTGGAATTTTTTTTGTGGTCTACACAACTTGCCATCCAATAACGTTTACAAAACAACAAGTGCAGTCGGTAATGTCATGACCAAAATAAAAACAAAAACAAAAACGAAAAATAAAAGCCACAACAATAACAACCACAAAAATATGTATGTTGTACATGGCCTCGCGGCCTTTAAGCAGCCAACGATCAATATGTTCACATCTTTCTTTTTTTTGGTTTTGTGGGAAGCAGGAGGGGGGAGAAAATTTTTATGTTACAAATAAAATGGAAATAAAAGCGAAGAGAGAAAAAACGTAGAGACTCATAAAATGAATTATTATTGGCCATAACGATTTGTATCTTGGGTTCTTCAACATGCCATTGTTTCAGACGAAAACATTTCGTTTTTTGTCGATTTTCAGCGATACAAAGTTTGGCTCGTGCATCTCTTATGACTTTTATGGCTGATTTGTTCGTTGCCGTTTCAGGGTCCTGTGTTGTCTGTTTTGCGCCTGCCGGTTCACCATGTTCTTTTTTTTCTTTGGGTTTTTTGTTTGGAGTTATGGTGTAAAATACCATTTTCAGTTGTAATAAGTGGCCATTTATGCTTTAAATATGTCTGTGCTTTGTATTGTTGTTCTTAATCATTAAATCAATCATTTTATCACTTTAGCATTTAATTTTCTGTTCTACATTCTTTGCTTTACTCTGCTCTGCTTTGTGTTTCTTATAACAAAATAAATATGATTAGTAGTGCGTCAGTGGTTCGCGCATGTAATTTGGTTCTTTTATGCCAAAATATAAATTAAAGGAATTAAGCAGGAATGAAGTACACCCTAGGAGCGCATACTTTCACCTCTTATTTCAATTATCACTATGCGAAGCCTTTTAAGGTCATTAACCAACGAAGGACTTGAACCAGATTGCTACGCAAATAATATGTTTATCCGAAGCATATGTAGATGTCGGAGAGCAGAAAATGCTCTGTGTATAGCGAACTCGAAATATGTTTAATTACAAGAAAGACAAAGATCCTCACATACATAATTGGTCGTTACAACACTCTAGTCAGGATTACGACTAAGTTTATCACACCACTTATGTTGTGTGTGTGTGTCAATTTTATACATGAGTTGCGGGACCTACAGCTAAAAGTAGATTCCGAATGACAGATTTTTGAGAAACTTTTCATGACAATTTTATTTAATCTCACAGAGTTTTCGCCAGAAATCTGCTGAGTAGATGTCACCGATGTAGTAGATGTCGTTTAGTTGGAGATGTCTGACCTGGGATTTGAAACGAAGCCTCACGTCTAATAAGTCAACATAGTACCTATTTGATTATGGCGACTTCTCCTCCATTATGATAGTCCTCGCTTTCTTTACAAGTAGATTAGGACATTCAAGCGAGTAAAGTACATGAGTACTGAGAAAGGAAATTTGCAGAAGAGAGGTCAGCAAGGGCCTACAGTCGCTACTCTCTGAATAGGGGCAAACTGGCTCTACAGAAACGTAATTAGACTAACATATTAACTTATACCTCTTCAATGGAGAAGAGATGCTACATTCCAATAATTTAAAGAATGCTTTGTTCAGCTCGCCGTTGTTAGAAGACGCGGTAGCCTAGTGGGTAGTGTATTGGCTTATTAGTCAAACCGAAGGTCAGACATCTTCAACAAAACGACTTCTTCCCAGAAGATTTCTGGCAATATCTCTGAGGGGAAATAAAATTGCCCTGAAAAGTTTTTCAAAAATACGTCGTTCGGAGTCGACATTAAACTGTAGGTCACGCCACTATTGAATAAAATTTTCACTGGGCCAGTGTTAACTTAATAACTAGACATAGAGGGATTTAAAATTCTTCACAGATAGTCAAGTTCCAATTGGTTGAATAATATTCCCGGCTACAGGTTCAAGAACTGTTTTGGAAAGTAGGGAGGCGACTAGCAATTACTTCGCATTATATGGTACCATGACTTTTATGCCAAACAGAAGTTTTTCTTAACATAACATTTAAAGTCAATACTCCGATTTTCTAAAGAAATCCTTTCCTCTTTGTTGTATACGACAACGATGTACGTTTTGAACTTCAGATGTCTGAAAACCATCCACTTTTTTAGCTTGTCTCATACAACATACTATCTTTTGTGGTTTTACTGCAATCTGCAAAAACTTTATCGGTTATCATTTGACATTTACGCAAGACTTTGGGAGCTCAGCTCACATCATTTGTTCGTGCAGAATATCCCGTGTCTCATGAGTTGGGTTGCGCGTAGCACCATCTAGTTAAAACCACACGTCGTATACCCCGAACTTATGGAACAATAAGGATAAGAGAATAGATATACCGAAGGAATATAACGTTTAATGTGTTTCATATTAAAAAAAAAAATATTGTATGGCAGTGCTTAACGCACTGCCTCAAAAAAAAAACAATTGTGAAAACTCTAGAAGCCTGTTTTCTTTCTAATCAATTTTTGTTTTGACATTTTGATGTTTTTGTTTTCTTAATTTTTTTTATATTCCAATGGGTTATTTTATATTTTTTTTTATATTATTTCTGAAAAAATGTGGTGTTTACGAATAGTAGTTTTTCTATTTTTGTGTCAATATTTTAGCCTGGCTAAGGAGAGGAGGGGAAGATGTCTATTTTTGATTGATATCCCAATGGAGTATTATTGTCGCGGTCTATATCCACAAGAAATCTCAATTAAGTATCGCGATGAATGGGTTCATATCGGCGAACCGTTTGTCATTTATCGATCAACACAATCAGACTCGAAATATCTAATCTTTTTTCGACATTGCGCACTACATGAGTGTCGCCTAGTTACGATCCGTAGTAACGTATATAGTCATTGTGTTCCATGGAAAACCTTAACTGGTGAAGCTATCCCAGTGCGATTAAGCAATGCCACGGGTATATGTCACCCGTATAATTTGCATTTCATTGATGATATGCTGCGCATTTGTGCGAAACAAAATCATTTCGAAGAAACGCCAAAAAGTTCAACGGAAAGTGCCATAATGTACTATTTGGGGGAAGATACCGATGGTGCCATAACAATTTCGAATCGAATTTTGTCAATAAATCAACTCGGCTTGTTGTTGTGTGCCTCAATAGCTTTGTTAGCTTTCTTTTAATGTTAAATAGCAAAATAAAAGAGACCGGTAAATAAAACAGAGCTGCTGTTCTAGTTTCTAAAACACATTAAAAAAAAAAACAAAAAGTTTGCATGGTATACAGCAGGTACGGACGACAGATAGGTTTTAAAGTTTAATTTTGCAAAAATTCTGCAATTACTACGTCGCAATAAATTGTTTTGAATTAAATTATTACAGTCACCAGTAAACTGCTTGCTGAGCTGAAGTTTTAAACTTTTCAGTTGAACACCTTCGAGTCTAGTCACTCCCAGAAACAATTGACATATTCTACTTATCTGTGGAAAGTCCACACTCGGATGTGTCACTCTTTGATTAAAAATAGCTTCAATAAACAGGTATACTAGCGTCATTGTTATTATAGTACAGTTCTAAACCATTCTAGGAAATTCCCACAATGTCTACTCCACGCCTATTATTTTGACAAACTTCAGTTGGCTGTTCAGTGTTAACAAGACCAACTCACGCTGCCCAGCAGCTGTTAAGCACACGGGTGTATCCTTCTAGGATGCATTAATGTCTCACAGGTTCCAAGAATCTGGTCTTATTTTATTTGCACCCTCACACGGAATCTACCTGTTGGGTTCAAGATCATGTCCATTCTGAACAAATTTACTTTGGTATCAACCTCTGGCTAGAGCTGAATAGCCTGATGTATGTCTCAAGTTTCTTCTTTTTGTAATTTCCCAACAAAAGTCTTAATTGCCTCAAACTCATATGGTTCGAGTAGACCTTTGCCTTTCTTTATTCTTCCTTTTGTTGAGTTTACCGAGTTACGAGTTTACACATTGACTTGAAAAAAGTCATTTGAGGCACACCAAATTCCAGTGCCTGTAATTAGATTTGTTCTTGATCCATCTGTATGCCAACAAATGGTTACTTTTTTAAATGAGATTGCAATTTCCAGATTACTCCATTCATTTTTATTATTTAGTCTCGGTGAGAAGTATTTTCGTAAGTCTTAGAAGCTACTGGTATCAACCAGAGGGCCAATGAAGGAGGAAGGTTTCAATTTCTTGACATATTAAGTCACGATATTGCCTGCTGAATTATATGTTAGATTTCCCATTATCCTAACCATAGTCTCCAAAGCTCTGATCTTCACTTCTATGTGGAGCAGACTTAAATCTAATAGAGCTTCCAATGCCGCTATACGATATGTTTTCAATCATATGCATTACTTACTTATGTTTTGGTCAATCGGAGTTGTATTCACCGACTCTAGCAGAAGTCCGAAGGAGATAAGAATTGAAGAATTTGATATTAAACTCTCCATAGGCTAAATTTGAATGTCGGACTTGATGCTTTATCCGTCAAGGACCACTACAATCATCATGACTGTCTTCTTAATATCCCAACAATCTTTCAAGTGGTCTTGGCCATTAAATCCGCCTCCTCTCGTCTATCTCACGTCGAAGAATATGGACACAGAGCAACGCTTACCTTTCGATCGCACTATGCCGTGCCTTGGTTAAAAAGGTACTGCAGGATAGAATTGAATACTTTTTTTTTTTTTTGTAGGCCACCACGGTTTCTGTGAAAGTTAGACTCGATTAGATTAAAACGGGCATTCCCTAGAAATAGTGTTAAGAGGCACATTTTCTAAGTAGAGCAATTGTACCCTGTATGATTCCTGAAGTCGCCGTAATCTAGTAGGTAGTATGACGACTTCTTAGATGAGAGGCGTTCAAACGCGAGGTCAGATATTTTCAACAAAACGAAATATGAAAAATATTTCCTAGGCGACTTCCTCTCAGCAGATTTCTAGCAAAAACTCCGAGAGTAAATAAAAATGACCAAGAACAGTTTCTAAAAAAAAACCGGTAGTTCGCAGTCGATTTTAAACCGTAGGTTCCGCCATTCATGTATAAAATTATCACACCCAACGTAAGTGGCGTAAAGAACTACGTCGTAATCCTGTTATAGGGGAATGGATAAAGCAAAGCCACATATCCAATCATCAGAGAATAATTGGGATAAGCGTTGAACGCGGAATTATAGGGCAAGACGCCTAACGTATCACACGCGACCAATTGCATTACTTTGATACCAGATATACTTTCTCAGTCAAACGGATTCATTGAGCAAATGCCTGTGCGAACTTTTTGCTAAATGCACGCCTCCAATATTAGAACCTGAAGCCATACTATGACAATGGTAAAGCGAACCATAATATGGTTTTCAAGAGGAGCTATGTACGATACATATGATCTGTGCCAGTGATAATTTGGTGAACTTGACATAGAGCGATTTAAAAACCTTCGCAGATAGTTAAAGATCAATTAGTTCAACAATATTCCCGGCTACAGGTTCAAGAACTGCCTTAGAAAGTAGGCAAGCGACTAGCAATTACTTCGCCTTAAAAGTACCATGTCTTCTATGGTAAATAGAAGTTTACTTAACATTTGCGGAGCCTGTGTAAAATCAATTAATACTCCGATTTTGTAAAAAAATCCTTTAGTTTTACTGCGGTCTGCAAGCAGGTTTTCGGTGGTCAGTTCATATCATTCGCTCGTGCGGAATATCCCGTGTGTCACGAGTTGTGTTGCACGTCGCACCATCTAGTTGAAACCACACGTCGTATGCCCCGAAATTATGGGACAATAAGGATAAGAGAATTGTATACCGAAGGAGTATAATGTTTATTGTATTTCATATTGTATGGCAATTACAGAATAACTTAACGCACTGCCTCAAAAAAAAAAAAAACTTGTGAAAACTCTAGAAGTCTGTTTTCTTTCTAATCAATTTTTGTTTTGACATTTTGATGTTTTAGTTTTTCTAATTTTTTTTATATTCCAATAGTTTATTTTATAATTTTTTAAATATTATTTCTGTTTTTTTTTTTTTTTCATTTTATACGCCCAGAAAAAAATGTGGTGTTCACGAATAGTAGTTTTTCTATTTTTGTGTCAATATTTTAGCCTGGCTAAGGAGAGGAGGGGAAGATGTCTATTTTTGATTGATATCCCAATGGAGTATTATTGTCGCGGTCTATATCCACAAGAAATCTCAATTAAGTATCGCGACGAATGGATTCATATCGGCGAACCGTTTGTCATTTATCGATCAACAAAATCAGACTCGAAATATCTCATTATATTTCGATATTGCGCATTACATGAGTGTCGCCTAGTTACGATCCGTCATAACGTATATAGTTTGTGTGTTCCATTGAAAAGCTTAACTGATGAACCTATCCCAGTGCGATTAAGCAATGCCTCGGGTATATGTCACCCGTTTCATTTGCATTTCATTGATGATATGCTGCGTATTTGTGCGAAACAAAATAATTTCAAAGAAAATCCCAAAAGTTCAACGGAAAGTGCCATAGTCTACTATTTGGGAGAGCGTGCCGATGGTGCCATAACAATTTCGAATCGAATTTTGTCAATAAATCAGCTCGGCTTGTTGTTGTGTGCCTTAATAGCTTTGTTAGCTTTCTTTTAATGTTAAATACCAAAATAAAAATGACCGGCAAATAAAACGGAGCTGCTGTTCTAATTTCTAAAACACATTAAAAAACAAAAAGTACGACAGGTTGGTTCTAAAGTTTAATTTTGACAAAAATTCTGTATTTACTTCGTCGCAATAGTTTTCAATTAAATTATTTAAATAAAGTGTTGAGAAAAAAAAAAATAAATTATTACAGGCACCAGTAAACTGCTTGCTGAGCTGAAGTTTTGAACTTTTCAATTGAACATCTTCGAGTCTAGCCAGCCCCAGAAACAATGCTGGTTGTTTACTTAATTGCATGTCAATTTCACATACTCCACGTGGGACGAATATTTGTCTGTGGAAAGTTCACTCTCGGTTGTGTCACTTTTTTATTAAAAATTGCTTCAATAAACTCGTATACTACCGCCATTGTTATTATAGTACTATTCTAATCCTGTCTAGGAAATTCTGACAATGTATACTCCAAGCATATTGTCATATCACGAGGCTGCTCGCTGTTAGCAAGACCAATTCAGGCATACGGGTGTATGCTTCTAGGATGCATTAATGTCTCACAGGTTCCAAGCATCTGTTTTTATTTCATTCGCACCCTTACAGAATCCACATGTTGGGTCCAAGACCATGTCCATTCTGAACAAATGTACTTGTTCGACTCAAAGCCACATCAAAAGTCCAGTTATCAAACTCTGGCTAGTGCTGAATAGTCTGATGTATGTCTCAAATCTCTACTTTTTAAAATTTCCCTAACTAAAGTTTTCATTGCTTTAAACTCATATGGTTCGAGAAGAGGCTTGCCTTTCTTTATTCTTCCTTTCGTTGAGTATATCTGTTCGCAGTAAATAGAGAGATTCTGGCATCACCAGTGGTGATCCTCGTAAGCCTATCTATCTACTCATTTCTCATATAATCTAGAACACCGCAGATGGTGATATTTTTCAGCTTTTCGCAGACTTTACTGTACTGTCTTTAATTTAAAGTCAGAGGAGCTGAGTACTTGAATAGCGATCTTATAGGACATATTGCTTTCTTCTACCGTTTGTACCTTCTATCCAAGTTGAATGGGGCATATCTTTAGATGTCACTCGGAAGATAACCGCGAGTTTCCCCAAGCGCTCGCAATATTTACTTTTGGGACAAAAAACTCTTGCCCGTGTAACTAGAATTGTTCTTGATGCCACAAAATGGTTACTCTTTTAAATGAATATGCAGCTGCCAGATACTCCATTCATTTTTGTTACTTTGACTCGGTGAGAAGCATTTGCCAAAGCCTAAGAAGCCACTTTAAGAAAGATTAACACGAGTATTCCTTAGTAATACTGGGAAACGCCAAATCAGAAGGAGGGCATTTGTACCCTGTATGATTTCTGAAGTCGCCGTAGTCGGGTAGGTAGTGTCTTGGCTTATTGGACGTGAGGCCACAGTTCAAACCCCAGGTCTAGCAAAAACTCGGAGAGTAAATAAAAATTGCCATAGAAACTATCAGAAGACCGGTAGTTCGGAATTAACTTTAAACTGTAGATTCCATACACAACGTAAGTGGTGTGAGAAGCTAAGGCGTAATCCTGACCGAAGGGTTGTAATGACCAATTATGTATGTCTGTATGTATGATTTCGAGAGTTATCTGACCCGAATATAATATCAGGCGCTTATAGAGTTCAAAACTGACTTATTATATTAGCGTTCTGTGTGGTTGCCGAAACGTTTTATTTTCACGAAAGGGTGTGATATCCTTTTTTTTCGTAATAAATAATGGGTCTATGGAAGCGAGACATTGTTAAGGTGGTATCTGAAATTTCTGCATGAGATGTGAGTGCCCGCTCTGAACGGAAACCACAGACTATATTCGCATATTCATTTTAAAAAGGGATCAATTGGATCCAGAGGAAATCCGATCTGTTTATATCGGGCATTAACACGACTTTAAGTAAGTTCGACTTCAAGAGAACTGATCTGTTTATATCGGGCATTAACACGACTTTAAGTAACTTCGACTTCAAGAGAACCGAATTTATTATTTGATCATGACTGCAGGCCGACATCTTTCTATTTGAGTGGAAACTTAACGACGGACAATTTTCATTATCTTTTAATTCAAAGTCTCTGCCGTTAGTCTAGCTAGCTTCCCTAAATTTAGGTGCCGTTAAACAATTTCTATGTGCTATAGCTTAATATAATTAAATAGTGCTGCGTCTTTAGCTTTTTTCCTCTCTATTTTGTTATATTTTCTTCTTCATTCGAGGCTCATTTATTCACTGTTAGTCCAACGAATGCATTTATTTCAGATGTGTGATCATAAATTGTTGTCAGATTGTCTTCTTTTTTGCGCGAATTTTTTTACGTTTCTTTTTTGTTTTTATTTTTGTTTTGTGGATTTGTGTAATTTATTTCATTTTCTTATTTTTTCGGTTTTTGTCTACAGTTCTCTGTGCAATTTATGGCTGCTCATCTCAACGTATGTATTGTGTATGAGAGAGGAGAGCAAATATTTGTTTTCGAAAAATTTTTTTGAGCTGCTTATCATTACCGCACCCTAATCACTGAATTATATTGAAAAAATTTAATTTAACTGACAGCAACACTTAAATGCATTTAAAATGTTTGTTTTCAATGCAGAAAAAAATCAGAATTTATTAGAAATACGAACATAAACTTAAATACACCCTACAAGGTACAATAATGGCTTACTGCAGATGCTTGTTGAGCTTGTAATCAAGAGTTTAACACTCACCATCAACTACATAGATCGATCAAGAGATCGTGTGCCATTTTCAACTTAAAGTGCAGCATAACACCAGCTATGTTGGCGCCAACAGTGGTTATAACATTTGTTTCGAGATCAGTTTGCATGTCCGCCCGTTCCCTCGTTTTCTCCCATCCATGGCATCTACGCCATCGTCCTTAATGCCTTACATGGGCTTTTCCAATTGCAAAACCTGTGCAATTAACACATTTGCTACAATTTCTTATGGTTACCACTTTATCGTAGTTGGGTTCAAAATATTTCGTTCTGGAACCAAAGTCTAAAGCTCATGTCCCCAGACGTGTTCCTGTCCCTCTTTTAAAAGAGTATGATTGGTCCGTTCACTTTTATTCACAGTAAATTTGTTGGTGACTTGCATGTCCTACAGTAAATTTGTCGATGACTTGTATATTTTACAGTAAATTTGCCGATGACTTACGTATTTTAAAGTAAATATATCGATGACTTGCATTTTCTACAATAAATTTGTCGATGACTTGTATTTTGCAGAGGTCAGTGATCATGCGGCCAAGACCAGTACGTCTCGCATTTGTGCACAGAATGTAACGTCCAGTAACGCCTCTTACAACTGCGCTAAGTGTGCACCTTTGGAGTTTGGCCAGAATTACCGTCCGTCATATTTTAAATCGCCCACACTGCAGTAACAGTAATTTCAATTCTAATCTTTGAATTTCTCAATGGGGTTTTCAATTTAGAGAAGATTGCCAAAACTTCGATGTCTGTACCTTATCTGGTCAATTCTTTATCAACCACACCACTAATGCTCCGGTACTTATGTGTTGTGAAAATTGTACCCCTCTGCCATTGGTTGGGGGCCGTGCAGCAGCCGTAGGCTATCAAAGTTTCCATTCTCCTTATGGACGTTGACTAGTATGAGCTGCCGAACCTTTACAGTATAGAACCATTTTAGTCTACCACTTGTGCCAAGCAAGTATGCAACCTGTGTCTTGTTTTCCTTAGGCTAGATGCTTGAAATTTTTTACTTGCAATATGTCCTGGAGGCTTAACTCCAACCTAAAGGGTTTTAAGTAAGTGAACGGTATTATCACAGTCACATCAGTTTATGCAGTTAAAGCTTATTCAATACTGCCTGCTTCGGCCCACACAGCTCCTACACAATACAGTAGGACGAGTAAGATGATAGATTTGTAAATGCCAAGGTGTTATTCTCTGCTGACATAACTGTTGTTGTAAACTGTGGTCCTAAAGTGCAATATTGCTAGCTTATGGGCAATCTTAAATCTTAATCTAAAATAGAGAATGTCATGTCCCTTTCGGCAATACTATCTTTCAGCCCTGCTACCATACGAGCATTCCTCGCTTATGAAGTCAATAGCATGGTAGTCGTTGGGGAAGCTGACGGGGAGTTAGACTTACACTCTGCTAGATTCCACGTCAATTGAACATTCTTGGCAATAAGTAAGTAGATTAGCTTGCGTCAGAAACTAAGGCCAGAAACTTTCCTTGGAATGGAGAGAGATATTTAGCAAGGTATTTAGGGAAGATTCCTGAAATCTAGGCATAGAGACCTATTGATGTGTGGCATATAACATCGTTAAAATGTCCGCCCAAATTTCTTTGGGTAAAGCTCATATGAAATATTCAGTTTTGCACGACTGTGATACATAAATCTGGCTGAATTTGACTGATAGCATAGGTTATCTGGACTTTGAAAACATCTTGTGGTTTGTGGTTTATTTGCATACACCTGCGACTTAAGAAAACCCCACAATAAAATGTCAAACGTGGTCAAATCTCGGTGGGTAGTTTACATCACCTCCTCGTGGGATGACCATAAGCAGTGTGGTTTGTAATTTATTCTCATAAACTTTCGACTTCAGAAAACCTCACAATAAAAACTCTGCAGGGATCAGATCGTATGATCTTGGTGACCGGTTTACATCACTTCCATAAGCAATGCGGCACATAGCTGCTTTTTTTTGAAACCACATGTCGTTGGTGTCTAGATAATTCAATTCAGGTTAAAAGAAGTTGTTAATCATTGACCCATAGTACTCGCACTGAACAATAATGGCCTGGTCAATGTCGTTCTCAAAGAAATTCGGGCTATTGAGGGCTGCAGCACAAAATCCACACTAAACAGTGAATTTTTTGAAATGTATTGGCTGCTTTTGGATTTCATATGAGTTGGTGTTGGTCCTAAATTCAGCAAATTTGTTTGCTCATGTATTCATATTTGTTTGCTCATGTATCCATATCGACTTCATCGCTGAAGATAATTTTTGAATGAAAATTATTGTCAGTTGCCAACTGCCCCTCAGCCGATTCAGCGAACACACGTCGTTGTCTGTTGTTGTTCATGGTGTTGTGACAAAACAGAGAATAAATCGCAGATAATTTCAAGATGGCATCATAACAAGATGCCCTTTTTAAATTGACAAAGTTCGGAATACCCAGTTGGCAGACTCAATATAAGTTAGTCGAGACGTTATGATATTTTAGCACTCGCAGTGATATAATACGTCTTACATACATGCATACATAATTTGTCATTATAACCCTTCAGTCAGGATTACGACCTAGCTTCCTACACCACATATGTTGTGTTTTATAAATGAGTGGGGGGACCTCCAGTTTAAAGTCGACTCGGAGTCATTTACATATGCATTGCAGAAGTCCTATATCAAACATTGCCCTTTTTGAAATCTCTTTCAGTATTAAAGGACTTGGAAAGGTTTGTCTTTATGTCGATGGCACTTTTGCTCAACTAATCGTTATTAGTTGAGTTATTTTCGAAATTCATTCAAAAAAACGTACACAAAAGAACTGCTAGAGTATTACTAAAAAGTAAAGTAAAAACTTGAGAACCGTAAAAAATTTATTGTTGTTTTCTGTATGTTTATAAGTTTATAAATAGCGTAGCAAACTGAATAATTCTATTAAAAAATTTATTTTAATTTATAATTTATGAACTTCATTCGAAAATTATTAACAAATGTCAACGTACAAGTACAAAAGACGAGGGTCAAAACAAATCGCTGCTCTACACATGCGCATTGCATAAAGCGAAAATTCAACAACAAACGCGTTATAAATTCTTAATTTAAAGCTTTTTTAAACTTTTTTAGTTTTTGTTTCTGTTTTGTTTTTAATTTATTAGTTATTATTTGTAGGCTATTGTCGTATATTGTTAGTGTCATTAACTTATTTCAATCAATAGAATTGTTTTAAACAAAACAATTCGTACAATAAAGTTTACGGTACTTTTGGGAATTTTAAAAATCTTTTATTTTCAATCAAAAATTTATTTGAAATTTGAAAAATGTAAATAAAACAACTATTGTCTCGTGTTGATGAAGATCTTTAGATGGAACATTTTATTCGATTGATTTTGGTTCGCTCTAATCAGCTCTCTATAGTTGAATCCATTCCGTATCTAATTTATTTATTTGTTTCCTTTTTTTTTGTATTTGTTGGCCAAGTATAGACATCTGGTGTTAAGATAACAGAGAGGGAGAGAAAGAAACGAATAAATTTTCAAATAAATGGCACAATGTTGATTTAGAGTGTGTGCCCATAATTCAAGATTTATTTATCAGCAAAGAAAAAGTAAATGTCTTAAGTCTTTCATTTCTATAAAAACGTTTTGTTTTTAATTTCATTTAATTTCACTCTTTACGTTCTTCATATTCTGATGTTTGCTACATCAGAAAATCTATTAATAAATTAAATGATCTCTAAAGTGAGTCTCAGTAAGAGTGGAGTTTTAAAATTTTGTATCATTGTTTTGACAAGTGGCAACTCTTTAATATGCCGGCTGCCATATAAATATGTTTATTAAAATTGCAGCCCTTTATGAGAGAAATATGCATCATAATTGGGTAAACTTTTTACAAAAATTTCTAATGTTATGCTCAGACCGCTCGTAAACTTCGCAAAATTTTCAGTCTAGAAAGTGAACCTCATGTGTAAACCATTCGAACAATAGACAGAAAATTTGAAAAGTATTGTGTCCGTTATAGATACTGTTGTAAACATAGCTGTTGTAAACTTTAGTGCCGCAAAAAACCCCAAAAAAAAAGTAAATTCGGCCTCGTCCTAAACAACTTTAAATTTAAAGAAGTTCTACGTAGCGGGGTTTGACAAAAGATCTTCTTGCGCACAAAATTCGTCTTACTTCAGAACTCTAATTAGTGACCCATGCAAAGCATCGCGAATTAGTTAAACAGGTAATGAAATAAAATGAATACGATATCAAAAGTCATCTCTTCCAACGAAGTACACTTATATCTGAAGGGCTTAAGGAATACACAAAATTGTCGAATGTGAATGTGGGCTTAGAAAATTCCCAGGCAAGCCATGAGAAAAAAACAACCACAACGACCAAGTATCTGTTGCGAATAGAGGTCAGGCGGTTTGATTTGATTTTATTTTTTTAAGATGAGACCGAATTGCAGTGACTGCGAGCGGTATTTGTTACTGGAACATAATAATGGATTTTTAAGAGCCTCAACAGGCAGGTATGTGACTGGACAACTTTCCATTTCAGCAAGACGGCGCCAACTGACACACCAAGCGTGTAATTACCGCTTTAGTGCAGCAACGATTTCACGATTATGCGATTTAATGCCGTGAGACTCTTTTCTTTGGTGTTTTGTGAAATCACTGGTTGATGTGAATAAATCTGAAACAATTTCACGTATACATACATACATCAATAGTGATTACACTCCTTCAGTCAGGATTACGACCTAGATTTTCACACCACTTATGTTGTGCGTGAGTGGCGGGACCTAAAGCTTAAAGTCGACTCCGAACGAGAATCTTTTCATGGCAATTTTAATAATTCTCTGAGTTTTTTTCAGAAACCTGGTGAGAGGAAGTCGTCGAAGAAATATTTTTTTATATTTTGTTTTGTTAAAGATGTCAGAAACAAGTCCTGAACTCAAATCCAATTTCCAATGTTTCATCGATGGGACAGAGCCACATCTCAGTGAAAAAGTCTTGGAAAATTGAATAAGATGAGTAATGGAGTGTCGTCAGAGTCGTGATAGCTATTTAAAAAATATGTTCATTTTTTTCCAAGTCAGAAATATAGTTGTTGTGTATCTGATTAGAAGATGTAGAAGTCGCCGTAGTCTAGTAGGTAGTGTGTTGGCTTATTAGACTGAAGGCCCGATTTCGAATCCTAGGTCCGACATCAAAACGAAAATATGAAAATATTTCTTCGACGACTTCCTCTCAGCAGATTTCTGGCAAAAACTCTGAGAGTAAATAAAATTGCCATGAAAAGCTTCTCAAAAAACTGTCGTTCGGAGTCGACTTTAAACTGTAGGTCCCGCCACTTATGTATAAAATTAACGCACACAACATAAGTGGTGTGAGAAGCTAGGTCGTAATCCTGACTGAAGGGTTGTAATGACCAATTATGTAATGTATCTGATTAATGCCGGAATTACTCTGCAGAGTTCTTTAACACTGTAATAACAGATAATGCTGCTGGCATGTAAACCGCAACAAACAGTCATTGTCACTGGATGTAATGGTAATTTATTAACGCCTTTAGAATTGTCTTCGCTCTTTTTGTCTTCGCAATTTTGCTTATTGACAATGCCGTTTAACCAGAAGTGTTCTTCCTTGCTAAACACAATACTTGGATAGAAATACATATTATGGGACTGTTGCAAAGAAGTCCCATTACAGCATCAGTATTTTCTCATTTATTTATTTTGTTGATAGTCTCGAATCGATAAGAGTGAAATTAGTGAGCAAACTATCAATAATTACACGATTTGCTTGCTTACTATGCCCTTTTATGTTCACCATCCTTATTGAATTTATTTATTTTCTTCTCAGTAATTTTAAAGCATTGTGCTGACGTTAAACCACTGACGAGTTTTGTCGAACCTTACTAAACCACGTCACAGCATCATAGTTATCGATATAGCATGCATCTTAAGAGACACCCAATAAAATCTGATAGAAAAATCTGCATTTTGATGGTTTATAAGTGTCTTAAATTGGTCATTGCAACCTCAGTCGTTAAAAGGATGCCGCTAAGCAACTCAAGTCCAAGGTTGTCCATTTCATTATCATAGATTTAAAAAAATATATATTTTTTTTTTTCATTGTTCGCACTTGACGTAGTCTATTAGTGTGTTGTCTTATTAGAGGTGAGACCACGGTTCAAACTCCAAGTTAAATATCTCCAACAAAACGAAATATAAAGCAATATTTCTTCGGCGACTTTCTCTCAGCAGATTTCTGGAAAAAAATCAACGTTAATAAAATTGCCATGAAAAGTTCGTCAAAAATCTGTCGTTCGGTTACGACTTTTTAAATTGTAGGTTTCGCCACTCATGTATAACACACACAACATTAAGTGGTGTGAGAAGCTAGGTCGTAAACCTCACTGGTGGGTTGTAATTGAATGTATGAATGAATTGTATGTTCATAATACTCGTATTATTATGTTTTGCCACTAATTTTTGGGGAAATTTTACGATAGTTTTGTCAGCTTGCATATCAGTCTTCATACGCTCTTTTGTCAGTCCAGCTTTCTTCAAGTCATTAATAATTATTTGCTGATAAATACCTGACTGCCTAGCAACGTACACGCTACTCAATTCTTCCCATAATATCACTGACTTTTTTTTTAGATACGTCTTCATCAATATAACTTTCAGATCGATAACGAGCAAAACAATTTTTTTACACCCAAGGTCGTAGTCTAATGTTTATCACCACATTTTTTTTAGAAACAAAAGATAAATAAAAATTAAATTTATTGGCTCTTAAATAAATATTCAATTAAAAATAAAAATAAAAGACTTTTCTACCACAAGCAATTCTTTACAATTTTATGTGAATATGAAACAAGGCCTAAGCGTTAATAAGGTGATGTTTTTTTTTTTTTGTTTTTTCTTTCTAATTGAATAACAAAATTAAAAACGTTTTCTATTGTAGACAAAAAATAACTGCACATTTCTATTTTTCTTTGTTAAAATCTCTTTATAGATTGTAGTGGTATTAACTAAATTGGTTTCTTTTAATTTCAGAGTTATTGGTTTTTTAATTGTTTGAGTTTCGAAATTTAAAACAAAACAAATTAAAAAACTTTTCAAATATTGAAGTTTGACTTGAGATGACAAATTTGTTTTCTAATGAACGATTGTTATACGCAAGAGAGTTGACATAATTTTAAACATTTTAACTTTTTTAGCCGTTTATTTCTAGAGCTTTATAATCTTTAGAACTATAGACAATGAGTGTTTATGTTTGTTTAATATCAGGTGTTCCAACAGGGATTTTCGAATTTTGACAGTTGGAAATGGTCATCTTTTTGAAGCTACATCTGACAAATTTGTTGTCATTTACTCAGTCTGTTTTGCCATATAACTATGGACGAAGAGTGTTTTCTGAAGGAGCTCTAAAGTAGTTAACAACTGGCCTTAATTTTCATCGAAATATCATCATCGGCAGAATACCTCTTGCACGGTAGATGACTTGGAGAAACTCTGTACCATAGAAGCAGTCAATTTGGACACTATTTTCAGGCTTCTCTATCACTTATAATTGCTTAATAATGAGAGTATGTCGTGCATTTGAGATTCAATATTTTGCCTGTACCACAATTAAATATATGTATATGTTCCAGTAAAAAACACATCCGTGTGTGATAGATTGGACCATGGATAGTACAGAGAATTACAGAGAAATTTTGTTACTTAGTTGCAATATTCGTATACAACTATATACTATATCTGCAGATCTAGAATGTTCATACAAATAATTCCAGCTTTTTCCACAACCCATTTCTATAACAATGCGGTGCATTAAAAGTAACCTGGTTTTGTACCTTAAGCTCTATACACTAGGTCTAACATTTCGGCAAATTTTCCATAACTTGAAAAAACAAAAAAGAAGGATTTGTCGAGATCACTAAAACAGATCTGTTCAAAGATGGGTTGAAGCACTCAAATCTCTGCCCAACAAACCATTTAATTAGGTTTGGAAACCAAAAGTAGTCAGTGAAATAAAGCAGAAGAGAGAACAATTCGTAGTCTAATTCAATTATTTTTTTCATGAATCCTGCCTATTTGTGCACCCATACATTGTCCTGAATCATAAAAAGCTCCTTTCCTGTCCAAATACGGTACGTTTATGTCCAAATGTCCTTATACTTTGAAGGCAATCAATGTAAATTTAAATCTTTTTTGGCTGACTTGCTTACCTGTTTCTTCTTTGACTCCTTCTGACTCGTCCAGAGAAATTTAATGTTTTTTTATTTGCTCTTTGGCGGGTGCGAATCTAAGGTTATAAAACTTGTCAATTGCGTTTGTGGTCGATTGCCACCCGCCATGGTCATCATCTTGCGTAATGCTTTTTCATATCCAACTTATCATTCCAAATAAAAACAACAGATTCATATGAGACCTATAGTCTCCTACGCTTTAATTTTCTACCTGTCAACATCAAATGAGGAATTTTTTCTATTGTGTTGCGACCTCAACTAAACATACCGAAGATATGGTAACAACGCATTCAACTTTTTATTCTATTTATCAAACTGAGCCTTGGTTGACATCTTTAATGATAGTATTTTACTCGAAAAATTATGTTTATTGAGCACTTTTCCTTATACCCCCCTAAGGTGTGCTCAGAATAGCTGTTAAACGCAAATTAATTGAGGAAAGTTGGTCAAAATTTACAAGAGACCAACTGATAGATGCCTGTTACTAGGATAATAAGAATGAGCATCCTAACATAACATTCTGCCTTTCATGTACATCTTAGCCCCATAGACGAGGTAGATAATAATGAATGTAAAGCAGGAGGAGAGTACGACTGAAACGAAACACTTTTTCTGTCAGTCAGTCAGTCTTTGTAAACTATAGATCATTGATGCCCATTTCATAATGCTTTTGCGCAAACTAAAAACACACATATTCTTATTCTCTTTGGTTAGTCGTCAGTCAGACAGCGACGAATGCACATGCGTAGCGGGTATACGATTTTTTTGTAATAATTTTTGCTAAAAGCACTGAAAAAATTTACTATGACTTACGAAACATATTTTATGATAAAAAATGCGTTTGGTGATGCTCAGTGCATTTTATGTTATAAAATATTGAAGGAATGTAGAGAATATGCTTTTAGAAGGCACTATTGTTCTTATCATAGTGAAATGGATGATTTTAATGATGGGGAAAAAATAGATTTATTTTGTAAAAGTAAAAAAATTTATTTGGAAAAATTGAAAGAGTGGTTACTTGAAGAAGAAAACAATATAAAACCTCAGAAAATAAAATGTTAAAAATAGAGTTATCAAGCTTAATAAGCTTGGATATTGTTAGGCATGGTAGATGTGAGTTCATTAAAAAATTTTAAATAAATGTTTTCAAAAACTTAATTTTAAGCTTATCGAAAATCTTCCATTGTAACGCAGTAGTGTTATTCGGCGCAATGATCAATTGGGGGCACCTTTAGAAGCCGCCATTGTAGAAAAATTAAAAAACTGTTTTTTTTTTCTGTTTGTTTTGATGAAAATACAGATATTAACGATCTTTGTCAACTCGTTATTTGTATAAGATGCGTAGACAAGAATAACAAAGTTTTTGAAACAATGTTTTCCCTTGAAACTTTTTCCGTACATTTTATTTCAGTTTGCACAACTTTTCTTTCAGTGCAGTTCTCTCTCGCTCACCAATACTACTACAGTTTTAGCTTTGGGCATCCCTGCTCTAGATCGTAATATTTTAGATAGGATACTATACAAGTCAAGATACCTACAAAAAGTCAAAGTCAAAAATACTTATTGACACGCCCCGATATTAAATGTGTCTTCAAATGTGTATATGCACAATATTATTGTATTGGTAGCATACTAAGTTTCATTCGATCGAAAATTGAGATCAAACTGTTGCCAACCAAATAGGCAACTAAATACCCTTGCTTACACGTTGTAGGGGATCATAAAAACTTAACAGTATTTCTAGTATTAACTGACAGAGTGACCGGCTGATAGTCTACAAATAAAACAGTAACTTAACTGTACAATGAGTAAGAAAAAGAAGAAGAAAAACTCTGTATTTAATTAACAACTGCTGCTGCTAGAAAATCATCTTCACAAGTTCGTTCGCCATATTGTTTACGCAATAATTTGAATCGATCGAATGGCAATGTGTGAAGTCACTATCTAAAGATGGGCAAACCAAAATAAACAAAATAAATAAATACATGCTTATGTACAGAAATAAATACAAATTTAATAGAAAAATAATTTGCAAGTCTTCTACAATACCTATAAAAAACGTACTCCGAACCTAGAAATTTCGGTTCTTTTTGAATATCTTCCTGGAAACACGGTGTTCAGTGTAATAAGGGAGGCGTCAAGAGAACAAAGTCTAAATAAAAATTGTTCAACGTTTGAAATTCTGACCATAACCAGTCACAAGTTGTTTAAAGTTGTCACTGTCGGTATTGGATTGATTTTATTCAGTATTGTTGTTAGAACAAAAACAAAACTTAGCTAAATTATTTAGAATTCATTGACACATTCACACAAAAGTCAAAAAATTCAAAAGTTCTTTCAATTTCTTGGTAAATGAATTGTAAACGTGATATTGTTACATACACAGAACGTCTTGACGTCTTAACGTCATTGTAGTGTTAATTATACTATCATTATTATTAATTTTGTTATTGTTAATGATTATTTGATTGTGTTTTTGTTGTTATTTTTCGTAAATTTAATTTAACTGTCAATCACTACAGAGTTACACTTCTGAATTTCAATGTGTCAATGTGCTGACACTCAGTGGAGACGTGACATATGTTGTGTGCTACAGTGTATGGAATTCATGTATTGCAGGTACAGACTTAAACAGTTGATACTTTAGAAAACGCAAAAGTACTCTTTTTCATTCAACAGTATCCCAGAGATCCAATACAGGGTATTAATAAAAGTATTTAAATTATTGAAGTTAATCATAGACTTGGTTAGAATCCAATTGAAACTCAAAAAGAATTACTGAATTGCTTCGATGTTCAGCTGTTTAGTTCAGAAACTGAATTAATATTCACAGATAACCAAATGAATGATATTTGACTTATCCAGCAGTGATGTTATAAACTTTGTTGCATAATATCTTGCAATTAATTTAAATTAAATGCATCCACTTATCCTTCACCTGTGATTACTGTTATAAAACACAAAAACCTTGAATTGACTCTCAATTGGTTTGCAATGCACATATTGAATCCAACATTTGCCTCTCGATTTTCAACAAGTTCGTCAAATTAAAAACTTCACCTCCAAAGACAATGTAAATTTCATGTGTATTACACAACAATCAACCTCAATTCATAGAGAATTTCGTAGTTTTGCTTTCGCAGCGGATATCAAATTCATGTAATTTCCGTTTTAGAAATAAAATTTCTAATTCTGCACTCAATGGCACAATTGTTACAGTGCATGAAGTTCTGGCGAGAGTTTAGGGTGCACAGATAAATGAGAATGAAAATGAGAAATAATGACGCGGTGATCAGACTTCTAGATTGCAAACTACTTTACTTAACTTACTTAATAGGCCATAGGCTACAACCGTTTAGTCATATAAACATTAAAGAAAACAATACTGTCAGATAACTTCAAGTATACATAAGGCTAGGCTAGGAAAGTTAAGGACTTGGTTACTTATGCGAGTAAATTTGTCCTTTAATAAAGGAAGTTAGTAAAAATTGAAGTCGCCATGGTCTAGTAGATAGTGTGTTGGCTTATTAGACGTGAGGCCTCGGTACAAAACCTAGGTCAGACATCAAAACAAAACGAAATATGAAAAAATATTTCTTCGGCGACTTCCTCTCAGCAGATTTCTGACAAAAACTCTGAGAGTAAATAAAAATGACCAAGAACAGTTTCTCAAAAATCTGTCGTTCGGAATCTACTTTAAACTGTAGGTCCCGCCACACATACATATAAAATTAACACACAGGACATCAGTGGTGTGAGAAGCTAGATCGTAATCCTGACTAAAGGGTTATAATAATCAATTATGTATGTATGTATTAAAAATCCGATATAATTCCAATTGTATGCAAAACAAAAAGAACAGACGTATTTTGAAATTTTTTTTATTCATTTTACGAACAAAAAATGTTAGGTTAGGTTAAGTTAGTGGGTAACTTGCCGTTCACAGGCAAGTTTACTTGGTGGGCCATATAGTCCATTGTGTTATTCAGTGTGAGGTAAGCTCCCTTCTCATGATTCGCTAGTAGTGCGTTTGAACAACCACGGAACCGTATGGAAGCGCCAGTTTCTTCTACTGGCATGTTCGCCACCATGCCCAGATCATCAAACTTTCTGGCCTATATTGCTCAATGTGTTACCCAGTGTGAGGTAAGCTCACTTGTCATGGCCCGTTCGTGGTGGATTTGAACCATAGCGATATCTGGATGGCACGTTCGCCACCACCATACTTAGATCTTCAAATGTTCTGTCACCCAAAAACCCATGACGTTTGGTTTCAAGTTTAGAGCACTCGCATAAAAGTTCTTTTACAGATTCAGTTCCCTCCACATTATGGTAGCTTTTGCAGTAATCACCGCGAAACCGGCAATAGCGCAGTGTCTCTTTAGAATTCGTGTTAGAATACAAGCTGTTCTCTTGTCAAACTCAAGTAGTATTCTAGTTTTCCCGCTGTCCACTGCTGGACAGTAAAAGTATTTCAGTAGAGGCGAATATATCCCCTCTATCGTCTACTTCTCAGACATCTCCATTTCCTTCCGTGCCAGTACGCGCGCCTTTTCATTTCCCTCTATGACACAGTGACGCGGAACCCAATAAAGTATGAAATGTTAATTTAGGATAAAGGTTACAATCAATCAAGACTCTAAACTCCAATTATATTTGAAAAATGTTTCTTGTTTTCCCATAAACTTACCACAATATTTAGGCATTTTTTAACTTACTTTTCACCCCTGAGATGTTTTTCATTACAACACTCTAGTCAGGACTACGAACTAGCTCCTCTCACCACCTATGTTGTGTGTGTTAGTTTTATCCATGAATAGTGGGACATACAGTTTAAAGTCGACTTCGAAGGACAAATTTTTGAATGCAATTTTATTTACTCCCATGGTTTCTGCCAGAGGACTGCTGAGTGGAAATAGTCGATAGAAATATTTTTGAATGTTTCGCTCTTCAGAGCGATACTGAGGGCTTAGAAGCTTCTAAATTTTATTTTCCTTAAATTCCCATATGGACTTTGATTTTTAAATCTGGCATATTTACCACACAAAATATTCAATGAATGCACTTTAATGCGTAAACTCTTTAGAAGTTACACGTGAAATTTGACAGCGACACCTTTTTGTTCTTCATCCAACTTTCATAAAAACAAGAATACATTGCAAATGAAAAATTTTAAAATCTTAAAATTATTGCTCAGATGGCCATTATTTATGTAAATAATTTATCGAATGAAATGAAAACATGACAGTGGAAGAAGAAGAAAACCATAACCATTTATAACTGAGTATCAATAATACCAACCCGTAGGTGTGATAAAAAGCACTGACAAAACTGCAATAAAATTTTGAAATACAAAGTAAAACCTCTGATAATATATGATGAATTCTGTGTGCTGCATAATGAATTCAATTATTTTATCTGTTCGTACGTAAATAGTTTGACACATTGCGTGCTATTTGCATTTGTAAGCTGCTAATAACCTATTGAAGGCTTTTCTTTGTTTATCATCTAATTTTGTAGCTTAACTGCCAACTGCACAGAGAGAAACAATCACTGAGAGATATGTACATTCACAGAGGAGTAAAGTGTAGCAGCAAAAGGGAATTCAAAAATCAGTTAATTTTACTTCACTACTGAGGCCTATAGCAACGAGGTACACTATTCTAAACTACACTGATACCTTAGGGCTTCAGGATATATCGAGCAGCAAGAAAAGGCAGTGAGATGTGCGAAAAATATGTTGGCTTCATAGCATGACTTATGGAAAGAATTTTAAAAAGATTGCTTTGGTTAAAAAGTAGCGCCTCGCGTTTCAAGTTCCCAAATGGTTAATATAGGTCGAAGTGTATAAAAAAAATTTAAATTTTTTGTACGTATGCACGCCTCAAACGAACATTCTTTTGCAATGTGATTGGCTTTTCTTTTTTTTTGCAGTTTCAATTCAATTGAGAAATTTATTTCATTCGTATACCATCTATTGAATTTCAAATGATGTGGCCTCAGTCACTCTATAGACTTTTTGGAAAACCTATCTGCCTTCACCTCAACGTTCTTTTTTTATTGTATTTGCGTACTTTAGCAACGTGAATGTAGATATTCAGTTTTTGTTTTTGTTGTTTCTGAAATATTTCGTATTTAAATTTCACAAACAAAATTACCATAGGATTCTATTGTAAGTCGTAGTATTAAAAATGAAGTTAAGTGGTCCTACTAGTGCTAGTGGGTAATAAGATGGTATTTAGCTTGGGAAGCTTAATAACTTAATTATTCTAAATAAATTTAAGTTGAATAGATTAAAGAAATTAAAGAAAAGTAGAACAGAGTAGGTATTTTCCCCACATCATCTTAATTGACGTGGACGTCTTTCTGAAAAGATAGCGTATAAATAAACTTTTTCTTATTTTAGTCTGTCATCTCATTTACTTCAGATTTGTAGTTTGCTAGAGTTCATCGTTGCTGGTGTATCTCGACTTACAACTGCAGTCCTAAGGTTGCCATTTCAGGGCGGTTCTATTAACTGAAACAGAATTCCTTCTTAAAGTCGTCGGAATCTAGTAGGTAGAGTGTTGGCTTATTAGACGTGAAGACATGGTTCAAACCCCAGGGCAGACATCTCCAATAAAATAGAAAAAGAAAATTTCCGGCAAAAACTCTGAGAGTAAATAAAATTGTAATGAAAACGTTTCTCAAAAATCTGTCGTTTGGAGTCGACTTTATTCTGTAGGTCCCGCCACTCATGTATAAAATTAACACACACAACATACATAAGTGATGCGAGAAGCTAGGTTGTAATCCTGACTTAAGGGTTGTAATAACCAATGACGTATGTACTATGTATCTAGCATATCCGAAAGCCTTGAGGAGAGGAGAATTAAAATTCTTGTGGAATTTTGTAAAATTCTCCTATGTAAACTCGCATTATCTTGTCCAAAACCTATGCAAAAAGACTTGTCGCTTATCTTTATTTAACTGCAACGTTTTGTGGTGAATAAAGTCCTCTTACGGCTTTTGAGGAGAATTTATAGTTCGGCTTTATCGTACGTAGGATTATAATGGGAATAATCTCTTGAGGTATGCCATAGCTCCTTAGCGCCACCCCTAATGGGCTGTTGACGGATAGCATCCAATGCTAAAGTTCGATGTCTTTTTGCAGTTGTAGTTCTTAATCAGTTGTTTGTTTATGTTGATACCCCAAAGAGTAGGGTCTCATGAGCTCATATCTCGTGGTCTTACCGTCCGTAAATACCATTAACGAAAAGAAAAATTACAAATTTCATGTACTATAGCAAAATTTTGGTGAAGTTCTAGGATTCCAATAACTTTGTTTTTGACAAAGGAGGTGAAGAGTTGAGTTTAAATTTAATTTGGAAACACCACAATAGTTCAATAGCCGTCGCAGTCTAGTAGGTAGGGCAAAACCAAAGTCAGACATCTCCTACAAAACGGAATATGAAGAAAATATTTCTTTGGTGACTTCTCCTCAGCAAATTTCTTAGAAAACTTGAACTTGAACTTAGATGAAGCAATCCCCAAAGAGGCTAATGTGAAGGGAACACACGAAATTCAATTTTATTTGTTGTCACAGAAGCTTGGCATTAATGGTGCTTTGCCTATAGCTATGGCTAGTCTAAATACTAAAGCGTAACAAGCTATACCTTTTACTCTTGTCTGTAACTAAGACATTTTGTTGGTGAATTGTACCAACAAACCGGAACAGTTTATATGGCTACAGCAATTCTAATTTATCATTTTAAATTAGCATACGAGCACATTTTTTTTTTTTAATTTTATTTTTTGCTTTGAATTTTATTTCAATTATTCTGCTGCCACTTTAGTCTGTCTGAGCTTATCGCAAAAAAAGAAATGTTTTCAATCGATAATAAAATATGTAAGCGCTGGAGTGAGATGTCTTTCGTGTTTCATGACACATTTGCCGTTTTATATGTTTCTGCAGCAAACAAATGTTTAATCTCTGATGCCATAAATTATTGTTTTTTGTTTTTGACATTTTTCTTGTCGTTAGAATAATTAAATGTTTATTAGTCCCTTCTGTTCTGGTATTACAAATTTTGTTTTTTTGTTTTTTTTTTCTTTAAGAAAAGTGGTGTTTAATCCGCTATTGAATTTGTAATTAAAAAAAAACAACAAATAAAAACTGAGAAGGTTAAACAGTATTTGAATATTTATTGCTCGAAAACATGAGACATTCAAATTAAAAGGCTGGCAGCTGTTTTTGTAATTCATTGCCGTGCATTAAATCAAAAAACCCTATTTAAACTTGAAATTGACAGATGTAATCGATTAATCTTGAATTAAGTTTTGAAGTAATTACCATTCAAATAGAAATAGTTTCTAATGGACAATATACGTGTTAATAAGGTTAAGTTAGATTGTATGGTATACATAGCCTTTAAAAAGTTCCATTACAGAGTCTCAAAAAAAAATGTTCATAATTGAAGCTTCCGTGTTTGTTGGTAAATATGGAAATGTGTTTTACTTTACTTTACTTTACTTACACTATTGCTGTTAAATCCACATCCTGAAAGTGACAACTTACAGAGGATTTCGCTCAGGTGGACAGTCATTGAGAAGTTTTTACAGGCTCTAGCTCGTGCTTTATGACAACTACAAGACCCAGAATGTTGTTCTGACCTTTAACACGATAAAATAAAGACGTGCAGGACTGCTTGAAATAGAAAGTGTTATCAGATGCATTATATTATGCATTATATTATGCATTATATAAAAAGTTTCTCAAAAAAAAAAATCTGTCGTTCGGAGTCGACTTTAAACTGTAGGTCCCGCCACACACATAAAAAATTAACACACACAACATAAGTGCTGTAAGAAGCTAGGGTGTAATTTTAACTGGAGAGTTGTAATGACCTAGTTTTTGTGAGTCGAAGGACTACGAATAGAAATTAAATTTGTAATCCTAGATATCGTTCAGAATAGTTTTATTCGAGAAAGACTCAAAGATGGTTAACAAGTTCATTATATCGACAATTAAAACACTGCGAATAACAAATATAAGCGTCGTTGTTATTGGGATAATCTAGTCCAGAAAATAAGAGATGTATTGTGAAAAAGGTCACTCAAAGCTATCGTAGGCCTCATTGAGACCAATTTAGTTTATTGGTACCTCGGCTTATGTACATTGATATAATAGAGTCAAAAATTTAAGAATTTTTCGGAGTTCTGGTTAGCACCTGCGACCTTGGGCTCCTTTTCATAATAAATTTCTGATTTAACTTCCTTAAATCTCATTTCCGTTTTTCGTATTTTTTTTTAACTCCTATTAAAGCATTTTTCTCTATAACGTTGGAATGAAATCCCACACACAATCGTAAATAAATAAGGAAGCAAAAAAAAAACTACAATTGGAAACGTATACTATGCTCAGCCATCCTTCGGAAAAAATTTAATATCTCCTGTATTATAAAATTTTTCTTGCTGTAAAATATTTAAAATTTAAAAATATTTGACGACAATTAAACAAAATAAAATTTTTCAAACATTTGCATACCTTTCGCTATCAACTGAAATGACTTTGGCTGTGGAGATGTCAAATGTCTTAATTAATGATTCCGTATAAATTGAACGTGAATCTGATTTCAAATTAGTTTCGTTGCATTTTATGACCGTGTTTAATGTGTCTTTTTTTAAATTCTAAAAGGGCCAAAGAAAAACGCGAAGAGTTTAAAGTGCTTAATGTGAGATCATACAAGGTCAAATGATTTTAAAGTCCAACAAAAGTCTGGAAAATATTACTCGCGTTGTACAAAAAGAGGATTTGTGTATACCATGTTGTATTGGATGGAGCCTTTCCATAACTTTTTTATTCTTTTTTTTATGGTAAATAAAGGAAAGCAGGGTAGAAAATAACTTTCAGTTATTTTAAACCGATGGTTAGTTTTAAACTTGTTTTCAAATAACGAAAAAAAAAATGAAATAAAAAATTAAATAAAACCTGATATGGTGTTTGCTAAAAGGGCATATTTTATGGCCTACCCGGGGGAGCACAATATTGTGAACGCAGTTACTAAACAAGCATTGAAGGAATTATTGAAAATATTTATTTGTCGTGATGAGTTGCTTTAGCTCTATGACCATACAAACTATTGTGCTAAAATGCTTACAATTTTAGAGGTAATACAGTAGGCCTGGTAAATTGTAAAACTTTGAGTTATGAAACTGAAACATTTCAAGGAAATGCTAAGAAGATGGATTAAATGCTTAAAGATAGCGCTAAGCTCCTTAAAGCAATGAAAATTAATTTAAAAAAATAACCACCTTGGCCTTCCGGTAGTGATTCTTACCGGTCACTTACCGAAAGACTCGGCATTCCAACTAATGACTTGTGCAGGAAATGTGGGTCTCAGAATAAGAAAGACACTGTCTATCACCTCATTTGTTTTCTCCAAGGAATGGCAAAAAGCCTGAGAGTAAATAAAATTGCCATGAAAAAGTTCCTCAAGAATCTATATTACGAAGTCGACTTTAAACTATATACAATTATCACACACAACATAAGTGGTGTGAGAAGCTTGGTCGTAATCCTGACTGAAATACCAATTATGTGTGTATCACTGGCCTAAATGGAATCTCTATCTTCAAGGGGGTTCGCCATCTAACCTAACCTAACCTGGCCTGCTTTGGTACAGATACGCCTTACTAAACACATTATTTTGACTGATGCTTGGATTTCAGATCCACATTTCAATAACGGTAAGAAAACGGCAGAAAAACTCTCCCATACTGTAGTTGAATAACATGAAACTCTCCTGCCAAGTTATCAAAAGCTTGTGTTTGAACAACGTCAAACTCTCTTTAGAACGTCAAACTCTCCTGCCGAGTTATCAAACGTTTGAGTTTGAACAACGACAAAGTCTCCTGAAAAGTTATCAAACGTTTGCATTTGAACAACGTCAAATTCTGCTGCCGAGTTACCAAACGCTTGTGTTTGAACAGCGACAAAGTCTCCTGAAAAGTTATTAAACGCTTGTGAATGAACAACGTCAAACACTGCTGCCAAGTTAACACACGCTTGATTTTGTTTATCAATTGTAAACAAATGTTGCATTTGGGAAAATGTTCGCATAACCAAATGAACGTTAAACTGCCTTATGCTTCCACAATTTTTTTCCACTTTCAGTCTTCAATCTTCAACACAAAATCCTGAATTTTTCTATTTTGTTTAGAGTGTAAATACCTAATAAGGGGTGGTCGTGATTGGAATCTTGTAAAATAGTTTTTTGTCATTGAAATTAATAGTGCAGTGTTCTCAATGTAATCGTAAAGCCTAGCCTTGGTAGAAATAATGGTTTTATTCTGCTAAAAATAATGCTGCACGACAAGCTTAACATCTTTTTTTTCCAATTTTATGCTCAAATTACGTAATATTCGGCTAGCAATGGCTATCAGCTTGTTTAAATGTTTAAAGAAGTCAATTGACGGAGAGCATTGTTCTTCTCGTAATAACTTCTTTACCCTTAACTTGGTACTTGTGATTGCCCATCTCTGCTCAGCTAATAAATATTCCCTTCTAACTTACATTTTTATGTGTTGCTTTGGTTTTTTTTTTTTTTTTTCAATTTTTTCCTTTTCTGCGTTTTCTAAAATTAAATCTCAGTCTGTCGATAAACGTGTTGCTTGTTCTTGTTTTCCTTGTTGCTGCGCATCAAAATAAAGGCTCCTCTCCTGTTTAAGGCCAACTTAAAAGAGTGTGTGTTGTTTTGAAGTTTTTTTTATTTTTTTCTTACTTTGACTGTGGCATGTTGTTGGCATAGCTGATCTTAACTCTTTTATGTTACTTGACTCTCTTTAAGCAATTCCTGGAAATCAACTGTATTTGAAAAGGGAAAACCGGTCCACATACAAACGCTATTTGTAGCATTGCGCTCTGTTCTGTCTGCAACTGTTGACTTAATGACTTTTAGAACAATGTTTTCTGTTTTATATTCCACTTTTTTTTATTTGCTGTTGTTGTTGTTGTTTATATTTCAAATTCTTTGCCAAAGATATAAACGAAGATACCCAAAAAAAGAAAAGAAAAAATTGAAACAAAACTTTGCCACAGCAGTTATGCGGCTTGTTGTACTGCAGCAGTATGCAGCCGTATGTGATGCGTTGTTTGTTGCTACAGCAACACATGTGACTGTGATTTGATTTTGAAACTTTTATTGTCACTGGAAGTCATCCATCTAATTGAATGAATTGCATCATTGATTTTTAGTGGTTTTGTTGTTGCTATTGCTGCTGCTCTTGTTGTTTGATTTTAAAGCTGTTGATTGCAACGAAATAAATACGAAAAGAAAAGAAATCAAAATAACCAAGTACAAGTAAGCATATGATGTTGTTAGAAAAATTGCATCTGTCTTCGATTTTTTCTTTTCGCTTATTTTTTTTGCCATTGAATTCTAAGAAGATATTGTTTCTTTCAGCCTTTAATAAGATCGCAATTGTACCAGACCAGATGTTTGAAATAAAAAGCAAAATTTGTATTTTCCGGTCAAAACAAACTTAAAATGATGTTTGAAATGTACGAACATTTTTTGGTAAAAAATAATTGAAAACCTTTTAAATCACATCCTTAAGGGGTGTAGAAAATACAATATTCTGCCCCAAAATTTGTCAACTGTCAACAACGTGATAGTGGTGCCAATTGAATTTGACATTCTCTTCCTTTTGTTTGTGTCCTTAATTCCAGAGAACAGGTTGAGTTGAATTGAACTTTTTATCGATATGTGCAGCTACGGAGATGCTAACAACGTGTGGTACAGTACACAAATATTGTGTCATAGAAGTTTACTTAAACGTCTAATTAACGTGCTTAGGCTGCACTAATCTCGAGCTTAATAATCTGTTCCAATAAGTATGATTTAACAGAAGCTGGTTTTTATAAAATTTTTTAAATCCTTAATTCCATTTTTTATGCAGATACTTCAAAGCAACACTCAGTAAATGGACCTCGTTCTGTGCATTGTGTTGGAAGTAGGAAAGTGGATTATAGGATTAGGAAGTAGGTTTAAGGGGATGGTCGATTTAAATCTGAATAAATTATGAAGCAGTTAAGAATGATACAAATGCGAATCCTATGGTTAAAAACCGAATTTCAACTGTAATGTCAGTTTGATAACAGAATCAAACCAGTGTAGCCCCTACTGGGTTTAGTATTCGTGCAAAAATAAAAGATTTTTCATCTGTTTGGCTTTTAAAAACTGAATAATACAGCGGGTACGCTATAGACGGTCCAACCAAGAACTTGAATTTTGTATATGTATCACCAGCATATTACCAAAGTTTTTTTTAATTTTGAAGATTTGCTGATGAGATCATTTTGAGCATCCATTATAGCCATAATCTTCTTTTTTCTCTGTGACAAGCTTCTCGGGATGAAGAAAGCCATCTTAATCGGAGTGAATCAACAACCCTCCAGATTGACCAACGAGTTGGCATCTTGGGTGCGCTATGGGTATTATGCTGCCGCAATCTTTCTTTAGCTGTACCCTCATCCGCAGTGGTCATCATGCCCAGCCTTTGGCGCAATGCTGTGAAGTCTGTTGTAGATGGTCTATCATCCATCTCTTTTTTCAACAAAGTTTACGATTTGATCCCATGCACGAAGTACAAAAGTCTTTTTGCCTGCTTTTCCTATTGGTGTTATAGCATCCGTCTTCTTTAGTGAGCCAGCTTTTTCTTTTAGTATAGCTGCTTTGGTTACAATATTGGAAATTATGACTCTTGGAACGTCTTCACAGAGTTCATGCTCTATTCGGATCTACTCAAAAGAGTTTATTTTCCATCGGAACAGGGGAATCCTGCGTGGTAGAGCCTGTATGCCATGGCAAGGCCTATCTACTCTTGGATTCGACTTTGTTTTCAAGACGCTGCGTTATCAACTAGGTTATTTTGAAGCTCCCAGCACTTCGAAACAGTCATGAGAAGGATTACTGCTTACCCCTTTTTCTCACGCCTTACACAGAGATTGGCATGGAGGACTGATTTATTTGCTGAACCTACTTTTTTCAGTTTTGTGGTGCTTTTGGAAAACCATACCCTGAGTCGAACGTTTGTTACTAAAGAGGGCGATTTTGTAAGAGCTTATCAGTCTATTGTTGCCAGTATGCCACAGCATGGTATTTTGGGCACCCGTCATGTATTTAATATACATTTCGGGCATGTGAGAGCGCAATCATACAAACACTTTTGTCCTTTGCCATCCAGAGAATCTCAGTACCTTTTCCTTTTTAAAGCTTTGCGGAATTACAGTTAATAAAAAAGCACTTACGTTATGACGTTATAAGAAGCATATGTACAGTCCAAATAAATCGGTTGTGATTTGAGGTCAATAGTTTGTTATTACATACATATACGTGTTGTACTTCTATTTAATGGTCATGTCAGTCATATGTTAATTGATACGATATGAGAGAAATTCATTTTGATTTCCCAACATTTTTATGTTTTTTCTCCCCGAATTCATTTGCGTTATTAATAACAGACTAACAGACACAGACTCCTTAATTAAATCAAAACATTTTTTATTAATTACTGCCATTAATCAAATCATAATGATATTCAATATTTTTCGTTTTAATTATTTTATGGGTTTTGCATATGCTGTTGCATTATAATAAGCTTTTCAAGATTATAATGTTACGCGCTTATAATAAATAAACCCGTCAAGCTAAGCTAACCTGCTTTGCAGTCTATTAAAAATGAATGAAAATTTTATGGGGATTCATTAAATAGAGATGGGAATGCTTTTCAAGCCATATGAGATAGATGTGAGATGGATATGAGATAATTAAAAACTATAGTGGGGTATAGTCGGGAGTGATTCAAACTAAGAAGAGTAACAATCCTACAGACGGGGTGTTGTAGAGTCACTTGTTCAAATTAGAAATCAAGAGAACTGTGAAACGTTAATTTATTTCAGAAGGAAAGATCTTCCGTACTTAGAACGTCAGAGTTCGTCAGAGTAGTCAGACAGTATAGAAGAGCTACTATAATTCACTTCATGTGTGTGAAGATAGATTTTAAAATTTATCTCCCAAGACGCAAACCAAGTCAGTTAACAGAGCTCTGTTATGTTACTAACAAGACTCTGTTAAACAATTAATTTCAGGCTGGGAAAGAAAAAAAGGAAAAATTAATTAAATTCCTGAGTAAAATAAGAAAAAAAAGAAAAAGCTGATAAAATAAGTCCTATAGTTAATCACTGTTACAAAATATTGCTTAATAAGAACTACAATAAACAGATAATCACACATTTCCGAAAGCTATTGTAATCCGATAAATAAATCAATACTGTGGCAAAACATGATTGAGTGGGCGGATAAAGTAAATTGTTTTTAAAGCATTTTACGTCCCTTTAACTAACCCAATCGCCAGAACCCTTAACAGAGCGTGTTTTCATAGTAGATTTTGAAATTTTCTGAGATTTTAGATTTTAAAACCCACTGTAAGTCATTTTGTGGCAAAACAGGACTAAGTGGGCGAATAAAGTAAATTGTTTTTAAAGCATTGTACGTCCCTTTAACTAACCTAATCGCCAGAACCCTTAACAGAGCGAGTTTTTTGTCAGAAATCTGCTGAGAAATTTAAATTTTAAATTTTAGTAGAGATATTTTTCTAAAATCATAATTCAGGGCTTTGTGTCATTAAAAATGTTATGAGGCACATGGAAAAAGAGTAAAATTTGAAAAAAACTTACTAAAAACACAAGTATCCTAAGCAGAATATGATACAATACCTCACTTTCCAGCAATGTCTGATGCACATGCTAAGTTCAACATGTTAGCATGTTTAAAATGGTAAGGCCGTTAACTATTTTTAGTGTCTAAACAAAAATGCAGAGCAGTTAAGGATGACGGGCAACTGTGAAGTCAGTACACTAAGTACACGCATTTATTAATTTATTTAGCCAAAAGAGATGTCGGGACTGAATGACTACCATAAAAATAACTGACAGCATGTACGTATGCTTTCATAAAGCTACTTAATGCATGCATCACAGATACATACAGGCACTGTAAGGCAAGTACAGAACGTTCCGTAATAAATGTCTGAAATCTTTAACATTGTTAGTGCCATGAAATTAAATTATTTAATTAAACACTTTATACACATAATATAAGGCATTAGGTTGCTGTTTTTTTGTGTGTGTAGATTTTAAACTAGTCTTGGCAAATGCATCTATTTAAGTGCATTTCATTTATTTTTGTTTTAATTCTGCAACGATTTTTTTCTTTTCTTTTTTTTGAATTTTTCTTTTTGCTTTTGGCGTCTTTCATTTCTCTTAATCTTATTTTGTGGGCATATTTTAATTTATAATATCTGGTTTATGGAAGATGACAAAATAAACAAAAAAAAAAAAAGAAAAGAAATCAAAAATTTTAAAACAGGATTTGCAACTTATCTAATTGCCAACTAAAATAATTGCCAGGAAAAAAAAACAAAAACAAACAAAAAAAGTGACTAGAGATGATGCTTATTTGGAGTCCACTATATTTCCATGGTCATCTTTCTTCGTTTTTATATTTTTGATGCCTAGACTTGCAGTCATATTCATAATACACTTAGTTTTGGCATATTTATGTGACAGTCTGTAAATGACAAGGTCATAATTTGTTCCTTTTCATGACATGCACTGTTCAGTCGTTTACTAGGTTTTGGGGAGATGGTATGTTACATATTGCTGAAGTTCCTCTAGGGAGAGCGTTTTATAAATGTTTGTAAATCTATGTGTGTAAAGAAAAATTCAAATTTGAAAATCCAAGAAGCAATCCATAAATTTTAGCAGTGTCACATTTGGCGTTAACAGAGCAACATTTTCTCTTAACAGAACAAAATTTGAATTTAACAGAGCACTGTTAGCTGTTTAACAGTATCCATCTGAACAAGCCCACTTGTTTAGGAGCTAATTTTAGCACATATACTAGGTCTATGAGTACCATATCATACTCAAAGGAAGGTTCCAAGGCCTCTTAGTATAATTAGCGATATAGTCACACACAAGGTAATATAGTATTGAGAAAATTGGCTTTGAAACAATCAATTTTTTGAATGGAAATTCTCTAGAAGATCAATGGCTATTTTGGAACATATAAGAAATAGTATACCATAGCGACTATATGCAAACGGTAGTCCGGAGGGATCTCTTTCGTAGTGAGATAGCTGGAATAATTTTGAGAGTTGAAAATATTTCCGTCTTCCACCCCCACCAACCATCCAATTGATTTCAATATTATTATTCACAAATAACAATGATCACAATGAGAATTAAACTTTATGTCAATAGTCTGCAATAATTGCAAAATAGAAGAATAATCTTCTAATTGCCACTGTTAATAGCACATTTTGCCCTGTTAAAGGCGAAAAGTGGCGCTGTTTAAAGTGTTGATTGTACACATTGTAAATCTTTAGTCATAAATTGTTTAAAATATACACAGATTGCTTGAGCATTCCCCATGTGTTTATGTAAGTAAAACAACAACAAAAAATATTTATTTTTTCATTATTTTTTGCAGCAATTAGGTTGCCCTCAAGATTTGTCTTGACCAAGTTGTTAATACTGACTTGCTTCCTTCAATATCAATATATATTTAAAGCAGAATATCCATTTATTTATTTATTGGAATGCTTTGCAGTCTCTGTAGACGGTTTCGCCAATTTTACACAGTCTTCCACAATACATAACCAGAGAGTACATTTTTAGAAGGTACTTTTCACTTAGTTATGGTACCTTACCCATAAAGTTAATTTTAATTGTTGTTTATCGGTAAAAATGCAATAACCGTGGTTATTAAATTTTGTTTACCTTTCTTATTTCATTGCAAATGCCAATGCACCGAAGGGTTTGGCACCTTTCACAGCATTGGGAATGACTCTTAATAATTACCATGTTTATCAAAATAAAAATGCGATTGGACCTCAGTGTCACAGCACATTGCTGTTTTAGGTCACCAAAGTTGATTTTAAATGAACTCACAGGTCTGAAAAGATCCATTGTGGAGGCCTTCAAAGTTCACACGTTTCCCAAACAAAAATAACAAGAAAACTGTCAACGGAGAAAAGAAACAATACACAGATGGGACATATAAACAATAAATTGCTTTATGTTGGAGTCAAAGAATATGAAATCCTATCACAGGCCATCTCTTCAACATTGGTTACCAATAGAGCAACAGAATATGCTCAACAAATTCAAGCTCATCTACTTTAATCAATACACACTCAATATATTTCACAGGCAGTGTTATTTCTTCGCACCTACAGTTGTCGGACTTATCATTCCAGAAGTCGTTATTAAACTGTAGGTCTCGTACTCGTGGATAAAAGTAACACATATAAAATGAGTGGTGCTAGAAGATAGGTTGCAATCCTGACTAAATGGTTGTATTTTATGTGAGTACCGTAGTCAAGTAGGTAGTGTGTTGGCTTATTAGACGTGAGGCCTTGGTTCGAACCGCAGGTAAGACTTTAAAACGAAAATTTGAAAAAGTATTTCTTCGGCAACTTCCTCTCAGCAGATTTCTGGCAAAAACTCTCTGAGTAATTAAAATTGCAATGAAAAGTTTCTCAAAAATCTGTCGTTCAGAATCGACTTATGTATAAAATTAACACACACAACATACTAAGTGGTGTGGAAAGCCAGATTGTAATCCTGACTAACGGGTTGTAATGTATGTGTGATGGCAGAGCTTTTCATATCTGTTTGAAAACTGGCAGCTGGATATCATCGAAGAGAAATATTCCGTACATGTACTGAGGATTATCCTATCCAAGTCTATTAACATTATTACCGCGACTAGTCACATTACTGAGCAACTTATCTGCCATTGCTAGGATTGTTGTTGTTGCTAGGATTGATTTAAAGAAAGATGTCGTGGATATTCATTTACTATTAGTACATTTACTTGGGCCTTTACAGTGTAGTCGAAATATTATCAGACAGAAATCATCAGTAGTTTAAGAATTTAGACTGAATTCAGGGACGAAGCATTTTCTAATCACATCTCCTTATTCAATGAAAAAAAATATATGCTTAGACAGAGGATTCTAAAATATTTTTCTTATGAAATTGTTTAAACTAATATGAGTAGAGGTTAACCTTTAAAACAAAGAATATATCACGTATTCTACAACCATTTTTTACCGTAGTAGCTAAGAACTAAAGTTTATTATCGTTTCTCTTCTCATTTTAATCGGCACTTGTAAGACTAACATCATCACCTGAGAATAAAACAGAAAAAGAAAAACAGAAAATAATCGTTATTCCTAAATGCATTTTAGCACAGCATTGCTAAGCAGCTCACCTGTCAAGGATCTGGTTTGGTCAGATGCCACTGCAATGCGCAGAATCAAATAAAAATAAAAAAGAGAAGGTAAACAAGTCTAATGCAAAAATATTATCTTTCATAATTTCATAAACGAACGAAAGAAAAAAAAAAAACAACAAAACCATTTGAAATAGAATATCTTACTACAGCAAAAATAAACGAAAACAAAAAGTAAATAAACATTTAACAACGTAAACACAAAACGCATTTAAATTTATGATTGCATTTTAGGTAAACATTAAACATGATTTTCAAATTATTTCTCTTTTTTTAAGAAGAGAATGAAAAATTGGTTCAATTCGTATTAAATTTCATAACGTTGCTGAAAGGAAGTAGAAGAAGAAGTGTTTTAATTTAGGAGTGATTAAATCCAAAGTGAATTCACTATCACCACAGCATCACAGCATATACATATAAGAACTGATCTAATAGCATCAAAACTAATACAACAGATAAGCCAGCATACATAATTTAGATCTCGTTATTATTCGTTAGCATTCGTACAGTCTGCCGATGGTAAAGTGTTTGCCAAAATCAAATGATCAAGGCGTTGCTGTTGTCTTTGACTAGTTTTGGCAAAAGACCGAATTTTTTCCCCATTTCAGTCTGTAAAATTTTGTGCTAAATATGCAACAATGTTGCAGTTGACACGCCATAAATTTTTAAGCTTGATAGCACAGCATACAGAAATTGCAGTTTTCATGCAAAAACAAAAAGTAGCAGCAAGAAAAAATTGGAAAAGAAATTTTCTTTTGAATATTTGCTAATGATAGTTGAGAGTGCAAGTTCGTGCCTTAAGTCTTTTGTTTTTAGTTTAATATTTCAAATGGCAAATTTGGCACTTTATGAATTGAGTTCAGTTCGTAAATCTCTTAGAGATTTCAAAGCATTTTCAGAACGCCCACTTCGGAAAGTAGTTAATAAAATTGTAGTTACTTCTGTTCTTCTTTTTCTTTAAAAAAAAAAAAAATATTTTATGGTTTTATTTATCTATAACAACATAAAAGATCTACTCTGCTCGTTTTAGTATCTGTACTTCAGTTAACTATTCCTTATAAATCATATTTTCAGAAGTTTCATATATTTTTCATTATTGATCTTTTTTTTAAGCGAATTAATGACTGATCATAGGTATACTTTGGTATACAAGATCAGCAGCAAATTTTACTCTCCAAGAAAATTGACCAACATATCTGGAGCAGTTGGAAATGTTGTCAGTTGGTAAGTGAATTTATTTTTTTTTAAATCATCTTCAGCTCTGACTCTCTGGAGAAAGTGATTATAATGGGTGTGCTTAGACAAAGAATTTTTAATGATTTTAAATCAATGATGCCCATTTCATAGTGCTTTTGCGCAAACTAAAAACACACATATTCTTATTCTCTTTGGTTAGTCGTCACTCAGACAGCGACGAATGCACATGCGTAGCGGGTGTACGATTTTTTGTAATATTTTTTGCTTAAAGCACTGAAAAAAATTTACTACGACTTACGAAACATATTTTATGATAAAAAAAAATGCGTTTGGTGATGCTCAATGCATTTTGTGTTATAAAATATTGAAGGAATGTAGAGAATATGCTTTTACTATTGTTCTTATCATAGTGATATGGATGATTTTAATGATGGGGAAAAAAAAGATTTATTTTGTAAAAATAAAAAAATTTATTTGGAAAAATTGAAAGAGTGGTTATTTGAAGAAGAAAACAATGAAAAAACCTCAGAAAATAAAATCTTAAAAATGGAGTTATCAACCTTAATAAGCTTGGATATTGTTAGGCATGGTAGACCATTGTCTATTGGGGAGTTCATTAAAAAAATTTTAAATAAATGTTTTCAAAAACTTAATTTTAAGCTTATCGAAAATCTTCCATTGTCACGCAGTAGTGTTATTCGGCGCACTGATCAATTGGGGGCATCTTTAGAAGCCGCCATTGTAGAAAAATTAAAAAACTGTACTTTTTTTCTGTTTGTTTTGATGAAAGTACAGATATTAGTCTTTTTCAATAGTCACTGATTGAACAAAATTTTGTAAATACGTAAATGAAGTTCCACGAGAGAGAGATCTCACTTCATTCACTTAAATTTTGAAAAATGTATCAACCATATAGCTTTAAAAGTGCTTTGGATTTTTTCCGTACATTTTGTTTCAATAATTTTATTAAAAAAATTATTTTATAAATAAAATAAATAAAAAAAAAAAAAATAACAACAGAAACTAGAAACTAGAAACAACTTTTCTTTCAGTGCAGTTCTCTCTCGCTCACCAATACTACTACAGTTTTAGCTTTGGGCATCCCTGTTTTAAATGTAAATGTCAATTGATCTCAGATTGATTCTGAGAGTTAATAAAAATTGCCATGAAAAGTTTCTCAAAAATCTCTCGTTCGGAGTCGACTGTAAACTATAGGTCCCGCCACTCATGTACTGAATTAACACACACAACATAAGTGGTGTGAGAAGCTAGGTCGTAATGCTAAAGGCTGTAATGACCAGTCATACATACAAACATGACTTACGTATAATTAGATCATGATGTATAAGCGGTAGCCGCTATTTTTCATAGTTCACTAAATTTGGGTACTGTGGGACTTTATTGGTTATGTTTGGTCTGTAAGCGAACTAATTGCGACAACATCTTCCACTAGAAGAAAAACGAAACTGTTTTTATTACCGTATGAAAGATTTTTTTTTTTTTTTTTGAAGAAAAAATTCTCGTTTTTTCAAAATATTTCTTATGAGGTTAACAAGACTAATAAAAAGCCAAAGATGTCATACTTTTTGAAAATTGCCTACAGATTGTCTTTTCCTGTAAGAATTTCTTTAATTGCTTTTTTTTTTTTGTTATGAACTCTTGTTCATTCAGTATAAGAAGAAGCACTTAAAATCGCTTTTCCATTAGATTTAGTTTTTTATGTGATTTTTTTTTTTAATATTTCTCTTGGCCAAATATGTTAACTTGTCCTGTGTTGACATATCTCGATAATTATTTTATTTATTATTTGAAATTCTTCACTTAAAGCATATTTCGCTGATACATTAATTCCTAGTCTTTAATTGCAAACATTTATACGCATCTTTCCATCCTTTCAATTGACATTTCTTTTATGTAAGTAAAGTTTGGTTTGTGAACATTTTAAGGTCGTCAAGAACGCGGAAAATATTTGTGTGTGAGAGAGAGCGAGAGAGAGGGGGGAAAAACATATTTTTTCTTTTAATGATTAATTAGAATTTAGCACATAATTAATCATTTGCGAAGACGACACATGAAAACCGAGATAAATTACAGACCATTAGAAATGTGTTTACGATACCAAACAGATGAACAGATGAAGACGAACTATGAAGACACAGCAACAGACACACCGCAATTACAGAACTGACTTAAGGAAAGTGCTGTACAGAAAACATGGTTGAGTAATTTCTCTTATTTTTTCAATAATTTTTCATCTTTTTTCTCAATTTTTCGCTTTTTCTTAAATCACACATTTTCATGGTGCCATGAAAGTGTACTGTAGGTATGTAACGATGGTGGGTATTTATTGATTTTTAATTTTTGTATGTAAAAACAAAACAAAAAAAATATAAACAATTTTAAGCTTGTTGTAATATGCAAAAACAAATAGGAAAGAATAGTTCGAGTGTCTGATACAGTACACCATGTTCCAATTGGAAAAATTGTCCAAAATCTGAAGCATAATGGACAAGCCATGACTAAATCATTTCGCTTTTTGGGCAGACATTTAAAAGTTTAAATTTAAAAACGCAATGAAACAAAAACGGTTTGATTTCTTGCCAAATTTATTTTTTTTATGTGGAGTACAATTGCTCCGGTTAGAAATGGAATATTATTTCATTCATATGGTTGCCACAGTTGGCCTCACAGTACCTTATTCGATCGGATCAATTTTCATGCACTTTTTCGAGTGTATGGCGCCATATCTCGGCAATGGCATAACGAATGTTAGCCTTCAAATGCTCAATTGACTTTGGTTTATCGGCATAACACTTTTGTTTAACGGCCCGCCACAGAAAATAGTCCAAATATGTCAAATCGCAGCTTCTTAGTGGCCAATTGACATCATCTTTACGGCTAATTAAACGGCCTTCAAGCGTTTGACGCAATAAATCGATTGCGGCATGAGATGTCCGGCAAGTTGCACCATCTTGTTGAACCCAATCATCATTCACATCAATACCATGAAGAGGGGGTACAAAAATATCTGTTGTCATGGTGCGATAGGTGTCTCCATACACTGTAATGTTTACACTGTCCTCATTTTCAGAGGAATATGGGACAATGGTCCATCCGCTCCACAAGCCGCACCAAACAGTCACTCGTAATGTGTGCATTGTCTTCTGTAAGCCCACGTATGTGTTTCTGAGCCCCAAATATGCCAATTTTACTCATTAATTTGTTGCAAAATCGACATCATCGCTAAGCGGATAGTCATGCGGCTTCAACACTTGAACCAATTGAACTTTGTGAAGCGTCATACCGAGATATTTTCGCAAAATTCGACGGACCAGTGAACTGTTCAGTTCTTGAGAGACGATGACGCACACTCTCAGCCATAGCTTCTATGTTTTCGGGTGTACGCACTGTACGAGCACACTCACGTCTTGACGCATCAACAACGAAACCGGTTTCACGAACTTTACCAATAAACTTGCGTATATCTAATAATTCCCAACGTTGCTCAAACGTAAGTCGATTCATTACGTTCAGTGGAGACGATATACTGAATTTTGTGACAGAATAAAATAACATAAGTATTGCACAGATTCGAAACAACCGATAGTTTAAATTTAAACCTATAGATGGCCCACCCTATAACGGTGTAACAGTTTTGAATAATTTAATAATCTTTACCTCTGCGTCCAGTTCTTCGTGAACGTATATTGCAGTATCGAATGTCACGTTCTAGACAATCAACGATTCCTTTACCGTTTGATGTTTCAAAATCTGAGGCATTTTAACAAGTTATACATTCGTGTGTTACAAACCTTTGGTCAAACCGATAAGACTCTAAACGTGTTTATATATCTTCATGAATACCTCATTATTTTCATGTATTTTTAAGACAAAATTTTGTTAAAGCCAGTGATATACGAAATTTGTATCGTATTTTCCTTCTTAAATCAAATACATGCTGTCATGGAGATTATAGTCAACGATTTCGTCATTAATGACAACTGTTATGAGTAATTTTTGTCTTTTTTTTGGCATTATGATTTGATTCATTTGTGGTTTAATTGTTAAAGTGTTTAATATGATATCACAAGCTTTTTATCGCTGTTACGAAATTAATTTCAAAAGTACCGCTTTGTGCGATTGCACTTAATTTTGGTTTTTAAGGTACGACGTGTGGGTTTAAATGTGTCAACAAAAAAATAAAGAATTTCATTGCTCTAAACGTTATTTTTTTTTCTTTTTAACTTCAGTGCCATGTAATCCTTTTGAGGCAATAATTTACATTGGCGGTATTATGAATTGTGTTTTTTGAATTCAGAACATCAGCTTCAAATTGATAAGAATGATCTACTCACAGTCGTTGGAAGTCGCCGTAGTCTAATAGGTAGCAGGTTGGCTTATTAGACGTGAGGACACGGTTCAAACACCACCTCTGAAATCTCCAACCAAACGAAATAAGAGAAAATATTTCCTCTCAGCAGATTTCTACCAAAAGTTTCTCAAAAAATGTGTCGTTCGGAGTCGACTTTAAACTGTAGATCCCAGCACTCATACATAAAATAAATCATACAACGTAAGTGGTGTGAGAAACTAGGTCGAAATCCTGACTGAAGGTTTGCAATGACCAATTATGTATGCAAGTGTGATCTATTCAGAGTTTATGTATATATTATACATGGGGTCTTTCAACCTTTAAAAGTTAATAACGACCATCATTTGGAGCTACATGAGTCAAAGTGGATGTTATTTAATCAGTCCGTTTTGCCAAAAATCTATGGAAATGTGCGTTCGCTGAAGAGGCTCCTCGGTAGTTGACAGCTGACCCCTACTTTCATCGCAAAACCGTCTTCCGCAATGAGGCTCGTTTGAAGATAAGTGTGTACGTAAACAAACAAAATCATCGACTTTGGTGCGATAACAATCCACATGAGATGCAAAAGTGCCCGCATGCATCCCAAAAAAGTCATTGTTTTGTGTGGATTTAGAACTGGCGGCATCATCGGTCCACATTTGCAGAACACATTTTAAGAACAATGTTGGCCAAGGCATCACTAAAAACCAACTTCCTTCGGTCTAAATTAGACGAAGTGGGTACAAATGAAATGTGTTTTCAATAGGTCTGTTCATAGTCATCTTACGTTGGGGTGAAGTGAGCGTTTTTTTTGCCCAAATCGCAGGTGTATGCGAAAAAATCAGAAACCACAGCGGTTGTCAGTCCACATAACCCATGCCATGGCTCAAATTCATATCAACCGGTTTAATTCTTTTATTTTGCTTCATGTTGTGATTGCTGCCAGTCCACAAACATAAACATTGTATCCATCAGGAGCTTTGTCCCTTGATGCTCTTCATACCAAATACAGCCGTTTTATTTGTTGAAGTACCCATTGCGCCAAGAAAGGAACCTTGTCTCTAAATATAACTTTTCGATTGACATACATTTTTCACACAGTACGAGATCTGGTAATAAATTTCAGTCTAGTAGGTAGTGTGTTGGCTTATTAGATGTGACGCCACGGTTTAAACCCCAGGTCAGACATCACTCAATGAAACAAAATATGAAAAAATATTTATTCGGCCAGATTTCTGGCAAAAACTTTGAGAATAAATAAAATTGCCATGAAAAACTTTCTCAAGAAAACATCTGGAGTCGACTTTAAACTTTAGATCCCGCCACTCGTGTATAAAATTAACACAGAGAAGCTAGGTTGTAATTCTGACTGAGAGTTATAATGACCAATTTTGTATGTTGGTATGTATTGAAAAATGGAGAATGGAAGATTTTTAGGAAACTTTTAAAAATATTTTGTATTTGTGTGAAATGTGTTTGGCGTACATTCGGACACACATGATCTACTTATATTTTGTGTTTAACATAATAATTTAAAAAGTTTTTCCAAAGATTAGTGCTCGAAGTATAAATTGATGAAGCCCCTGAGCTGTCTGAGTAGCCTTATGTTCGAACTAAGAATATGTTATGGGAGGGATATGGATAGTCCTTCTAAAGAACAAATTCTGTCTGTAATGCATTGTGTGAATGGCTAATGAACAACGAACGGTTGTCTTCTACGTAACAGACGGATATTACGCAAAAATATTTGAATTTCGGGAGCAAGTTTATGATACTTTTCATAATTTTGATAACTGCAGAACATATTGCTATTGGCTGCTAGTTTTCAACGCAACCTTGTACCTATCATGCAGTTATATGCAGAGACAACTAGTCGGAAAAGTAAACTCTGATCATGTTAAATACTATTACTATTATTACTGCTTTATTGATGATTCCAAGTGCTGTTTTCAACTTCAGTTGACATTAATAAAACCCCAAATTTATTACTGTGATCATCAATTTTACCATGGCCATCAAAGTATTCATAAAATTTTTTATTGATTTACTGATAATACAAGTATATATGTATGCTAATGCAAGCGATTAAAAATTTTAAATATGTGAACAATAATTTGGAGAAAACGATATTTTAATGCAAATTGAATGTCTTTCACATGTGATCTTCAAAGATGCTTAAATTTTTGAATTAGAAAAGAAAAAAATAGAGAAAAATGTAAGTGAATTAAATTGTTTAAAATAATTTACAAGCACTTTATGAATATTGTTCACAATTAGTAGATCGTAAATCATTTCAAGCAATCACGTGTGCAGTAGAAGCCAATGAAGAAAGTTGGGAAAAATTGAAAATTTATTATAATTCGTTATAAAACTCAATTTTATGATTTAATGTGAGATTATTGCAAGTATTTTCTGAATAGAAAAAATAAAATTTAAATGTGTTAATTAGGGTAATGAGTGATTAATATTAACTGTGATTTAACTAAACACATTCCAGGTACTTCATTGAATTTCTTTTGAAAAGTTTTAATTTAAAATTTAAAGGACTTTTAATAACATTCAGAATGCTATTTAGTTTCAATAAATACAACTCCCTGCATAGTACTTGATACGCTATCAGGTGTTCCTTCTGAAAAGTCTTAGCAGGTTGCAAGTATGTATTCTGGTAATTCGTTTTCTTGTCTTGGAGTTAAACTTGAGTTAATTTCTATGCTTAACTAGTGTTGTTTGACTTGCAGAAGACCGGCTACTAAACTTAGGCTGTTTTTGGATAGTCCTCTCTTTGTACTATAATTACCCAGTAGAAGATCATTTTAACAAGAGTTTCGCCACCCCTTGGTTTTTTCTCTTTTTCCGGGTATACCTTTCCGTGGTCATTTTAACATTACACAGAAGGATGCTGACTCCATGGACTATGTGGAGACTCCCCACCACTCAAATTCATGTAGCTCATCAGGAATTCATGAATTCCCCTTTGTCGTGGCACCCAGCAAAGGATTATCCCATATCCCTTGACTAATTCCTCAACCAAACAGTCTTATACTCATTGCTAGCCAATCTCATAGGAACAGAGTGATTTATCTTCAATGCCCGTGGCATTGATTACAAATATTTCGAATACTGCGGACGGTAGCGTCTATGTGTTTTGCTGAAAGCTGCCTAAATACTTACGTACATACATACATACATAACACATTGGTCATAACAACATACATACATACTGGTCATAACAACTCTTCAGCCAGAATTACGACCTAGTTTCTCACCCTACTAATGTTGTATGTACTTATTGTACATGAGTGGCGAAGCCTATAGTTTAAAGTCGACTTCGAACGACAGATTTTTGAGAAACTTTTTACGGAAATTTTATTTACTCTCAGGGTTTTTGCCATAAATCTGCTGAGAGGAAAATTGCCGAAAAAACATTTTTCTTCATATTTCGTTTTGTTCGAGTTGTCTGACGTGGGGTTTGAACCGTGGCCTCAGGTGTAATAAGCCAACACACTACCTACTAGATTACGAGGACTTCCTTTAGTTAAGATTAGTTTCTTTTAATCTTTGAACAACAATTTCTTTGGGTGTCTTGCATATGAAACTATTACCGCTCCTTGTTTGCTCAATGCAGTCTAACAATACATATTTTATATCTCGAAATTAATTCCGTTTTTATAACAGAGCTCATGTAATAATATTTACACAATGATTTTAATTTCTTAAATCGTTTTATGCTGAGTGACTGAAATTCATTCATTCATTAATTATAGGTTGATTGATTAAGTAAATTATGAAATCATAAATGTACACATAATTTAATAACCATATTTGGCCTACAGAGTGCAATCATTAAAAATATCGTGCCTGAAATTAGCGCAATTCATTGATTTCCTATATCATCAGTTATTTATTAAAATGACTGCAGGTTATACTATACAAGGCAAATTACATGGATGATGTTTTTGTTAAAATGAATAAAAAAAATTAATTTTCTTTATTTACTGTTTGCATAATACCCACTGAACAATCAACATTAACGAAAGGATGTTGCACGAACCACACATGCTCTGGTAGACTGGTATGTAAATACAGTCATTCGTTCTCGGAATCAATTCTTTTTTTTTTTTTTTTGTTCTTTTTTTTTATTAATTTTTAACATTTGTAGACTATAAACTAATTCGTCATTAAAAATACCTACGTGAAGGGGAGAATTAAAGAAAACTGAAAACCAGAAGCTTTTGTTTCATTGTAAATGAATCGAGAAATAATTACGAATAGTTTTACAAACAAAATCGAAATCTGAAATAAAATTCAATTCACAGAAAATTTAATACGAAATTAACAATCATATGGTTTTTCTTTTTCTTTTATTGTTTATTTTTATTGCCAACATGTATTTAAAATGCACACTGACTTGACTGACCAATTTCGTGCAAGGAAATCGCCTGCACAAAACGAAAGACTTAAGCATCAAACCTGATATTTCGTTTCAATACCACCCAAGCAAAAATTGATTTCAATTCTCTTCTTCTTCATTATTTATTTAATTTTTTTTTTCACATTTTCTTTCTTTTATTTTAATCTTGCTTTAATTGACTTTCGAATTGTAGAAAAAAAAAAGAAAAAAAAGAAGTCGTGCATCATTATCTCTTTGAAAAAGTTTAATAATATTCATGAAAATGATTCGAAATATAATCTCTATAATGCGTCATAAACTAAAAAAATTCAAGTTTCAAACGATTTTTCTTTTTCAAATCTTTCACAAATTGCTGCTGGTGGTGCTTTATGTACATGTTAATGCATTAACGATTGTTAATGTCCATTGTTGATAATTTGATATGTTAAAAGTGTCTACAAACAACAACAATATTTTGAAGATAATAAAACATTTTATTGAGCCAATAATTCCCCTCTATTTATTAGGGTCCATATCAATAATTATTTTGAATTTCAATACAGCCCACCACCATCGGAAATGCGTTAGATAAACATCAGAGTTTCATTTTTATGATCAATTTAAATGGAAAAAAATCTTTCACATAATGTTGGTTTTTCTATTTTATTTGAGAGAATTCATATTAACTTTTGTTTTGAAAGAAGTTCTGTATAAAAATAGCTTTTAAAAGCAACGAATTTAAATACATACATACATAATTGGCCATTACAACCCTCCTAGTCAGGATTACGACCTACATAGCTTCTCACAAAGCTTACGTTGTGTGTGTTAATTTTATCTATGAGTGGCGGAAACTACAGTTTAAAGTCCATTCCGAATGACAGATTTTTTGTAAAGACTTTACACGGCAATTTCTTAACTGTTCTCAGAGTTTTTGCCAGAAATCTGCTGAGAGGAAGTCACCGAAGAAATAATTTTCCACTTTTTGTTTCAATACGACAAAATTTTTGTACTGGACTGAGAGGATTGAAATTCTTCTGTAGCAGTCTAGTGCTTTATGTTCAAGTAAAAGAATGTCACTTTTATTGGCTAAGATTTTTAAGCAAATAGTGGTCAATGGCTAGGGTTTATTGATAGAATTACAAGCACTCTGAACCAATGTTCTAAGACATATTTAAGAAAACGATGCCATTAGGTTTGAGTCTCATGTACTGATTTCTGACAAAAACTCTGATAATAATAAAATTGGTATGAAAAAGTTTCTCAAAAAATCTGTCGTTCGGTGTCGATTTTAACTGTAGGTCCCGCCACTCATGTGTAAATAAAGTCGCAATGAAAAATTGTCGCAAATCTTTCGTTCGGAGTTGACATTAAAGAGTGGTTCCTGCCACTCATGGATAAAATTAACACAAGCAACATAAGTGGTGTGAGAGCTAGGTCGTAATCCTGACTAAAGGGTTGTAATGACCAATTAGGAATGTATGTATATATAGTAATTATAAATAGTGATATTTAGCTGAATCGGCAGGCGTTGATTAATTTGGTTATCTCGCCATGTGTCAAAATTAATTCTACGCAGTTTCAAGATTCCGAAACCTGGAAACGGACATATAAAAACCTCTCGACCATATAAATGTTTAGAAACAAATGGCTGAAGTCATTTTGGAATCGCATACGGATCATTAATTTTCTGATTTCAGCAAACTACATATCTTCTGATGTAAAGGTATGTCAATAGAAGTGGCAGTGAATGGGGCACACACATTGGTGGCTTCCATAGTCGGCAAACACCTTACTGGAATCTGCAACGTAATAGTCTATAAATTGATATATTTACTAGAATACAGAGATAGCTTAAGGTAATAACTACACTTCATATGATATCTACTAAACATCCCGCAAAATTATCCAACATTATGGTTTGGTTGAGGCCCTATGCTCCTCTGAGAGTTAAATTATAAAAAGAGTAAACCTTTAGAATCGTCGTAGTCTAGTAGGACGTGAAATACGGACAAATATTTGCTCGGCGACCTCCTTTTAGCAGATTTCTGGCAAAAACTCTGAGAGTAAATAAAAATTCCCATTAACAAGTTTTTCAAAAATCTGTCGTTCGAAATCGACTTTAAACTGTAGGCCCGGCCAGTCATGTACATATAAAATTATCACTCGCAATATAAATGGTGTAAATAGCTGGTCATAATCCTGACACAAGGATTGTAATGAATAGTTATGTACGTAAACCTTCCGATAATGGATACGAACGAATATAGTCATAAGTTTTCTTTATATTGGCTTTCTATTTAGAGTTGCTTTGTGTTTCCATTGTTCGCTACTAAGTTCATCTCACAAAAGCAAATATTGAAAATGATTTTTCTTTAACCAACGAAAAAACACTACGTTGCCTACTTTCTTAAAACCAATGGCGGTTACTTTTCAAAAGTATTCGTTAAGTAATTAACTTTTCCCATTTTCTAATACAATCTCCAATTTATTGCATTAAAACAATTATAAGATTCTTAAAGTTTAGCCTCAACTCTAAAATTATTCTTAAAAACTATTCTACATACGCAGGCAATTGTTAAGTCTTTTCGAACCTGCATTTCACACTTTCGAAAATACATTCTGATTGTGGCCAATACCCAACACAAAATGCCCACCATCAGTTGATTTAATTACGAATTGAAAATTTAAAATTAAATTAATTGGAAATAATTTTTGAGGAATTAACTTCATTCGAACAATTTTAAACTTTTCAAATTAGCCGGAGGCATTTCAATGATTACAACAAATGTTATAAAAACAATAACAATCACATTTATTAGTCAAACAAACACGAAATGAACATTAACAATGAAAAACCGTTTCTGAAATTAAAACTAATGTTTGTTTCACACAATCAAAGAAAGAAACAAATGCGAAATAAAATTAAACCATTCAGAAAATTAAAGAATTAAAACAAATTTTCATTTGCTCTCGAATGTTAAATGATTTAAATTTGAAATTAAAAAATTTTCTTTTTTATTTTCTTTTTATCCTTTCCAGTAAGTATTTACAATGAAAACAGCTGCTATCAAGCTTTTATTGCTTGTTGTTTGAAATCTTAAATAAAAACAAAAATTTAATGATGAACTAATGCTGGCTATGATATGCTCTACATCTCTATGTAGTTTTTAAAGTATGAGAACTATATATTCATAAATGCTAAGTAAGAATTCTGGACAAGTATTTTACTTTTGCGCATTGGTGGAGACACTCGACTTGAAGACAACCGATATTTACTTTAGTAGACTTCCGGTAATTAGAAATATGACATAATATTTGTATATAATTTTAATAGCTGGTGTAACTAATCACATACCTGGTCAGATATTAACTGCATACGGTTTCTCTTAGGCACAAGTGATAATGGAATGATTCTGACACTTTCAGCATGAAATATAATTTAGTGTCTAAGGCAGATGGACTTAAGTATCGTAAAACATTTTTACATTCAAACGTTGCTGTAAACTTTAACAGAATGGAAAGAACACTGAAACTTTTGAAATATTGTACGAGAAAAATCTTAAGAAGCAATGTAATCTACATGCCAACTCGAAAGACGGTCATTAATACGAAAAAGACCTAATGATTTTTGGAGCTGTAAATAAATTATATACGAGGACGTAAGGTAGTAGTTAAAGTACTTTTTAATGAACCCATGTAATATAGTTTCAAATCCGAGAGATGAAGAACAAATTTGCATTATAATTTTCCAATTTAAGAAGTAAAATAAGAAGTTTCAATACTGCACAAATAATTCATCCAGGATCTAGGATTCAAAGAATAATTCTCCTCACGACTACAACAAATGGAAGGCAGATTGCACTCCTAGAACCAAGAAAAGTAAAGAAATTTATTTTTGTTCACGACAGCTCTTAAGTGCCTCTATGAAGACGATTTTATTTTGAAATTCATGAGATTCGTAATTTACGGAATAGCCGTAGTAGTCAGTGAAGTACTACTAACAGCAGTAAGGTGGTAACGTTAATAAAGGCGCAATCGACCCTTTGGAATATTTTTTCAAACTTTTCAGGGAACATCTCGGGTATAACTTGGAGAATGTCAATTTTCAAATGGAACTGAAATTATAAAATTATCCTTTTGGTACGGACTTTGAAGGAGTCACACAAAAAAGCCTAGTCTTCGTTTCCAAGAACGAAGCAGTCAAGAAGCAGTCAAAATGTGAAATTAAATTAAAAAAAAAAAATTTCATGAAATAAAGCCTACATTGGTAGTCATATATAAATAACGTATGTAATTGATCATTACAACCCTTCAGTCAGGCCTCTCACACCACTTATGTTGCGTGTGTTAATTTTATATATGAGTGGCGGAACCTACAATTTAAAGTCGCCTCCAAACGACGGATGGTTGAGAAACTTTTCATGGTAATTTTATTTACTCTCAGAGTGTTTACTCTCGCTCGAAATTAATAGCAATGGTTCTTCCAGGGTTATTTTCGAAAGAGTATTGCCTAATGATACATATAAAACATAATGCACACCCAACAGTCAGTTTCTCTGAAAACGATGACTTTTTAATAAACACCCATGGGTTGTCCGAACCCCACATACGACAATTTCTCTTGCCTTTCTAGACCTGCAGTTTTAAAGTCACAAAATGGATACGTGGACATAACCTTAGTGAGAAAAGATAAGTAATAAAATAGCAGTGATATGACAGCCAGATTTTAATGTAATTCCTTGTGAAAAAATTAGTTACGGTGTTACTGAAAAGAAAAATAAAATATGAAAAAAGGTCAACACCAATCACTCTTCTCTTTATCCTATAATACACTTTCCGGGATTACATCCAGAATGTATTTTCCAGTTTAAAAAAATAGGCTTTTGAATATTGCTTCTGAATGAAACAGTTACCTTGCTTGGAGCAGAGGGTAGTTGTTGGATAATATGGCAAATTTGAGTCTCTTATGATCGAAAATGTCCCTGTCGATTGATTAGTTTCGAGAAAAATCCTCTATACTTGGTGGTTTTTGCAATTATTCAACTTTGTTTAAAAAAAATTAATATTCGGAACTTAGTCCTCCGTATTATGACTTCTGAATGAAATTTTATGGTGTAGAACGGGTCGCCGACTTGAGAAGAGACCTAGCTAATGATCCCAAGTCGATAAGTATAATTGAAGATATTTGTAGAACTATTTCGGTAAATGTTACCAACATCATAACCTAGACTATATGCCGACTGTGCAACTCTTTGCAGTATAAGAAAGTAACACAATAAGTTTCGCAGAGTAGAATAAAAAATTGCTTGTTAAATGCACAATCATAAAATCAAGTGAAGAAAAGTGGAACATAAATCTTCAAAAAAAAAAAGTTAAACGAAATGAAATAAAATATGTTGGAAAAAAATACTTGATATAATTTATTTAATTTTTTTTTATATTTATTTTTAAACATGCTTTCTGGAACAAAACTATTTTTGATTTTCTTTGGCGCATTATTTATATCGTGGAAATATGGTGCACAATTCGAAATACAATAGAGCTAGAGCTGCAGTCTCCGATTAAATATTTTTCAAATGGAAAGCAATCTTGTAAACTAAAATACATGATTAAAGCAAATCTCCTTTTCTTTTCTTTGTGTTTTTTGTTGTCTTTGGGAAAAGCGTATATATTTTGTGTGTTACATGTAGAAAATTGTGGATAATAAAACATCGCCACCAAGAGCTTTAAATGCGATATTTAATCTTTTAAGAATCATTTTAATTTTTCGCAACCCAATTGCTAAAATGCAATTTGTTTTTTTATATTTCCAGATGGTCCCAAATTTATGGTGAAACATGTTGTCAAGGATAAGAAAATATCAAAAAAATATTCAAACTTACAAACCTAACTTAAGAAAAATTTTCGTAATGCAAGTAAAATTTTCCACACCAAACTGTAATATGGTAAGTACTTGGTTTTTCATAAATAACTTTTTAAAGCAAAGCATGCCTAGCTATTCTTATGATTTCAAATTATTCTAAAGTTCGTAGCTTTTATGTGAAATGAACACAAGCTTCAATATTTTTCTATCATTATAATTATTCTTTCCTTATCGTTCCCCTTAAGGACTACAGACTTTCACAAATCATTTGCGTCAACTAAATATTACTTCGTTGCTTTGTTTTAATTTCATTAATAAAGTTCTTCAGCTTATCAAGTGATTGGTCTGATGTAACAATTTCTAGAATGATAGGGTTGCCATATAGATTATAGCTATCGACTACACTATAGCGGAATCTTCTTTCGATCTTAGTTTTACAAAACTGACGCCGTATAGATCCTTGGTTTAACTCATCTAGGAAACATCATTCATTCAAGCTTTTACTCTTAAAACCAGGCCACACAACAATATCGGATGTAGAATCCGACCACATTATTGTTGTACTTTCCACACTAAACTATTGACTTCTAAAACTGCCAACGTGCGAATGCGGTATGAGAACACATAGTATGGTGATAAATTCATACTTACATCCGTAAATACATTCAACCCTTCAGTCAGAATTACGACCTAGCTTCTCACACCAGTTATGTTGTGTGTGTTAATTTTATACATGTGTGGGAGAACTACACAGTTTAAAGGCGATTCAGAACGACAGATTTATGAGAAAGTCTTTTATGGCAATTTCATTTTACGCTCTCAGCTTTTTCCTGAAATCTCATTTTGCGGAGATATCTGATGAGGCATCACGTCTAATAAGCCAACATACTATATACTAGATTACGGCTACTTCCCATATTTACCGACAGTAAAGCGGCCATTAAATCTGTAGAGAATGTGGACACTAAATCTGAAATTGTAGAAGAATGCTGTTCACACGAGTGAACAAACTCATCATTCCCAATCCTGACAACATAAACATCTTTAACAAATAAAAACAATACTAACACCAACACACATCAATATTCATCATACACATCACATTCACATACAGAAACATCACCAACATAATGGTTATTAACATCCTTGATCTCTTCAGTTGATTAACGACCTTGACCAACGACAAACCAAGAACCCAACAATCCCTACGCGAGTGCACTATAGCCAATATTCTTATTTCAAATAAAACAACATTGTGAACTTTTATTGTGAACATTAACCAATATAAAATAAATAATTAATTAAACATAGTGAACATTAACAAACTTTAAATGAAATTGTGAACACAACATACATATATTGTAAAACAAACACATATGCAAATAAGTTTTATAACGTTTTAGAAATATATACACATAAAACATTAACGAACACTTATCGTTTACATACATACATTCATTATTTTACATTTATATAAATAATATAAAGGTTTGTGTACCCTAACCCCTCTTACCCTAATACTAACTATACCCTATAACCCGTCTATTCATTGGTCCTTCGAGCCGGATATGAACCCCTTGCGATATGCAAACTTTTAGTGGGGATTTCAAGTCTTGGGCCTCGTTCAGAGACCTATTCAAAGCTGGAATGATGGTTTTCTTATTGCATGGACCCAACTGGTAAATCAATATGAAAACAGAAGGATGCAAATTAATGCACAGATAAAAACCCTTCTAAATTTACCAGCGGTAAACACTATGTGCAGTGTTTCAATAAGAAAACTACAGAGAAATATTAATTGCTGTATTGCAAATTTGAATACACTGGAGATAGATACGGACAATTGGGATCCTATCATTGTATATCTCTGTTTAACGAAATTACCCAAAGAAACCCGAAGGGAATTTGAAAAAACCCTGAAAGATTGTGCTGAAATGCCTTCCTGGACAGATGTGGATGTATTTTTAACAAATACATTCAAGGAACTCACTTCTGTCAACGATGTTCCGGAAAGTTACCCTAATCCTAACCCAAACACCCACCCAAAACCCAAATTCCTCCGGGACATCAAGAATAAATTTGACAGAAGGATAAAATCATTCCATAATGTGACATACAATAAACAGAAGGATACCCGATCCACAAACAAATTCCAAGGCAAAACCTCGAATTCTACCCAAACCCACCCAAGTACCCATAATTACCCAAAAACGCAAGGAAAACTCGATGGTTCATTGTGCAAACTGTGCAAAAATAACCACACCTTGAAAGAATGCTCATCATTTACTTCCCTAGGAGTAAATGAAAGAGTTGAATTCGTAAGAAAAAATTCAATTTGTTACAATTGTCTTGCCATTAGCCATATAGTATCAGAATGTCGCAGTACATTTACATGCAGATACTGTGGCGGCAGACATAACACCCTATTACACAAACCCAACCCAAACACTAACCCACAAAATGACGATAAACCCTCTACGTCAAGTGCAATACAGTCTTTCTCTACCCAAACCCAATCAAGCAAAACCCAATTGAATGACAGAGCTAAATTATTAGGCACAGCTGCCTTGAATATTAAAATACACGGTGAAGAATTCCCTGCTAGAGCGCTTATTGACCCAGCATCAGATTTTTCATTTATTTCTGATAAGCTAAGGCGCAAACTACACTTACCCACCCTACCCATAGTTGCTGAAATCTCAGGCTTAAATGAGGTTGTTTCAGCACGATCGAACAAGATGTGTGATATACATCTTAGTTCTAACACAAATAAGGAATTTTCACTGAATATTCAGGCAATTGTTGTCACAACACTCACCCGAAATTTACCCACCCATAACTTGAACCCTACTTTCATAAAAGATTTGGAAGGAATCCCATTAGCGGATCCTAAATTTTATGAAAGCCGCCCAGTTGATATCATAATTGGTGGCGATTTTTACCCACGAATTCTTGGAGCTGGTGTTAAGAAAGATATTCTTGGCACATTAATAGCTCAAGAAACTGAGTTTGGTTGGATTTTAACCGGACCAGTACAGTATTCTCACCCTACCCGAAGATTAGTTTCTTATTTCAGTTCTGTCAAGCTTGATAAACCCGCTGAACCCTATTTTGGTAACGGGAATATTACCCTAGCGAACCGATGGCAAAGGTTGAAAATTCAACACCATCAGTTTTGCAAAAGATGGAAGGATGGATATTTGGAAAAGCTCCATAAACGTTATAAATGGAAGAACCCTAAACGTCCGGTGGAGGTCAATGACATTGTCGTCATTAAACAGGACAATTTACCCTCGATTGAATGGTTACTCGGACGAGTAATCAAAATTCACCCAGGTTCCGATGGACTACCTAGAGTAGTCGAACTACGAACATCAACCGGAACGTTGACTCGGCCCATAACCAAGGTCGTAGTCCTACCCACACACTAGTCAACTCCCCTCAAATAACCTTCCATATTTTACCCTCGTTACACACCCGTTACTCACCCAGAATAGTTACTTAGCTAACTACTTACCCAAACCCACTAACAGTATCCACCCGAAATTGACCACCCTCCCATTTCGGTTTTATGATAATGACAATATTCGGGTTCATAGATGGATACATTTTTCACCTCCGGCAAGAATTGAGTTTCATGACTTTTCAGATGATTCTGAAAAGGCTTACTCTGCGATTATATAAGCACGAGTTATACCCATAAACGGATCTATGTCCGTAACCCCACTCTTCGCTCAGACGGGAGTTGCACCTATCGAAGTCATTTCGTTACCGAAATTAGAACTTTGTTGTGCAGTGTTGTTGGCAAAGATAGCACAAAACATAATTACCCAGCTGCAATTAACCCAATACCCGATGCATTTCTGGACGGACTCTGCAATAGTTTTGGTATGGCTCAACAAATCCCCCAACTACATGGAAAGCTTTCTGATAGACCGTGTGTCTCCAATTTTCGAGGCGGGAGGAACCAGGAACTGGAGAAATTTGGAGTTTTATAACAACCCAGCCAATGTCAGTCATGGTTACAATGCAGACGAACTGAAGGATGACAAATTATGGAATAAGCCAATCTGGTTGAAGGAAGACTCGACAAAGTGGTCAACAACACATCTACCCTTCGAAACTCAAGCTGAAGCTAAAATTGTATACCCAAAACCATCTATGAACTTCACTCACCCTACCCAGGACATTTTAGAGAGATTTTCTAAATGGTCCAAAGCTTTTAGAATATTGTCTTATGTCTATCGATTTTGTGACCACGCATCATTTACTCAAAGAATTAAATTTCGACATGACAGCATAGTTCTGGATCGAAAAAACCCACAGTCTATTGAATAAAGACTCAATAGATTATTAACCCACCCGATTATTAAACTTGATGCGAATGAGATCAAAAACTACCCGTGATAGACTAATAAATCTTTGTCAGATACAGTATTTCAATGGAATATGATTTTCTGAAAATATTAAATTTACTCACCCTTATACCCTTAATAATCACCCACTACTCACTTAAACACACAATACCTACCCAAATTCTTACCCGGAACACTCACAATTACTATTACTCACCCAAAGACTAATTTCAGATTCCACACGACAGGAAGTTATGGTTGATCTGCAGGTCAAAATTGAAGGTCTATACCCATGGGAAAACCCTGAACCCCCGAGTGAAAAAATTAATACCCATACCCTCTTTCTTTTTTTAAGCAATTAAAAATAATTGTCCTTTTATTAACAGGTTGCCGGCCCGGGAGGATGTTCACACGAGTGAACAAACTCATCATTCCCAATCCTGACAACATAAACAACAAATAAAAACAATACTAACACCAACACACATCAATATTCACCATACACATCAACATTCATCATACACATCACATTCACATACAGAAACATCACCAACATAATGGTTATTAACATCCTTGATCTCTTCAGTTGATTAACGACCTTGACCAACGACAAACCAAGAACCCAACAATCCCTACGCGAGTGCACTATAGCCAATATTCTTATTTCAAATAAAACAACATTGTGAACTTTTATTGTGAACATTAACCAATATAAAATAAATAATTAATTAAACATAGTGAACATTAACAAACTTTAAATGAAATTGTGAACACAACATACATATATTGTAAAACAAACACATATGCAAATAAGTTTTATAACGTTTTAGAAATATATACACATAAAACATTAACGAACACTTATCGTTTACATACATACATTCATTATTTTACATTTATATAAATAATATAAAGGTTTGTGTACCCTAACCCCTCTTACCCTAATACTAACTATACCCTATAACCCGTCTATTCAAATGCCAAGTGTCTCTGTAGGCGATAACAAGCCACTCAACGGAGATATAGAAGGTTACAAAAAGGCCGACTCAATTGCAGAAACTGGCATTCAACAAATCTTGCAAATAATAGAATGGTTTTGTCAAAATGGATATTTTGTTCCGCTTCTAATTTTCATTAAAAAATCATCTACAGCATTTAGATCCATTTCTGGATGAATGAGGGTACGTGAACAAACAAAATTGTTCAATTTAAGATGATGCCAATCTATGACATCCAAGAGAGTTCAAGGCATCCCCAAATCCTACCTGTTTGGTGTCAACAACGAGCAATATGGATCAATGATTCTCAACTTTTTTTGACCTGAATTGGTTGATCTGGTTATTAACGACATGTGGTTTCTACAGTACGGCGCTACTTGCCACACAGCTCATGTTACATTAGATATTCTGCGTGAGACATTTGATGACCATTCCATCTCACGCGCTGGTGATATAAAATGACTACTGAAATCGTACGATTTTACCCCTCTTAAACTTCTTCTTGTGGGGTTTCCTTAAGTCGCAGGTGTATGTAAAGAAGCCATAAACCGTAGCGATCTTTAAAGTCAATACAATCCATGCCATCGGCCAAATTCAGTCTAATTTATACGCCAGAGTCACGTAAAATGAGACAATTTGGATACGCCGTGTGAGCAACGCAGTAACTGTCAGTAAAATACTTTCAAGTTGCCGTTGTCAAATCGGCAGTGTGTTGGCTTATTAGACGTGAGGCAAGGGACAGATCAGACAATTCCAACGAAACGAAATATGGAAAAATATTACTTTGGCTCTCAACTGATTTCTGGCAAAAGCTCTGAGAGTAAAATAAAATTGCCATGAAAAGTTCTACACACAATCTGTCGAAGTCGACTTTAAACTGTAGGTCCCACACACAACTTCTCACGCCACTTAGAAGCTGGTTCGTAATCCTGACTGAAGAGTTGTAATGGCCAATTATGTATGTATGTATGTATACATAACACACATACATAATTGGTCATTAAAACCTTTCAGTCAGGATTACGGCCTAGCTTCTCACACCACTCATGTTGTGTGCGTTAATTTTATACGTGAGTGGCGGGACCTACAGTTTAACGTCGACTCCGAACGACAGATTTTTGAGAAACTTTTTCACGGCAGGTTTATTTACTCTCAGAGTTTTTGCCAGAAATCTACTGAGAGTAAATCGCCGAAGAAATAGTTTTTTTCATATTATTATTTTCATTTGACCTGGGATACGAACCCGGGCTTTACGTCTAATAAGCCAACACACTACCTACTAGACTACGGCGACTTATGTATGTACATAATAATTTCAATAAATTGAATACCAGCAAGTGTTCAGTCCATGCCTCTGGCATCTTATAATGCTTAGGTTTCAATTCAACCTACTGTTCTCTGTAATTGAATTCCTTTCTTTCTAGAATTTTTTAAATTCCTCACTACATTCTCAGTTTCTTCAATTATTTCAAATAAAATGGAGAAGAAATTCACCTGATGTCCTCACTGTGAAATATTCAAATAAGTAACCAACATTGATTGCCAATTATTGTTACGGCTGGTTGATACAAATATTTCCTTTCTGTTTTTTGTTTGTCATTTTGTTTGTACGTCAACGAACCATTTAGCAAATTTGAACATGTGTTAAAGACAAGTTGTCTGTCTGACTCGGATGCTTTTATTTTTCTGTTCCTTTTTTTTGCCGTAAAAGTTCTGTTGCTGAAGAAATAAACTAAAGTCGTCACATAATTACTTCCTGCTGTTCTCAGTCCCAGTTAAACACACAAATTGCAAGTGTTGTTTTCGAGCAACACAAACACCTTACTGCATGCAACACAGAAAAAAAAAGATTATGAAACAAGTGTGTTCTGGGTGCCAGAAGGTGCAGCATTATCAGCTGCAGTGCAATTTCGATAAAAAAAAATAATAAACAAACGTAATTCCTTCTCGTAGCGCTACGATTTGCGAAATGCGATCCTAAAACTGATATTGGCTTTATGCTGCATGATTTGCAAATCACAAGCAACAAATAAAATCTCCATATTTTCCATTGGGTTTGCCTGTTGAGTTTTTATTGGGATTTGCCTTGGCTGCTGCTGCACAGCACACAAGATTTTCTTTAATTTTCAATTGTTGCTGCTGCTGCTCTATTGATGTTGCAACTGCAACAATCTAAATAAAGTGTATGTTTTTCAAAAGCTTTCAACGTTTCTGTGTGTGTTGTAAACAAATTTTTATCGCAACATAAAGATGTTGACAACAAAACGACACAGAGCCCCACTAATCTAGCATTGGCATTGGTTTCTTGGGTTTACCAACATCAACAACAACAAGCTACAATATCTCCCAATTGATTGAACAACCAGCAATAGAAAAAGTTTAGCGAAATACTTGTTTGCAATCAGATGTGCATGTTGGTTGCCTGTTGCCGCCAATGTTGATGATGACAGCGATATTTTTCCAATTGATAATGTGGCCTGTACAAATCGTATTGTTCAACAATAACAATGCGAACTCACACACACATACTCACAAATGTGTTGCTCCTTTTCCTTACCCATGCCAACGACGATATTTTCTTTTGTTAGGAAAATAAAAAAATTTTAAAATATTTTTTTCAAATGATTACACTTGAAACGAGCTGTGCTGTGCTGTGGCTTTTGATACAAGAAAGTTTAAGCTTTTCAAGCAGGGGCGTGCTTAATAAATTTGCAAGCAGATTAAAAGATTTTAGATTAAGCCAACTAAGAGGATAAGCGGTAATCAGAAAATTGCCATGGTATTGTTTGTGCAATATAACAAATATAACCTTCAGTATAGAAAGCCTCTAAAGGATGCTAAGCAACAGACACAATATATATTTTGTAATTTTCTAAGACATCAAGCAGCCATTGCGTTGCGGTTATTTTAAGCGGCTCCACAATATCTATACAATACTACAAATCTTCAGACTTTCTTTCAAGGAATACAGTGCTGTGACAACAGACCTGAAGTCGCCGTAGTCTAGCAGTTATTGTGTTGGCTTATTAGACGTAAAGCCACGGTTCTTTGTTTAAATTTCATTAACCAAGTTTCTCTAGCTAAACAGGTGATTAGCCTACTGTATGACAAAAGTCATTGCCTAGAAACAACTGCCTTTGTAAACGCTTATTGAACTATTGTTGTAACTGCAACAGTGGTTGAAATTTAGCCCACAGTACGAGTAAAAAATGTGGCCCTGTATGTTGTCCATTGTTGTGGTTATCTCCTTTGGGACATCTGACGTCACAACGTATCCTCAGTGGATTATTTGAAAGAAATGGGCACATCCTTTAATTTATACCCTTAATACCAGACCTACTCCCTTTTGATTTCCTGTTGAAGCATGGGGCTGAAATGATAGCAGTAAGACTCAATTCAATTAAATACTGGCTCAACCTGAAGTATGGATATGCTGCAATTATTTGATGATTTCTGAATAGAATATCTTTCTGGTTTTAAAAGTCCAACTTTTGATTTTAAGATCCCAATGGGACAATGAAGTTTTTATCCGTGGCCACAAAATGCTGGAGAGACAGAAGTTCATATAGTCTACATGACCATTGCAGTGTTTTTCATTCACAAGTCCATTTTAAAATCGGCGCAATGCCTGCTTGATCTACTTAGACAGCCAGGCATAGGCATCACGCTGGAAATTGCATTGCTGACGAACGGACCAGTGACGGGACATAACTCGCAATTTTCGACCTTTAATTGGGGATTCCGATTTCCTCAGCTAGGCACAGTATTTTTCTCCCATTTTACAGGTAAGCCCAACTAGATAAGCAGCAATAAGTTACGTACATTTTTGCTAAACTCTGCTGTATCTGTATGGATAAGAAGAGGATTAGGATTACCACATTTTACTACGCATAGGTATTCTGATTTCATCAGTTCGACTAAGAAGCTCAACTCGGTGAGCAGCAAAAAGATACGTACAATTTTACTAAATTCTGCTGGATATGGATAAGAAGAGGACTGATTCACTTCTGTCCTTAAATAGCATGTCCGCCCATTACGCAATTTCGAACTGCACAGGGCTCACTGTCTTACTAAAAGGCTTACTGATAGACTTGTTACTACATCGAATGGCTTTTGCAGAAGTTGTGGGACTAAGAAGGATAAAGAGACCATATTCCACCTCATGTGGTGCTTTACTCATGCCATGAAGAGACGTAGGTTCTTAACCTCATATTTTTTGTCTTTCTTGACTAAACTCTCCAATTCTTACTTACTTAATTGGCCATTAACAACCCGATTAACGGATTTCGACCTGCCTTAACACATCCTTCCAAGCGGCTCTGTTTCTTGCACTCCTACGCCAGTTGGTCACAGTAATCGTTGACAGAGCTTCCTCGATTTGGTCCTTCCAACGCAAACAAGGTTGACTTCCGCAGATCCCCGCATCAAATACACGTCTCGCCGGAGCATCCTCCTCCATTCGAACGATATGGCCGAGCCAGCGCAGCCGATGGATGTTAATATGCTACACAACGTCTATGTGGTTGAGGAGCTCATACAGCTGATGTTGGATCATATGCAGAAATCATCGCCAACTCACACTGGACCGAAGATCTTACGCAGGACTTTTCGCTTGAATACTCTCAAGGCTGCTGCATCAGTATTATCTTTGTCGTACGAGGGAGTTCTCTGCTACTCTCCAATAAAAAGATTTATTTTGAAATCAATTTGGTTTCCTTTAGAATACGTTTGATCTCCGGCTTTATTACTGATTTTCGTAACGATGGCTTAAGTGGGACCTTCTACTTATCATAACTTAACATAGCCTAACTAGTTAACTACCATGAATCATTCCCATTGAGGAGAACTTTGAGATAAGGAAGCATAGGATCGAACTCATCGCAGTCATACAAATAGAGACGACACTAACATAGACGACAAGAATTGAGTTAACATAGCCTAACTAGTTAACTACCATGAATCATTCCCATTGAGGAGAACTTTGAGATAAGGAAGCATAGGATCGAACTCATCGCAGTCATACAAATAGAGACGACACTAACATAGACGACAAGCATTCATGCTGGAATGCTCAAACACTGTATTAACTTTGACTTTTAACTCACACTTAAGTATTCCAACTGCCGTTATTACTTCGCCGTGTACACTCTATAAGGCCTCATATGGGAAAAGCTACGTACCTTACAGTAAAGGGTACTGATTCAGTAATAATATGATTAACACGCTTACATAAAATGTTATCTGCAAACTTCAGACGATTACGCATACGCGTACGACATAATGGTAGAAACGTTGCCAGCATGCTCCAGCCGTTGAGTTGAATTCCATTACAATTGTGTGACATATTTGTTATTCAAAGAAAACATGTTAAAATCAATTAATTTCAATGATAATTTCTTCATTCTTTTTCAATTAAATCATTGCCATACGCGTGAAATCATAATGCGCAATATGTTCCCCCGTTTAATAATATCCTTCTAGTCTCCAACAGCCTTGACTTGTTTTTTGTTTTGTCTTTTTTTTTGTGTTTTGCTGCTGTGTCTAATCTATTTATTGTCATTTGTTTCGTGCCAATATTCTTGTTTCTCTTCTTGTTCAACAGTTTCTTCCTGTCTTATCAATTTTCGATTTCAAAAAAAAAGAAAAATTTGCATTCAATTCATTGATGCTGAAATTTGTTTTCATAGTTTAAAAAGCATAGTTTTCTTGTTGTTGTTTCTCTGTACCAACTTGTTATACTTGTTAAGAAAATATTTCTGCATTCTTGAGAGTAAAGCACTGGCATATCAAGTACTTTAAACTGTTGGCAACATTACATACATACATACATAATTGGTCATTACAACCCTTCAGTCAGGATTATTGACCTAGTTTCTCACACCACTTATGTTGTGTGTGTTAATTTTATACATAAGTGTACATTACATCAAACAATAAACACGAGATCTTGGCATTGAAATGAAAAACAAAAACGCCAAACCAAGGTCATAATGCAAGAAAAATCTGTTTAGCATCGACTAATAAATTTCGGACCATAAATGTGTTACTTTGAAATGTAAAGTAAATAGACTCCCAAAAGGAACACTTTGTGGTTTAAAAAGTATTATTCATCGCGTGTCAATTGGAAAGCTTAATTACTGGAACTATTTTTTAACATACCTCTTTTATATTTTCTTCATACATACTTCGTTTTGTTGGAGATGTCAGATCTGGGGTTTAAAATGTGGCCTCACGTGCAATAAGCCAATACACTATCTACTAGACTACGAAGACTTCGACATCTTTTTGTTCAAGTTTGGTTTTAGAAAAGTTTCTATGAGAGCTAAATATTTACTATTTGTCAATTTCTTCATTTCCATGTTCCTTAAATTAATTACTTAAACGCTGCAATAAGTTGGCATAGTTTAATATTTTCTTATCCCAAAAAATTTACACCAAGATCTAGCCTGAAAACGTAACCGTCATCGCCTTTTTTGGACGACATTCCTTCCAATCCAATCCTCGTGCTCTGACTGTTCCCTGATTTCGAATCGAAGCATAAACTCAACTTTGTTACGGGGAAACATTGAAACATTATCGACTCTTTAAAATTGTTATCTAACACGGTATTTAAAAAGGACCGTAGTCTAGTAGATAGTATGCTGGATTATTAGGCGAATATTAATACAATTGCCATCAAAAATTTCTTAAATCTGTCCTTTAGAGTCGATGTTAAACTCTTGGACTCGCGTGAATGAAATTAACACACACAACGTGGGTGGACTAAGCTTGAACACAGCTTCCTCATCTTAAAAAGTTTCTCCAGAATGTGTTGTGAGGTACTTTTTGCAATGTCAATCACTTCAGCTAGCTCACGCTAGTTATGGATCTAGCTAGCTAGCGATCATTAATACTATTTCCACAAATTTTCTTAACCGCTTCTTGAGTGAAAAGAAGACTGTAGAACACAACTGCTTGAGTTTTGGCAGCTCGAACGACTACTTTAAAACTCTTTAGATGCCCTTAGAGTGGAATCTAATTGAAAGTATTGAACTACATGCAGGTGATCGAATTGCTTCAATCATTTTCAATAATTCGATGGAATGAATAAAACTGTGCTTCGTTGGTTCCCGGGGCAATGCGTGCTAGCTCGTAACGAAATTATTGATAAGCTAGCGAAATCCTTTTGCGGATTAAATGGTCAAAAGTCAAGTTAAGGACATGTCACAATGAACTGCTCCAAACGATTAAAATGACATCTCTTCTATTGAAAAAAAAAGTTGTCTTCATGAATTATGCTTGAGAAAGTAGGTTTTTATTCGGGACTAACTTACTTTTCTTGGATGATATGGAATATATGTTCTGCCCGAGAGAGATGAAGCCACAGTTCACAATTTGGAAAATAGCTTTGTTTCAATTAGGACAAGATGACATATTTTAAACTCGCACCAATTCACCTATGGAGCATTTAAAGGACTTATTTCGAAAAGCGAAGATGTCGTGCCATCATGGCCTTTCTAATGGGAGAATATTTTAGGAGGTCTTATCAATGTACGATGGCACTAACAATTGTGTAGGGGCGGTCATCTAATCTGAAAGATCTTTATTATCAGATCAGATATTATCGTAAATAAATAATATCGTAAATAAATAATATCGTAAATAAATATTAGGGTTCTAAAAGACGAAAGTTGTACGGCATTTGCTTCAGTTACCTGTCCTTACCAGCGTCACATGTTATTAGGACAGATTATCTTAAGGAAATCCATTCCATTTCTTCTCTGGTCTAAGATCGGAGACAGGCTAGCAAATAATGTGTACCTTTATTGGAAAAGAGTAGCGTAAATTTAAATTCTAACAAACCGTTGGAGAACAATTTGCTCGCCTTTCGTTTGCACTTGTTAAAACCCTGATTGTCTTAATCACTGTCTTGTTGATATTTTTAGCACGTGTTATTATTTTGTCGTTTTATTATAATAGCAACGATATTTTTATTGCAATTTTTGGTCGCTTTATTTTCGTTGTTTGTTATCGTTTCCTTTGCTTGTTCGTTGCTGATTGCTACAAAACAAAAGCGGTTTGAACACCAAAAAGCGTTAATGGCTTGTTAAATTATTGCCAATACAAGACGTTTAAAAAGTTGTTTAAAGACATACCCATTAATAGTTAAAAGTCCCATACAATGCCTTCTCATATATATTTTCAAAAACATTCTAGGGAATTATGTTTTAGCAATTGCATGAAAAAAAAACTTTCTTATGATTTTAAATAAAAATTGGCAATTGGTCTTAGCATAGGCCAGTGTAACATCTTTATGGTACATATTAATGGATTTACGAGGCAAATATTTTATTTAAAATTTTATTTAAAATAATAAATTGCGAATTTTATTGTTTTCGAAATGATTATGGATTCATGGATACGGCAATAATTATAAGAAAGTAATTTTATTGTAAAATAATAAAAAATAATAAAATTAGTTGGGACACACACCAAGACGCTGAGTATGTTTTATTTTTGTTGTGTGTAATTATTATAAATAAAATATTAAAAACAAATTTTGTTTTTAACAAGCAATAGGAGCTCTTTCAGAAATGCACCTCTTCCAACAATAAAAAATGATTTTTTTTCTTAATTTGCCATTAATAGATACTTACGTATTTGGTCATATATGCATATTCAGTCAGGAATACGACCTAGCTGTGTTAATGTGTGTGTGTTAATTTTTTATACAGGAGTGGCGAAATCTACAGTTTAAAACCGATTCCGAACGACAGAATTTTGAGAAACCTTTTCATGGCAATTTCATATAGTCTTCATATTTCGTTTTGTTGGAGATGTCTGACTTGGGTTTGAACCATGGCCTCACGTCTAATAAGCCAACACACTACCCACTAGGCTACGGCAACTACTTGTTTCATTATACGATACCTAAAGTTGTTAGTTGAATGGGAACATTCAAGAGCAACGCGTTTGAATGATATCTCGTCAGAACTGTGAAGTCCAATGTAAATGTTAGTGATATTTATCGCAGATTTTTGGACATCTGAATTATTAGTCAGCAGGCGCAAAGAAGGTGTGGTACTAACAAATAACCTCAGAGACAGGAACAATTTGGGGTGGTTTTATGTTTCACTTCGGTGGTCATAACTAAACAGTTGGTCCAATAGCGATAGCCCCCCTATTTCAGCTTGATTGAGTTTTAGAAAGCTTTCGATGCATTAGTTTTCAACGTCATATGAGCAAACCAAACTGACCGCATTGATTTAGGGCTTATTGCGCCAGAAAATCTATCATATTTTTCTTGGAAATGTATTAAACAAACAAATTTAAATCGATGCAGCAGAACGACAAGAATATGTTCTGTCACTACATCACTCAACAATCGATGCAGCAGAACGCCAAGAGTGTGTCCTGTCACCAATTCACTCAACATAGTCTAGTCGTGGCCGATGTAGACATATGAAACTTCAATGATTTTTATTCGAAGCATCGAAAGTGAAAGCTGAAAACTACATTTTCAGTACCATTCTCTGACAAACAAATGTTTCATGAATATATTGGACAACATAAGCAGGTATGATCGTTTCCAGAGCATGCGAGTATCTTCTTCTAATCGAAGTAGTGTGCCACCGGAAGATATACCATATTCAATTTCCACAGAGAGTATAACGAACGCAACATAGCATTACTATCCATTCAAGCACTCAGCTTCTATGAGGCTAAAGCTTGATTATAAGGGGAAACGGAATCAGTCTAAAACCAGAAATACGGTCAGCCTCCGTTGAATCCAAAGTAATGTACGAATTTACTGCTGTTAAGGCCGCAACCTTTCTATGTGACAAGAAAAGTGGTTTGGAAGGGTATACTCAGTAACAGAGTATTTAATGATATTTCATAACAATAACAAACGAACAGTTATAGCATGAGTCTGGAATGTAAGAATTGTATCCAAAACATAGCAAAGGTAATACCATTCACAGGCAGGCTCATGGCGTTTCTTTTTCAAAATACAAATACGAAAATTTATATTGATTTTCTTAAAGAGGAAAAAACAATTAACGACGAGTTTACGATTGCTTACTTCTACGTTTAAACAATGAAATTAAGGAAAAACCTGACATTTGTTGTTGAACCATATCCATATTTCTATGGTCAATATCGATGAATTTTTACAATTATTCGCTGGATTTAAGCCCATCGGACTATTTTCTATTTCCAAAATTGAGAAAACGAGGGGGAAGAGTAGTTTGTTTAGAGGGTTTTATTGCTATTTAAAGTTAACAAAGCCATGGAATTTCACTTGGAACATTGTATTTATCTAAAAGTAGCTCATTTTTGAAAACAAAGGCGTTTATTTTGCATTTTCAACGTTTTATAGCCAAATTATGAATCCCCCGCGTATTTAGCATCACATATTTTATTATTCCTCTAGGCTTGAATGTCATAGTAAACTTAAATTCGTTTTCTTCAGTAATATAACTTTTGTCACATTTAAATGCAATAGAATCTAAGCTATATCCACCGACTACTCGCCTTAAATGAGTTGTAGGTGAATGGTCCTTACACGACATCTTCGAAAAAACTTGTAACGTTGCATTGGTCTATTTATTGCAGGTATCTCAATCTGACAAAAAGAGTTCTTTGCTATTCGAACAATGTGGTAAACACTCAGAATGCTTTACTATGACACTACTTAACTCTCATGCGGCCACAAGAAGCACACCCGGCCTTGTACTTTAAGCAGGACAGAATTAAATACAAATATACTGGATATATACCCAAGATCCTTAAGAATGCTCACTGATCTTTTGGCCAAAAATTTTAAGCGTAGTTTCGGAAAATACTGCACCAATCTTCAAAAACAAAAACATGACAGTACATTAAAGCAAGTTGTTTCTGCATTCTATAATGGATTCGACACTTACCACCAATTTCTTTGCTGATGACAGGGCGTTCATTAAGCGCTTCCTGCACATAAATTCATGTAGTCACTGTAGTTTAGTAGACGTAGGGCCACGGTTTAAACCTCAGGTCAAACATCAAAACGAAATATAAAAAAATATTTTTTCGGCGACTTCCTCTCAGCAGATTTCCGGCAAGAACTCTGAGGGTAAACATAAATTGCCATGAAAAGTTTCTCAAAAATCCGTCGTTCAGAGTCGACTTTAAACTGTAGGTCCCGTCGCTCTTGTATAAAATTAACACACACAATATACGTGGTGTGAGAAGCTAGGTCATAATCTTGACTGGATGGTTGTAATAGCCAATTACATAAATTCAAATAAAACAAAGTGTGTAGGAGATATCATTGAATTTTTTTTTTCGTTTAAAAGACCTATTGATACCGTTATGTGTGGGTCAAAACATCGTTCAAAAGCTTGGCACGACTACTCTGTGTGGAGCGCATTTCAATTTTGTATGAAGTTGGAAGTTTGGAAGTCCCTATTGTAAAACCCCATATAATACTCGTTGTCGTACTGGACATACAGAAAAAAAAATATTCATCACGAGATGAGCGTATTAACTTTGGTAGAAACCACACCAGTTACAAACCTCTGTCTTATCCTGATTCATTAACTATGCTATGCTACACATATATAGTTGAAGACAACGCCAATGTAGGGTGAAACAACAAAAATGCAACAAAAAAACCTGTAATCAAGGTCGTTGTAAAAATGTTACTTCCTGTCTAAGTTTGTATGCAACTAATGGGTGATTGTTTTAATTGCTTGCTCCATATATGAAGAAATACTTTTAGAATTAGAATGGAAGGAATATAAAGATGACAATATCTTCAATATTTTTTTTTAGTTTTTCAACAAATATCTTAAACCGGCCATATGAGGATCATGTATGTTTTATATGCAAAAATTTTCCAGTCAAATAAAAAAAAATTTTTTTTTGTTTTTGTTTTCAAAATTTCTACTGACACATTGTAAAATTCAATTTTATACTCATCTGGCATATGGAAATTTCCACAATAATAATTCATTATAATTTCGTTTGGTTTTAAGACCACATTTCACTTGCTTTCAAAACAAATTTAGAAATGCTGGCATATGAAGAGAGTAACAACGCTTTACACATAATTTATGCTTGTAAAGCAAAAAGAAAAAAATTTTGTATTAACGGTCGTTTCGGTTTAAGAGATCCTGATTTTAAATTCTTTTGATTTACACAGGCTTGATTACCTGATGCCGATCATATTGGTATTACTTACGTATGCGAAACCAAAGCGAAAAATATTGTAAAATATGCCATCCATCCATGGATAACATGGATTGCCAGACACTTTTTTCTTTGTATTTTAATTACAATTTCTAACGCTTCCAAAAGACACATCAATTTTTATAAATAAATTCAAAATGTCGAAATAAAATTAAAAAAAGATCAAAAGGAATAAAAACTGAAACGAATTCAAATCAAATCATATGGCATGAAATGATATTTCATATGGCACACACACAGTAGCCAAGTAGAAACACGAAATAAATTCATGCACAACTGGGATGACGGCGCATAACAAGTAGCCGTTATGGTTTTATAGAAGATCTCCAAAGATATTAAGACAGATGTTCTGCCTCCAAATAGTAACGTTAATAAATGTGAATGTATTTGTTAACGCCTCTAAAGTGTCAACTGGTTGGTTTCAAATATCGCATTCACTAAATCAAAGTCGACACGGCTCAGCATTAGCATTAGCATCGGCACAAACACAAACCAAACCAAAAATAGAAAAATGAGCGAAAAAAACGAAACAAATCATTTAAAATAAAATTAATTGTTAAACATTTATAAAAAATTGAAAAGCTTGCAAAAACAATCCACAAATAAAATTTTGTTGTAACGAAATTTTATTTTTATGACTCTCAGCGAAAAGTTGTTTGTTTGTTGCATGTGCTTCAAACTGGGTTAAATATTAAAATTTATTAGAGTCTCATTAATTTTGTTGGTTGATTAAGAAAAAATATAATTATTTTTTGAAACCCGTTAACAATCATTTCAAATACAAGATAAGATAACATCACATCAAATCAAATCATTTCAATTTTAATGTGAGTTTTAATTTTTCTCAATAAAATTAATGGCTCTTGTGCGAATGCTGATTAAATAATTACTGTTCAGTTAGTTTGGTGGTACAAAAAAACAAGTCAAAAGACATGCGAATCAATTTAATTGATTTGAAAACCACAAAGCACAGCTTAAATTTGTTTTTTAAATTCCTTCAAAGATTTTTTTCAATTACTCGTATTACTGTAACACCCTCATGCTGGTACGTTGTTAACAATTGTGACGAAAAATTATCATAAACACCTCCATGAAGTCAAACAAACATGTGCTGTGTTCGACAACAAGTTCTTCACAGTTGTATTTCAAACAAAACTTTTTTATTTCCAATAAAATCAACAATAATGTGTAAACAGTAATCATTAAACACAATATGGAATAAAAAGTTCTATATATGTACATACCCTTCAGTCAGAATTACAACCTAGGTTTTCACATCACTTATGTTGTGTGTGTTAATTTTATACATTAGTGCCAGGACCTACAGTTTTAAATCTGCCGAACGACAGATTTTTGACAAGCTTTTCATGGCAATTTTAATTTACTTCTCAAAGTTTTTGCCAGTCATCTCCTGAGAGGCAGTCGCCGAAGAAATATTTTTTCTTATTTCGTTTTGTTGGAGCTGTCTGACCTGGAGTTTGAACCCTGGCCTTACGTCTAATAAGTCAACCCACTATTTACTAGACTACGGCGGGTAAAGAGTCCTGATTAAGTTGATTATTACTGTCAGTTTTCATTGCTACTATCATAGGTCATAGAATGATAGTGAATTCCATTCAAAAGCCCGTTTTACGGGCTTTCCAAAGCGTCTGCAGAATCCATATAGACTGAAATTCGATGTAGAAGTTCAAAATCGAAAGATCGCAAAGTTACTAGACATAGAAATAAAAAAGCGCAGAACGATGTTGCCACACAGTTGTGAATAGACACACTCAATATTGACACATGAGTTTGTAATCAAGAGTTGTATAAAAAATTCCGTGCCAATCACTGTGGTATTGCATACCGAAAAGTTTGATTTCTGTTAAAAGAGATCGTATATTAAATTAATAGGGAGGTGTTATCAATTAATAATCTTCTGTTTATTTAAATAAAGTAGCGATTAACAATCAGAAATAAAAAATTTCGTTTATTGTTAAGCAGTATTATGGTCCTTTAGCCAAAGGCATCATTTTATTGCTGGTTCTTCTAAATAAGAAACCGAGACTTGTGCTATCACCTATCCTTGTAGCCATAAGCCTCCAGGCGTTTGTGTCATGGGTCCCCATTTGACTATGAAAGTCAATGTAATGCAGTTGGTCCCAATTATATTCTAGTAATAAAATTATTGCGAAGTCGCCGTGGTCTAGTAGGTAGTATGTTGGCTTATTAGACGTGAGGCCTCGGTTCAAACCCTAAGCAGATTTCTGGCAAAACCTCTGTGAGTAAATAAAATTGCCATGAAAAAGTTTCTCAAAAATCTGTCGTTCGGAGTCGACTTTAAACGGTAGGTCCCGCCACTTATGTAGAAAATTAAAGCACACAGCATAAGTAGTGTGAGAAGCCAGGTCGTAATATTGACTGAAGGGTTGTAGTGACCAGTTACGTTATGTATGTCTAAGCATAATACGAGATGCTGTAAAGTTTGAAATATCGAAGAGCATTGCTTCTGGACAGTATGTCTATATCCAGGAGGTTAATTTATTTCTCTGCTGAAATTCGTTTAATTGCATGTACTATGTACCATACGAAGGCTACTGTGCAGATCTAATTAATCGTACAACATCATATAGATGTTAAAATTTGTTTCTTCCTAAGCAAATAAGTTTTATCCCATTGACTGCATTGCATAGTAAATTCATAATTACTACATCAAAATTAGAAGTCAGTATTGTGTTGCTAAAGCATTAAGACAACTCAAATGTCTGGCATTTTAAACATATTGATGTGGCTGTTAGCGGAAAACTAGTGTTTCAAGTTATTTTCCCACAATTAAACAAACACAAGTTATAAGAGAATTAAAAACCACCCTCGAATACTAGTTTCTTTTGTTTTTTGTTTAAGTTATTTTTTGCATACCATTTATAATCACTCATTGTTTACAAATGAAACAAAAATAGTTTAAATTGTGTGTGGATAGTGGCTAGCAAGACTTTATGGCAGCACAACACACAAGTGTTGAACAGATTATCAAGAAATAAATCTTAAGATTTTATTTCATTATTTTAATTCATGTGTATTTTTATATATAAGGTGGGTCATCTGTCGATAACAAAATTGCCGTATTTGGGGCTCAAAAACCCATACGTGGTCTTATACAAGCCAATGCACCCATTACGAGTGACTGTTTGGTGCGGCTTACGGTCAATGGAGACACCTATCGCACTATAATAATCGAAATTTTTGTACCCTCTTTTCATGGTACTGAAATATTTCAAATTCAAATATTTGATGGCTGTTTAATTAGCCGAAAATGTGATGCTAATTAAAGCCGCGATTTGACACCGTTTAACTATTTTCTATGGGGCACCTTTAAAGAAAAGTGTTATGTCGACAAACCAGAGACGATTGAGCATTTGAAGGCCAACAATCGTGATGCCATTGCCGAGATAGGAATCCCGAACCCATACACTCGAAAAAGTTCACGAAAATTGGTCCGATCGAATGAGATACTATGAAGCCAGCCGTGGCAGCCATATGAATGAATTAATATTCGATTTGTAACCGGAACAATTGTACTTCAAAACAAAAAATTGGCAAAATTTCAAACCGTTTACGTTTTGTTGAGCTTTTAAATTTAAATTTTTAAATGGCCCACCCTTTATTTATAATTATAATGTCAAATCAAGTGTTTCGACTGTTAAGCTATCTCATTGGAGTTGAGGTGATATGAAATTAAATAGATTTCTTCTCATACAAGTAGTTCTTGTACATACATGATCATTATTATTGTGTGGTATTATTGTGCAATTAATAAATCATTCAAAATATTTCTTTATTCTTCGTTTTTATTAATTTAATATTTAAATTGTAATTTGACATAAATATTCATATTTTTGTTTAATTTTCTGCACCAACACAAATGTTTTCTGAGCAGTAAACAGAACAAAAACAAACGACTTAAGACACGAACTTGTTTTTATTATTATTATTTGTTTTCAACGTCAATTGGGTGTTTTGCACACGTTATTAGAAATTAAACTCTCTATCTCTCTCTCTGTATAAATAAAATTGTATATTTTATTAAATACAATATAATTTAAATTTTTGAAATTCTAAATTAACTGTTTTCAATTGGTTATCATTATTAGCTCCCCATATACATATGCACCAGCCAGCTACATATGTATTGTCAATATTGTATGAAATTTGTGTGAATATTTTTTGTGTTTTTTTTTTTTTTTGTTATTGTTTCGTATTTTTTATTTCAATTTAAAATTAAACCTGAGGCGACAAGTGTCTGTTTGTCTGTCTGTTTGTCTTGTTAAAAAAAAAAAAAAAAAACAAAACAAAACCTTACATTCATACAAACATACAAAAAAATGTGTGACCATTTCATTTCGATCTGCTTCATTTGTATTAAATAATAAATTTCATTGTATATTTAATACGATATCGATATCTATATGAATATAGTACTACTTTGTTATCGATTTGTGTGCATTTGAAAACAAACAACAATACACGTACATATTTCGTATTTTTATTCTTTTCAATTTTACGTGTTTGGATTTTCAAATTTGTTTGAAACTGCAAATGTTTAAGCATTTCTATGTGTGTGTGTGTGTGTATATGTGTAATGCATCATTTATTAAGTCTTAATATTCTGTTTGATGAATGAATTTTTGAATTCTCAATTCCATATTGTTTAGTACTTATTTCTGTTGTTGTTGTATACATTATAAAAAATTATTTGCAAAACATATTGAATTATTTATTATTTGATCTAATCTCTAGCCCGTGTTCTATAAACATCTAACTGCCATACGTATATAGACTAACAGGATTTTATATTTAGAATTTTAAAATGTATACCTATTTCATATACAGTAAAACTATTGCCATCTACAAACATTTATAAACATTTCGTTTCATTTCATATACAAAATATTTCAATAAAATGCGTATTTTTGACACCATAACCGGTATCATTTGATTTATAGTTCGAACAAGTAAAAGTGCATCACTCACAATAGCACAATACTACATAAAAAAGTTTACAAAATATTTGAAATAGTTTTAGAAATACTAAGAAACTTTTTTGCTTACTTTGTTGTAAGTAAAAGACCATTTCACTCTTGTAAATGATAGGCCATTTAGAAGTTTAAATAATTAAATAAAAACGCAATAAAACAATAACGGTTTGAAATTTTGCCAAATTTATATTTTTTGTTATGAAGTACAATTTTTCCCGGTTAGAAATGGAATATCATTTCATTCATATGGCTGCCGCGGCTGGCCTCTCAGTACCCCATTCGGTGGGACTAATGTCCCTACACCTTTTCGAGTGCATGGGGTTGTATTTCGGCAATGTCATCACGAATTTTGGCCTTCAAATGCTCAATTGTCTCTGGTTTGTCGGCACAACACTTTTCTTTAACGGTGTCCCACAAAAAATAGTCCAACGGTGTCAAATCGCAGCTTCTTGGCGGCCAATTTACATCAGTATCTCGGTTAATTTAACGATCATCAAACGTTGGACGCAATAAATCGATTGTGGCATGCGATCTGTGGTAAGTTGTATCATCCTATTGAAACCAAACATCGTTCACATCAATACCGTGAAGAGCGGGTACAAGAAAATTGGTTATTACGTTGACCTCAAGGTCCTTATTTTCAAAGAAATATGCGCAAATTATGCACCCACTTCACAAGCCGTACTAAACAGTCACTCGTAATCGGTGCATTAGCTTCTGTAAGACCACGTGTGGGTTTTCCAAACCCCAAATGTAGCAATTTTGCTTATTAACGTACCCATCAAGTTGAAAATGGGCTTCATCTGAAAAACTAGTTTCACAAACTTTAGCAATAAACGTGCCTATACCGGACACAATTGGTTGTTCTATGCGACCAAATTCTGTACGACATTTTCGTGCAATTTCCGACTAATTGTCTGTGTTTTGGAAATAAATTTCCAATAAATCCCAACGATGCTCAAGCATAAATCGATTGATTACGTTCAGTAAAGATAATGTACTGAATTTTGTGACAGAATAGAATGACTATCTTCATTAGATAGAAGAGGCATAGAACTTACGAAATCCATATGACGGTAGAGGTCTTACACGCTCGATTTGCGAATTCATATGCTTTATAAAACATTTTTCACTATTTTTATAGTCTTATAGTGTAAGTCTTAGGAGAAAAGCACATGATTTAAGACTGCAATGTTTAAAACGCAATCAATAAATTAAATACTGAACGAAATAAATCTTCACACACAAGTAAGGAATTGTGCGTCCCTATTACAAATATTTATTACCTGATAATTTCAGTAATTATTTTAAATTTTTCTTCGCGTATATTTGTTGAAAAAACCTTAAACGGAAAATAAGCGAAAATCTACAAATCATTTCCTGGCCACCATCGTTTATACAGCTTTTTTAAGGAACAGTTGAGGTGGCGAACAAAAGTCAACGATAATTGATGGCTAAAACGTATTGACAAACCGAAAATCATCATAATGGACAGCAATTTACACTGCATTAGAAATTGCAAGTCAGCTAACTTAACCAGCTACATGGTTCAACTTTTGACTTCAAACAACAACAAGAAAAAATAAAGAAAACAAAAAGAAAAAAAATAAATACACCATCAATCAGAAACAAAATGAAAACGATGGCGATAATGATTAAGGTTTAAAGAAAAGAAAATGATTAAAAGAAATAATGGAATCTACGTAGAAATAAAGAAGTTTCGAAGAAACCTTAAACAGGAAATACAACTTGTGTTGTGTGTGTTTAAATGCTGGAACATGTACCGAAAACTTACCAAATGAAAATGGCCAAATGCAACTGTCATTCAAAATTTAAAAAATCATTATTAAACAAACAAACAAACTCACACACACAGACACAACATTCTTGGAATCTCTTTCACATGCGGAGGATGATGAGTTCGAATGTAGCCAAGTTCTAAAAAATAACTTGCATAACTTTATGTGAGAAGTTAAAATCAAATATTGTTGCAGCCAAGAACTGTATAGCGAAGAAAAAGAGGGCGGCATTCTAAATTTATTGTTACGTTTGTGGAGTGACATCTATCCAGGGTTTAGGTTCCAGTTGATACATATGCAAGCAAACAGATTTATTCACAACTTCAAAACAGATTACAGGGAACGCTCTTGTAATTTATTTAAATTTTGACTCTCCGATTACATGTGTATAAAAATCGTTCATTTCGTTTACTGTCTTATATGTTCCAGTCTATTGGTAATTCACCTGTTCATCTATCAGATTTTACACATCGAAGAGTCTCGGTTTTGTGTATTACTATACCCAGATAGCAGAATCTTTAATAAACTTAGGCCCGTTTTCTCAATGTGTCGACAAACTGCCAGTTACTAAATGTCGACATAAATTTATTAGACTGATAAACTGTCCGTTAGCAATTTTGGTTTTCTCAATATACCGACAAAAACATTATTTTCATTTGGCAATACCTCTCAAAATTGTTGTGAAAGTTGAGAACCCTGTCTTCAAGTGACAACTTATTAAAAAAATTATTATTATTATTAGTGAAAAAAAATAAAAAAAATAGAAAAAATTTATTATCATCCATGTCAGCCAGGCAGTTAGGCCTGGCATGATAAACTCTTTCAACATTTACTTGGAACTCATGTTCTTCGAGTTCATCCTCAATCAAATTAATGTTTATTCCTCTATTAAACATTTTTTCTAAAATCTATTTTATTTTTTCAAAAACTCAAGGTATTGCCACATAAAAAATATGATCAGCAGTCAGCTGATTGAATTTATCTGTACAACAAATAAATAACCGGCAGATAAGGGCTGGTTAGTTTTGTGACAAAATAGCACAATATAAGCAGTAACGAAACGAATTTGACAGGAGCACTGTTCGAATGTAAAAGAGACAGCAAATATTACCAAAAAGTATTTCTGTCTCTGTCTAAAAGTAACTCTGTTTTGTTTATGTTTGTTTTCGGGGAGGATTTTTATTATTGGATAGAAATTGATGATATTGTGGTAGAATAATAGAATAATTATGCACATAATACGGGTTCTTGGTTGAAAGGAGATGTACCATTTTATTGGAGAAACGTAATTTGGAACTAGCGTATTTGGTGACACCTTTTATCGATCGTCACTAACTTAGTATTTAACTAACTGAGAGGTATATTCACAAATACCTGAAGCAAAAAGTTATGAGTATATATTTTGTTATATTTTTATTTTTACTTACCTTTTGCACACGGAACTTGTTTCATTATGTAGAGAAATTGCTAAGAGTTCAATTAATAATGAAAAAATTACCGAATTTTAACTTTTTCATTCAAGAAATTAATAAATACTGGTAATATACACAAAGTTCTACAAGAAAAAAATTTTATGAGCAATATGTGTTATTTGATCTTGATATATTTAGCTTCTTACTTATCTTTTGCACAAGAAACTATATTCGTTGTGACCAAAAACCACACAAATTTCTAATAATAATTAAATATTTACGAATTTTTAAAATTTTCATTGAAGAAATTAAAAAATATTCTAAATTTTCCCTTTTTTAACACAATATAAATGTTTGTTTACATTTAATTTTTCTGCTTTATCCATCAGTTTTCCCTCTGTATATCTGTTGCTTCTAACACATTTGGGTCGCAACACTTATAACATTTTTTTTCTCCCTCTAGTTGGACCAGTGTTTTTACGCTAAAAGCCTTTTTCAAATGTCATTGCTTTCGTTACTGCTTAGCTGTGCAAAATAGAAGCAAATGAGACATTGAGAAAACCAAATTTCTTTAATCTGCAGTTTTTCGTTGGGAAAAAAGATAATCGCCTAATGAGAAAACAGCCCTTATTAGTCTTCCTTATATTTAGGTTTAGGCTTAAGGAGACAGCATTTTATTAGAAAAATATATACATATACATAAAATATAAATACAAATTCGTAAATATGTGAGGAAACAAATGTTTTTTGCCACCACATTGTATTTCTTCCATGCGCTTCTTTCGTAATCTGTAATCTTTCTATCACTTGCTGTAGTATCCATCCTCGAAGTACTCTTAGTTTAATGGCAATCCTGTAATTTGCACAAGCAGCATTGGACAAGTCAAACAATTGACTTGCAGTCACTGCATTGTAATTCTTCCGTAAACTGTGATGTTTTCGTCACTTGATGTAGTACCCATCTTTGACGTACTCTGTGTTTGATGGTATTTTCATTTGTCATTATTTGAAGTGGGCCATGTCCTTGCCGTCCATATAATAATGTGATTGAGTATGAGAAAAACCTTCCAAAGGCTTTTATCATCAAATAAAGACGATATTTTCAATCAATATGGTGTTATCATGCTTGATACAAGACTTGTGTGAGCGTAAGCCTGATTGCTTTTTCCTAAGTTGTTTCATTATTCATTCTAAGGAACCTACTTACTATCTATTAAATCTGTTATATTCTTCAGTAGGGCGACTATTATATCTTTGGCGTATGTATTCGAGTAGGATTTCAGTTTGGCAAAAATATTTTGTTTTTCAGTATATCCTGATAAATTTCTGCGACATCAGCACTTTCTCGATGTGTAAGCCAGTTAACCGATGTATTATTCAAATTAGATGAAATACATTAGATATCGACCGATATTGGTTGGTATACTAAAAACATGAAATCACCACAACATGACATTCGAGCATAATAGAATGGGATTGCGCAAAAAATTTCACAGTTGATAGATATATTAGTCATGTTTTGCGAAGAGCCGATGATAATATACTTGACTGACATCCTTTAAATTAATTTATTAATCCGAGTATCTTGAACCAATGAACTATAGGAGAATTTGGGTTTGGTTGGATTCTTTTTTCTCCCTCTCTACCTACATGTATAGGGTGCATACAAATGTCTCTTTATCACCTTTTTGATAATGCTTGTCAATGGAATTTATTTTCCAAATCAATGATCATAATGACCAAAACATTAAGAGAAAGAGAGAGAAACAAAAATTCTTGAATTTTTCCCAGACATATAGTATGTTTTAGATGCCACAAACCATTGCACCTGAACCATAAGCAAGCAAATTATACTGTACGGTTGAATGGTCAGCCGGCTGGTTGACATTCAAGCATAAGAAGAAGATGAAAGAATATTGTCACTGCATTAAAAAATATTTGATGCTCTAGGCTAATTAATAGGTTTTTATTGAAGAGAAAGAAATTTTCATATTAACCCAAAGCGCAACCTGTTTCTCAATAAAGTTGGCCAATAAATTGTAGTCAAAATATACTAAAAAAAAAGAAATAAAAAAGAAAATTGTAATAACAACTGAAAATTCAATTAAAATGCATGTATTGTAAAAGCATAAAACTGCTTAATTGTTTGGAAATTGAACATTTAAACATTAACAGCCAGTAGCGTATTGTTTTATTCTAAAATGTATTTTTTTTATTATTTAAGTATCAGACACTAGCATTACCATGGTGTAATAATGCTATTAATCAATAGTTTTAATATCCTATTATTTATTAATTTTGTTCACAACAATTTCTCTATCCTTGACTCCCTTAGGACATCAATATTTGAATAGAATTTACCCAGGCCTAACAGCCACTTTGAATTAAAACATTTGACTCAATTATCTGCTAGTAGCATTGTGCATGGAAATCAAACTATAGGTTCCTATGAATGAAGGTGTACATATTTTGTTCAAGAAAACCAAACCAAACGGTACTTTTTCTGAATCACACAGAACGAAAAAACAATCCGTGATTGGTAAAAAAATGTTGCTGTCACAGACGAACGGAAGGAAAAGTTCCAAGACCATAAAGGGAATATCGGGTGGCCCATCTATTAGTTTAAATTTGGCAATACTTATGTCATTCTATTGTGTCACGAAATTCAGTAAATTATCTCCACTGAACGTAATCAATCGATTTGCGCTTGAGCAACGTTGTGATTTATTGGAAATTTATTTCCAAAACACAGACAATTGGTCGAAAATGTCGTACAGCATTTGGTCGCTGATAAGGACCAACAGCGCCCGGTATACGCAAATTTATTGCTAAACTTCGTGAAACTGGTTTCATTGTAGATGCGCCAAAACGTGAGCGTGCTCGTACAGTGAGTACACCCGAAAATATCGAACCTGGGGCTGAGAGTGTGCGTAAGAATCCATCAACATCAACTCGTCATCGTTCTCAAGAGTTGAACATTTCATGCGCCAGTTTACGTTGAATTTTTGCGAAAAGATCTCGGTATAACGCCTTACCACAATTAATTGGTTGAACAGTTAAAAGCCCTATGACCATTTGCTTTGTTTTCGCTTCGCTAGATCGGCCAACGAAAAACTGCACGATAATGGCGATTTGACCATTTTGGTGTGTACTTTAATAAGCAAAATTGCCGTATTTGGGGCTCAGAAAACCCATACATGGTCTTACAGAAGCCAATGCTTTTTTTTGTAGCAAGTTCCAACAGGATGATGGAACTTGCCACACATTTTATGCCACAATCGATTTATTGCGTAAAACGTTTGATGATCGTTTAATTAGCCGAAATTGTAATGTCAATTGGCAGCCAAGAAGCTGCGGTTTGACGCCGTTGGACTATTTTCTGTGGGGCGCCGTTCTTAGACTATCAGTTAATACCTTCGTCCGAAACACAGAAGTTCCCTTTAATGCTTTTTTTTTGTGGGTATCGTAAACTACCAATGTCTTCCTCAGTGTTTTCAATTTTGTGCGGCGGTGTGTTTTTTATAATTTTTTAAACATTTCTTGAGTCACGGTGGTGTCAAGTGGTGATTACAATAAAAGTGGTGATTACGGATTATTAGTATAAGCAAATGTATGGAAATCAAATTACCGATTGGTTTTTATATTCCTAGACTCACAAATTTCGGTTTTCAACCCAAATTCGTAACCATTAAAAGCACATTTTGCAATGGTACGGATTAGTAACTTTCAAAGTTATTGTCATGAGTATTCTTGGTACACCGAACAATTTCAAACACAGCAAGGACAACTTCAAGACCAGCGCAACCGAATGGCTAGTTCATTTGAAATGTTTGCTTTCAAACGCATAATTTATAATCAATTTTATGTACAAAATTATTGCAATTAATAATTCATTCGTAATTGCATTCGACTCTCATCTAAAATGCTAATCGAAGTCGATAAAAACAACAACATTAACCCATTTCAGATGAGTAATATTTTGCTGCGACAACGCACTCTTCTAAATATCTTTAAGGATTTAAGCATATTTGAAGTCATATATCGACTGCTATCATTTCGATATACTATAATGGTCTCATGTCCTTCTAATTTAATTTTTGAAATTTTTTTATTTTAAATTTTACAAAACATATTTAATATCCTGTAGTTCAAATATATTTTATCCTGTCAAAGCATCTGACATTCAATTGATAACAACCTAGCGTTGACGCATTGGTTAATGGAAGTATATTCCGCTTAAAGTGTGGTTTATGCCATAAAGTACTTGCATTTAATTGACTAAATATGCGTCTGTTATAGTTGTTGCTTTAATATCGTTTACAACAACAGCATTTTGCTGTTATTAGTTGATTATCTTGTTTACAAGTGCGTAGTCGGCACATAAATTGTGAATTTCAAACTGCAACTTGTAGATTGCAACTTGCAACATTGTTGGAGTACCAATTTGATACTCGTTTATATTTTTATGTCTTGTACGGCTGGCTACTGCAGCTACATCATATGAAAAATAAACCAAACAAAATTGGGAATTAAAAATTGTTCAAGTCATTTAAAACAGAAAGAAAATTTCAAACGATAATCAATAATACTCATGCGAATAGAAAACTTAATTTATTTATGTATGTACGTATATATGCCTTTGAAACGAAAAATCTATGCCGACATAATTTTTTGTGGAAATATCTCTCTAATGTTAAGCATTCGCATGTTGAGTATGTTAAGTATTCGTAGATAAGCAAATTGGTATGTTCAAGTAGGCATTTGTGCCATTTGTGCAATAAAGTCATTCTTCCACCAAGTGTAGAACTTCTATCATTTTTAAACAAGAAAGTGATCACAATTTCATTTTACCAGCCCCTACTATATTTACGATAGAAAAAATTAGATAATTTGAACATTTCAAAGCTTTCCTGCATCATATCTCAGTTTTCGCCTGAGAAACTCATTTTAGAAATTCATTTCGTTAAACTTTTTACTGTTCATTCACTGTTAAGACCAACTTATCAGTTCGAAAACTTCTCCATAAACTTCAAAAATTATGTTGGCGTTGCTGGCAGCTTAGAATACTCACTCAGTTTGAAATGTAGATAAATTTCCTTTGAATAATATCGTCCACAAAAGTAAAGCCTTTAAGCAAGCTGTAGTATTAGCAGAAATTTTACATTTGACAGCCACCTACCCACCACCTATTATAGCTTAAAGGTTTGATTCTAACATTGAAACAAATTCTGAAATTATTTGCCTCTTAACATATTTCATACTCCCTAAGAGATCTCAACTCGGGATCTAAAAGCTCTGCAAAATGAGCTCTGATGCATTGAATCATTAAAGAATTAAATCCCATAATGTGTTCTTCAAGAGTATTCCCCTGACAAAATTCAGAACGCTGCTCGATGTCAACAATGTCAGTGTTTCCCTGATATGCATTAATGTCACACCAATTCCAAGAATGTGTTTCTACTTTTCATTCTCATCGTCGCAGAAAATTAGCTGATTCTGCTCTGCCAGGCAGTTCCGTACTAATTTAGTTTTAATCTAACAAAATCCGCCGTAGTCTAGTAGAAAGTGTGTTGGTTTATTAAACGTGAGGCCACGGTTCAAACTCCAGGTCAGACATCTCCATTAAAACGAAGTTTGAAGAAAATATTTCTGCTGTGACTACCTCTCAGCAGATTTCTGGCAAAAACTCTGAAAGTAAATAAAAATTGCGATGAATTGTTTCTCAAAAAAATTTGTCGGTAGAAGTCAACTTTAAACTGTAGATCCCGCCACTCATGCATAAAATTAACACACACAACATAAGTGGTGTGAGAAGCTTGGTGGTAATCCTGACTGAAGGATTGTAATGACCAATTATGTGAGTATGCAGCATAGCGGCATGAATGTCAGATAGTATTGCTGTGTTTGGTCTTTTGGTAACTCTTACCCAAGTTGAATGAAATACACCTTTCGACGGCATAGATACACGTGGGTCGAAATTTTTATTCTGAAATCAAAAATTACTGCTGCTGTGCCAAGATCCAGTCTCGACGCTTATATGTATATGCCACAAAATAGTCCCTCTTTCTTGCAGCTTCTAGATTAAGACTCGTTGTGAAGCACTTTCAAAATCCGTAGACTCTACTGATCCAGTCTAGGGAGAAGTTATGGGGGGTGCTGTCAGCCTATAGATTCTTTAGATCACGAAATCCCGTAATGATTTTCATCTCGAACTTGTGTCTCATCAATCATAGCCACCAAACATTTGATCTTTACTACCACTTGCAGCGGACTTAAATCCAACAGAGCTACCAGCACGACTGTAGGACAGTTTCTTATTACCCCTGTTATGCCAATACACGCTAGTTTTTGTATCTTGTCCGACACTATTTGAGCTGTTATTCAATTTTTTCTATCTGTCCAGAAAATTGCCTCAAAATTCACTATTAGTCTGGCCATCATGGCATACAGTGCATAATTCCTTGATTGCATCCCCTGGTCTTTCTTGCAAGCCTTTTGCATACCATTACGACACGCCTGGACCTTCCCAAGATGCCCTCCATGTCAATTTACTGTCTAGTGTTATTCCTAGATATTTGATCTTCATTTTCTGTGATATTATTGCACCCTTGGTTCAAACACCAAGTCAGACATCTCGATCAAAGCGAAATGTATGAAGAAAATATTTCTTCGGCGTCCTCCTCTCAGCAGATTTCTGACAAAAATAAAAATTGCCATGAAAAGTTTCTCAAAATATGTCGTCCGGAGTCGACTTTAAACTGTAAGGTCCGCCACTGATGTGTAAAATTAGCACACACAACATAAGTGGTGTGAAAAGCTAGGTGGTAATTGTGACTGAAGGGTGATAGTTACGAATTATATATGTGAAGTTGAATATTCTTCTATTTAGGAAGTTTTCTTCTGCTTGCAAGTGGCACCATTGGTCGGGTTTATTCTCAGGCTAATTGTCATGCAAAATCATTTTGAATGATTTCACAGAGAGTCTCGTCAAATTTTCTTTTAGCCATCAAGACTGTATCACATGCATATTTTAGGCAATTAATGTCCTCCTCAAACGTACAAACGTTCAAGTGTAATTATCCAGTTTTCCTGTTTATTTTCAGAGTCACTATCTTTATTATTCAAAGCCTTCTTTCAAGTGTTTTGAAATTTAGTACAAATGTCATTAGGCTTTCCACCCAACTATTTAAAACTGTGACCTGATCTTCTTATTTTAAGATTTTAATCTTGTCAGCATTGCTTTTCAAACATTTTGAAGAAGTCAACACATTCACGCTGAAATCTATTTCAGTCAGTTGTCTATTCGTTTTCGAATAATCAAACTGAAAGATCATAATCGTGACTACAACTAAACGAATACAAATTTGACAAATTGAGAACTGATATATGCTTGCCTTAAAAACTAGTACGAGTCACCTGAATTAAACTACTCTGTCATCAGTAAATTTACTTTGCTTATCTATTTTTCTAAGAGAAAAAAATTGTGACATTTTCTTAACACAAGCGGCAAATGTCTTTGAAAAAATAAAATATATTTTAAGCAAATATTAAAGCTTTAAATGCATTTTTAAATGCTTTCTTAACATGCTTTCAAATCATAAGAGCAATGCTTTTTATAGCTTTTTAAATTTTACAATGCTTGCCCATCTTCTGTTGAAAACGCCAGATAAGCAATGATTGTGCATGTGTCTTAAGTCTTTTGTTTCTATGAGGTACAATATCAATTTATTGCATTGTAAAAATCTTTTAAAACACGTGTTGGACTTTTTTCTTCAAATGATTGGAATAAATTGTTTATTTTTAATTTTATAAAAGTATAGGGTGGGCCATCTATCAGTTTAAATTTGAATTTATTTGAATTTGAATAAATTATTTCGAATCTGTCAATACTTATGTCATTCTATTCTGTTACAACATTCCGTATATAATCTCCATTGAACGTAATGAATCGATTTACGCTTGAACAACAAGGAGTTTGCATAATGATATCGATTTAAAAAAGAAATACATTTTTTCGGATGAAGCTCATTGCCGCATTTGGGGCTCAGAAAACACACAAGTGGTCTTACAGAAGCCAAAGGCACCCATTAAGAGTGACTGTTTGGTGATGCTTGTGGAGCGGAGGTATCATTGGCCCATATTTCTGTGAAAATGAGGACGGCACAACCATTGCGGCTAATGCAGACACCTATCGCACCATGATACCCGACTTTAATGTACACGCTGTTCATGGTATTGATGTGAACGAAGTTTGGTTTCAACTCGACACACCTCTCATGCCACAATCGATTTATTGCATGAAAGTTTGATGTCCGTTTAATTAGTCGAAATGGTGATGACAATTGGCCGCCAAGAAACTGCAATTTGACACCGTTAGACTATTTTCTGTAAGGCGCCGTTAAAGAAAAGAGTTATGCCGGCGAACCAGAGACAATTGAGTATTCGTGATGCCATTACCGAGATACGGCCCAAACACTCGAAATAGTGCACGAAAATTGATCCGTTCTATTGAGGTACTGTAGGGCCAGACACGGCAGCCATATTCATGAAATAACATTCCATTTCTAACTGAAACAATTGTACTTCACAACAAAAGAATAAATTTTTGGGAAAATTTCAAACCGTTTTTGTTTCACTTCATATTTAAATTTAGATATTTAAATCACCCACCCTATTATATTAGAAATAAACATTTCTAACATCCGCTTCTGTTCATGCTAAATAATTCATGCACACTTAAATATTAAATACTATTCCAGTGTTTCTTTCTCCAGTATGCAAAATCAAAAGAAACAACAACAACAACTATTTACAAATAAAAGGAGAGAGAAAAAAAGTAACAACTTCTTAGAATTGAAATAAAAAATTCAATAAAAAAACCCCCATGTCGCAGATTTATTAACTGTTCTTTAAGTAACGTAAACAAAATAGTGAGACTGAGTTTATTTGTATGCGATAACACACACAGCGTATTATACGTTGTAACTATTTTATTCATTCATTCACTCATGCATTCATTCATTTGTTTGTTCAAATCACTGAAAGATACTGAAATAGCCCACTGAAAGAATATTGACTCAACTACGACTTTCCTGTTGACCCTCACCTAAATACAATACAACAAGACAACGCTGGCGGTATCTTAAGTACAATATCAGCAGCGGACGACAGTAAAGACGAAAGAAGAAAAACTCATGCAAACACACACAAATTTTGCAATTTAGATTTAAACACGCACTTATAGCCAGGAAACTTGTTCATCTTACGTTTCATACAATATTTTTCATTCCAAGTTTTTTTTTTAATTTTTTTTTCTCTCTCTTATTTATTTATTTTATAGTAAATTAAAACAGCAACAAACAACAAACAACAACGTAAAATGTAATTCATAAACAGCATTATGGCAGAACTCATAGATACGATTTATCCATAATTGTATGACTATAAGGAATACATGAGAGACTACACACAACAGTGAATATTTCATTTAAAATATATTTCATGAACGGAAGATAATAAATAACAACAATGGCGTAATTTATGTACATTTGCTGCTTTTAAATACGAGGTAAGTTAAAATAAATTTTTTATAAAAGGCCTACAGGCTGATAAAGACAATATTGTAGATAGTCTTGCCCGCCTAAATGAAATTCTATACAACAGTGTAGTTTTCATTTAAATTAAGCAATGGCTAAAGGCACTTAAGGTGTGACTAATACTAATTAGGTACTATTCAGTACTTGAAACAGCTACTGCTACTTTAGTGGCTGGTGGCTATTGCCGCTTTAAAGTCATCTAACATTTTTACTCATTTTAAACACACCGTAAATAAATGAACTTTTTAGACAAGCAGTCGGAAGACTAGTACAAATATTATTCTATTAACATGTACCCACTGCCGGCCTGCAAATAATATCCTAGTTAGTCGAAATCAACCGTTTGTAGAAATAATTACTAGTCAATTGAACAATAAAACTTAATCACACTCTGCTCTTTAAACATTTTGTTTAGAATGGTAGTGGTTTAGAATGGAAGTGGTACCCTTCCTAAATCCTACACTTTATGTTATTGTCTACAACTTTCTCAAGTGTTTTCAACATGAAGGACGTGCGACTAATTGCTCGTAAGAATTTTTGGGTGTGTAGTGATTTCTTCCCCACTTTTTTCCCTTTAGTTTGTACTGTAAAAATTCGATTCAATACTAGCTTATCTTTATTTGTTTAAAGATGGGTGACTCGCCGTAGTCTAGTGGTAGTGTGTTGGCTTATGAGACGTAAGGCCAACCCTAGGTCAGACATCTTGAACAAATCGAAAATGAAAAAATATTTCTTCGATGACTTCCTCTCTGCAGATCTCTGATAATATCGTCGAGAGTAAATAAAAAATTACCATTAAAAGTTGTTCATAAAAATCTGTCGTTCGGACTTGACTTGCAGGTCTTGCCACTCATGTATAAAATTAACACACACAACATAATGTGATGTGAGAAGCTCGGTAGCAATCCTGTCTGAAGAGTTGTAATGACCAATTATGTATGTGTGCATGTAGATCAGATAGTCGTATAATGTCTCCGTGATCTTTAAAGGCGTTGAATATTCACATCATTTGAATGTCTAGTACTCAACTGTCGTTCATGACAGTTTAGAAGATTTTTTCTAACAAATCTTTTACATCACTACACATACCAGTCATGTATACTGTCTTGTTTGTGTTATTATTACTCTACTAACTGTAGCTTTGATGCTAGTTTTTCCTCTCGACAGTAATTTTTATCACCATTACCTTACCGTCTTTCTTCTAGCTCTAGCGTCTTTCAAACTTTCTTTACTATTATAAAAGCCGTTGAAGTCGCTGTAGTCTAGTAGGTAGTCTGTTGGCTTATTAGACGAGAGGCCGCGGTTCAAACTCCAGGTCACACATCTACAATAAAACGAAACAAAATTTCTGTCAAAAACTCTGAGAGTAAATGAAAATTGCCATGAAAAGTTTCTCAAAAAAATCTGTCGTTCGGAGACGACTTTAAACTTTGGGTCTCGTCACTCATGTATAAATATTAGCACACACAACATAAGTGGTCTGAGAATCTAGGGCCTGACTATAGAACTTAACTTAATTTGCTTGGATTTATTAGATCCACTTCACTGGTAAGGAAGTTCAAGAAAAAGTTGAACGCTGTGTGGTACTTGCCAAGAGACGATCCTTGTCGGGATTGACATTGAAATTTTTTTGAAGCCAAACGAATTGGCTTGTAAGACATCTGCCTAACCGAAATCCATACGCGTTTACGTTTGCACATTCTCTACTTCCACTTTGGAAGCCAATTGGCTGCTGTAGAATCTTAAAACAATCATAGCCCGAATATGTTAGGAGGCATACAATGTCGCTTATAAGTGACCGCAGAAGAGACATATCCCTAGCCTTATTTAGCGACCTTCCTACAATCATACAATTTTAATAGTTTTTATTTTACGTTTTTTATTCTCTTCTTTTTTTGTAATCTTTAATCTTAAACATGGGGATTATATAATGAAAAAAGATTTTTTTGTTGAAATTAAAGTCATAAATTCTATAAAAAGCTATAAATTTGCACAAATATTGGCATATATATTGTATGTATGTATAAGTATATGTACATATACACTTGCAAAGAAAAAACATCAAAAACAAAACAACTTCCGAAAGTAATTAAGAATTAACAAGAAAAGCAAAACAACAGCAACTGCAAATAAAAATAAAATAATTCTTAAACAATTACAATAAAAAGTATGAAATAAAATAAAAATCAACAAATAATTAAAGAAGAATAAAAATATCAATTAAAAACCATTCAATTCTCCATTAATGATTTATAAAAACAAACAAAAAACAAACAATTGCAATCTTTGTTTCCAAATGACACTGCTAAAGCATAACTGAAACAAATCCTTTTATTATAAATGTTCTTAGCACTCTTTGCTGTTTATTTGTTTACAATTTCAAAACAATTTTACATTTTTTTTTTCAAAATCTCTTAAAAATAAAGCAAAAAAATTTTTTGAAATTTTTCAAGGTTATTTATTGTGCCGCTGGTATGAGCTGCAACGTAAAACGCTGTGAAAAAATTCAATGAACCTGAAACAGAATGCGTAATACTGTCAAAATTTTGTGCAGGCGGGGGTGGTCTGCAATATTTATTTTCTCGGAATAAAATCAAACCACACTGTAACTGTTTTTAACGGCAGTAAAAATTAATCGATGAAGCAAATGAAGTGATATTGCAAAAGGATTTATTGAACTTCAAAGTATTTTTATTTTAATATTCAAAAAAAAAAAAAAAGTAAAGACTTGATCAATGTCTAAACAACAAAAAGCATTTGATACTGTCATCGATAATATTAATTTGAAAGAATTTTAAGATCTATTCAACATTTTTTTTTTTTTAATTAAAAATCCAATCATTTTCCCCACTCCCAAAATTTATTTAGCGCTACTGGAAGATTATTTCATTCTATTTATCCTTTACACAATTAATGGAAATGCTTTGGGGATTCTATTCCAACAAAATAGCATTTGCAGTTTGTATTGAAATATTGTTTTTCATATGCCAAGTGTCTCCGCCGTATACATACATACATAATTTGTCATTACAACCCTTCAGTCAGAATTACGACCTAGCATGTTGTGTTTGTTAAATTTATTCATTAGTCGATTTTTGAGAAACTTTTCGTTGCAATTTTATTTTTGGCAGAAATTTGCTGAGAGGAAGTCGTCGATGAAATATATTTTTATATTCTGTTTCGTTGGAGATGTCTGATCTGCGGTTTGAACCGTGGCCTCACGTCTAATAAGCCAACACACTACTTACTAGATGCTGCCGTATAGTTAAGTTCATTCAATTTACAATGTTTTGTATTATATGAGTTTAATGCCGAACTTTATTGAAAAGATCTAATTAAGAAATTGTCACATACCTATTCCAAAAATCTTTACTGTCTAATCTGTTACTCGCAAGCATTATATGTATGACTTCCGTCATATAACAGAAAAATATGGACATGATAGCCTCGGAACCCTTAACTGTATTCAAAATTTAAGTCATCACTTTCCAAATGTGGAAATAACTGCACAAGAAAAAGTCTAGTGGGGTCAAATGGCACAAACTCTGTACAGGTTTATCTGCATGTGATGGGTTTTTTTGTCTTCGAAAGACACTTCTGTTGTAAGAAAAAGCGTGCACGATTCACCATCACTGGTGCCTACGTACTAAATCCTTCAACCACTCTTTCCCCCCGGGGCTGCCGTCAGGTATTTCTTCGCGCTAGCGCTGGCTAGCTTTAAAGCTTTCTCATATTAAATTAAATTAAATTTCGCCTTCGTACCTCCAATCGTCGGAGTTCAAGCATAACCTCAGTCATTCGCTGACTTTATCGGCTCCATAGAATTCCAAAATTCAACATATAATCTGGTTTGGCCCAAAACTCGTTTCCCTGGCCATCTACATAAATCTGGGACAGCATATTAAAATATTTTTTGGATCTTCCTCTTCATCTACACAGTTTGGTCATATGGGGGACCAGTCAGGAAGTGGGTCACGTAGAAGTTCAGCTCCCAATGTTTGTTCTCCATCCAAGGGGTTATATTAGAGACAAGGTGAAAGTTCCTTCTTCCCTTTAAACTTATCTCCCATCGCGACTGCCATTTGGACATGGAAGTCCTTCGTTCCTTCGCTGCTGTTTGTCCTGGATACTTGAGACAATGACCGTAATTATGCCTCATCTCATCCGCTAATACCACTTCATCAGACATTGTCCTGAAACCACTACTTATCTGTCTAATCGGGGTTAGGCGATACACCGAGGACACTTTCCTCGGAGAGTGCTTCCGACCATATTGGACAAGCATACGACATTATCGGCGTTATAACCCTCGATATTATCCTCCTCTTAAATGGATTTGGTCTTCCAATATTTGGCATCAAACTCGTTAGTGCTTGAAGTTCAACCTGCATGTGTGGTGTAGAATACTCAATGTGAAATAAACTGTATGGCAAGGAGCGATGTCCTGTCGTAGGTGTCCAAATCATATAATTCAAGCCAAAAAAGTTGATAACCATCAACGTATAGTATTTCGCCATTGACAGTGATGACCTTGTCAATTTCTTTCTCTCAGAAATATCCATGTGGATTTGTATCGTTCCAAATTCGTTAATTTTGTTTGTTTACATACCTATTCATAGCTGATGACGATTGTTTGATGAAATCTGGGGTTAGTTGGAAAATGCTGCAGAGCTTAATTAGCTAACACACCCTGTTATCTGTGATCGTCAATGATGATTTAGCATAAAATATAGAGTAAATATGCCATCTAATTTTGCAAATATAGCTTCAACAAGGTGGCTGCTATCAACTGTCATAGTTCGTAAAACCCTGTTGGAAGACCCGATAAAGTTTTCCTCATATAAAATTGAAAATGTACGTATTATTGCTGTGCACTCAAATACATTTCAAGTGTTTTAAAATGTTGAAAAATTCGTATCAAAAGTGAATCATTTCTCTAAGCAATCAAAAGACTTAAGCAACACACTTGCATTAGTCAGCCAGTCAATCACCACTATAACAGCACATAAAAACAGTCATTAAAAGTTGATAATGTTTTTCAATTGCTTTCAAATGCTTCTTTAATTTTAGTTTTATTTCTTCTTTTTTTGTTTTGGAATGTCTTAATGTCAAGTACAATTTAAAATAATTGTCACAAACTAAAACAAACAAGCCCGATAAGATATTTAAGGGTAATTAACCTTAAACATTAGAACAAAAATACCTTTCAGAACAATTAAAAAACATACGCTTATGTAAAATTGCTCGTGTACACAAAATCATTATGAAATCAGGAGCATTTAAAAGAAGAAATTCATTCATTCCATGTACACTGCTTTTTTAAATGTGATCTTTTTCTTTTTGTTTTATGTTTGGCTTAGTAAATCATCGTATGAAAGGAAAAAAAAAACGTTAAAAATAATTTACAACTGAATTTGTCAAATTCTTTTTATTCTTCTTCTTTTTTTTGGGTTTTAATTGTTTTGTTTTTTTTTAGATATTTTATGGTAGCTTTTATTTAAAACCGTTACTTTTATTATTTTCCTCTCCATTTTTCTCTCTCTTTCCCTCTACAATACACTTGAGCATGTGAATTGTAATTTTTAATGGCAAAAAAATGTTTTTTTTTTTGTTGTCAACAAACTTTTTTTAACCATTAAGCGGAACTAGTAGCAGCCATAATTTTTGTCGAATTGTTTTTTATTTTTATTTATTGTCATACTTGTATTATGTAAATATTAAGTGACAAACTGCTATAATACAATTATTATATGCTGAAATATTCTTATGACACAATGACATTGACAGTGAGAATTTAAGTTCAATGGTTCTTCATGAGAAAAGTTGGTTAAAAAATAAAAAAAAAAACATAAAGAAATATGCAGAAAACTTGTTTAATGTTGGCTAATAGGTTTTAATGAAAAACATTCTTCATGTCTAATGACAGTCATATGGACTTTGAGAAGTAAACAAACTCGAGATTAAATATTTTAGAAAAGTGTATACAGTATTCCCCGGATATAATTATTCTCCGCTTAGTGTCAATGCAACTTATGCAATCTTGATTTTTGCTTTAAAATGTACTGAAACTATTTCAATATACGCATCCCCGTTTATAAAAGCGAAAAATTGTACTCCATACAGTGGACCCTCGGTTAACGAACGCCTCGCATAACGAACATTTCGTATAACGAACACTTTTTGTATGAAAAAAAAGTTTCGCTTAACGAACGAAGTTTCGCATAACGACCAAAAACAAAGGGGAAAACCTTAATTGCATGTAAAATTTCTTTCAGTTTATAGCAACGAAACAGGGGAAGTCCCGAATATACATTATTGTGTTGATTATTTGACGATAATGCTGTGTCTCATTTTCAACAAATTTTGAAGCGACGTCAGAAACAAACGACACTAGACAGTTTTTTGTTAAAAGAAAATTAGCTATGCATGTACCCACTATAAAAAAAAATTATTTTCTATTTTCCTTTATCTTGAAAATATATGTATTGGTTTATTTTTTCCGTTTTAAAAGTTTTGAAGTATTTTTTGTAACTTTCTTTTAAACAAAAGTTCAAATTGAAACATATTAGTGTGTAGTTTTTTTGATCTGGAACGGATTAATTTATTTTACATGTATTTATATGGAAATAGTCGTTTTGCTTAACGAACATTTTGCATAACGAACGAGGTGCTGGAACGAATTAAGTTCGTTAACCGAGGGTCCACTGTATTTTAAATTTACTTAAAAAACGACGACTTCCTTTCAAAAATTGATCCTGTTTTCTAGTTCTCTCGTTCGTGCGTTCAACCGTTTCTGGCTTTCTTGAGCCGGAAACCAATGTTCATCATTAACGCCATACGGCAGCTTTATTGGAAAAATAAGTGAACAATTTATGGTTTCATTCTCCTTGAGGCAGAGACTATACTCTGACTGATACAGAAGACATAACCAACAGAGGCAACGCAATCTCAGATAGTTGATTCCTGAAAGAAAACCTACAATTCACCAATGCTCGGCTTTCACAATTTGAAAAGCTGTTCTTCTACTAATCTGACCTGGTGCAACTCTCGGCTAAGTTAACGGCCTGTTTCTCTGCCTAGTTAATGCTACAATAGGACTCTTGACTATATGTATAATGCCTGTTGCGAATCCATCTCCATCAGCAATTTCTTCACAGTGTTCCCAAAGTGACACGGAGGTCCAGTAAATAACAACTTTCTTCAACACACCGAGGTATAGAAGATGGTGGCCAGACCAGCCAGCATTCCATTGAATACGAAGCCATTGACAGCAATGAGACATGTAGGAGATTATACCAGTTTCAATGACACGCGGCTATTTGCTCTCAGGTGTAAGATTTCGATTGAGGAATTCCCCGCTTACAAGCACTGTAATGTAAGCATTTTCCGGGGAATATTGTACATCTAAAGAAAATCGAAAAAGGATGTTTAGTTTTTCTATAAAATATAAAGGGTCCGCAAATAACTTTTTTTTTTGAAAATGCTTTAAAAAAAACTACTGAATATTTTCTCAAATTTCTTTCTTTTATTTGAAAGTACAATCCTTCCGGTTAATAATGGAAAATAAATGATTATGCGTTTTCGCTTCGCTAAGTGGGCCTGCGATCGACTTACAGAAGATGGCGATTTTGGCAAAAAAATCATCTTTTCAGATGAAGCTCATTTTGATCTTGGCGGGTATGTAAACAAGCAAAATTGTCTCTTTTGGGGCACAGAAAACCTGCACGCAAACATTGAAAAGCAGACGCACCCAAAACGAGTCACTGTTTGGTGCGGATTTTGGACCAGAGTCATAATTGGGCCACCTCGGAGCTGCGATTTGAGACCGTTGGACTATTATTTGTGGGGTGCCGTCAAAGATAAGTGTTACGCCGACAAGCCAGAGACAATTGAAGCTTTAAAGAACAATATTCGTTAAGCCATTGGTGAAATACAGCTGCACACAATCGATAATGTCCTTAAAAATCGGACCGATCGTGTAGGCTACTGCATGGCCAGCCGAGGCAGCCATTTGAATGGAATTATTTTCCAATATTAACCGGAAGGATTGTAGTTTCAAATAAAAAAAGAAATTTGAGAAAATATTCAGTAGTTTTTTTTCAAAGCATTTTCAAAAAAAAAAAAGTTATTTGGCGGACCCTTTATATGAATATCTTCAAAGTTAATTTGGGTGCATGCATACATACTTATTTTATTGCCCAATTCAATCATTCAAGCAAAATTATGGCGTAGATTCTCGCATCGCCCATGTAGTGTGTGTTAAGTTTATACATGAGCGGCGTAACTAGCAGTTTGATGTCTATTGTATTTCTCACAATAGGTTACTCTCAGGCAGTGATGACTGGGGTCATCGTTTTCATTTTTTTTCCTTTCTTGTTTGACGTCCTAGCTGAAATGGAAAAGCTTCTCAAAAATCCGTCGTTTAAAGTCACCTTTAAACTATAGGTCTCGCTACTCATGTGTAAAACTAACACACACAAGTGGTGTGAGAAACTAGGTCGTAATCCTGACTAAAGCGTTGTAATAACCAATTATGTAAGTCCACAGAAAGAAAAACGGCGTGCTAAAATCAACTTTTCTATTCTCAATTTTAGCCAAAAAACGTGCTTGAAAAATTAAGCCCGTTTTGGATATTGTTGCTAAAAACAAGCAAAAAACGGGATTGATGTGAAAAACTAAACCTTATATTACTAAAATCAACACTAAAAAGCTCAAATCTATTTAAAAAAGTGTTATTTTGAGTTATTTGTTATTTGAGTTATGGAATTGTGGGTTTTTAAGTTCAAAAGTAAAAATTTTAATAATTCTCATTTAGTTCATGTGTATTTATACAATATATATATCCAACAAAATGTCTTATTTTTCGCAAGTTGCATTTCTTTGGTAGATGACTTGGATTATTCCTGTAGATGACTTGCATTTTATTTGGGTAGATGACTTGCATTTTTTTCAAATCAATCGATTTTAGGATTAAATCAAGTACGAGTTCGAACTTAAATCAAGTTCAAAATTCTTGAAACATGCTCGTTTTTGGATAAATTTAGGTTTAAATCAAGTACAATTTAGGGCTTAAATCAAGTTCATTGTGCTCGAATAAAGTACGATTTGCCTCAATTCGATCCCATTTATAAGTTAATTCAAGTACGGAATCTAGCTTAAATCAACTTTATAATTCTTGAAACAAGTGCGCTTAAGGATTACTTCAACTTCTGCTTCTCTTGAATCAAGTACGAATTCGATCTTAAATCAAGAAAAAATATGCTTAAACCAACTACATGATGAGATCACTTTGATCCCAAAAAGGCTTAAATCGCGCTAAAATCAACACTTTTGTACTTGGCTGATTGGGGCTTGATTCAACTCTTTTGTACTTGATTCAAGCCAAACCGTACTTACCGTACTATTGTGACCGATATGGATTGATTCAAGCCCGGATGGCTTGATTCTTTTTTTGAGTGTACATATGTATTTATGTGTTATTCGGAGTTTTTCCATACGCCAGAAACGATACAGCAATGAAAATACGCTTCGTGTCTTGTAATGATTTTTAACAAAAAGTTTCGAGATTCAGGACGCTTTAAATGTAGGTTACAACCGCTTTGTGTTAACGATTAACACCTTACGCATTACGTACACAAATATTCAAGTGTTTCTCTGCAAAAATCACAAGAGGATAACCAATTGTGTGACATATCATCTGATCGATACAATATTCTTAGCAAACTGGAAACTCCAGCTTGCAAATGTTGGTCTAAGAGTCGTGTGTCATCGAAACTCTTTTTCTAAGCTTGCTTCGAAATTTTAACTGCGTAGCATAAAAATATTTTCAAATGTATCTCTCGTAGACTTTTGACCAAAGAGTACAGTCCGTCAAATTAAAATTTTGATTAAATACATCAACAATAGATCAGGATGAAAAATCCGATTCTTACGGGAACAACGTTTTGGAAATTTAAAAATGTATGCATGTATCCATCCACTCAACTACTCGAATTGCTAAGTATCGGGTGGGCCATCTATCGGTTCAAATTTTAACCATCCGTTGTTTCGAATCTGGCAGTACTTATGTCATTCAATTCTGTCACAAAATTCCGCATATTATCGCCACTGAACGTAAGAATCGGTTTACGCTTGAACAACGTTGCGATTTTTTGGAAATTTATTTTCAAAACAAAGACAATTGATTGGAAATTGCACGAAAATGTCGTACAAAATTTGATCGCAGAGGAGGACCTCCAATGCCCGGTATACGCAAGTTTATTGCTAAAGTTCATGAAGCTGGTTTCATTCAACAATCAACATGCGCCAAGACGTGAGCGTGCTCGTACAGTGCGTACACCCGAAAATACCGAAGCTGTGACTGAGAGTATGCGTAAGTGGCCATCAACATCTCGTTCTTAAGAATTGAACATTTTACGCACCAGTATACGTCGAATTTTGCGAAAAGATCTCGATATGACGCCTTACGAAGTTCAATTGGTTCAAGAGCTGAGGCCGCATGACCATATGCTTCGTTTTCGGTTCTTTAGATGGGCCAACGAGAAACTGCACGAAGATGTTGATTTGACCAAAAAAAAGTCTTTTTTTCGGATGAATTTCAATTTCATCTTGGTGGGTACATTAATAAACAAAATTGCCGTATTTGAGGCTCATAAAACCCACACGTGATCTTACAGAAGCCAATGCATCCATAACGATTGACTGTTTGGTGCGGCTTGTGGAGCGGAGGCATCATTGGCCCATACTTCTTTGGAAATGAGGACGGCGCAACTATTACGGTCAATGGAAACAATTATCGCACCATGATTACCGATTTTTTTTTTTGTACCCACTCTTCTGATTGACTCCAAAGCAATTAAAACTCTGCCTTAAACTTTGGCAAAGACATCTGCGGTGTAAATTTGAATTTAAAACATTTGCTTGAGCTTGAGTTACAAGCATATTTAAAAGTAACACCATAAGTAAAAAGTTAAATACCATTTGATCCTTCTAACTAATGCAATAAATCCTGAACATAATTAAAGTGTTAAACAACTGAAATCCTTTTCCTTATTTTTTGGAAGCAGGTATTAATTTGTATCAAAAATATGTTTGCCTTGGTTAAACCCCGGCAATTGCAATCAAATATACGTGCAATCAATTACAAGCATTTGCAATTGGAAATGTTTGCAACAAAAAAATATGCGGCATTTTTATTATGCGCTTACAAATTAAAGAAAGAGATCCTTTTCTTAAAGGAAACATTGCACAAATTTTCAACTACAGCTGCTAACAAATGAAATGTTTTGTAATAAGAACAACACATACATACAAATTATTTGTAATCAAAGGCTTAAATAAGTGCAATAAGAACGAACGTAAGAACCATCACCACCAAAAGAAAAAAACTTTGCACATCTTTAAAAATAAGCACCTTGCTAATACGCCTCACTTAATGATGCAACACCACCTATTATAATACAATACACAAGCTCTGCTTGCTTCATTCAGTGAGTACCATTGCAAGGACAATGATGGACGAGTTGGATGATGATGACTGTTGCAGTTTGTTAAAGCAAAAAACAAAACAAAAACCCAAAAAGATAACAATAAAACAACTCCTTAAATGGTTATAATAACCCCAAAGTACATACAATTCAGTAACGCAATGAAAGGATCACAAACACTCCTTTTTATATGTTCATTAAATTTTTTCGTCAAGACCACTATCTACCAGCCAGCCATCCAGCCTGCAATGAAATATCCAAAAATTCAAACGAAAAACAAAAAGCATACAAACGGAAACAAGAATTTGGAATTATTGCAAGTGCTGATCATGATTACTAAGCAACAATTTGAGATGCAACTAAAGCCAGCAAAAAAATTAATTAAGTTGGGATTTTATCGTTTTAAACCAGTGCCTAACAAAAGTGTTTACCCATTATTTTGTTAAGCTCAGCTTTTTCGTTATAAATCAGTGCAGTAGGAAAACTTATAGCGACCAGTGTTTATATGTAATGCACATACAATGACATGTGCGTGTAATTTTTTCGGTTGCATGCTGTGCCTTTTAGTTTTTGTACACACACCTCATGCTGTTCAAACAATAACAGCCACTACAAACGTATCCTTGTTAGTGTACTTTTGTTATCAAATCTTATGGCGTTACTTTATTTTTTTTTTTTGTTTTCCTCTCAACTTGCATCAAATCCCCACTAACAAACAACAAGTGCAGCTGTCAAATATTTAAGTTTTAACTTGAAAATGTTTTCAATACAAAACTGCAATCAACTGAAGGAAGGCGCTACACAGGATGCCAAAGAAAGTTACAAAGCGATGCAATGCTATTTGAAATATTCATTGTTTCGCTTCTCACTTTTGATAAAGTTTTCCTGTTTCTGTAACACACAGTGCGGGAAAAAACAAGGGTCAAGTTTTTTTTCTCGAGTTTAAAAAGTTTGGTAATAAAAGTTCAATTGGATATGTATTGTGAAGGTAAATATAGAATTAGAATTAAAAAAAATCCAATTAAATAACTAAGACACTCATCCTCCCCGTGCTTCGTTATGGCGCAGAAGAATGGACACTATTAAGCACTGATGCGACAGCCTTGAGATTATCAAAGAGAAAAGTCGTTAGTAAGATCTTCTGTCCAGTGCAAGTTGGTGGTGATTTTCGCATCCGATTCATCAATAAGCTGTATGAGGTCCTCAACGACGGGGAGACGTTGTGCAGAGTATTAACATTCAGCGGCTACGCTGGCTCGGCCACGTCGTTCGAATGGAAGAGAAGTCGGCGAAGAAAATGACTTTGTTTGCTTTGGATGAACCAAATCAAGGAAGACCTGTCATCGATTGGTTTCACCAACTGGCGAAGGTGTATAAGAAACAGAGGCGCCTGGAGGTATATGTTAAGTCAGGCCGAAATCTTTTAATCGAGTTGTTTGCCAATTAATGACAAATTACCATAGCAAAATTACCCCAAATGCCTGACGATCATTTAAATAAAACCAAAAGGATGCTAATGAAAAAACTTTAATTAAACATTTAAGCTCCAACTACCATGTTACCATGTAGTATTTTACTTTGTTTTGAAAGACATTAAGCCCTAATATCCTTAGAAATTTGTGTCCACCAAAAATTTTCCCTGTGTAAAGTTATAAAAAACTTGTTTAATCAGACATATGTACATACATAATAGGTCATTACAAGCCTTCTCTCAGGATTACAACCCAGCTTCTCATGCCACTTTTGTTGTGTGTTATGTACAGTTTAAAGTCGACTCCAAACGACAGACCTTTTGACAAACTTTTCATGGCAATTTTTATTTACTCTCAGAGTCTTTGTCAGAAATCTGCTGAGAGGAAGTCGCAAAAGAAATATTTTCTCCACATTTTGGTCTGTTGGAAATGTCTGACCTAGAGTTGGAACTGCGACCTCACGTCTAATAACACACTACCTACTAGACTATGGCGACCCTAATGACGATGCTAATGAAGAAACTTTAATTGAACATTTCAGCTCATTGTTTTGAAAGATTGTTCGTTAGAACCTGATACTCACCATCCTGCATCAATATGCTTAAAAGAAATTCTGTAGAATGCAACACGAGCATATTTAATGTCGGCAATAACTTCTTTCGTTTTAAAATCAGTTTTCACTGACAGAGACTAGTTTTTGTGGTAGTCATGAATGGCATCCTATCACACAGAACTCCATTTAATTCTTCTTTTTTTAAATAAAAATTTCTTTTACAACTATAGCGTACCCCCAAAATTCGATTTAACTAAGCGCAATTACGTTTGAACGGTATTTGTTTCTTCAAACGACAGTAAAAAAAACCTGCATTTGGATCATTTTATTTATTGTAAAAGAAGAGGCTGCCACAAATTTTTCTTACAGCATTTTACGTTTATTTTCTTTAGCCAACCAGCACAGATCCTCACAAGATAAGAGATCATAAGGCACGCTTTCGGTATAAATAAATACAAATACTCTTCGTACTTTTGGAAAATAAAACGAAAACATTTATTTTAATTTCGTTGGCTTTTTTTTTATTATTTTTTCACATTTTGTTTAAATAAATAAAACAAATATTGCCTCGTATTTATACCAAAAAAAAAAAAACAAAAACAATTGTGGTGATAAACAAAAAAAACGAAAAACAAGCAAAAAACGCAGGCGTTGTTTTCATCGTTTACAATTTCGCTTGCGGCTCGAGTGAAAAACAAATGAAATCTTTATTTTTAAACTCGAAGAAAGTAAAACAGAATTGCACCTGTAAGTCATTACATACATACGTTCAATTGCAGTTCAATATCAACTTGAAAATCTTGATAAGCATTCATGTTCATGTCATATTTTATGGACTTTATTAGTTTGTGAAAATTTTCTTCTTCTTGAGTTAAAAACAAAAACGCTTTAAATTATGCATATGCCCGATTGCGATAAACAAAAAGAAATCAAAGAGTGCTGCTTTAAATTATGCCAGAAAGAAATCACGTTAAGATTTAAAACTCATTTGAAGGCACGAGGAAGAAAAGAACTATTGCAGGAAGAACACTTGTAGGGACAGGTTTAATGACACAAACAATTCAATTGTAAGTATTTTTACATTTTACATGCCGGAATTTGTAAACACATTTTGAATTGATTACGTTTAAAAAATGTTGTCCAAAATTGTTGTTGTTGATTACAACCAAATGTTTTAATTTCATACACAATAAATTTTTAATCTGTGACTCAGGGTTTTATTTCATATCAAACTTCTTATTTTATATGAAACTAGCTTTGCTTTAAACCAAAGATTTGTTCTATTTTTTTTTCCATTTTTGGGTTTTCTAAGCGTAAAACTGATCTCATGGTGTGTTACAGGCCTCTACACAATTTAAATCTGCAAAGACTGAAACGAAAAAAAATTTGAAACCTGATGATGCAATTTCCGAGCTATATGTGAATGCAGGGTCAGATTTCTTCAACAAAACGAAATATGAAAAAATATTTCTACGACGACTGCAGATTTCTGGGAGTAAATAAAATTGCCATGATAAGTTTCGCAAAAATTTGTCGCTCAGAGTCGACCTTAAACTGTAGGTCCCGCCCATAAGTGGTGTGAAAAGTTAGGTCGTAATCCTGACTGAAGGGTTGTAATGACCAATTATGTACGTATGTATGTATCAATTAATCATTTGATCAGATTGTAAAAGCCAATCCAATCCCACTAGTTACACACGATATTTACCTCTCTTCCCTGTCTTTGCCAGCATGTGAGAAACGTTACGTTATTTTAATCCACTCTTCTGTATCGGCCATAATCATTCACTTCAACAATGTTTCGATTTCTTTCCGTTTAAGCATGGAAATTCAGTTCAATAAATTTTGGCCTCTAAATTTATGTGGTCCCCAAGCATCGAGCTACTTTGTGTAGCAAGCTTTCTTCAGATGGTTTCTAACTCTACTTCTTTTTATGCGCCTCAATTTCAAACAATTTTTCAATGATTGATCAACCAGAGAAAAGTACACCAACGTTTTAATCACAGTTTGTTGATTCGTTTACTTAGGTATAGGATATCAGTAGATTCTACTATAAGAGCTACGATCAACAGTAGCACTATATTTCCAGTGTTTATGTGTCGTTTGCGAAACACATTACCACAAGTAATAGCGATAAGAATTTGCATTATGAACAAAAAAAACTGGCGAATTTCGAACGATAGTAATACACATGACATTCAAGAGCGCCCAATGAATCCCGAAAAAGTCTGTATTTGGTGCGGATTTCGTGCTGGCGCCGTGATTGGTTCATATACCTTTGAGGACGACGCTGGTCATGGCATCACTGTCAATGGCGAGAACTGATTATCAACTTGTATGATCTGGACAACAACAACATGTGATTTCAACAGTACGGCCATACGTGCCACATATGTAGGTAAAGGCGCTTTGCATACTCTAAGAAAGCGATTTGAGGGCATGGTCATCTCTAGTGCAAGTCATGTTAACTGGCTACCGTGATCGATAATTTGATTCCATTACACTTTTTCTTTTGAAGTTTTCTTAAGTTATGGTCATAAAAACCAACATAGCCCATGCTATTGGTCAAATTCAGTTAGATTTATACGCCATAGTATTTGAAAATTGAATATTTCAGATGCTCTCCACCCAGAGGAGCCGTGGCATACATTTGAACGATGTTATGTTCCACATATAATGTAAAACGAATGTAAAATTGCGATGATACCTCACACACACTCTGTTTTATTTAAATTTAAAGATAGGAAGGTGCTGTCACCTGATAGTTAGCCTGTTGGCTTATGAGACGAGAGCCCGTGATTCCACCCATGGCTCAGACATCTTGAACAAAACGAAATATAAACAAATATTTCTTTTAGTGGCTTCCTTTAAGCAGCCCTCTGGCTAAAAATTGGAGAGTTTCTTAAATCTGTCTTTCAAAGTCGATATTAAACCTCTTGAATGCTTCAAATGCTCTTCGAAATATAATACCAGTATAGGTATTAAAACTTAATTTTTTTTCGTTTAGACTTTATCTCAATTACAAGAAATTATCATTTAATGATACTGAGCAATTTACTTCCCAAACACATTTAATTAAACTGAAATTCTTCTAATAATTGGTTTCCAAATACATCACATTAGTGTCACTCATTAAGAGAAACAAAGTTTCAATTAAAATGTTTTCTTCCTTACCTAACACATGTATTTTCAAATACTTTCTGTCATTAAAGTTCCTCTTAAAAAGAAACCCTTCGCTGTAAATGTTTATCATATTTATGTAAATTAGTTTCCCCTTCCCCCCTGATTGTTTAATAATTTCATTCTTTAACTCTAAAAAAAAACAAATTTTTGGTTTGTTGTATTCGTTTATGATTTTGCTTAAGCATTCATCAGAGTTGCCTTCATTGTTGGCTTCTTGATATTGCCATTCATGCATGGCAGCTGTGTTTTGTTTTCATTAAAATTTTGCACATTCTACTATCAACCATTCTCGTGTTAGAATAGAATTTTATGAGGAAAAATATAACATGTTGTTGAACTGTTTCATTTGTGGCTTTATTTAAATTTTATGTGCTCAAAGAATTCCATGCCCCTACCCAAAGAGCACACTTGCTGCTGCTGCTGTTTTGAATTTTCCTTCTAAAAAAAAGAAAGAAAAAATATTGGCAAACATAATAATTGCATACCATTTTATCATGATCATGATCATGATTAGCACTGAATTGTATTGCATTTTAAGAGCAAAAATGAACATGATTTTAATTTCTAATCAGGTATTCTTTTATTAAAGTTCAAGCATGTGGAAGAAATACAAAAAACAGATGATGAAACCCCAGCCCTTTTTCCATCTTCATGTGTCCATGGCCATGATATATGCAGTACGTAAACAAGCTGTTGAATATTTGCCTTATTTTATATGCGCATCACTTAGAATTGTAATATTTTTTTAAAGGTTTTCATTTGTTCTCTGTGGAGTTTTCAGTACCCTACATCACTACATGCGATTGGATAGGTTAGGTTAGATGAATAGTCAACCATTAGCGTGTTCCCTTGGAGGCTCTAATACTCTTCATGTGCAAGTAATCATTAGTGTTAAATCGGAAAGCCATAACTGCTTAAACCATTCAGGGCCACGAATAGAACGAAATATGAAAAAATATTTCTTCATCGACTTCCTCTCACCAGATCTGTGGCAAAAACTCTGAGTAGTAAATAAAAATTGTCATGGAAAAGTTTCTAAAAAATCTGTCGTTCGGCGTCGACTTTAAGACCCGCCACTCATGTATAAACTTAACACATGCAGCATAAGTGATGAAAGAAACTAGGTCGTAATCCGGTCTAAAGGGTTGTAATGACAAATTATGTATGTATGCAGGTAGTGGCTTAGTAGACGAGGGCCCGCGGTTCAAACCCCAGTTCAGACTTCTCAAACAAAAATGAAGAAAAAAAATTTCTTTCGGTGACTTCCTTGCAACAGTCTTCTGGTAAAAACTCAAAGAGTAAATAGAATTGCCATGATACTGTTATCTAGTAGGTAGTGGCTTATTAGACGAAGTACAAATGAAGATTAAAAAATATTTCTTACGACGACTTCCCCTCAGAAGTCTTCTGGCAAAAACTCAGAGAGTAAATAAAATTGCCATGAAAAGTTCATCAAATCTATCGCTCGAAGTCGACATTAAACAGTATATTTCGTCCCGCGTGGAAAAAATTAACACACACAACCTGGGTGGCGTGAGAAGCTAAGTCATAATCTTGACTCAAGGGTTGTAATGACCAATTCTGTATGTATGTATGTAGTCTAGTACGTGCTGGCTTAATAGACAAGTGCCGGTAGTTCAAATGCTAATAAAAAAGATATTTCTTTCGGCGTCTGCCTCTCACAAGAGTAAATAAAATTTTCATGAAAAATTTCTCAAATCTGCATCTACGTTAAAAGGGAGCGTCCGTCACTCATAGATAAAATTAACACACACGACATGGGTGGTGTGATAAGCTAGGTTGTAATCCTGACTAAATACGCAAGTAATCTATTTACAAAACTTTTTCCATTGTTCGGCATTTCACCAATCGCTTTCTGTCCCTGAATAATTCTTCCCATAAGTATTAGTTGACCGGAATTGACCGACAATAACTATTCTTCGTACTTTTCTTTCACTTAGGTGTGTTGCAACACACCGATTTCAAGTGCATACGGCACCAGCAGCAGCTTGTGTCGGTTGGCTGTTGCAATCGGAATTGCTGTTGGTTAAAGTGCCAAGATGAAGCGCCAAATGTCAAGTAGCCGAACATGAAAATGTAAATTTATTGCGCTTTTTCTCTTTGTCCTTTTTTCTTCTTTGATTTTTTTTATTTTTTTTTTCTTTTTGTGTTTTAGTTTTCGTTTCATCGTAAACATACACACACACAAATAGAATAGAATTTTATTCATAACATATCAAAATGCATTATGCTTGAGAAATTTTGTTGCAAAAAAAATGTTTAAAAATCCAGTGAACAATTCATCTGACTAAGTTGAAGGCATTTAGAAATTCTAATTTTTTTTTTTCTTAAAAGCGGAAGCATTTCTATTCACATCATGCAAACAACTCATTCGTTATTCACTCATCTTCATTGATTCATTCCAAGGCATACTACGTCCAAACAGCCAGCCAAGCATTCGTCTTGTTTAAGGTTTTTTAGTTAATTATTCCATGAGCCTTTTCTACTTCAAAGCTTTTTCTTCAATTTTCCTGTGTATTTAAAAACAATATACTTGTCGACATGATTTTTTCTTTCTCTCTCAACTCTTTTGCTGTATATTCTAGAATCTTATGAAATGAAAATTTTTTGGGAAAAATAATCATTTTTTTTACAATTTTCATGCCGACTTTTGAAGCTTTTCCATCCAAGTGTGTGTGGGAGTTTCTTTTGTTTTTATTAAGTTTTTACTCATCATCGTAATCATAATTGAATGCCGTGGCTTAAATTGGTGAATTTATGCTAAAACGAGTTTGTTGTTTAAGTCTTTTGTTTTAAAATCATTATAATCATACAGTGATGTAGGTTAAGCATCTTTTTGCTTCACATATTAATTTTAACAAATAATTGTAACGATTTCATGAAAACATATGTTATTTATAAATCCATAAAACGAAGTGCTTTTTAAGCAAGCATGCATGCAAATGCATTCAAATGTTCTTTAAAATTGATATTCATCTCTGATATTTTTATTCTAATTAAATCAATGGCTGTAATAATCTACAGAAAATAAAAATTATTTTAAAAACAAGAGTTTATAAACAAAAATATACAATATTTTGATACAATGACAAGGCAACAAATATTTTTTCTGTTGACTTACCTTCTCCTTTTCAACTTTCATGTCGAATACAGCTTTCATGTCAGACGACATTACATTTGTACATAACCCTGGTTACAACCCTTTAGTCAGGACTACTGCCGATCTTATCACGCCACCCATGACGTATGTGTTAATTTTATCCCTAAGTGACAGGGCCGAAAGACAAATATTAGAAGAATTTCAATGGCAATTAGTTACTCTCGAAGTATTTCCCAAAAGCCTGTTCAAAGGATGACGCGAAAGAAAATATTTTTCAAGCGTTTGAGGTACGTTCAAATTAAAACTTATTCATCTCCATTTTGGCAGTAACTCCTCTATACAGATTGCTCTAGATGTGTTCCTATCAGTTGATTTTAGGTAGAATCTAGGTAATGTTCTAAACATGTGATTCTAATCCGTAATGTCAGAAAAGCTTTGCGCTTACTCGAGTTGAAAAATTGTTTACAAGTTTAACAAGCTTTTCACAAGCTTTTAAGAGAAGGTGTAAATGACGATGCTCACCCTTCAAATGTTGAAAAAATGAAGAAAATGTTTTTGAAGGATCGTCGAATCGCAATTAGAGAAGTTGCTGAGGATGTATGCATATCGCTTGGCTCACGCCATGCAATTTTTCGGAAATTTTACGCATGAAGCGTGTGGGAAGTTCATTCCAAAATTGCCTGACTGAAGGGTTGTAATGACCAATTATGTATGAGAATATAAATTTTACATACAATACCATAACAGTTTAATAATTTTCTATTTCCCTGAATTTTCAAAGTAATTTTTTTTTTAATTTTTATTATAATTATTATTTATATGGGAAATGGGGTTTTTTTTATATAAAAATTGTTTCAATCCTCCTTTCTTAAAAAACATTTTTTTTTTAATTCCAGTTGAATTCTTAACATTTCATTCCACGGCAAGTGGGCTTTAAAGAGAGGGTGTTACAATCGATGTACGTATGTACCCTTATAAAAACCTCATATTGTTTGATATTGCATATAAGAATTATTAATTTTAATTGAATTGAATAATAAAAAAAGAAACGAAAAGTATTATTTTCTTTCCTTTTTACAAAATAAAATAACAAAAACACCCACAAGCAGTATTTTTGAATTCAATTAAAAATTTTTAACAAAAAAAAAATTGAATATGAAAAGTTCATTAAGATGGTGATTATTTTGTGAAACAAAGTTTTTAATTTATTGTTCTGTTCAGATGCTCTAACATATACAGGCAGACGTCTGTCAAAATGACTGAATTGACCAAATTGTGTGGAATGTTTACACAAAAAAACAAAACAAATCACGCGAAAACCACTTCTACACACTTGAGTCACACTAATTCGCATTCGAAAAAATTCCTTTCGCTTAAAACGGTAAAAAAGTAAATTTTGTTTTTATTTATTTAAGAACAACAACAACGAAAATAAAAAACAAATAAAATGATCACATTATATATCCCGTACATAAAGTGGGATTTTTGTTTTTATTGATTCTTATCGAAAACAAAAACAATAACAGAAAAACGGTAATTCAGTCAGACAGTTATAAACGAATATTTGTAACCCTACGCCATTACCATGAGGTTATAGATTATGCACATGATATATACAGTGGGGGCCAAAAGAAGCTGTACAATAAAAAATATAATAGAAAATTACCGTTATTTTTAATTTAAGATTGTTTCAATGTTTATAAAATTGGAACGAAAAAAAAAATTACAAAATAATTTTTAAATATGTATTGCCAAATTTTTTCGGGCACTCTCCTTAAGTGGTAAAAGTTGAGTTAGAATTTTATCCTTAGTGAACAGTTTATTTTGACGCTCACTGTATTTACTCTCAAACATCTGCAAAAGCTGACGTAGGCAGCAGGTTTAGTAGAAGCATGATCAGCACTCGGATGCTTACAATCAATATGGAGAAGATCACAAATATCTAGACGAACCTAGATTAGAGAACCAATTTAAAATGGGAATGAAACCTGGCTGGTTCTACATACAAGCAAAGGTTTATGAGCCTTAGAGTCATATATCGACGCCTCCGTTCTATAACATTCTAAGTCGAAAAAGTGGTTTTGAGTTATGAGCTCTCAAACCCTTTTGGAAAGCTCTAAAGTGGAATTCTCAAGACACAAGGAAGCTGAAGACTTCTGAAACAGAAAAATCTTTCTTCCAAAATCTTAGAAACAACAACAGCTAATTGCGTAAGTTCAAGATACCTTTTGAAAGATTTGTTCTTCCCAGAGTAGTGCTGAAGCGAATGAATATTGGCGTGTGCAAACAAATAAAAGAAACCATAGCATCAACCAACAAACCATACCTTGCATACATACATAATTAGTCATTACAACCCTTCAGTCAGGATTACGATCTAACTTCTCACACCACTTATGTTGTGTGTGTTAATTTTATCTACGAGTGGCGGAACCTACAGTCTAAAGTCGACTCCGAACGACAGATTTTTCATGGCAAAAATTTTTATTTGAACCATTGTCTTATGTCCAGTAAGCCAACACAGTAGCTACTAGACTACGGCGACTTCAAGCTTCCCTTGGTGAAACAATTATTTTTGAAGTGTTACAAACATTTTAAATTGCACACAATTTTTGCTGTTTTCGTATAGGGTATTAGCAATACACAGGTAAACGAAATAACTGGAAATTTTGTTGATTCTACTTATTGGCACCGAAAAAAAACAGGGGTACTGATGTCTCTGTCTATATGCTTGCTGTGGCTCAGTTACTAATGCCAATGCGAGTTATGATGAAATTCCAATTCATCGAAAGCAAAAACAAAAACCAAATCACAAAAATGAAATTCTTTCATAACATTTCTTATATTTTATTTCACTCTCAATCCGAGTGTACACTCGAGAAGGGGTTGGCTGGTATTAATCATGCATTCAGTTTGTGTACATGCCCTAATTGCAAAATTTTATTTAAATTCTCATATTTTTGCTTTTTTCTTTCTTATTTATTTAGTTAGAAATATTTTTAATATTATTACGTTATAAATATTGTACAATATATAATCAAATAAATGTAAACAACGCAATAGTAATTTTTTAAATTTTATACGCAAATGTAATGTCAGTATAAAAATCTTTAATAATAAATTCAAATTTGTTTTCTTCATTTTTAATTTTATGGTCAATTAAAATTGTTATAATTTTTTTTGTGGTGTTGTTTACTTTCTTATTTTTGCTAATTTTTATTATTTCTAACGGTTTATATTTTATTAGTAACAGAAATTAGTTTAAAATGACTAATTGTTTGCTAAATAAGAGTAAAATTTTGCAAACAACAGCGCAATAGTTTGGATTTTCGAAAATAAACAAAAGACTTAGAACACATGCACAGTTTTTAATTGAAGCGATGATTAATACAAAAGTGGAAGTTTTTTATTCTTATTTCGGTTGCATATTATTTAATAATTTTTCATTCAGTATAAATATAATAAAATATACATACATAAATACGTACATATGTACATAAATACATACATACACAATTGGTTATTACAACTCTTCAGTCAGTATTACGACCTAGTTTCTTACACCACTTATGTGGTGTGTGTTAAGTTTATGTATGATTTGCGGGACCTACAGCTTAAAATCGATTCCGAACGACAGATTTTTGAGAAACTTTTCATTGCAAATTTTTAATTTACTCTCAGAGTTTTTGCCAAAAATCTGCTGAAAGTAAAGTCGCAGAAGAAATATTCTTTTCATTTTTCGTTTTGTTGGTGATGTCTGACCTGGGGATTGAACCGTGGCCTCACTACTAGTATACGCCGACTTCATACTGATTATATCCAATAATTAAAATCTACCTTTCGCGTCCGAACAGAACATCTGTGTATTTGAAGTTCTGTGATTGAATTTTATAAACAGCTTATATAAAATGCCACAAATCCATTGTGAAGAACCATTTTTGAAATATATGAATCAGCTTACATCTCTCCGTGCTCGTATTCCTAACATAATGCTTCAAAAAAAATTCTTGAAAATTTGTCAGACTTCTCTTTTCTTAGGTTACTCAGGTGAGGTTGCCTTTATATGA